>OX454415.1:74993448-76193448 GCA_949715475.1 Microchrysa polita
CGGATTACAAGATATTCACTCCGTTTTTCACATAAATTTGAACTTGCCATGTGATTTTGGCCACAATTTGCCCAGATTAGATTCGGTCTCATTTCTTCGAGTGTTTGTCCAGCTAGTGAGCAATTCGCATATAGTGGTTATTTCCATGACATTATATTAAATGATATGCAAGCCCGAAATTGTTTCAACAACAAGAGGAGCTGAAATCGTTGGTCGCGAAAATATTGTTAGGCAAAATTTAGAGTAGTCTGGCTGGTGTAATGGTTAGTGCGCGCACCTTTGGTGCCCAAGGTCATGGGTTCGAGACTCACCGTGAACGAATTCAGTTTATGATGCTTTTCGAACTCACGCCCCTTGGCACGAACTATCGAACTATCATCTCAATACCTCAACAAAAAAGCAGTTAGGATCTTGGGAATCGTATGGCACTAACACATGTGCGGCCTTAGTCCAATGTTGGACTATCGCACCTGTTTTTTTTTTATTTTAGAGCTAAATTTTAGGAAAGGCCAGTCGAGAATGTTTTTCTGCACCATCTAACGAAAGATGGCCCCTGAACGTTTTTAGACTTTTACTGGTGATCCTGATTATATTCAACTGGCCTCCGATTCTGCTTTTCAGACCGTAGCTCGTCTATATTCAGTGCTATTTTTGGCTTTTGGACTGCATATTTCATTTGCGAGATCAATGTCCGTGTTAAGTTCTGGCTCTGCTTGGTTCTACAGGATCGCATCTCCTGCCGAAACATACCGAGAGGCCTCTTATCTCACATCCACAGCATCCACAGAAAGAAACATTATCCGACACTTGGCTGGAGACATTTAGGGATACATGCTTTTCCTCTTCCTTAAAATAGGAGCCCAAGCTCTTGAGCTGTTTTTCCTTTTGCAAATAGAGGCCCAAGCGCTTCATATACTCCTCTATCCTCTTTATTCAACTGAGAGTCTGATCTCTTTAGCTGCTCAACTCAGCTGCTATTCTAAACGCTTCAACAATAACATCGGAAGTCCATCTAGCTAACGCTCCCCAGAACGAAATCTCACAGTGAAGTTTATAACGAAGTTGGGCAGGACTGCATTCTATTTCCGATGGTAGTATTTTGTTCATTCGACTGTATTTGCCGGGACGCAGTGGAACTTGTATGATGAAGTATTGACATTTAAGTACTCTCGCACAAAATCAACGATCTGAGCGTTATAGGTCTGGATCTCGAGAAGTAGTTAAATCCAGTTGTGTTAAAGAAAAAAACGAGACCGAGCCTAATTTCGGGCGCGGCCGAAATTTGGATACCCTTCCCTCTTCTTGGTCTAAAAGTTTTTTTTCGGGCGTACCTAGGATTTGTATTTAACCCCCCCCCCCCCCTCCACATTCTTTTCCTTCCGTCTTCTCAAAAGTTCCGTTTCGTCGACAAAAAAATATTTCTGTGCGGTTTGGTTGGAATAAGTGGGCTAGGGTTGCCACCTGCTCGGGCCTCGCTCGGCAGTGACGGGCCTAGAAGGTGCGGCCGGGACGCCGGGTTCAGGAAAATTTTGCCGGGACGCGCTCTTTGGTGTAGAAAAATGTAGTCCTCCTGAAAAGTCAGTACTATAAATTAAAATTTAATTGACAGTTTAGTTTTTCTACATTTTTTTTCATGGGGACGTAGCTGCAACTGTTTCTTTAAGGGCCGCGCTTAGATTGAAAGATGTAGCCAAGCTTTTCTTAAAAATATTCACCCTTATGACGATCGTGAGTTTGATTTAGTTTTCCAATGTCTGCTTTTCAAGAGTTCCTATAGTCTATTCTGCGATAGGTGGCGGCTTAAATGCAATTACTTGCAATTAAAAAAAACATTACTTCTGTGGATGTATGTCCCTAGGTATGGTGGTCTTACCATATTCAGTGGAAACTAAGAATCTCGTCACACGTCTCGTGTTACTCTGCATCGCTGCAAACTTAAGTTATCAAAGGTCACTGAAATTGCTATGCACGTAATATTGGCGTTTAAGCAAAAAAAATATTTAAATTTGAAATTAGAGCTTGATTGCCTTGGAATGGCTGTGCCTCACAAGATTGCACGACTCCTGCTTTTGACCGGATCGAATCTTTATCGAAAACACTACTGCTCTAATTTATCTTCGTAGAAATTGTACGGATCCTGTGGGTTATCTGAAACATATTCTGAAATGAAAATCTGACGAATGTCGGCCCCACACTTATCAGGGTTCGCCAAACCGTCCTGTAAAAAAGATCAAAATTGTGAACAACACGCACACCCTAGAGGCAATAGGGTAATTCAACGGACGTTACCTTTTCGTTGACTCCCCTCTGTTCCTTCCAAGCGAGTGTTGTACACAACTTTGATCTTTTACACCGCGCGGTTCGGCGAACCCCGATCCGTGTGGGCCGGCTGAAGATCAGATGACCGTGGAGTTATATTTAGGCAATAAATTCCTACCAGCTCAGAATGAAAAATAGGCAGTCTCTTTCAACCAAATAATGTTTATTATTTGGTAAGTTTTTGCTGAATGTATTGGGTTCATTCCCAGGATATCAATTGCAATGGATACTTATTGACAGCCGGGATACAAAGTAATCGAGGGAAGTGGTGCAGCGAATGGAATGAGTAGGCAAGAATCCACCGATTTCTATTTGATCGTATCATGGATTGGGTCTCTTCTGTTATTACGAATCGGTCCAAAATAATGCGGATGCGCTATTTCGGTAATTATCCAACTCTCACTCATCCAAAGAAGTTGTTGATTGCCCTCACCCTTCCTTCGCATGACAATTAGCACTGCTAATAATCACTCTATAGAGCCGGAATAGTAGACTCATTTGTGAATCGATAGTGTGTACGTGTCCTACCAAACTTTCCTCTGCCATTATAGAAAAATCCTTCAAAGGATTTATTAATTTATCAATCGAAAAGGCTGATCTGATCAATTAAGCTTTTATTTCATAGGGCTGTCTTAGCTTCTTAGCAACTGCGCCTCAAAAATTCAATACATACTCGCAAAGAATTTTTTGAACACAGGGAGGGGAGGTCCCCTCGCTTTTGCAGGTGCCGGGCGAGGGTCGTGGTCGAGGTGGTCACCCTAAAGTGGGCAAAGAAAAATATTTACTTAGAAAATGTTATTGGGGGATGAGGGACCATGGCCCCATAGTATGATTCCATTTGTTTTGACCTTTTTTGTTGCTTTGATAAAGACACATTAATTTGTAATTGAGAAATTTGTGTAAAAAATGTTTCATAGAAAAACCAAAACGGGGGGGTTGGTTTTGTATGCCCCATGATCCCATGGTCCGATTTGATCCTTTTTTACATATGTTTTGTGTCATCAATAGAAATACATTTGTGTGAAATTTCGTTGAAATTGGTGCACAAATAAAAAAGTTTTTCTTAGAAGAACCTAATTTTGGGAGTTGGGTTTGTATGGCAGCCCCATGACTCCATGTTCCGATTTGATCCATTCTTACATATGTTTTGTGTTATCAATATAGATACATTTGTGTGAAATTTCGTTGAAATTCGTGCACAAATAAAAAAGTTTTTCTTAGAAGAACCTAATTTGGGGAGTTGGGTTTGTATGGCAGCCCCGTGACCCCATTTTCCGATTTAATCCATTCTTACATATGTCTTGTGTCATCAATATAAACACATTTGTGTGAAATTTGGTTGAAATTGGTACACATATAAAAAAGGTTTTCTTAGAAGAACTTAAATTGGGGGGCTATATTTGTATGGCAGCCCCATGACGCAGTGATCGAATTTCGGCGATTCAAACATACAAACAGCCTGCAACAGTAATAAGCACGTGTGCAAAATTTCAGGTTGCTAGCTTCAATACTCGCCGAGTAAAACGCGTCGCAACAGACAGACAGACAGACATCGCCCAATCGACTCCCCAAGTCATGCTGATCATATATGTATACTTTTTATATGGTCGGAGATGCTTCCTTCAATGCGTTACAAACTTCATGACAAAGTTAATATACCCTTTCACTCTATGAGCGAAGGGTATAATAAACAAAACCAACTGAGTGGAAATTCAACTCCCCCATAAATATCAGTTTATCTATTTAGACAATATTGATGCCGTTGATGGCGATATCAAGAGCATTCCACAGCCAGGTGCTTTCGGTGGGTTGTCCAAAATTTGCAAACCAGATGGTAAAAACCAAAGATGTTGTAATGGAGCAGTACTTGGAGAGCTGTAACTACAGAAAAGCAGCAAACAATTATCAAGACTTAAGAACTTAGCTTAGCCAGCGAATTAAATCGCAATCGAAAGTGACAGTGGATCATTCATTTCGTACCTACATTACTGGTCGTCGCAAACAGGCCGTAAAAAAGATAGATCTCTGAATGAATAGTGTTCGACTGAAAAACTGTGGTCAAATTAGGAGACATTGCGAGAAACCGTATACGTTATTGGACGTATGTGCAGTCAATACTCTATTTTCCACAAGTGGCATCCTATATATAGTACTAATGAAAATTTTTTTGCACTTTGAATTGCAACTTATTTTAAATAGAGAAAACATAAGTAATTTTTCCAGACATTTAATGTTCATGTTTTAGGGCATTCAAGACTTGTACACGTTTGAGAGTAGTCTGAACTCAATTTTATACCTTCACGTTTGGTGCAGTTCGCGTTTACTGTCTACTGTATAGTATAGACATTGAAAGGGGCCATCCATAGCGCTCAGGATTGCTGTAAATTTGGACGAAATAGAATAGAATATGATCTATGTTGATTACTTTGTAAGGTAGAAGAACGGCTTGTAATTAATTAATATGGAAATGTTACTGTGTGGTTCTTAGAACAAGTAAACTGCAAACAAAAATGCGGAAAAGTGAATCGGAAAAAAATTATCTATGATAGATTTTTTTCTTTCAGTATTTTTAATATTCAATTCAATACACACAAAAATGTCCTGCCCCCATGGGTATAGGGAATATTATTATATTTGGATTGTGGACAATTTGTGGATTGTACTGAGCGGTACTTTGTCAGTACTGAGCGCAGACCATGACTTACCATGGCAGTACTTGTGTTGCATGACGACTGACAGATCAGCTGATAATTCGGCCTGTCTATCTAGATGGCAGTGTTAGAATTCGGTCTCTCTCTCTCTCTCTCTCTATAGTTGACTACACTAGTAGTCTATTTACTAGTGTAAAACCATATACAAATAATGCATATATGTCCAAATTGGTACAAAATGTTGTTCCTATGAAAATGTATCTGAAATTTCCTAGAGCTTTCAAGCGAATCGCATGAGCCTTTGTGCGTGTCAATTTGAGAGAACGTTTTCCAGTTCAAGAGAGTCAAGAGACTCATTTTATAGTATCTTTTAAGAATCACTCATCGCTTGCCATTGCCTGCGACTTCCGTGGTGTGTGATGGATATCTCCGTACTCCGTGACGCATGACAAGTGGGTCCGAGGAAGAGAGCAAGTTGCCGTTGCGGACAATATGTTATGTTTGTTATGAACACAGAAATGATTATGAAATTCATTCACTGCCACGTCCCGCCCGCGTCTTGTGTGGTGTGCGATGTATGGCACCGCGGTGCGCCGCGCGCAAGATAAGTGGACCAAGTTGGGAAGAGAGGAGGAAACGACACGAAAACACGTTCCTGTGCATGCGCCTACGAAATTTAAAATTCGTCTGTGGCATGTGCATCTATATTTTGAGGTTCAGATTATCTGAGCCGATGTCATAATGAAAAGTCTCTATTGGAGACGATAATTAATATAAATGTAGGTGAGTTTTAGGGTCAAAGACATGGAGTTTCTGAAAAAGAAAACACCTTCTTTGTTAGTCCCTTCGGGCATTTTACTCACTCCATAACGTGACAGAATAAAGGAAGTTCAAATTTTGACATATTATTATTGGAAAAAGCTCTTCCTACATGTTGCGACCAATTTATTCAATACCTTCTCTAAATTTGCATTTATGCGATCCCGTCTAGACAGCTGTAGATTTATCAATTTATAGTATACATAGTATTGTTTCTTGATATGCCGGCCGCAACAAGCATAGCAAAAATTAGCCAAAACTAAGGCCCGTATTTATAAACATACCTTAACTTAACCCATTACCTGCGGGAGACCTTTTTTTTCGAGTTTTCGTTTGAAACTTCATAGATATAGTAAATAAGGCCTCCTGAGCACGAATCTGCTATCGGTTTTTTAATCTGCTTTTTAGTTTAGCTGTATTTAAGTGATGCCATATGGCATCAGCGCAGGTTCAAGTTATAGAAACTTGTGAAGTCATCATTTGGAAATATTATAGGAAGACAAAGTTTTTTTTTGCTTTAACAAAGATAAATTGGCTGAAGTATATTATTACATGATACATGATATTATTACATGATGTTTTGAAAAGTTAACGAAAATATTTCCCATGTTTTTATTATAATATTTGCCGATATTTATTATTGTTTCTTTATAATTTTGTGTGCTATTTTAAAATAAATCGCTATTAATGCAAAGTTGTGGTTTTTAACAACATTTGGATGATTGACTGGAATACGTTCCTTTTTAGTTCGACAAAAACGACTGGCGTCAGTAATAAGCTCGGTTCGATAAAGCGAAGATGCTACTGTCACACATATTGTCCATCCACTTTGCAGTGCATTTACCTAAATTCTTGATCCGCGTTCGACTTAAATATTGTCAAAATAATTGCAATTGTCGATATAATTACACTAATAATATTATCAGAAAACTCGTGTATCATCTAAAGTAGGGGGGCAATGCATTTTTCGAAATTCCTTTGCAGATCAGGATGAATTCTTGGATTAGTTCTTTGATAGACATCAAATTACACTAAATAACCCTCAGGTGTATTTAAACACCAAATTTTGTAGCCTGAGGATTTAGAGAGCAAAGTGAATACATCGCTCGATTAGAAGGATTGCAAATCATTATCTCGTGATCAATATTTCTGTTTATAAAAAATTCCATATATATCCCGAAATAAGCAAGATAAAGCCCACTGGCTTCAGTGGTGCGAATCCTCCTTCGGGTTCACGCCCCCCCCCCCCCATAATCTAATCTAATAGATACGCCATAGTTATTGCTATCCTGGTAATCAAATTAAATGTTTTCTAGTCGAAAAACCCCTCAAAAAATACAAATACGAAAAAAATAGATATTAAATTTCAATTGCCATTAAAATTTCTTTTGTAGTCTGTACCAACGTTGATGCCATATGGCATCAACCAATTTCGAATCAAAATTTCCGATACTAAAATTAATTTTTTTTTTTCTAATTTAACATGAATGGAATCACTTTTCAATGCATTTTTTGTATTAGATATAGTTCAAGGAAAAAAAACTAGTTTGAAACCTTAAAAAATCAGTTTACATTTAGCTGTACGACATTTTTTCACTTTTTTACGAATTTCAAAAACTTGTTCACTTTTACGATCCGCTAGCTCTGGCTCCTATAGAAATACTGGCACAATTTATGTTAGACATTAAAGTTAAACTTGTCTACTGTATATATAAGTGGAATTTTCAACAGAATGCTTCGTACTTAATATTTAGAGGCCATTTAACAGGATACTTGAAAACGATGCCATATGGCACACTAGCAGTGAATGGGTTAAAATAAATGCCATTTCCAGTAGTTTTCATTGAAATAATTTATTTTCTCGAGACAATGCATCCTTGACTATTTATAAACATACCTTAACTTAACCCATTACCTGCGGGAGACCTTTTTTTTCGAGTTTTCGTTTGAAACTTCATAGATATAGTAAATAAGGCCTCCTGAGCACGAATCTGCTATCGGTTTTTTAATCTGCTTTTTAGTTTAGCTGTATTTAAGTGATGCCATATGGCATCAGCGCAGGTTCAAGTTATAGAAACTTGTGAAGTCATCATTTGGAAATATTATAGGAAGACAAAGTTTTTTTTTGCTTTAACAAAGATAAATTGGCTGAAGTATATTATTACATGATACATGATATTATTACATGATGTTTTGAAAAGTTAACGAAAATATTTCCCATGTTTTTATTATAATATTTGCCGATATTTATTATTGTTTCTTTATAATTTTGTGTGTTATTTTAAAATAAATCGCTATTAATGCAAAGTTGTGGTTTTTAACAACATTTGGATGATTGACTGGAATACGTTCCTTTAAGGCGATTTCAAGGAAACTTTGAAATTTTGCAATAGTCAACCTCACTTGAAGTCAATGTAGCTAGTTACCTACCTTGAGTTATTATTATATTACAATTGTGTTAAAAGCTTAAGGTCTCCTTGAGTTTCGCCTTAAATCAAGGATGCATTGACTTCTAAATATAAATCATTTCAATGAAAAACTACTGGAAATGACATTTTTGAATTTCGGCATACTTGACTAAAGGTCGCATTGAGCTAAGCTATGTCTATAAATACGGGCCTAAAAGTATACATTTCGGCATCAAAACTAATTTTCCGATAGCTTTTTTTTTATTAGTTGTAAGTTAAGAAAATATACAGGGTGCCCGGAAACTGCCGCATAAACGAACCGGATTGTGCTTCCTCAGGTGATTTCCAGCAAAAAAGTTGTACGGAACATACCCTTTTAGCTTAACCCTTTAGCTGCCACAGGCATTTGAAGATTTTTGAAAAAATCATTTTCTTTTACGACTAAAACGTCATTATCCTCAAAAGCTAGACTAGGTAGCATAGCAAAACAAGATGATTATTAGGTACAGATGATTATCACCCAAAAAATAAAACTAACCGCACTAGAATCGGATAAGAGGTTGGGTTTTTACGGAACTTCAAAGTCAAATTTTTGTAATTTGACCCAAAAACAAAATATTTTTCCATCTCAATTTTCTGCAACTTCTGCCAAGGTGAGGTGTTCGTACGATTCTTTACAAAATTGGCGCATAGTCCAAAGATCATTTCTTTCTTACATCATTTTATTCTATCTTCCGTATTTCTAACAGTTTTAATGCCTTAAGTACAGAAAACTGTGGTTAATTTTAGCTCTATTTCAATTCAATTCAACTAAAACTGCCCCTAAAGATCTGCAATTTGGTAAAATTTATTCAAATTATATCAAAAGTAGTCTGGCTGGTCTAGCGGTTAGTGCGCGCACCTTCGGTGCACAGGGTCATGAGTTCGAATCTCACCGTGGATCATGGTGTTTTTCCAACTCACGAGCTTGTGACGGACTATGATCTCACTCAGATGTTAAACGAGTACCCATTTATGGGGATAAATAACACTGCTGAGCGTGATGCTGATCTCATTACCTCAACAAAAAAGCAGATAAGATCTTGGAAATAGGATGTCACTAACACATCCTGCGGCCTTAGTCCAATGCTGGATTGTCGCGCCTGTTATTTATTTTTTTATTTTATATCAAAATCGATCCAAAATTGAAACTCATATATTCGTTGCTCTCTAATAGAGACTTTTGCGTTTTGAGACTTCTGATACAAATTTCGTTAACCAACTTTCATACAAAAGTGGGCATTCTCATTTGTTTCAAACAATTAAATCAATATGATTTTATTATAGCCGAAGAAAAAAAATATGGTCATCGAACGACAAAAATCTTACATCGATGGATTTTTGCAGGATTTTTGGGGATGGCCTTCTGATTATGGGGAAAAAAGTCCCAATAGATTAGAGGTTTGCAGCCTTGAAAAGGAAGGAGGGGTACTTGCGTTTTCAGAGCTATGGAGGTTTTTAAAAGAGTCTAAAATGAAAATATTCTAATTTATTTTTTAGTCTAGCGCCAAATTTTTCACTAAAATCCTAATGTATTATATACAATATACAATTACATGGGTAATTTTATGTGTTTTTTTTTGTTCTCAGACCATTTTTCTGTATATTTTGTCGGTTTCGACATGTTTGCTAAAAAGTAAAAAAAATAATCCCTTATCCCCTTTTTCCAAGGTTGGAGCCCTCCAATCGTTGGGGACTTTTTTCCCATAATCAGGACGCCATTAGCATCACCAACCATCCTGCAAAAATCCAGCGATATACGATTTTTGCCGATCAAATATCGTATTTTTATTTGATCAATACTCAACTCATTCTCGTTCTCATATCCCTCTAATTGAATCGAGTACAGAACTAGACAGAACAACCTGCATACAAATTTTCAGTTGATGTTCTGTATAGAAATATAATTCTTTTCAAATGTGTATGGAAGTTGTGTTGCCTTCTCCTGCACTAAATCCACTCACTCTACCGCATGCTACCACCACATTGCATTAACAGCGCGGCATGCAACTTACGAAATGTACTAATGAGGTCAGTGAACGCATGGCTACCTGTTCCGCAACCTCAAGAAATGCATTGTGATCAAATCATCTTTCATCTTTTTCCAATACGCAGTTTTCGCAGGCGCAGATACTTTTGCGTAAGCCACCCCGACCCATGGCATGGGACAGTGGAAGAAGATACACTCATGAAGTCGACAAATGCACGAAAACCTGCTCTGGCAGAGTATCTAAACTCTCTTCAACTTGAACTGTGTAGCAAAAGAGCAAATAGCTTTAATAGCCTGTATACGTGTATCTGTATGGTCGTATTTGTGACATTGGGTGCAGATCAGACGACATGGCCAAAAAAATGTGTACCTGATTTTGAGTGAGCTTTGGACATATATGTATTATTTGTATATGGTAAAACTATCCATTCGTCGTAATTGCAACTTTTAATTTTTTGGATGCCAAACTAAAAATACATGAGAACGACTAAAAAGTACTGAAGCATTTATGGGTGAAATCAAAATACGCTGGCGGCGTCGAATACGGAAGCGTTACTTGACACTACGCGGAGCAAGACAATTTCGTCTCGTAATATACAACGGTTTGTAAATACGCTACCTAATACACCGATACACATCATGTAGCTCTAATTGAGTATGCTGTATGCTAAAAAAAACGCGGAAATATGAAGGGTGTACATTACTGTCCTCAAGTTTACTACCCATTTTAATGAACTTATAATACAATAGCATCCTGTCGTGGAGACCGCACTCCTACTCAGAGTCATTGTATGTATGTACTTCTTTCCGCCACCTGCTGTTATTAAGGTCACCATAATGTGCTTCATCTATAGTAAAAGCACAAAGACGTAAATTTCGGCCTAAAACATAACAGAGCGACTGGTATGCTGGGTAAAAGTATTTCCCTTTGGTTTTGTTCTCATGTAATATTAAAATTAATAACGGCAAAGCTGGAAGATGCTAGAAGCATACCTCCACCCGTTTTGGCATAGATTTAAAATTGAATCGTAAAAAAGGTTAACGATGGGTTTGTATTAGCGTAAAACTTTCGTGCATTCACCCGAAATTGTACTCATCGCTGAAGAGCATTTAATTTTAAGGATTTTCTGGGCTTTGGACAAATTCATTAAGTTATAATAAGTGCATGTAAGCGAGAGACGTACTGAATTAATTGTAAACATAAATTAAATTTTGCTTTTATGTATATTCAAAATGGAATATTTGACTTTACGAAACATTAGCGACGTTTTTTTTGCATCGCGGGTAAATCTGACTCGAAAAAAAACGATCGCGGGTAACATCCCGGTTAAGACCAGACAGCTGACTTTTGACAGTTTTTGCGCATCTTTGACTCACCTTCGTCGGCTTATTTTTTAGATGTGGTGGATTTTATCACAAAAGATGATTATTTCTTTGCAAAATCTTTTCTCGTAATGAGAAAAACTCTTACATTTGGTTTGAAAAAACAAATTCCCTCAAATTTCCCCTATGCGACCACCATCTACATTTGAGCTCTATCCCGTGTAGGGTAGTTGCACGCGTGAACTTTACCTGCGTAAGTGTCATTTTTTTATATGAAATTCTACCCAAACCTGCACGGGATAAACACAATAAAACGTGCCTATTGTCATACATCCAGAAGAAGAACGACGTAACTGCAAAATTTTTCATTTCTGATTTCTGCTGACGAGATCCCTACAGAACTACTGAAGCATGGTGGAACGTGCCTGACCAACGCTATATATGTGCTACTGCTGAAAATATGGAACGACGAGGTAATCCCCGAAGATTGGCGCAAAAGCATAATCTGCCCAATCCACAAAAAGGGTGACAAGCTGAAGTGTGAGAATTACAGGGGCATATCATTAGTTTGTACGACCTATAAGATATTATCGAAAATTCTTGAAAAGATAATTAATCCGTACGCAGAACGAATCATTGGCGAGTATCAAGGCGGCTTCAGACCTGGTCGCTCAACGACCGATCAGCTTTTCACAGTGAAGCTACTACTCCAAAAGTGCTGGGAATATAACATCGACGTACCAAATCTTTGTCGACTTCAAGCAGGCATACGACAGTATCGATCGAAGTGTACTGTACAACATTATGCTGAATTTTGGTATACCGGCAAAGTTAGTGCGACTCACAAGGATGACGATGACTATAATACCGTCTCGCAGGTCAAAGTGCAGAACCGATTCACTGACCTATTTGAAACTCGTACTGGACTCAAGCAGAGCGACGGGCTGGCGCCGACCTTAATATCGAGTATGTAGACAACTTCAACTATCTGGGTTGTAACTTATCAAAGGACACCAATGAAACCGACGAAATTAAGCGACGGATACAACTAGCCAATAAGACATATTTCTCGGTCCTCGCTATAATTAATTCGAAACTTGCGCACAGGAACACGAAGCTCCGCGTGTACAAAACGATCATCCGACCCGTGCTATGTTATGGCTGCGAAACATGGACCATTACCCAAGCCTCCGAAATTTCGCTAGACCGATTCGAACGAAAGGTCCTTCGGCGAATTTTCGGCGCCGTTCACGAGCGAGACCAATGGCGTATCCGGTACAACCATGAGTTGTATGAATTGTACGATGAGCTGGAAGTATCGAAGATCGTGAAGCTTCAACGTCTGCAATGGGCGGGGCATGTACAACGGATGGACGATAGTCGCATGCCAAAGAAAGTTATGAACGCACAATGAATTGCGTGGACGACCGAGAGCTCGCTGGGAGAAATCCGTAGGTGAAGACGCCCACCAGCTGCTGGGCTGGAGGACAAGGTCACGCAACCGCGACAATTGGAGGTCAACGATTCAGGCGGCTAAGGCCCGACGTCGGGCTATCGTACCACATTGATGATGATGATGATTTAATTATGCCACTAGGTTTCAAATTGGCTACATTTTCAATAAAAAATTATTTTTATTTAATATTCATGTTAAAATACAGTAAAAATACAAATATAACATTAGCGACGTTTTTTTCGCATCGCGGGTAAATCTGACTCGAAAAAACGATCGCGGGTAACATCCCGGTTAAGACCAAACAGCTGACATTTGACAGTTTTTGCGCATCTTTGAATCGTCTTCGTCGGATTATTTCTTAGATGTGGTGGATTTTATCACTAAAGATGATTATTTCTTTGCAAAATCTTTTCTCGTGATGAGAAAAACTCTCACATTTGGTTTGAAAAAACAAATTCCCTCAAATTTCCCCTATGCGTCCGCCATCTACATTTGAGCTCTATCCCGTTAAGGGTAGTTACACGCGTGGACTCTACCTGGGTAAGTATCATTTTTTTTATATGAAGTTCTACCCAAACCTGCACGGGATAAACACAATAAAACGTGCCTATTATGATACCCATACGCACAACATGTGAATGAAACTTTTAATTGTGATTTCTGCCAAATCAACAAATTTGCACTTGCGTCATTCTTCTTCTGGATGTACGATATGTAATGTGTCACTCTTTAGCTATGGGTGAACTATACATAAAGCCAATTTCGATAAATATCGTACCAAGTCAAACCTCTCCGTTTTCATTTCATTTGAAACTTATTTTCATACAACAGTGTCCCAGCCCAGGAGAATTCCATTTGGCAACTATGCGAGTGTAAGAGGGACCAACAGTTTCTTTTGTTTTCTATTCGCCTAATTCGCATAAACCCCAACAAGTTGGTTATGATACCCTCCTATAAGGATAGGGTATATCATTTCACTCTCCAAGAAGAGAGTACACTGCATATGACTAAAGCTCTACATATCTGCTTATCGCCGCGCCGATCTGTTTAATATGAAGAAAAGAGATTCTCTGCCATTCATGACGTAATGCTTGTTATGTATATTATGTTGATTTTATAATAAAGTGTAAATGGGCTTGTTGCATATACGAACAATATGGAGAAAAAAATCTCACCCATTTGATCCTCTCAACAAATTCGCAGTGTTTCCCGTTTCTGTCGGAATCATTAATGAAGTGTTTATTTTCGGAATAGTAGTGTCTAGCTGGCACGTTTATATCGTATTTCATTTAGCCTAATAAAGGATTTACCATCCTTGCATGTTATATGGTAGCGTCTGCCCAAAGCAGATTGGTTTGTATCGATCTTATGTTCTGATAAGCAGGCTTTTTTTTATCCCATATGTACAAATGCGTGTGGAATATGGATCAATAGAATAGCTGGGATTTAGTTTTGCGAAGAGTGTGTCAAAGTCAATATAAAGACGGGAACGGATAATAATGCATATTGTCATCGTTAGAGTTGACATAGGTACACTGTCCAATCGATTGTACAATTTTTTGATCATCAGATCGATTGAATAGTGTTTTTGACGAGACGATCCAATACAATCATTTGATTGCACGTGTGTCGTGTGGATTATATTTCTACGCAAATTTTGGAACAATTTGTCATACGATTGACAATCATGGTGTTTTCAGTTGTTGATTTTTTTTTAACAAACCGGTAGTAATTTTTCATCATGTTGTAACTGTATCGGTCATTCTTCATTGAAAGTAGCGATGGTCGATGGATCTCCATCTTCCATCGCCACAATATATTACATATTAGATAGACAGCCGTCTGCCTGATTAGATTAACTTACAACTTTAAATTAAATTTCTATGAATTTAGAACATATTATTAGATAGACAGCCGTCTGCCTGATTAGACTTACAACTTTAAATTAAAGAAGAATGGTCATTTGTGATCCAGCTCCGGCGCAAACGAAATATATGCCAATTATTTTGTTATTTTATATACATGAATTATCAGGTTTTCTTTTTTCAGATTTCTGTGGCTAACTCATTATAAAATGAGTATATAACGGGTGAGCCAATTACAAGTTTGTTTTGAAAAATGCAATAAAATGAACAAAATTAATTTTTTTTCAACGTCTTATGGCTTTATTAGAAAGTAAGTAAGCTCCCTTTAATTATAGAACACAACTTCATTCAAGTGGCTGGCCCGGCTGGCGTCGCAGTAATTTTCAAGACCCTGTTGATGGTTTCGAGCTGTAGCTCACGGATTGCGTGGATGATATTGCCCTTAAGTGCTTGAATCGTTTGTGGATTGTTGGCATAACATCGGTCCTTCACGGTTCCCCACAAAAAAAGTCCAAAGGAGTCAAATCACAGCTCCGAGGCGGCCAATTGACATCGCCAAGACGGCTGATAACACGATTTGTGAATTTGGTGCGTAAAAGATCGATTGTGGCATGGGCTATGTGGCATGGCGCGCCATCCTGCATGAACCAGAGGTCGTCCAAGTCCATGTCAATTTAATTTTAGTAAAAAAAAAGTCGGATAACATGGCTCTGTAACTGGCTTTGAGCTAGACAGCACTCACTTTGAAAATAAGTTTTCAATATTTCCCAACGTTGTTCAACCGTAAAGCGACTCATTTCGTTCTGCGAAAAAGAGCTGTCAGTGTCAAACTAATCTATGATTTAAAAACGAACTTGTAATTGGCCCACCCTGTAAATGAGTATAATGTATATTACATCAATTATATAGAGCAACCAAAGCTAAAAATAGTACGAATACCAAAGACCTGGTCTATTGAAGGTTTAACAAAAGCATTCGCGTATGCTAGCTCGATACCTACTACTACTCGTATCTAATTCGCACTCTCCCTTAAAAACCGAGATATCTACAGTTAGGGTTTCTACCTGCGCTAGCGGACTTAGCGTGTTTGCGTTGCGTGGTGTGTTGTGTGTGAACATGCACTACGTAGTCGTCGGCGATATGTGCTTTCTGTACGCCTATTGGAAATCAGAAGGGATATTGTAGAACTTTTGTTACGCAACAAACAAACTTAGCCACTGATATTTAGAAAAAAATTATCTAATAATTGATGTACATAAAATAACGAAATTCCTGAGATAGATTTCGTTTGTGCCGGGACTGGGTAAATTTTGTATGGATCGTGACCATTCTTCTTTCTATGAATTTAGAACTTATGTATACATTTGTGACTTCATGTAATTATAATATAACTTAAATTAAATTTTTAAATTATAACTTTATATCGTTAAGGATGAGCTATTATTATTATTATTAATGTGGGCTTTCTTTATTAGAGCTAAGGTATCGGGTTCTCTAGTTCTTTAATACATATATGTATTATTAAAACGTGACGCACAGGAGCCGGATGATGGAGTTCACAGAACATATTCTTCATGTTCATCGACCCTAAGCTCCGTGTTACGTATATTCAATTACAATATTTATATGTATTTCACCGCTTAATGTTCGGTTTCGATAGTTTCAAGCCATTCGAGCCATTCAGCAGGTCGTTCACTTCTTGCTCGTCTAGACAATCCTTCCCAATACACGATCGCCTTCTTCTCGATTACCGTAACTCCTAGTGGAGCATGGTGCGTTGATGACTACCGTGTGTAGTCATCAACGTTACAGAGACAACTGAATTCGTAGTGTGATACGGTTGTCAGCCATACCACCTCCTAGTCGCATTGTTAGTTTATTATTCTACGATAAGAATATTTCTTATCATCTTCTTCTGAATAATAAACTTGCGACGAGTCGTGCCGAGTTTGGAAACTCGTTTTTCTATGAGTGTCTATTTCACAGAGTAGCGACCGAACGATCACGACAATGACCTAGTTTCTTTTAAATACGGGGTAGATGCCAATTAAATTACGGGTGTCTACCCTTGCTCTCATGCTGCACAATTCACACATAATCGGCCGATCCTCGCGATGAGGCAAGTAGTTCAGTGGCAAAAGCTCTCCTCGCGCGTTAAAAATAAAGCTATTTTAGAAACGTTAAAGTCGTTTTAAAAGTAAGTATTCATCTGGAGCTGGTGATTCAGGTTAGCGTAAATTTCTCGGTGCTGTGTTGTTCTCGCTTTTCCGTCGAATTTCGCATATGCATGCTTTTAACCTTCGTCTGGATTTCGTAGAGCATATCAGAGTTTCCGCTTGTCCCGCCCCAGTTGAATCTTGTCCCTGCCCTTTCCGCAAGCGTTTGTAAATCCATACAAAACAACGACATTGATTCAACAGCATACATGAGTACCTTCTTCGGAAGCCTATCGGGAGACATGGCGGCAACTTTAGTAAGGTATCCTAAGTGTATCTTCACCGTTTCAGTACAGAGTGGCAGTAGACCAGTTTCTTGAAGTAGTATGTAGTTTGGAGTGTTTGTGGGCAGGCGTAAGTACCGCTGTAATTTTTCAACACTTTCGTGTATTTTCCGCCCTATACCTGGGCACCATATAACAATATTGACTTGAACACTGCTTAGTATATCTTATATTGAGCAGTATGAGATACATATTTCCTTGTTGCTGAAAATTCTGTTCCATATTGAGTTTATTGTCTATTTTGCTTCTTTGAATATGTCTACAAAATGCGGGCTCATACTTAAGTTACAGGCTATCTTCACTCCGAGATATTTATACTGTCTAACTAATTCATTTTAATTTCCCCTATATGTCCAGTACTCATTTCTGGCTAATTTAAATCGATTTTTCAAAATCATGACCTTGGTTTTCTCGAGATGAACCGTTAGTTTCCCGAATGTCGCCATGTGATCAATCATTTTTTGTAAATTATCTGGTGACTCCGCTAGCAAAACTATATCATCTGCATTAAGCGCACTCCAAATCCATTTGCAACTCTGGGACAATCGTTCAAAATGTCATTGATGTAAATCGCAAAAATGTCCGACTCAACTTACATCCTTGTCGAACGCCTAAATTCGTTTCAAAAGCTGAAGAAAGTTCATTTCCATTCAATACCTTAGCTGTTGTATTCACAATTCGTGCAGCACCTTTCTGAATTTTGGTGATATTCCACAATTATACAGTTTGTAGAAGAGATCATAACAGTGATCGATAGTGTCAAAAGCGGCTTTGAAGTCAATGAAACATGCATATAACTTCTTATTATTAGCCATGAAGAGTCTCGCCCAGTTTTGCAATACGAAAATGTGGACACTTGTCGAGTATCCTTTTCTAAATCGCGCCTGATTTTCGGCAATTTTAGTTTCTGCATTAACCCTAGATAATCATATTTTTTACCCTTGAAAAGATAATCATACGTCGATTCGACGTGTTGCTAGTTAACATCCTTATAACTTCTTTGTTAAGAGTAACATGTTGTTAAAAGGTAGATATATAATAAAAAATAAATAACAGGCGCAACAATCCAGTATTGGACTAAGGCCGCAGGATATGTTAGTGACATCCTATTTCCAAGATCTTATCTGCTTTTTTGTTGAGGTAATGAGATCAGCATCACGCTCAGCAGTGTTATTTATCCCCATAAATGGGTACTCGTTTAACATCTGAGTGAGATCATAGTCCGTCACAAGCTCATGAGTTCGAAAAACACCATGATCCACGGTGAGATTCGAACTCATGACCCTGTGCACCGAAGGTGCGCGCACTAACCGCTAGACCAGCCAGACTACTAGATATATAATCACTTGTATTTAATATTAATCTGTTAAACTCATGGTTTTTCAAAATTATGATTTGTTTTTCTATAAAATATTAATTTTAAAAAAGTGGTTCTAGGAGAAAGTGGGCTGTCCTTTCAATAGATTAAAATAAAGGATATCTTTATCGAAACAGGCTTTTAGTGGTTATATCCAAGTAAATACACATCCACATTATGAAGATTTATAAAATGTCAATTTGGGACAATTAAAATATTTTTCAGTACAAATTTGTTCTACAGTTTTTACTGACATTAAAGATAATCATACGTCGATTCGACGTATATTTGACTTATGACCCCCCAATATCTTAGGCTGTGTGGCACCCAAGCCAATAATTTTCCCACGTAATTACGCCAACAGACATGAATTGAGTTAAATCTTGGAATCAACAAATTATAAAGCTTCGCTTATGAGATATAATAAAAAGAAACCCTCTAGGGTTAAGCCACTTTGCGAACCTTGACTGCAGGATGGTTGGGAATATTTTACCAGTTGCGTTCAATAATGAGATGCCTCGATAACATGCTGGGTCTTCTACGTCCCCGTTTTTATAAATCGGGAAGCTTATCGCATCTCGAAACTCTTTTGGAATATTTGCGGAACTAAATATTTGATTAAATTCTTGATACACACTTAGCACACAGTACACTTAGCTTATTTTCATTTGCATATTTGAAGAATTCAACCGGTACTCCATTACTTCCAGCAGCTTTATTGTCCTTACATTGCACCAAAGCCCTACGGATCTTGTCTATTTAAATTGTTTCATCTAGTATGGAACACAACAATTCGGTCTTGCATATTGAACCATGTTATTTGGGTCCCCACTTCGCAGTATTAGCATAAAATGACTTGAGCTGCTCCGCAGTTTCCATTTTTGTAGGTATCACCTTTATTAATACGGTTCGATATTCGCCAAAACTCTTTGGAGTTAGTACATTTATCAATTTTGCTCCGCTTGACTTCGATAAAATAGTCGTTTTTTCTCACTACATAAGGATTTGAATTTTCGGTTTGCTTGTGTACGCCTTTCTTTTGGTTTCATTAGTAATCATTTTGAATAACTTCAGCCAAGCAAATGAAAGTTTCCGATTTCGTTCACATTCGTTATCGTACCAAGGATGTTTAAATGCATTTTTCGGCTTATCTGTACGATGCGCACAATTAATTATGGTTTGGTTCAGCTGTTCAAGGCTCATAGTGGTCGTTTCTGCAAACTTTCAGTTTAAATTCGCATTGTGCCGCGTAGGCTTTCGATAGGATTTTGGGGAGTAGTTTCATAGCTTCGGTTGCAGTACATCCGATGAAATCTAACCCAATCGTTGCAATAATTGGGAGATGATCGGAATACTGCTTACATGCTACCGTGAAGTTCGTGATGAGAGGCTACCAGTCCCCTCCGGCCAGGCACAAATCTATTAAAAAACGAGTTCTAATCGTGCGAATAGCACGATGAGTGTATACCCTATCCCCAAGTACAGACTTAGAATGCGCGTAAAACCGAAAATATTCAATTTTTTTTTAAGGAGGGAGGGGTAGATGGGCTGAATCTCGCACATCTTTAATTTCTTATAACGGCATCCAACAGCTATCATTTGCGATAAATTTCAAGTTTTTCGGGACATTCTATCAAAATATATGGCGGAATATTGCTGTGTAGGGGATGTAGGGGTAGGGGAAGTCAGACCTTCTCCACTTTCCACTAACTTCAAGCATATGTCACAATTAGGCATTGATGAACATTTCAGGTCCTTAGCGACATTCTGTCGAAAAATATGGTCGAATTACACTATCACGGAGGGGTCATTTGTATGGGAGAAACGGGAATTCTTGGTCCGATTAGGCCCATTTTCAATACCATTCAAGCTTTTATCAAAGCAATCATCTGACCGAAATTTCAAAACGCTAGGTCCATTATTTCGGAAGTTATCGTGCGAACTGACAGACACACGGACAGACAGACAGATTTGGCTTATTCGAATCAGGGACCGACCCTGATCATTTATATATATACTTTGCCATACCTCCGGTGACTCCTTTGAGGTGTTACACAAATTTTAGTAACAAACACAATATACCCTATACCATCTTATGGGTATAGGGTATAATGACCTTGACTTATTTATTTATTTATTTAATACTTAATATTACAAAACGGGAATAAATTCCCAAAACATGTAATGTAAAGTATTCAAAGTAAGGAAAATAAGTATAAAGGAAAAATAAACTTATAAAAATAAAGAAAAAAACACAAAGAAAAGAAAAAAAATATTTAAATAAAAAAATAAGTTCAAACTACAATTCAAAAAGTTAAAATAATAAAAAAACAATTAAAATTCCAAAAGTTAAATGAAAAATAATTCAAGTTTTTGTAGCAAGGTGTTTTTTAAAGAAAAAAAAGAAGAAGGTAACGAACTAATCTCCAATCGGTCGTAATTTCTCATAGCTCTAAGTAACGGAGAGTTTTTATAAATAGAGAGTGAAGATTGAGGAGGATTGAAAATTTCAACTGATCGAGTGTTGTAAGATGGAAACCGATATTTTATATCTTCTATGAGTGATGAAGTAGTAAGACCCTTGCATAACCTGTTAAGGAAACAGAAGACAGTCTCTTCTTTTGCTTAGTGATGGTAGATTTAGGAAATTAAGCGGATCTTGATAAGGCCTATAAGCCAAGTTATATTTAAACAATATGGTTCTAGAAAATTTTCTCTGAACTTTTTCTAATGCATCACGAGAAACAGAAGAATAAGGAGACCAAACTACCGAGGCGAATTCTAATATGCTGCGTACTAGCGTCACAAATAAGTTCACACAAGTATTAATAGATTGAAAGCTAGAGGAGTACCGTAAAACCAACCCAGCTAGTTTCGACGATTTGCTAATAATCGACGAGTAGTGATCAGTAAAACGTAATTTACAATCAAAAACAACCCCTACATCTGTAACCGTAGAAACACATTGAAGGGGAATGGAGTTTATTTGGTATTGAAAAATAAAAGGAGTAGATTTCAATGAATATACCATAACGGAGCACTTAAAATATTAAGATACAGCTCGTTTGAGACACACCAGGACGTAAGGCTATCCAAATCGGATTGCAAAGCTATACAATCAGAAATAGATGAAATAGCTGAAAATAGTTTGCTATCATCGGCGTAAAAGAGAGAGTGACAGTTAAGACAAGATGGTAGATCGTTTAAAAAAAGTAAAAAAAGAAGGACGATTTTGTTTTTGGAGAATCCATGTTGTTGATCCTTAATAAGATAACCAAAATGTTCACGAATGAACTTATAAACAATCTTTTCAAGAAGTTTCGAAAAGGATGACAGAAGAGAGATAGGCCTATAGTTAGACACAGAATTAGGATGACCCTTTTTCGGTATGGGAACCACATACGACGATTTCCACTGAGTTGGGAAAACACCTTCATGTAGGCTTTTACTAAATAAAATGGCGAGAGGTTTAGATATGGAAAATTGTGTTTCTTTTAAAAACGAATTTGGAATTCCATCAGGTCCAGAAGAAGAAATTGTTTTAAAAGAAGATATAAGTAATTCAACATAGGATGGTAAAATGAGAGGTGGTAAATGTAAATTGTACATTTGTTGAGGTACAACAGGAGGACAAGTTAATGAAGATGTTTTAAAGGTACTGGCGAAAAATGTGGCAAAAAGCTCACACATTTCAGAAGGGTTATCTGCGCTTATATTGTTGAAGGTGAGAATGGAAGGCTGATTTGAAGAAAATCTCAAGTTTTTTACATATGACCAAAATATTTTAATCTCACTGTTCCTCAGACTGTCCTCAACAGTCTTAATATAGACAG
This sequence comes from Microchrysa polita, assembly GCA_949715475.1. Taxonomy (NCBI): domain Eukaryota; kingdom Metazoa; phylum Arthropoda; class Insecta; order Diptera; family Stratiomyidae; genus Microchrysa; species Microchrysa polita. The sequence goes on from OX454415.1 coordinate 75,016,009, forward strand.
ACCGAGCAAGTGAGATTAGCCTTTTGATCCTCGATCTAAGGCAGCGGAACATTATGCGGTCGGATTGGTGTCCATAACGTTTCAAACTAGTGTGAAGTCGCTTCTTTTTTAGAATCAAGTTTCGAATCTGAGGTGTAAACCAAATCGAACCTTTTCGAAGCTTTAAATTAGATATTGGGACGCATTCATATAAGATGTTATGTAAAATAGTATAGAAAGTAGATACAGCTGTTTCGCAATCAAGGTCTTTTAAAATAAAGTACCAATTCATTTGATTCAATTTCTCATTAATTGCTACATAATTTGCTTTTCTGAAATTGAATCTACGACGCATAACCTTAGTACGATAAGGGGATAAGTTAATGTTGATCTCATTGGCGATAGCCGGGTGATAAGGATCACAAGGTACGTATCCAGATGTACGCGTGGATGATGAAAACCCACCCAGAGGAATGTTACTAAACTGAAGGTCGAGGATACGACCCATGAAGTTTGGAAACACATTGAATTGGAGAAGGTTACACGATTGCATAAGGGCTGACAGAGACCTAAAAAGAGCCAAGGAAGTAGATGCTAAAGGGAGACCTGGACTATTAGGCCACTTAATGCTAGGATGATTAAAGTCCCCACAAACTACTAAGTATGAATTAGGGAAACATACGTTCAAGGTATATGATAAATGACTGAAGAGACTCTCATAAGCATCTAAAGAAGAATTACAAGGAACATACATACAGGCAACTAATAACGGTGTACAATCATAAGGTTTAGAATGAGAAGTAGAGACAAGCACACATTGAATATGATCACGAACTGCAATTAGCGATCCGCCTCCAGTAGAAAGTCCTAGAAGATCAAGGTTTCTATCACAACGGAAGGTAACACACCCCTCCAGAATTTCACCACTATTTATAGAAGAGTTAAGCCAAGTCTCTGTCAAATGATGATGACCAACATATGTACATTCTCCGCTTTCGGTATAACCATTAAAAGCCTTAAGACCATAAGGCTTCATTCAAACGACGCGAAAACGGATCGCAAGCTCATGCATTGGCTTATATGGGAAGCTCATGACGAGCGAGAACAGCGAGAGCCGTGCCACTGTCAAAACACGGCTCGCGAGCCGTGAATTAGCGGGTTGTGGTGCACGATATGTGAAAACACGTCTCGTTAGTTGTGTTTTGACAGCGGCACGGCTCTCGCTCGTCGTGAGCTTCCCATATAAGCCAATGCATTTGTAGGGCTTGACGTTTGAATGAAGCCTAAGAGTCCATCAGATCAAGCATTTTCCTTCCACAGGCATTAAGTTTGTGATCTTTTGAATTCCTTATTGAGTTTTCAGATATGTTCGCGATTGGTTGCTCAATTTCAATTCTGGAGTTTGCATCTCCTATAATAAGTATGTACTTGTATTTAATCCCCCTCCTCATTATTTTTCTTCCGTTTTGACAAAAGTTTTGGGCTTGTTTGAAATAAGTGGGCTAATAAAATTATCTAAAATTTTATTGGGTTGCGGCAGCATGACCCCACAGTACGATTCCATTCGTTTTTAACTTTTTTGTTGATTTGGTAAAGACACATTAATTCAAGGTTTTGTGAAATTGGTGCACAAAATGCTTCTTTAAAGAACCTAATTTGGGGTTGTTGGGTTTGAATTGCAGCCCCATGACCCCATGGTCCGATTTGATCAATTCTTAGATATGTTTTGTGTCCTCAAGAGAAACACGTTTGTGTGTAATTTGGTTGAAAGTCGTACACAAATAAAAAAGTTTTTTCTTCGAAGAACCTAATTTGGGGTTGTTGGGTTTGTATTGCAGCCCCATGACCCCATGGTCCGATTTGATCAACTCTTAGATATGTTATGTGTTCTCAAGAGAAACACGTTTGTGTGTAATTTGGTAGAAATTGGTGCACAAATAAACAAGTTTTTCTTAGAAAAACCTAATTTGGGGGGTTAGGATTGTATGGCAGCCCCATGACCCCATTATTCGATTTCATCCATTCTTAGATATGTTTTGTGTTATCAAGATGAACACATTTGTGTGAAATTTGGTTGAAATTGATGTACAAATAAAAAAGTTTTTCTTAGAAGAACTTAAATTGGGGGCTAGGTTTGTATGGCAGCCCCATGACCCAGTGATCCAATTTCGGTGATTCAAACATACAAACAGCCTGCAACAATAATAAGCACGTGTGCAAAATTACAGCTCCGTAGTTTTTATAGTGGCCGAGAAAAACGCGCTGCAACAGACGGACTGAGCGTGATGCTGATCTCATTACCTCAACAAAAAGCAGATAAGATCTTGGAAATAGGATTTCACTAACACATCCTGCGGCCTTAGTCCAATGCTGGATTGTCGCGCCCCTTTTTAACAGACGGACTGACAGACAGACGGACATCGTCCAATCAACTCATCTCGAATCTCGTCATGCTGATCATATATGTATACTTTTTATATGGTCGGAGATGCTTCCTTCAATGCGTTACAAACTTCATGACAAAGTTAATGTACCCTCTCACTCTATGAGCGAAGGGTATAAAAATGTTCTCACAACTATTTTTTCATGTTAGAACAAACATCCACTAATGTTTGATTAATCGTTCATTATTTGTTAATTAAAACATATTGCACATAACAAAATGACAACGAGAAAATGTAAACAAGAATTGCAAATATGCATGTTAAAGTAACAAGAAGCTACGTCAAAATAAACGAATCCTTTTAAATTATTATTAATTGACAGTATACCTTATATCTTACAATGTGTCAAAATGCACGACTTACATATTTCCCTGCAAATTTCTTCGAAATACGTGAGTTTCTGGACTTTCAACATCTGGGTAAGTAGGTAAATTAAAAAAAAAAAAAAGTTGAAAATAGACCCTAAAATTTTAGCAAATCAAAACTCGGAGGAACTGAAAAGTTAAAAAATGAGAAAATCAGATCGGATTCCTTATATGTAAGTAGAAAGTAGGACTAACATCATGATGGCAATTTCTGGTGAAAAGCATTTGATTTAAAAGCGCCAAACTATACAAGTAAGCATCAATTTTTTCAGACAATTAATAACATAATTAATTATGCCTTTTATATGTAGGTCATCAGCGACAAAATGTTTTGCATTTTTGTTAAGTATATTTATATGTACATATATATCTATAAGAAATAAAATTGAAATGAATTAATATCTAATGTCTTTAATTTAGGCATTCTTCTTGGTGTTAAGGTTTTAGTGTAAACATAGCAAAAAAATTGCATGGTTGATGTTTTTAGAAACGATTATCGCTTAAAGCAACCTCTATGTCATATTGACATCACATTAATTTAATTCGGTCTTATTCTGACATGGGTACTTTCAATTTGTTTAAAGAAGCATGTTATTCCAACCTGCATATTTGTCTTTAGTTTCAACAAATATTTTCATGTAATTTGAATCATACGACTAATTAGCTGAGAATCAACAAGGAAAAATTGTCAATTTTGCGTATTTTTTGTTATTTTTACATGTTTTCGTTGAGTTTGCCAGAAACCGTATACGTTATGGGGCGTAAGTGCAGTCGATACTCTAATTTCCACAATTGGTGAAGGCACCCTATACATAGTATTAATGACAATTTTTCGCACTTTGCATTGCAACTTATTTTAAATAGCAAAAAAAATAAGTAATTTTTCCAGACATTTAGGCCCGTATTTATCTAGGGACGCGGGAGCGTCCCGCACGTTAAAGAAAAACGAAGAAATTGGAACAAATAAAAACTGAGAAGCGACTAAGACTATGTTTACACGACGGAACAAGTACGGGTTCTCGGACCTCTGTAGCTCGGACCCTGGTTGGTCCTGAGTCTTCAAATTCGGCAAGCGTTGTCGCTCGCGCCGTCTTACGAAGTGTAGAACATTTCAAGATGATATAGTAAAAAACACCGGAGATATAAGAGTTTGAAAATCGCATTTTTTCAAAAATCTTGTTCTCGTTGTTCTTGTTGTTTATTGACAGGGGTACAGCCTCGTAGAGAGAAACTCGGAACTCGCTCTCTTTTTCCATTGATAGAGTCTGTCCTGAAGGTGTGCATAGGCTATCATTTGCTCCGATCCGTGCGGTAGAAAAAAAGATACAGCGAAAAATGTGGAAAAAATGCATCGAGTCTCTCGCTTAAGTGTTTTTATATGTTTTAATGGAAGCATTTTGTAAAAGTCGGGGATAGGCCCGAAAAAAGCCTAGAAAAGAATCGTATAGTATAGTATAGTTGGTAGGACCGAACAATCTTTTGTATCCAAAATTTTCACTTTTAGATCGTCCGCAAGAGCGGGGGCGGCTCAAAGTTCCTGTTTTGGTTCGTCTCATATATACGAGTACGTAGGTACATATTAATTTAATATTGGATGAGCATATAGTGCGATTTGTTATGTAGTACTCTTTTTAGTTGTATATTTACTGTAGTAAAATAGACGTGTATTGAAGGAACTGCTCAGATACCGAGAGATTTAAGGAGGGTTCTTAAAGTCATCACCAGGAATATTACGTTTTGCTACACGTCAAGCCCTAAACAAACCTACTAAACACAATGATGAAGCCTTTGGGTCACTGCTGTTTATATGACCAGATCGTATGAGCGCTTCCCTTCCTCCCTGTGCAATTTAGCGACCACCAAAATATATTGCACCCTAAAATTCAACGAAATTGTTAATCTACCTACACTACATAATCCGGAAGAGAAGTTTCAAAGAGCTGCTGAAAACTAAAAGACATAATTATCCATGATATTCATTTTTTTAATGATCCTAATAATTATATAAATATAGCATATAGAAATATTTCATATGTCAACATATTCAACAGTTATTGATTTACTTTAAGAATTTGTTTGTATTTAATTTTAATAGCAAAATAACTTGAACCCGAAAACTGTATATAAAAAAATTCAAATATTCAAACATTGAGGCTCCCTAACATCCATGTGCGCACATTGAGAAGGTGAAACCAAAACTTCATCTCAAGGGAAGAAAATATTGCTAACAAGCAATTTTCAGGCCATTACAATTATAACCAATAAACTAAAGCCAATATAACTAAAACTTTTAAGAAATACTAAAGTTTCAATTTTAAATAATATTAACGAGAATCGTTCGTTATCGTGTTACTCGAATTCACGGGAATAATTAAGTAAAATTTAATGTATCCCAAATGCGTTCCTTGTGTGCAAATATTCCAGCAAAATTCCCATGTTGGGTTGCATTATCCCATTATATGTACTTATATTGTCGAGAAAAAAAAAAAAAAGAGCCGAGGTGCGTGATCTTTAGTATTATGGCGTGCCTCTTTCATTAGAGCCAGAAATTGGTAAATGTGAGAATGGAGGTGTTATTTCATTAGCTAGAGCTTCAAACGCGGCTTGGGCTGGATCCTGGAACATCCTGGAAGACGAAGGACCTGCTATAATGGTTTCCCTGCGTTCATCGTGAACGTTTTCGGGTCGACGTGAAGATATGGATTCTCGATATGCTAACCCACGATCTGCAGATTGAACATGAGGGGGAGTTAATCTATTTTGTAATTGTTCTCTATCTAAGGACAACCGTGCCAGTTGCTCTTCGACTTGCGCTAAACGTAGATCAGGCCGCAAAGATGGAATTGGAACTACTTCTGGTTCCGCAAACATTGTAGTTTTGTTAGACTTTCCTCTAGTTTGTGATCTTGTTAGAGGAGGTTCTATTCGTGGTGTATGTGATGCACCTCGAGTTTGTTGGGCATTACTCTCTTCTTCGGACAAAGGAATGTTATCAATTAACATCCTTGCTGTACATGGTTGACGGCAAATAGGACATGTTTTCCTTGTCGTTAACCACCCATGAATACATTTCTTATGAAATGAGTGTTGGCAGGGCGTGAGACACGATCCTTCGCTAGGATCTAATTCGTCTTGGCAAACTGCACATCTCAAAGAATCTGAGGGAGGTGCTGCTACGTCACCATCCGAAGTTGCCATACTCAAATGCAGCTATGGGTTATACCTATATGTATATTAGGTAATAAAAGAGAAAGCCGAGGGACCACCAACGTCACCGACTACTATGTAACAAAAATAAACAATAGTTTCAATAATAACTATCAAGAATGAAATCTTTCTGGAAAATGAAAGAAAGAAAAGGTAAAACACAATTCAAGATAAAGTCTTCAGCAAACTCCTTAATTCCGTCTCTTCCGAATTAGCGGATTAATTGATTAGTTAAAAAAAAAACCAATAGACTACAAAAACGATGGCATTTGCAGATATGATTAACAATTATAAGGCTTCATCACTCTAAACAAAAGAAAAGAGAAGAAAAATAATATGAAATTGACATGAGTTAAGAATGATATACATAATGTATATGATATAGCCCTGAGACCTTCAAATACGGAATTAAGCCATAAAAAGTGGTAGAGGTAAAACCCAAGTGTAAACACCCGCCTTTACAGTTCTCAAATACCCCCTTTTCTGCTTTAGCATATAGCTTCTATTCCTCTATTCATTGGTTCAGGGAAACTTCTAAAACTATTAATGAACAATATTTACCAAACAAATAGATGAGAACAATAATTTATTAAGAAACAGGCTCAAGATATCAAAGGTAAACGTTTGATGCCGAGTAATTCCAAATATTCCAACAAATAATTAGATTTCTCACGATGCAAAAGCATCAAAAAAAAAACTACACAAAGCAAACATTTTTCAGATATCAAAATTTAAATTTACTACTAAATGAATAACTTTAAAAATAATCAATTAAAAACCAATTCTAAGAGAAAAAAAATAAAAAAATAAAGACATATTTTCAACCGGGCTAATAAAAAATAAAAAATATGTGATGTGGAATGGAATGCCTTTTTTTTTTTTTAGAAAGCACTCTGCTCCACGTTGGGCACCATTTGTTATGTATGTATGTATTGACACGCTCTGTGGCTCACTTGGTTGAGTCGCACTCTACGATGCTAGTAATCTAGAGGTCCGGAGATCGAATCTCGGCGTAGTCCCGGAAATATATAGTGCTTGCAACATTATATACACTCCTCTATATGCAATGTAACGTTGACTCGAAGTAGCCTATAAACGGCTGAGTGAACGCACCATGCCCCATGCCCCCATGCCAAGGGGTTACGGTACGGAGAAGAAGATATAGTGCGATTCATACGCACTGTTTCATTCATCCCGATGATCCTAAAGCTTCCACCAAATCAGCGCGGCAGCGGTACGCGGTAAACACAACACACACACCACAAGAATTGACAAGTACTCCGTGGTGTACCGCGGCGGAAACTATTTCATACATTCTGACACGTACCGCTACCGTTCTGCGCTGGTTTGGTGGAAGCTTAAATATGGCGCTGGGACACCAAATCGGTTTTGTCTAGACGGTGTGGGTCTGTAGTAAGGGGACTTGTATCTTAACCGTTTGGTGTTAATAGGCGCAATGTGGAACTTAGGAAATATGGATGTAATTTGAATCACATATTGAGTAGGTACACAGTGAAGCTTAAAGGTTACATTAAAAATTAAGATTTAGGATTAGGATGAATGTGATAGAGATGAAGTAAAGGTTTAGACTCAATTTATGGCTAAGGTTAAAGTCAAAATCAAGTTTAGGGTAACGGATAGGGTTAAAGTTATTGTTACGTCGCAGGTAACGTTATTATTAGGGTTAAATGTAAGGATAGGGTTTGGGTTAAGGTTGAGTCTGAGTTTGAGGTTTAGGTATATAGGCCAGGGTTATGGTCAATTAGGGTTATCATTAAATTTAATGTGATGTATAAAGATACCAAGGTTAGCGAGGTTACTGGGGCTACCAAGGCCGTCGGGGTTACCAAGGTTACTAAGGGTTTGCAAGATCACCAAAGTTGTCAAGTGTACTATGGTTACTAAGATTGCCAAGGCGAGCAAGGTTACCAAGGGGACCAGGGAGACAAAAGTTAGCAAGGGCTTTATCATTCTTATAATTATTGTTCTCAAACAAATTCGTGACAATAGGGCAATGAATATCGTCTTCATAATTTATTTACGAATTTTGTAAATCGAAAACTGCAAAAGATATGATATTTCACGAAAAAAAACTGTGTTGTAAAAGGTGTTCGCCAAAGAAAAAGTCATCAGCCGCAAAAAGGATTGATATAAATACAATCCCGCCAAAATGCTCGCATCTTGTCTCAATAATGGTGGTGGAGCAAATTTTTTTCAACGCTACTTGGCGGGGAGTTAGGAATTAGGGTAATACCAGAATAAAATCAATGTTAAGAAATTTATGAAAGAACTTTTATCATATAGAAAAAAAACGAGTTCCATACGAAGGAAAGCAAAATAAGATTTTAAAACGCATTTTAATTTTCTATAAGACTAGAAGCTTCAAAATTAAATCTGATCAAGAAAAGAACATAGCAGCAAATAGTACCCTCGTTCAGCTCCCCGCCAATAAGCGTTGAAAAAAAAAATTTGCTCCACCATTGAGATAAGATGCGAGTATTTTGGCGGGATTGTATTTATATCAATCCTTTTTGCGGCTGATGACTTTTTCTTTGGCGAACACCTTTTACAACACAGTTGTTTTTGTGAAATAAACATACCTTAACGCAAGCAGACCATTACTCAAAGATGACGAGATTAAAATAATTAAATGTCATTTTCAGAAGTTTTTCATTGAAATCATTTATATTTTCGAGTCAATGCATCATCGATTTAAGGCGATTACAAGGAAGCCTTGAAATGTTCTATAGTCAACCTCACTTGAAGTGAAGTTACCTGCCTTGAGTTGCTTTTATTTCAATTCTATTGAAAACTGAAGGTCTCCTTGACTTTCACTTTAAATCAAGGATGAATCGACTAGTAAATATAAATCATTTCAATGAAAAACTACTGGAAATGACATATAATTTTTTGAATTTTACCATCCTTGACTAGACGTCTCCTTGATTTAAGGTACTAACCTTTTTATGAGACTGGTGAGACTTTGACACTCTACACACTTTAGAAGTATGCCCGTATGTTTATAAATACGGGCCTTAATGTTCATGTTATATCTAATGCAGATTACTATGTATGTATAAGGTATTGAGTATACATGCGGTACAGTAATATGGGGTGCTTAATTTGTCACTTGAAAAAGGATAGAACTTCATTATAACCATAAATCATAAAGAAATAAATATTCAATCAATCAATAGCGTTTTCATTTTTGTTTCATTAACTGCAGCTTTACGACTTTAGTTTTAGACAGCTACACCATCTCGTGCCTAATACAGTTGGCTCATTTTCATCGCGTGTTCGATTCTGATTTTGCCAATATTCCCATCCAAAAATAGTAATAAAATCCAACACCGATGTCGTGAAATTTGTTGATAGGCGAAACGAATTCATGGAGGGGGAAGAGCTTGTCAATATATCAGAAGTGATTTCGTTCTCAGCACTTTTGATTAGGGTGTTATACCAATCAGACACGCGAAGTAATGAAAACTGGATAAGAGAAACATATACATATGTACATATTGGATTGGAATATACGTATTGGTATGCATTATACATACTCAATATGAGGCTACATACTGAGTATGTATACCTACAGAACATTTAATATCAATTCAGCTACAGACATAATACAGGAGAGTGTCAATTATCCGAACGCCGATTATCCGAACACTCGTTTAACCGAACCGGGGGGTCAGCTTTTTTCATATGAAATGTGTAGAATCAAATGAAAAAATCAAGTGTCTGAAGGAAGCAACCTCTCATCATCAGTACTTAATTGCTTCGAATTTCTTATTTTTGTGATTAAAACCAAAAAATTAAAATAAAAATTAGATTTAATTTATGTAGTTTATTTAAATGAGGTGTGGAAAATTATATCCGAAAAGTGTGCACCATTAGAATTCACGCAAGCTTGGGCTCTTTTCACGACATTTTGCATAACGTTTTGGAGTTTGACCGGTGTGATCTGCGCAATTTCCGCTCGAATGTTCCCTTTTAACTCCGATAAGGTCTGTGGTTTGTTGAAGAAGACCTTCTCTGTTAGGTAGCCCAATATAGAAACTCGAGAAATGTGAAATAGAAAAAAGTCTGGAGGCGTCAGATCAGGCGAAAATGGCCACCGTTTTATGTTACCATTTTTCGAGATGACACGATTTGGAAAGTGATGTTGCAACAAGTTCACTGTCTCATCTAATGTAAAAAAAGCATGAATTAAATCTAATTTTGCGATAATTTTTTTTTTATCACTTTATTTAAAACTTAATATTATAACATATATAAATAGGAAAGGGACTTTTGCCCACCCTGTACTAACTTTAAGGCAATCCTATAATTCTTCTATGGAAACTCGATTGATCGAACTTTCTGTTTTTCGAACCACCCCTTGTCGACATAAGTTCGGATAATCGACGCTCTACTGTACATTAATATTTCTATCATCTAGTTTCCTGCAGTCAGTTCTACACTATAACTAAAAAAGATACAACATACATAATTGTACCTGGGTTTGGATTTGATCTAGAGGAATATTATTTGCATCTTGCATAATCCTGTTGTTAAGGTGTTGTCATCGAAAACGCGCTCAGCTCCCTATCAGTAGGATCATGGCTCCCAATTTCATATCAGTTAGTATGAATTCGTACTTGGAATTCGGAGGCAAAGCGTACTAGCTGATATTGAATATATAATATGGCTAAGCCTCTAAAAAAAAGGATGCGCCGTAACATTTTCTTTCCACAATGCACCCCGTGCGAATAGAAAAATTTGATTTTTAATATTTTATGCCACCATTCATTGACTAACATGTGCATACATACATAGCTACACTCTTCTGTGTAGCACAATATGAGGGTATTCATTGCAACAAGGTATCTCTCGCACCCCACAAGCATCATCAGCGCAATTGGACAACTACAACCGTGTTATTATAATTTGGCTTCCGTGAAAATTTCAGCATCTATTTTACCTTAAATCGGGACTTTCACTAATGGTTCATCGTGGTAAGCCCATTGCACATGTAAAGCAACCCATGAATCGGTGGTTGCCCATCGATGCATCCGTGCCTTTAAAAGTGAGTACACCTATCATCATACCTCTCGTACTTGGTAAACCGTTCATGTTAACTTCGTGTCGATTCTCCATCGGTATTCTTTAACCTAGTCGCTCGCCTAGGATACACGCAATATATACATAGCACGTGGAGCAGAAACTTTAAGGTCAAAGATGCATGGGAAGGGTACAGAATCATAATTGGGATCATCAAAGACTTCCAACCTGGCAAAATAATTTTCCACTATGCTGCGCTTGCATAGCATTTTCGGTAATAAGTCCGGGCTGGGAGGGATGGTTACTCCTGCCGTAAGATGGTTTGTAGTATAACAAGGACTCTGCATATATCTTTACACGGTGTTGACTCCCAATGATTGGACATGGACATGTACGATATACGGAAGGGAGACGCATGGCAATCTTTCCCTATATGTATAGAAAATATGAACGTGAACGGGTGGCGTCAAAAGGTATTCATTAGAGATTACAGTGGGTTGTTGGTCTTTTTAAGGTCGGTCTTTGAAGCTAGTCGGTCTTTTTTAATAAGCTCCTTTATTACAGGGAAGCTATTAGTCAGTGTGATTTTTTATCTAGAATGGTACAAAAAAGTTATGCACACTGAAGTAAGTGAAATTTTCCAGGACGGACTCCAGTTAATGTGCAGATACATACGTCGATTACACTTTAATAGGGGTTACATCAGTACTGGTGATTGTTTGAGTTTTCCGTCGAAATGATTTCAACGCTAATTACGTTCTGCGAATAAAAGTGGGTTTAATTAACGATCATCCATGTGTAAACCATTCATTCCGAAAATGTTAAAGAAAGCTACTTTGCAATGCTAAATAAACGGGTGAGGTAACATATTGAAGTCAAACGTAAATTCATGAAATGTAGCTTGCCACTTCGATTAAATTAGTTCCTTACCCTAACGAATATTATTACATTATGTCTAATTAGTTCTGGAAGAATGAAAACAGCGGTATTTACATTCTGAAACTCAAAATTGAGACAAGGTTTCTCGTTTTGGGTGGGCAATATTCCAAACAAACAACAAAAAATGCCACCAGTAGATTTCGTATAAATCAAGGAAAATTTAATTGAATTGAAATTGACTTCTATTTGTGTGTATGTAAAATTTAGAATAAATTGGACAATTTACCAACAACCAAGCAACCATCATAAACCTACAGGATTGGCCAAATGATACTTATGTATTGAAATTAACAGTTTTGTTTATGAAAATTGAGTATGAAAAATAAAATCAGGTAAATGTCTACCATATCGCTCAAAAAAGACATACGCATTTTGGTGCGTATTTCAATACGCCACGTTATTTTTCTATGGTTGCAGCCAAAACACTCTACATGCACGAAGTATAATAATTTTTATGTGTGCGTACGGGCCGCCAGCCAGACGTCAAATCCGCCCGTCTACTTGACAGCAAACCCAAACGAGAGAACAATGAAAATTTTCTGGGCCACTATACACTTTTCCTGGCAAATATTTCCCTTGCAACATAAGCATTTCAAGGATTTCACGAGATTTAAGAGAATTTCCCCACCTGCATTTTCCACAAGGACACTGGCACACACGGGTTTCTGAATAGATATCTCTAACAGAAACAAGAATTATTAATTATGACGCTACTTCACATTTTATCACAATTTTTTATCATTTTCCCATGCTTTTCATATTTATTATATCAACCGTCTCATAACACACCGATGATGATTTTAGTGCCGTAAGTTTTATTTTTTATTTAAATTTGTTAGCTGTAATAGTATAGTGACTTTAGCTCTAGACACAAACATCCAAAAAAAAGCTGACCTTTGATGCCAAATTTTTCTATGGTCTGACCGCATTACGCAGTAAAAGTTAGACTTTTTTGCGCGTCACATTTGGGGGGGAGGGGGTCGCAAAGGGGTGAAATCATGATTTTTCGCCAATATTTTGTTAACTGTAATATTTACAGCAAAATGTTCTGAGGACAATTTAAACTACACAAAATTTTCTTTCTAATGATGTATTATATCATATACCTTTTCTTGGCAGATTATATACTAGACCTTAAAACATTTAGTGTAATTTAGATTTTTTGATAGTTACATTTGGCGCTCTAGCTCCTGAAGTAATTAAATTGGAGCCATGGTAATTGGGATAACTATTCCTAACAATATATAGCTGTCCCACACGGAGACTCAGGCTGCCCCGACAAAGCATTTCCCATATAGTCTTTATTAACATTTAAAAAAAAGACATGCCTGTAACTTTTCGCCGAATCACAGCAGGCGGGAAAAATTTTGGTAAACGTTAAGGCTAAGTCCTATTAGACCCTCCACCAAATATTACAAACAAAGCGTACCTTCCATACAAATTATTCAAATTCAATGCCACTAGTTTATTAAGAAATAAGGGAACAAGTCAACCAAAATTAAAGTTTTGCTAGTAGGCAATTTTCCGGTCATTTTGTATGGAAGGTACCTTTTGTTTTAATCAGATCGAAGTAGTATTTGGTGGAGGGTCTAATGGGACTTAGCCTTAACGTTTACCAAAATTTTTCCCGTCTGCTGTGATTCGGCGAAAAGTTACAGGCATGTCTTTTTTTTAAATGTTAATAGGGAGTATAGGGGAATGCTTTGTCGGGGCAGCCTGAGTCTCCGTGTGGGACAGCTATATCAGTGGCGGATCTGTTTGTCGCTAGTAGGCTGTTAACATTTTGCCGCCCCTACCAGGCTCTACGAGAATATTGCTAATAGACATCCATTTATTCTCAACTTTCCCCTTTGCACTTTAACAGATGGGTGCTTCCACTTCGTGGGTCCTGAACATTCTTCAAACTTTATGTAATAGATAAATATATAAATAAAAAGCGATACAAAAATTGATTGGTTGGAAAGTTGGTTTGAAAGGTATGTTCTTCTTCATCATAGTGTCCCGCTTTAAATGCACAATTCAGCAATACTGATAGAATCGATGGTATAATTTGTTTGAGCAAAAACACAATCAATAAAATTGGCATACGTAATTAAAAAAATTGAAATGAAGTTTTGAAACTACAGTGAACCACCGAAATTCGTGAAGTATGCGTTCCACGAAACTATCGGGAATTTTGGGGTACGGTGTTTAGGATAGAGGTGGGACTTGTTTAAAATGTTCATAAAAAATCAATAATGTTATACGAGTATTTAGAGTGGGAGGCTTGTCACTCACCTTTTGGGGATCTTTTTTGTTTCCTTGCACTCTTCGAAACATTTCAAACTTTATGTCACCTCATCTATTCCCTGATGAATTGCTTCAGTTGTTTCAATTGAATTGAGAAGACAAACTTTAAACAAAGTGGTTTCAGCAGGACTGCGACCCGGTCTTACGCACTGCTTGATCATCAAAAGTCCATGATCTTTTTTTTTTCGTAGCTGATTAATGAATCGAAGTCGATCCAAATAGAAGAGGTGAAGCGCATATCATAAATGAGCTTGTGAGAAGGATCGAGCATAACAACAAATGAAATCGTGTGACCACTTCAAGTAAGTATTGGGTCATGTTGAAGGGAATTTTTCTCCCCAGTTGGTGACCGTACAAGAAGCATATATGGATCCACCATTTCGTACCAGGCTGGACGCTGGAGCTGTTGTTTTCTCTCGAAATTTATTTAAGAAAGCTGTATTTGGCTTTGCCACAGTGGCGTTATAAGTTATGTTTACATTTTTCAGGTACTCGACCCTTTTGTTCGTGCTTTATTATTGTCCGCCGAATGATTTTGGCTCCCAAAGTTATTTCTGTATGACGGATTTTGATAAGCTGTCCAAAATTTGAGTTAATTACTTAGCAAATAGAGGTTGTGGATCAATCCACCGAATTTCGGCGTTTTTTTTAAGTCTATTAGTGTTTTCATAATTTTTATCCTGCGGCCCGCTCAATCCTGAAGACGCTGATATTTGTTGGCCCAGGTCAGGTTTTGATTTAGACACCCCTGGATTTCTACTGGTCCTTCCTTGATTCAAGATCAGTGTTCATTCCACTATACCAGCTAAATTGCCCCAAGCCTTCGAGTCAGTTCAGTAAATGAATTGAATTTTACCTTGCCGCAGATTCAAACGAAACATTTATGGTTGCCAATATTTTTTCTCGTCATTCAGTAAAATTTGGAATGCAAGCTTTATATGGGCAACAAATTTCATTTTAAATCAAAAGAACATTTAAGAAGGAACGTGATAGCTTAAGTAAAGTTGATTTGCGGAGTAGTTTGATAGTATTTTGATGGACAGGAAAGAGGAGATGAGCCAACATGCCAGACAACGTTCGACATCTTCACATACGGGTCCTGAACCTTTTATCACACTCACTTTGAAAGCTCAAGCATTGTCTGAGGTACTATAGAAGGAGCATCTCGTTTTGCGACAACATAAAGGCTTAGATGCTTCTTCAATCATTCGGAAACTACGCTTCTGTGCAGAGCAGTGTCAATATTAATTGCGATATTTCTAAACAATTGTTTTCGTATTGAATCTGTTCTCAAATCGTGGGTTGGAATTTAAACTAATTGTGAAAATTTTGACATATCGTTTCTCCTATACTGCAGTGCATGCCTGTAGTATTATGACACCACGATTAATTGCGAGATTTCCATTTACATTTATTGTGCGAAGTGCCCTGAAATGCTGGCTATCAACATTACCTTAAAAAAATTTTTGTTTCATAATACCTTTCAAATACTGGGTCCAACTATCACGTGAATTTTTTGTTAAATCCATGGACTCGACATAATATACAGAATTTATGGAACAAAATGGATAACATTTTCGGAAAAAAGTTAGCCATTTTCAAAATCGTTTGATTTAATTTATAACTCTCCACTATTTGTGCGAGCACTCATTCATTTCGGACTTACGCACATTTATTGCTTAATTTGTTCATTAACACCAATACCTTCAAATTTGTTACACTCAACCTAAAAATGTAACAATTTTATGAGATAAATGATACAGTTAGAAATGTGAAAACGGCAACCCTGGGCTGGAGCTGTGTTGGCGCCCAAACATGAAGTATTGGATAGCGGAAATGTGAAATATTGAAGAAGTGTCGCAAAACCTGAAGCTAAAGCGAATTCGTCAATGAGGGGATCGCGAATGTCGGGGATTCACTGTACGTATTTGAAATTTCATTGAAACCGTATCTTACCGGTTTCAAATACTTTTCTATCAACGTCACTTCTATGATACATTTTTTATATCTTTGGGAAATTTGATTTTTGATTTTTAATTGAATATTGTAAAAACCAATTTCATAACGGTACTTTTATCTAATGAATCGGCAAATTTCCTTTAGTGTGATTACTTTCCAAAGCATGATTCAACAATTTTGGGAGAACAATCTTTTAAATTAAATTAGCTTACTGCAAACTTTAAAGATTGAGTTAAAGATTTTAAAAATTCTGGTCGTACAATTAAAAATTTAAGTCTTCAAATCAGCCGTTGCTGAAGGATCAAAATACTACAAAAATATATCTCTTCCCTCCCCTGATATTCAGTAGAAGTGCTACACTTTTCATACTTGAAACCCCTTTTAAAATCGGCCGTCTTAATTTTAGTACGAGGCGATTAACTATTTTTGAATTAAAAGTTATCAATTTATGAGATTTATAGCGTTTTCCCTATCTGGAATTTAAACATTGATTTGCCTTTTGCTTATATTTTATGGATTAAGTTGTTGGTGTTTTTTTTACTAACAAAAGAGGTCTCGGACCAAGAGACCATTATAAAAAGAGTGCTTGCTTTGGAAGTTTAGCCTGTAAACAATTGACTGTAAGAGGCCTTTTCGAAGATTCGTCTTAAATTATAAATCGTTCCTGGTGTTTGAAACTTGACGTGATAAACAGTTCTTCACTTTTGTATCTCACTGAGGTACAAACACACTTCACATACTGCTCCCAAAACGTATCTCATGAGAAGTATAAATGCTATATCTGGGCATTGAAATTCGTATTCGGAATTCGGTTTCCACTGTAATAAATGTGTATGTAATGTGTTCAGACCAATGTTGGATTGTCGCGCCTGTTATCTTTTTTTATGTGTTTAACGTAAAAAAAAATGCCCCGAATTTGCCGCCCCTGTAAAATCTGCCGCCGTAGGCTCCAGCCTACTCAGCCTACTGGTAAATCCGCCACTGAGCTATATGTTGTTAGGAATAGTTATCCCAATTACTATGGCTTCAATTAAATTACTTCAGGAGCTAGAGCGCCAAATGTAATTATCAAAAAATCTAAATTACACCAAATGTTTTAAGGTCTAGTATATAATCTGCCAAGAGAAGGTATATGATATAATATATCATTAGAAAGGAAATTTTGTGTAGTTTAAATCGTCATCAGAACATTTTGCTGTGAATATTACAGTTAACAAGATATTGGCGAAAAATCGTAATTTCAAACCTTTGCCACCCCCTTTCGCTAAATGTGACGCGCAAAAAAGTCTAACTTTTTACTGCGTAATGCGGTCAGGCCATAGAACAATTTGGCATCAAAAGTCAGCTCTTTTTTTGGATGTTTGGGTTTCATCATTTTTTCAGCTAAAATCACTATACTATAATAATCATCCAATTTTGCTATTCTAGCTAGTCGAGCTTTTGAGGTATTGAAGTTTTTATTCGTACAAGAAAATAATTTTTTTCAAAAATCTTCAAATGCCTGTGGCAGCTAAAGGGTTAAGCTAAGGGGGTATGTACGTATAACTTTTTTTTTGCTGGAAATCACATGAGGAATCACAATCGGGTGCGTTTATGCAGCAGTTTCCGGACACCCTGTATAATTTTGTATCTTTTAAAAATTTTAGTTATATGGCTATATTAATAATTCAGTAATTTCATTTTATATTTATTTGTATATACAGTTTTTACAATTTAATATTTTTTGGTAATTTCTCGTAATTATGATTTACACATTTCATATTTATAAATAGATCTACATTACAATTTTTAGGGTTTTTTTGATTTTACAAAAAACTCTTATGAAATCGATTTTGTACGTCCGTCTGTCCGTCCGTCTGTTCACTAAATTACTCGCGAACGGCTCAACCGATCGTCATGAAATTTGTTAGGAATGTGTAGAATGGTAACAGTCTTTGGCACGAAATACTTAAAAGTTGGTAGGACAAAAATAACAGAGTGTCCCGGACATTTGAAAATTTGTTCAATAAATAACTTGCGAACGGCAACGGATCGTCATGAAATTTGATAGGAATGTGTAGAATGGTAACAGTCTTTGGCATGAAATACTTAAAAATTGGTATGGCCAAGATAACAGGGTGTCCCGGACATTTACAAATTTGTTCACTAACCGATCGTGCGGGCGCAGCCCTCTGTACGCCGGTATTTTTTCACATTGTAATTTCATTTGGTACTTAGGTACTTGATTTTTGTTTCTTTTTATTTCAGTAATAATATTGCTTTGGTATCCATTAGTTCAATTAAAGCATATTGTAACTGTCCAAAAATCATTACTGGTATGTATAATATTTTACTTGATTTTATTTATAAATACTTTTATATTTTTGTTTTTGTGGTTGAACGTAACAAATATGAATTTCGTCGCAAAATTGCGCCGTCTTCTAACTTGACAACATAGATCTTGGTGTGGAATGTTTATACTACTCTTTTCTTCCATATTTTTCCACATTTCACTCATATTTCCTCCCCTATTTGGAAATCCTTTCCAAACCTAACTCTTTTATTATAGTAGCTTTCATGATTGCGAGTGCTATAACTATATCTTAGGCCAGTCAATAAAGCGAAATAAAAGGCGTTAGGTCGCAAAAAATAGCTCGGCTCTGGTTTTTTGGGATATTGCTAGGATAGATACCAGTAGTGTACCACCAAGTTTGCAACTTCGAAAAACCTGTGCTAACCCCATGACCCTCAAAATACCTCAAAATTTTCGGACTTTTTTCAAATTTTGACTTTAATTTTTAAAAGGGGCTTCCTACAAGAAAGTCGTTTACTGCACTTTTAAAGCTAACAGCTTTGTAGGTACAATGGATCCCAAGATACAGCATTTTAAAAGATGTTTTTTTTTGTATAAAAGTCCGAAATTGTAATACGACATACTCTATGACGTGTTCCGATTCCATCTGTTCGTGGATTCGTTGAGGCTAATCCAGGAACACAGTGGGATGAATTTTGGTTAAGATGCAAAAAGAAAAAAGTATTTCTTACAAGAACCTAATATTTAGGGGTTGGTTTGTATGACAGCCCTATGACGCAATGTTCCGATTCCATCCATTCCGAGATATGTTTTGAGGCTTTACTAGGAACACACCCATGTAACAATTTTATCCCTATAGTATTTCATAGGTTATTCTCTTCTAACAATAATAGGGGCACTTTACAGGCTATATATGCTGTATAATAGTCGTCCAATAATGGCATTTGGCGCCGTTTTTTTGATCCAATAGAACCTTACTGTAGCGCTTAATTACGCTTCGAAAGACATAATACATCATGTGGGTTATGTCATCATTTTCTGTTATTTTCTCGCGTTTGCAAAAAGAAAAAAGAAAAAAAAGAATTCACCCATGTCTTTTGGTTGCCTATCCTACACGCTACCACTCAGCTAACCTCACATATGGTCGGTATTGCTCGGAAGCACTACAAATAGTTGTTGCTTCTATATACATATATGCTTGACAATTCTTTGTCGAATCTTCTGCAATGCACCCTATATCAATCAGGTGACGTTGATTAAATCCACACATTTATCAATAAAATGCAGTCAGTTTCTGCACAGAAATCATCTTAACTGATTCCGAAAATAACAATGAGTGGTTTCAGGCGCGATTCCAAAGAATTTATGGAAGAAATTAAATATTTCTCAAATACCTCAAAAGTTTCAAGTTTTTAAAAAATCACAAAGTTCATCCTTCTATAAGACTTCGATGAACAATTTATTTTGGATGACCATACGAATGTCACACTATTAAAATGAAACTGACTGTGCTATGGGAGAATATGTGCATGTATGTGTGTTAACTTATAGAGAGACTATTCCATACATGTGCTACATCATCCAATAACACAAGAGTGGAATATTTAATGGAATATCTTTTTAGGTTAACGTTTAGAGAAATTATTGTCGAAGTCTTTGTAATATTAAAGACAGACTTTATTGGACGACTCTTACTTATTAGTGTAGTAACTAGATGATTTCAGATTGTAAAGTGTGGTGGAGAAATTTTTTTTTTGTTTCTTATGTTTTTTGGGGTGCTGAGCTCGAATCCGGAGCTTCCCACCAAAATTTCGTTGCGGAACATGGTCAAAACCGCGAAAAAACCCTAAATTTTCGGAGTTTTCCCGTTCTTTTGTTTATAACTCCGAAAGTGTACATTTCTCCGAAAACCTGTCCATGAAAATATTAGAGAAAACATAATTGCGGGCCTAACACGCCACTTATCATTCAAATGTGTTAAGCGGTATTGCTACAATTGAGAGTAATTTTTTGCAATTTTGACCCTGTTTTGCAACGAAATTTTGGTGGGAAGTTACGGATTCAGGTTCTGCACCCCAAAATACATCATGTACAAGAAAATGCAACTGCTGCGACCAAAAATGAAAAACCGTTGAATATCAACATTTTATTCATAATATGGAACTATGTTAAAAAATTGCAAATTTAAATTCTCAATTGTAATAATACCGCTCGACGGATCTTTATTTATGTCTCTTTAGAAGCGTAATTATGTGTTATCTAACATATTCATGGAGAGTTTTTCGCAGAAATAAATATTTTTAGAGTAAGGGGCCAAATAACGGAAAAACAGCAAAAATTTTAGGGTTTTTCGCGATTTTGACCCTGTTCCACAACGAAATGTTTGTGGGAAGCTCCTGATTCGTGCTCAGCACCCCAAAAAACATAAGAAACAAAAAAAATTTGTCTCCACCACATTTTGCAATCTGATGTACTAGGCTTATCACCTGGATACTGCACTATATATAGACTAAAGTACAATGGGATACTATTTTAGTTATAGTGTACTAGTACATGTATGTATTGTAATATAATACATATTCAATCATGTAACATCTCCCTTATTAAGATAAATTTCATAAGGAACTAAAGTTAATTCAAGTGTATGTAATTATCTTCATAAAATTCATTACTTATTCGTATAATTTATAAAATGCTTATAATTATATACTGTACATAAGCATATATGTACATGCTAAAATTCATACTTATATAAAATGATTGAAGGACGAACGCAATCTACTTCTCATACGTAAGTTTTGATGGAGGTAAAACTTTTCTTCCGTATCTGGTCGTGATGTGACCGTCTCTAGATACTATAGGAGCATAGGCTGTAGAGGTGGAGACGGGTCTTTGTCTTCAGGAGACAGGGTTGCCGAAGAGGTTCTTGGAGATGCAAAAATGTGCTGCCTATTTCTTCTAAATAAATTTCCTTCAGCATCTTCGATAACATAAAGATCTTGGTTTTTTGCAGACTGTTTTTATTCTACCGGGTGTGCAGTAGGAGTTCGGATTTCGTTTATAGTAAACCTGTTCTCCTTCCTTCAAAGGTTTTAAGTCCTTAGAACTTCTGTTGTAGTAATTCTCTGACTTTTTATTCTGTTGATTCATCGTGTTCTCAACCTTTTTAAAATCTACCTTACGAGGATAGAGAATTTCCTAAGAAGTCGGGATTTTTGCGCGTAATTTTCGCGACTTGAGTAATTCAGCAGGTAAAGGAATATCATTTTTGGTAATGGCACGGTAGTGAAGGAGAGCAATGTAAGGGTCCGACTTTGTTTCTAAGGCTTTCCTAAAAAGTTTCTTTATCGTTTGGACAGATCTCTCGACAAGTCCATTAGATCGTGAAAGATAAGGGCTACACGTCTTATGTTCGATATTCCAAGAAATACAAAATTTACGAAATTCGTCAGAATTAAATGGTGGTCCGTTATCAGAAATTAACGATTGCGGAATTCCATGCCTTGCAAACATTGATTTTAATTTATCAATAACAAATTTACTACTGAAACCGGAGTTAAGACATTCAACTTCAATAAACTTTGACTTATAATCTAACTAACTACTATAAAAAAATGTTTTTTGTTCAATTCAAATAGATCGATACCAACAAACCATGGAATGGGTTTCAATTCATGGCTTTTTAAAGGTTCCTTTGTTTTTGATTGTGAGTTTCTATGTCGAAGGCAAGTTTCACAATTGTTAACAATATTGGCAATATCGTTATTTATTTTAGGCCAGAAAACGACATCTTCCGCATAATTTTGGCACCTTTGTATGCCTAAATGGCCTTCATGAAGCAAATTTAAAATTTCTTTACGCATTTGAAACGGAATTACAATTCTATTGGACATGAAAATTATATTGTTTACAACATGTAGACAATCTTTGAGAGAAAAATATGGCATGCATTCGTGGTCTACTAATTTTTTAAATTTCGGCCAACCAGATGTATTCTTTGACACGACTCAATATTTTATCGGAATTCGTTTCATTTTCTATCATTCAAAATATCATGGTTCGGGGAATGTTTGCAGAATTTAAAAAGGAAATTACTTCTGAATTCTCTACTACTAATAACGAGCTAGCCGAAATGAGAAAGTCTATGGAATTTATGTCTAACAAATTCGATGAGAACATTGTTAAATTTGCTGTCTGACAGATTAAGTGGCCAGTTTTTGTTGCGCCAATCAGCGATATGAAAAGGGAGAAATCTGAAGCTCACAGTAGCTTAATATTTATCGATCAACTGCCCAAAGCAGTTTTCAGTTTCTATTTACCATATGTCTGAGAGGCGGGAGGGGATGAAATAATCTCTCAGATGTAATGCGCCCGATTGTGTTATTTTCTCTTTTCTATGAAAATGCGCCCGCCCGAAGGTTAAATAAAAAAATGGAACACGGATTTGCAACTTGGCTGTACGCACAACAAAATCGTATTGAACTAGAGTGCGTTTGCCACCGATTTCGATTGGGCCCGGGTTTGCAACCAAATTTACCGCAACAAACCAGTATGAAGATAAATGCAATATGGCCTTCTTTCAAGGGGAGCACGTGTAAATTTTTCAAGTAACATGTATCACGTGTATACCTACCTCTGTTGATCGCGCTCGTAAATGTACATAGACAAGGCATCATCACAGACAGGGACGGTGCATTTATCAAAGAATTTGCCGGAAACCTAAAAGTTCACCCAAAATAGCCTTACCCATTCTAAGAAGATGGAGGATTTTACATAAGCCCTTGTTCCCATGATTTCAGAAAGTTTATGCTACATAATATAAAATAGTCGAGAAAATTCTCTTAACCCTAGAGAGATAATCATATTTTTTACCCCTGAAAAGATAATCATACGTCGATTCGACGTGTGGCTAGTTAACATCCTTATAATTTCTTTGTTAAGAGTAACATGTTGTTAAAAGGTAGACATATAATCATTTGTATTTAATATTCATCTGTTAAACTCGTGCTTTTGCAAAATTATCATTTGTTTGTTTATATAATATTAGTTTTAAAAAAGTGGTACTAGGAGAAAGTGGACTGTCCTTTCAATAGATTAAAATAAAGGATATCTTTATCGAAACAGGCTTTTAGTGGTTATATCCAAGTGAATACACATTCACATTATGTAGATTTATAAAAATGTCAATTCGGGGCAATTAAAATATTTTTCAGTACAAATTTGTTAAAGATAATCATACGTCGATTCGACGTATATTTGACTTATGACCCCCAATATCTTAGGCTGTGTGGCACCCAAGCCAATAATTTTGCCACGTAATTACGCCTACAGACATGAATTGAGTTAAATCTTGGAACCAACAAATTATGAAGCTTCACTAATGAGATATAATAAAAAGAAAAATTTCTGTACGTCGATTCGACGTAGATTATCTCTCTAGGGTTAAAATCAAATTTATTAGCCATTTTTATTGTAAAAACATAATGTTTAGTCGAAGGCTGTCGCCCAATGCATTTGTGATATGTGATAGCGATAAAGGAGGAGAAGTATTGCCCATCGATGTGCAGCACACTATGGGTGCAGCACACTATTCGCTCGTAAAGTCAACGAAGGGTATATTAACTTTGTCATGAAGTTTGTAACGCATTGAAGGAAGCATCTCCGACCATAAAAAAAAAGATAATAATATTCTTATAAATAAAATTCTTGAATATACAGATAAAAAAATTAAATCAAACAACTTTTTTATTTGTGCACCGATTTCAACCAAATTCCACACAAAAGTATCTCTATTGATGACACACAACATATGTGAGAATGGATTAAATCGGACCATGGGGTCATGGGGCTGCCATACAAACCCATCCCCCAAATTAGGTTCTTCTGAAAAAAAAACGTTTTTATTTGTGCACCAATTTCAACCAAATTTCACACAAATGTGTTTCTATTGATGACACGAAACATACGTAAGAATGGGACAAATCGGACCATGGAGTCATGGGGCTGCCATACAAACCCAACCCTCCAAATTAGTCTTCTAAGAAAAACTTTTTTATTTGTGCACCGATTTCAACCAAATTCCACACAAATGTATTTTTACTGATGACACACACCATATGTGACAATGGATCAAATCGGACCATGGGGTCATGGGGCTGCCATACAAACCCAACCCTCCATTTTGGTTCTTCTAAGAAACATTTTTTACACCAATTTCACAAAACCTTGAATTAATGTGTCTTAGTCAAAGCAACAAAAAAGGACAAAGCAAATGGGATCGAACTATGGGACCATGCTCCCACATCCCCTAATAAAATTTTCTGAGTAAATATTTTTATTTGCCCACTTATTCCAACCAAACCCCACACGAAAATTGTTTTGTCGACGCTACGGAACTTTTGTGAAGACGGAAGGAAAAGAATGGGGACGGGGGGTTTAAATACAAGTCGTAAGTACGCACGAAAAAACTTTAAGCCCGAAGGAGAGCGAAGTAAGTGTATCCAAATTTCGGCCGCGTCCGAAACTAGCCTCGCTTTAATCTAAGATAATGGCGTAAAAAAGCCAAACATGGCAGAACTATGCAAAATAAACAAAAATTTCATTTAATAAAATGGAAAAGTTTTCTGAATATTGTGTGTGTCTTCTCTATGCGATAAGACTAACCAGCCTAAGATGTAATGGCCCATTGTATTTTAGTCACTAAACGACCAACTTGTCTTTAGTTTGCCTAATCGCGATGTAGTGGATTTATTTAATCTTCCTATTCGCCGTTACTATTCTATACCCTGCATAACATCTTTTTTCACAATTAATGCGATGTGGTGGTTTATACAAAAATTGTAAAAAACTAAATAGGAAATATAAATTTCCTCAAATTTTTTAAACTTAAGTCCGCATATACCTACTATCTATTTATTAAAGAAGGATTTAACAACAAGTACTATATGCTACTTAATTTATAGTACTAGCTAATTAAATTTGTAAAATTAACCGCATTTACTAGATTTATAGAATATAGCAATTTAGTAAGTGGCAGACATTTGTCCAAAACCTCAGGAAAATTACGACTTACTTCAGGGAGCTTCACTGAATACTCAAATTTTCGTGCCTTGAAGCCACCCTTAGCGCCTACTAAATTTAATGAGGCACAAATTTAATAAAAAGAATCCAAGGGACCCCATTGACAATTTAATTTGTTACCGTAACGTTGTACAACAGTCACCACCGACGATGCGACATTCTCCATATATGTATGTACATAAACTCTGTAATAGATGCGCAAACGAAGGATTTAGATTTAGGGTGAGAAATTTGAAACGATTTGCAATTATAGGCAATGCAATGAAACCATAGAAATAGCAGCACACTCATAAAAGGGAGGATGATGCTTGGAATGATTTGATATTTCAAACAGG
The DNA here is from genome assembly GCA_949715475.1 of Microchrysa polita. Lineage (NCBI taxonomy): Eukaryota > Metazoa > Arthropoda > Insecta > Diptera > Stratiomyidae > Microchrysa > Microchrysa polita. Next base: position 75,041,942 of record OX454415.1, read on the forward strand.
GGGACAGGATAATCGGAAAAGGATCCTTCTAAGCGAAAATTCTTGTTATTGCATCAATATTAGTTATTTGAATTAAGCACTAGACGACTATACTAGTTCCAGTATCCCTAAAACATGAAAACTGTTTATTACATGTAATATAGAAATAGAAAATTGCATTATGTAGGTATTTAAAATGGATAAGCATCTTAATTTCAATCAGTACTCATATAAATATTGTCCTCTAGAACAGCTATACTTGTTTGTATTATACCTAAATATAACAAGCATTTCATCATCATCAATGTGGCACGATAGCCCGACGTCGGGCCTTGGCCGCCTGAATCGTTGACCTCCAATTGTCGCGGTTACGTGACCTTGTCCTCCAGTTTCGGAAGCCCAGCAGCTGGTGGGCGTCTTCACCTACGGAGTTCTCCCAGCGAGCTCTCGGTTGTCCACGCAACCTCGCTCCGTCAATTCGTTGTGCATTCATAACTTTCTTTGGCATGCAATTGTCGTCCATCCGTTGTACATGCCCCGCCCATTGCAGACGTTGAAGCTTCACGATTTTCGATACTTCCAGCTCATCGTACAATTGATACAACTCATGGTTGTATCGGATACGCCATTGGTCTCGCTCGCGAACAGCCCCGCAAATTCGCCGAAGGACCTTTCGTTCGAATCGGTCTAGCAAAATTTCGGAGGCTTGGGTAAGGGTCCATGTTTCGCAGCCATAACATAGCACGGGTCGAATGATCGTTTTGTACACGCGGAGCTTCGTGTTCCTGTGCGCAAGTTTCGAATTAATTATAGGGAGGACCGAGAAATATGTCTTATTGGCTAGTTGTATCCGTCGCTTAATTTCGTCGGTTTCGTTGGCGTCCTTTGATAAGTTACAACCCAGATAGTTGAAGTTGTCTACATACTCGATATTAAGGTCTCCCACTGTGATGCTTGAATTTGCTGGCGTCCTTGTTTTCGATTGCATCATGGCCTTTGTTTTGCTTTCGTTGATATGTAGTCCAACTTCCTTTGCGGCGTTATTGAGGTTATGCAACCTTATGACATGGTGTTGATATCGTCACGCTACTAATTGAGTCGACTTGATGAGTAGCGTTCCGCTGCTGTCCATATTCATGGCTCGAATTACATACTCCAAAGCCAGGTTAAAGAGCGTCGGCGCCAGCCCGTCGCCCTGCTTGAGTCCAGTACGAGTTTCAAATAGGTCAGTGAGTCGGTTCTGCACCCTGACCTGCGAGACGGTATTAGTCATCGTCATCCTTGTGAGTCGCATTAACATTGCCGGTATACCAAAATTCAGCATAATGTTGTAGTACACTTCGATCGATACTGTCGTATGCCTGCTTGAAGTCGACAAAGATTTGGTACGTCGATGTTATATTCCCAGCACTTTTGGAGTAGTAGCTTCACTGTGAAAAGCTGATCGGTCGTTGAGCGACCAGGTCTGAAGCCGCCTTGATACTCGCCAATGATTCGTTCTGCGTACGGATTAATTCTCTTTTCAAGAATTTTAGATAATATGTTATAGGCCGTACAAACTAATGATATGCCCCTGTAATTCTCACACTTCAACTTGTCCCCCTTTTTGTGGATTGGGCAGATTATGCTTTTGCGCCAATCTTCGGGGATTACCTCGTCGTTCCATATTTTCAGCAGTAGCACATGTACAGCGTTGGTCAGGCACGTTCCACCATGCTTCAGCAGTTCTGCTGGGATCTCGTCAGCGCCGGGCGCTTTATTATTTTGAAGCGACTGTATGGCAAGACTCACCTCCTCTACTGTTGGGGGTAGAACGGGAGGGCCTGGTTCGGCTAACTGCTCAAGAGCTGGCTCCGCGGGGGATGTTGATGGTGCATTGAGGAGCTCTTCAAAATGCGAGGCCCATCGTTTGTTGACGCTTTCGATGTCGCTGATGATGTTACCATCCTTGTCCTTACATAGGCTTGTCCTGGGTTGATATCCGTTCTTGATATTATTTATAAGTTTGTACGCCTGTCTAATGTTCTTACTGGCTAATCTTTGGTTTATTTGCTGCAACTGCTTGTCAAAATGTTTGGGTTTCTTACGTCTAATTAACCCATTAGATACTCGCCGAAGTTCGTTGTATTTTTCTTTCTTGGCTCGGGATGCGCGTTGTGTGTATTGGCGATAGGCTTCATTTTTCGTCTCAAACTTTCAATAAATTCATGTTATTTGTTTTTTTTTACATAAAGAAAAATATATATCTACACCACCGCCTTATGCGTATAATATAAACGTGTAGCGAATACAAAAAATTTACGACTTCCGCACTAACAGTTTAACCAACGACCATTATCAATTATCTGGAAGAAATCCGATCTGATATCTGATATTATGCATGTAGAACCAAAATTTATTCAAATGACGATAACTCTAAGATAACTCAAAGATAACTCACGCTCTATGTGTAAAGGGGCGATTCTGTCTTTCTTTTCAAAAGCGAAAAAAAAAAGAAATCATTAAACTACGAATCATTTTACTTATTTCATTGTTTTTTTTTCTATTTTCTTTTTTTCTCCTTTTTTTATTTATAATTTACATTTCATATTTCACAGTTCACTGGAGATCTAAAACTTAAGTTTACATCTTTTCACTTGAACCTTCACCTTAACTGACACTTAATTTCAACTTTAACATAAAGTGAAATCACTTTGAAAATAAAGTGATATTTCCTTTTGATTTGACATGCAGCAATTTTAAAAGTACAAGAATCACTTTATTATTAATATTTCCACTATTGATTCAAAATGAAAAAGTTTTTAATTAAATGTAAACGTATACAAAGCCAAATCATATTTGAACATTTTCGAATCATAGCTATTATTTTTGATTTTATAACGACTTTTTTCTCTGTATACTAAATATTTTTTTTTTTCGTATACTGCTGCGCCTATGCCAAATCACTTACACGAGTGCTCGCAATGCATCTAATAAATACCCGAGCCTCCTACGTAAAGCCGAAGTACCCAACATTTTTCACTATCAGACTAAAATGCTTCCGTACTCGGTATACGAAGCTACTCTGAGTTAGAAAGTGGAATTCACAATAGAAAAGAAGTTATGGTAAAAAAAAAACAATGCGAGGCATCTGTCAGATGCATTGCGTCTAACGGAAGGTTAATTCCGCATATTTATGAGCAACATTCGAAAGTAAAAAATTAAAAAAATTTAAGGAAAAAACAAGACCGAGGCTAATTTCTGGCGCGGCCGAAATTTGAATACCCGTCACTCTCCTCGGGTTAAAAGTTTTTTTTTCGGGCGATCCTATGACTTGTGTTTAATCTTTCCCCATTCTTTTTCTTGCTTTTTCACATAAGTTCCGTGGCGTCAATAAAACAATATTTTGGTGAGGTATGGTTGGAATAAGTGGGAAAATAAAAATAATAATAAAAATTCCTTTTTGGTGGATGGGAGCATGGCCCCATAGTACGATTCCATCTGTTTTACTTTTTTTTTTTTGATAAAGACGCATTAAGGTTTTTTGAAATTGGTGTTTCTTAGAAGGTCCAAAATAAGGGGTTAGGTTTGTATAGTAGCCCCATAACCCCATTATCCGATTCCATTCATTTTTACATGTATGTATTGTGGCTGGTCGAGCGGTTAGTGCGCGCACCTTCGGTGCACAGGCTCATGAGTTCGAATCTCACCGTGTTCTATTGTGTTTTTCGAACTCACGAGCTTGTGACAGACTATGATCTCACTCAGATGTTAAACGAGTACCCATTTATGGGGATAAATAACACTGCTGAGCGTGATGCTGATCTCATCACCTCATCAAAAAGCAGATAAGATCTTGGAAATAGGATGTCACTAACACATCCTGCGGCCTTAGTCCAACGTTGGATTGTCGCGCCTGTTATTTATTTTATTGTGGCATCGATTGAAATAAACTTTTATGAGGTTTGGTTGAAATTGGCAGGGCCGGATTTCCCATATGGGCAACCTGGGCTACTGCCCGGGGCGGCAAAATCTCAAATTTTTTCATTGGTCTAAAATTATGGGAAAGATGCATTTTGAAAACTCAAACATAATTGTAGAAAATACTTTGCTTTTTTAATTTATTCTAGTTGGATGTACATATCCGTCTAAATCCAAAGCAACTAATCGCAACCTCAACTCAAATTTTATTTTGATTCCGCCTTCATAAATTGAGACTATGCAAAACTTACTTGAAGCATTCACTCATTCACTCTGAATGGCGTAGAGGCCTTTAGTTCAGTTAGAATAGGAGTATAAATCATCTTTGTTTAAGGCATTGGCTTCACTTTAAACATTATGCCTGAAGCCACATTAAATGTTTTAGATACGCGAGTACTTGGCCAACAGCTCCTGTTTTCAAGCCTCTAAAATTGCCCCAGACTTGAAAAAAAAACGACAAATGTTTTTGGTAATAGCGATCCGTTGGAAAGTTTCAAACGCCTCCACGGAAGTAACTCATCTAACCACCCATTTTCGTGTGTTATATTACTTCTTAAATTTGTCCCAACATCAAATTCGCTGGGAAGCAAGGATTTGGTTTCGGGAGTGGTCCAAGTCTCGATATTAAAAATACAGCAATGGCTATCAAATTTTTGAGTTTCTTTTTACGTTAAAATTTTCGAATTTGCAAATTTTTATTTAATGTATGAACTGAGTTCATCAATGTGGCACGATAGCCCGACGTCGGGCCTTGGCCGCCTGAATCGTTGACCTCCAATTGTCGCGGTTACGTGACCTCGTCCTCCAGTTTCGGAAGCCCAGCAGCTGGTGGGCGTCTTCACCTACGGAGTTCTCCCAGCGAGCTCTCGGTCGTCCACGCAACCTCGCTCCGTCAATTCGTTGTGCGTTCATCACTTTCTTTGGCATGCGATTATCGTCCATCCGTTGTACATGCCCCGCCCATTGCAAACGTTGAAGCTTCACGATTTTCGATACTTCCAGCTCATCGTACAATTGATACAACTCATGGTTGTACCGGATACGCCATTGGTCTCGCTCGCGAACGGCCCCGAAAATTCGCCGAAGGACCTTTCGTTCGAATCGGTCTAGCAAAATTTCGGAGGCTTGGGTGAGGGTCCATGTTTCGCAGCCATAACATAGCACGGGTCGGATGATCGTTTTGTACACGCGGAGCTTCGTGTTCCTGTGCGCAAGTTTCGAATTAATTATAGGGAGGACCGAGAAATATGTCTTATTGGCTAGTTGTATCCGTCGCTTAATTTCGTCGGTTTCGTTGGCGTCCTTTGATAAGTTACAACCCAGATAGTTGAAGTTGTCTACATACTCGATATTAAGGTCCTCCACTGTGATGCTTGAATTTGCTGGCGTCCTTGTTTTCGATTGCATCATGGCCTTTGTTTTGCTTTCGTTGATATGTAGTCCAACTTCCTTTGCGGCGTTATTGAGGTTATGCAGAAGGCTTTCTGCATCACCCAACCTTCGAGACATGATGTTGATATCGTCGGCGTACGCTACTAATTGAGTCGACTTGATGAGTAGCGTTCCGCTGCTGTCCATATTCATGGCTCGAATTACATACTCCAAAGCAAGGTTGAAGAGCGTCGGCGCCAGCCCGTCGCCCTGCTTGAGTCCAGTACGAGTTTCAAATAGGTCAGTGAGTCGATTCTGCACTCTGACCTGCGAGACGGTATTAGTCATCGTCATCCTTGTGAGTCGCACTAACTTTGCCGGTATACCAAAATTCAGCATAATGTTGTACAGTACACTTCGATCGATACTGTCGTATGCCTGCTTGAAGTCGACAAAGATTTGGTATACGTCGATGTTATATTCCCAGCACTTTTGGAGTAGTAGCTTCACTGTGAAAAGCTGATCGGTCGTTGATCGACCAGGTCTGAAGCCGCCTTGATATTCGCCAATGATTCGTTCTGCGTACGGATTAATTCTCTTTTCAAGAATTTTAGATAATATCTTATAGGCCGTACAAACTAATGATATGCCCCTGTAATTCTCACACTTCAGCTTGTCACCCTTTTTGTGGATTGGGCAGATTATGCTTTTGCGCCAATCTTCGGGGATTTCCTCGTCGTTCCATATTTTCAGCAGTAGCACATGTATAGCATTGGTCAGGCACGTTCCACCATGCTTCAGCAGTTCTGCTGGGATCTCGTCAGCGCCGGGCGCTTTATTATTTTGAAGCGACTGTATGGCAAGACTCACCTCCTCTACTGTTGGGGGTAGAACGGGAGGGCCTGGTTCGGCTAACTGCTCAAGAGCTGGCTCCGCGGGGGATGTTGATGGTGCATTGAGGAGCTCTTCAAAATGCGAGGCCCATCGTTTGTTGACGCTTTCGATGTCGCTGATGATGTTACCATCCTTGTCCTTACATAGGCTTGTCCTGGGTTGATATCCGTTCTTAACATTATTTATAAGTTTGTACGCCTGTCTAGTGTTCTTACTGGCTAATCTTTGGTTTATTTGCTGTAACTGCTCGTCAAAATGATTGCGTTTCTTACGTCTAATTAACTTATTAGATACTCGCCGAAGCTCGTTATATCTTTCTTTCTTGGCTCGGGATGCGCGTTGTGTGTATTGGCGATAGGCTTCATTTTTCGCCTCAATCGAGGCCCTGCATTCGTCGTCGAACCAGTCTGCTCGTCTGCGCCGGCCTTTATAGCCCACGACCTCTTCTGCGACCCCCTTGATGCTGTCTTTGAGCTCCTCCCAGAACTCATGGATGCCTAAATTGTTGATGTCATCAAGCATGGGCGACAGTTTTTCCTCTAGTGCTGTTGTATACGCAGCCGCCGTGGCATCATCAATCAAATTGTCAACCTCGAAGATCTTGGCAGGGTTGATTCTCGTTAGGTGCACCGAAGAGATTCTGCACCTGTAGGTCGTCTTCACCAAATAGTGATCGGTGTCGCAGTTGGCTCCTCGATAGGATCGAACATCTAGGACATTAGAAGCCCATCTCTTGCTGATCAGTACGTGGTCGATCTGGTTCACAGTGTATTCATCTGGAGACTTCCAGGTCTGCTTGTGGATTCGTCGATGAGGGAAGCATGTAGAGCTTATTACCAGGTTTCTGCCGCTCGCGAAGTCGATAAGTCGCTGACCGTTGTTGTTGTTTTCGTCGTGGAGGCTATGACCTCCAGTAGTTCCCCTATGCCAGCTTTCATTTCCGACTTTGGCGTTAAAGTCTCCTAGCAGCAGCTTAACGTCGTTTGATGGAAGTGAGTCGAAGAGTGTTTCTAGGTCGTTGTAGAACTCGTCCTTAATCGCGTCTTCTTTTACTTCTGTAGGGGCATGCGCATTAATGAGCCAGAGATTAGCGAAACGGGTCTTAATGCGGATCGCACATAGCCGCTCGTTGATGGGTTTGAAGCCGATAACGTGGTCCTTGAGCTGCTTATTCACGATGAAAGCTACTCCAAACTCCTTGTTGCCCTCCTCTTTACCACTCGTAAAAATAGTGTGCGAATTGAGGTCGTTAATCTCGCTTTTGAGCCATTTAGTTTCCTGGATTGCAACTATGCTCAGCTTGTATTGTTCTACCTGATCCAGGAGGGCCCTTAAGGCCCCCGGTCTATTCAGGGAGCGTACATTCCAGGATCCGAAAGAGTAATCAGTTGTTCGTTTGCGGGGTCGTCGTTGTTTTGTATCCGTCCAATCCGAGGCTTTTGTTTCAGGTTTCTTGACTTGAAGTTTTTCTTAGGATGAGTTGTCGGCACATCGCTAAACCATGATAGGGTTTAATCGTTGAGTAAAGGGCATGCCTCGAAGATGCTGCTTTAGTGGTTGACTTAAATGTTTTCTGTCACCTATCACGTTAACTGAGTTCACCTCGCGGAAAACATGCATATATGTATGTCTCCCGTGAAAACGGTGCCATGGAGACTTGCTTTTTATTCACTCAATTTAAGATAAATGTTCACTCGCGTTCTGACTGATTGTCGATGACATCTTTTCACTGCGAAATAATGTGCTGGCGAAATGTCAAAAAGCGGTGTGGAGACTTTCATGTGAAGTGAGTATCACCAAGCGAATTCGATTATACGATCATCAAAATTTTTACAATATTTGCATGGATTTCACGTGAACTGATGGGAAATTCCACCGGAAAAAAAAATTAAAAATATGTAATAGAAATCAGGAAAATCTAGAACTTTTTCGGCACCGAATGATTTTTGCTGAATAACATCAGTAAGCTCTCCCAATTCGTTTTCATTATCTTTTTTTTCGGTATAACGCTTTTTTGGTTAAATATGATGCTAAATTAGGGAAATTTTATTTGTTGGGTATTTCACAAAGTATTTCCCAAACGATCGACAATGAAAAAAAAACTCAGAAATTGAAAAGATATTTAGAAAACATGAACGCATTTCTAAAGAAAGTGAAAAGCCGAATGTAATAAGAATTGTACAGTTTTCTATATTATTATTGGAGTTTCAATCATTCCTAAAACAATTTTGGGAGGTGCACGGAACACCTGGGAAGCAACAAAAAAAATTTTGTCTAGGTGACAACTACTACCTTCAAGCTTAACCAGTGGCGGAGGGCGGTAAATTCGTTACTGCCCAGGGGCGCCATAGAGGCTAAATCCGGCCCTGGAAATTGGTGCACAAATAAAAGTTTTTCTTAGAAAAAATCAATTTGGGGCTGGGTTTGTAGGCAGCCCCTTGACCCCACGGTCCGATTTTAGCGATTCAACCAATTGTCTGCAATAAAAAGAAGCACGTGTGGAAATTTTCAGCTCGATAGCTTTTATACTGGCCGAGTAAAACGCGTAGCAGCAGACGGACAGACGGACATCGCCCAATGGACTCAGCTCGTCATGCTGATCATATACATATGTATATACATATTTTATATGGTCGGAGATGCTTCCTTCAATGCGTTTCAAACTTCATGCATGACAAAGTTCATATACCCTTTACTCCTAGATACAATTTATCGCAACAAACCCGTGTGGAGTGTGGAGGTACTCATGCCTGGTTGAAGCCAGGGGAGCATCCACGGGGTCCGGACCATTCCCGAAGTCTTCTCAAAAGTCAGTAAAATTTGATAAAATTTGAAATATTGCACCTCATTTTAATTCAGCTATTGTCACAATATGTCTACCGAGACGTCATCACACATTCACACATGATAGAGAATAATCAACGCCATCTAGATACATCAAGGCCGTAACTCAGCTGTGCCGTTTGCCTGCTAAATTGTGGAAAGATACGAAGAAACAACAACAACAAGCATATGACGTAATTAAAAGGAACAATAAAACAGTGCAAATTTAGTAGGCGCTTTTTCTGCATTACGGCCTTAATATCTAGACGGCGCGCGTTGGTATAATTCGTCCAAAAAGGGGAAAACACAAACTTGCAAAAATAAGTGAAGTTTTGATGTCAAATTATTGAGTACCTACTCAGTAATAAGCTAATTAATTTGTACGTCGGGTTAATGGAGAGGGGGATGTAAAAGAGTGCAAATTAATTTTTTTGCAAATATCTGGAAAGCTATGGGGCTGACCGTGAAATGTTCTGAGGACGAAACAAACATTACAAAGTATCCTTTGTAATGAATATAATATCATATATTTTATCAGAAAATTATAAATTGCTAACAAAATTAACTTAATTTAAAAATTTAAGTGCTTCGATTTGTTCACTTCGAAATTCTATCTACGAGTCACGCTGTGTGGCTCACTTGGTTGAGTCGCACTCTACGATGTTAGTAATCTAGAGGTCCGGAGATCGAATCTCGGCGTGGTCCAAAATTTCCGTACATGTGCGGATAGGTAATATGTATAAATATACTGCTTGCAACATTATATACACTTCCAAATGATATGCAATGTAACGTTGACTCGAAATTGCCTATAAACGGCCCCTCATAGCCCCATGTGGGGCCATGATACTGAGAATAAGAAAATTCTGTGTAAAAGAGAATAAACGAGACCGAGTTTTAATCGTGCGAATAGCACGATGAGTGTATACCCTATACCCATGTACAGACCTAGAATACGCGTAAAAATATTCAATTTCTTATTTTTTTAAGGGGAAAGGGGTAGATGGGTCGAATCTCGCACATTTTCAATATCTTATAACGACATCTAGCAGCTATCATTTCTTATAAATTTATAAATCTACTGAAAAACATTTTACCTTTGAGTGTGTGCTGTAAGTAACGTGTACATACAGGAAAATATCTGTATGTACACTTTACTTACAGCACACACTCAAAGGTAAAATGTTTTTCAGTAGACTTTAATTTTATATATGTAGTTTCATCTTTATTCCAATTATGTAGGTACAGTAAAGCGTCGATTATCCGAACGTCGATTATCCGAACAATCGATTAACCGAACCGGGCACTCAGCTTCTTTTCTTGTGAAAGACATCGAAAAAAATGCAAAAGCAAGTGTCTGAAGGAAGTTATCTCTCATCTGCATCGCTCAATTACCTATATTTTTTATTTTTGTTCAGTTCTAATCGTTTTACACGTTTTGGGGTTTTCCTTTATTACACATTTGGGCTATTTTCCAATGTTTGTATGGAAGTTCGATTAACCGAACTTTCGTTTATCCGAACCACCCTTGTCGACATTAGTTCGGATAATCGACGCTCTACTGTACTTACTTTATAGCTATAGTGCAACACACAAGTCTCATAATTTGTTTGGCTATCGTTGTTTATAATGTAACGGAAGTCGGCATCTCTGGCGTATTCGAAAAACAAAAGGAGAATCACGTTGCCCCATAAAACGTTTTCGAATATCCCAAACGGTTCACGCTATGAAACGGTAATATCTAGTGCGCAAGTTGTCTAGTCGGAATACTCGAATAAAATGACTGTACTTGACACATACCTACGTGTGGGAGGCACAAACTCCCATGGCCGGATATAAAATAGCCACCAACCAACCGCCACTGATAGGGTGCTGTTGCCACTACCGCCATCGTCGTCTCCATAGTTGTCGTCAAATGACTTTTCACCAAAAAATGTTCGCATGGATGACCTGAGGGCGCTCGTTACATTCGAAACAGCTGCTCCGCGAAAAATAAATTGCTTGTAGGTCAATGCTTCCTCTATCCTGCCACTCCAAGGCAATGCGAAATAGTATGCCTGGCTCGTTCTTGATAGCAGTGGCGGCGGCCCGAAAATGACAAGAAAAATTATAGATCCAACTGGAAAAAACTATAGTAGTTAAGCCAGGAGGAAAAAACCCAACATAAATGGGAGGCATTCGGTAGATTGCTCGTTGACAATAATTTCACTGTAGATGGAATAACGGTTTGCGGTGTAGTGTGTTCAGATACACGTTTCGCGGATATAGGGTGGTTTGTGGGTATTGCTATCATTTGGAAATGCGACCGCGTTATTCTGGAGCAAGTGGGTAATTATCAGCAGCCACAGTGCTTGGTATAATGTCAAATTGGGACACGTTTCCCACACCACATGCGCGTTTGCTCGTCCTTTTCAATTAGAGGCCATTCAGTCACCTAGAAAAATTTCATTTTAAAAATTTAATAGGGCAAGCATGATTTCATTTCCTATTCAGATTTATTCGAGTACGGACGAGACGACCTATGCTCTTTGTATTTGTACTCGTTATTGCGTCTATAGACAATATACACCATGACCATGTATCTGGTCGGGTAGTGCCAGGTTTGCACATATGTACTTCTAAGCACCTGAATTACCAAAATTGTCGTGGTAAGAAGTGGTGAAAAATAAACGACAATAATACAGTAGAGACGATCATTAATAATAATTCTAACCGGCTCCGTAGCCCATCTTTATAAATGTGTTAATTTCTTCTATCTGTGCACATTCATGTCGTAAGAAAATTTCGAAACAGAGACTCACATATAACTGTAGGTATATAATGATAATATGAAAGAGAAGAAAAACGGAACTGATTGCAAATTTGATGAAAGAATTTAGTTCAGTGTTCATTTTACTATCAACATTGCATTGGGCAATCCCAAAACTCTGCTATTTTGAGATATTGGGATCCCTAAATTTACGAAATGTCATACTAATACATCTATAAAATCGAGCTAATCTGCCAATAATCTGCCTTGACAATAGTGTCAACAGGAATCGAGATTTTATGCGTCTTGGGGATGGCGCAGGACCAGTGTCGCTAATTTAACTGTTTTTCGGCTAAATTTATCCGGAAGAAATTACTAAATCCGGCCGGTCGGGTTTGATTGGCTTCGGCCATTTTCGCTAAAACTATTTTATGAAATTTTGAAACCGTAGAAAAAAGAAAAGCGAACTTTCGTTTTAGATATTTCCATCCAAAGCAGAAAAATATTTTTTGTATATAAAAAATTGTGTGCCAGGAGCCAATAGCGAATTTATATCGAAGGGCTTTATAAAATAAAACGAATCCGAAGTTCGTTTCCAATGCAAACTCCTTTAATAGCCGAGAGATACCGCGTTTTATGTTGAATCAGGAAAATGGTTTGCATTTTCCGTGTATTATTTTACGATCCTGCGAGCGTTTCTCGTTCCCTTTCATAAATAAACAATTTCAATCCACAATACCGCCAAAAATTTAGCACTATAATCGTGAAATCGTTATATGCGTGAGCGTTATAATCGTGTTTTACTGTATTTAATTTAGTGTATAAGTGCTCTAATAGTTTTATAGTTCCCGGTTACTCTAGTATAGACGCAAGACGCAACGGTTAAATATAATGGTAAGAAACCAGGTTGAATATTTAAAATAAAGAAGAAATGGTTTTCACTCTCTAGGCTTTCTCAGTGTAGCATGTAACCAACTACATATCATCAATCTGCTGAGTATGAAGGACAGTGTCGTCATTTTTTTGCCTTATAGGTTTTTTTTTCGTAGAAGAACTTTGAACCCCAAAAGTTACCATTTGCAATTTTCAAATCATTACACACGCTTTACCATAATTTTGTTATTTGATAATGATGATAAAATTAAAACTGAATTGAATCGATGGAAGAGAATATTATTGAAAAAGGCCGGACATGATGCAAAAACTTGCAATACAAAGTTCGTGAAAAGAGCCTAGGACTAATTTCATTCGTTTGGTTTAAATGCAAATAAACGTCAATAAAAGAGCTTAGTAAGTCACAAAAACCATTGCCGTGTACTACTCGGCATTGGATTCTTCTGCCTTAAATTAAACAAAACGCACCATTCATGGTATTTACACTAGGAAAGGCCGCTCGGCAAAAAATATTTTATAGATGATTCATAAAACCTACAAATTTTAGCATATATGAATGACATCTTGTTGAGTTCGTAGCCAGAAATTAATAAAAATCTATACAAAAATTGGTGCGCTCTCCTTAGGAGCACGGGATTGTGGGTTATGACGTTTTTCGGACTCACGACCGATGTGACGGACTATGTTAAACAAGTACCGAGTACGAGTAAATAACTCTGTCGAGCGTTCTGGTGATCTCAACTCCTCAACAAAAAAAAAACAGTTAACAGCTTGTAAATAAGATCACACTAGCACAGTGCGGCAGTCCCATGTAGGACAGTGATTTGATTTTCCGTTAGAACATGACCATTTCTGGGCCGCATCTGCATACTATTTTCTGTTTATATCCGCATTTCTCCCTGTGGCATGGGTTAGGAATAGTGCCACCGCTTTCCCCGGCGTGTCGTAGAAGGCGACTAAAGAGGCAGGGGAGAATAAAACTCTCCTGGGTCTCGTACAAATCTATACAATTGCGTGCGACATTGATTGCGTTCAATTGTATACATATGTACGAACATTAACAAAAATTGACCGCTGTGGTGTTGGGGTTAGAATTATGCCACAGCGTTCCCGGCTTGTCGTAGAAGGCGACTTGAGGGATAGGGTATCTAGGCTTATAACTTGCATATATCTGAAGCTAAATTACACTCGAAACATTGAACGAGCCTCGGATACCACGGACTGATTTACCGGCAACAACTTTTAGCTACAAACAACGGACTACGATTGGTTTTTTAGACAATCGAACGATGTGGAGGGTATTGACATTAAAAAGGGCCACCCATAGCGCTCAGTATTGCTGTAAATTTAGACGAAATAGAAAAGAATTAGTTATGTGCATATGTATCTATGTTGATTAATTTGTACGGTAGAAGAACGGCTTGTAAAATGTTACTGTTTGGTTTTAAGAACATGTAAACTGTAAACAAAAATGCGAAAAAGTTAATCAGAAAAAAATTATCTATGATAGATTTTTTTTTCTTTCAGTATTATTAATATTCAATTCAATACAAAAAAAATCAAAGGGCCAGGGGGAAGGGCGGTCGCCCCCTCCCTGCCCCCCTCTGGCTACGCCTATGGGGGGGGGGTGCAGTAGTACGAGACTCACGGAAGTCGAACGGGAAATGACCGCATATAGAATTTCGATATTAGGACTGAGCGAAACAAGATGGACCGGTTCGGGAATAACCTTATCACCTAGTTCCCAAACTGTGCTGCTGTCATCAATTGATGATAGATGGAACATTGTGAAGGACACTTTTTTATCGTGTGGCGAAACATTTGTGGGCAGACTTCAGCGAGGTAGGAGACCATTTATCAGCGACGATACATGGTCTCTGATAACTGCACGGAAGAGAATTAAAGAGCAATTAAACTCGGCTACTAACACTACAGTCAAGCAACAACTGAGGACCGAGTACAATTCTCTTCAAAAAAGAGTGCAGAGAAGCGTAAGACGTGATAAACGCAACAACATCAACGCGTTAGCGGTGGAGGCAGAAAATGCGGTTTACCGTGGTGACAGTGAGACCCTTTACAAGCTCATTAAGCCATCGAATCGCAAATCTTTTACCCATGAGCATCCTGTAAAAGATAAAGACGGGCCTCTGCTAGTCACAGACGAACAACAACTGCACCGTTGGAGAGAGCATTTCATGGAGGTACTTAACAATAACTTCACGCCCACCTCCACCGGAAGCAGCAAGTATTCTGCAAATGGCCAGAATTAATACCGGTGTAACATCCAAGCTGGAAATAATTAAGGCCCTTAAATCATTGGAAGCTAATAAAGCCCCGGGGGCAGACGGTATCCCCATGGCACTTTTTAAAGCGGATATCAACGCTACAGCGGATACTCTTCTACCCGAGCCAAGAGTGTTGCACAACCCAGACTCTCCCTCAAGAATGGAAGAAGAGCGTCATTGTTAAAATCCCTAAGAAAGGAAATCTCAAGGATTGGAATAATTGGCGTGGAATCTGTCTCCTCCCTGGAGTCTCTAAACTGATGGCCAAAGTAATCTTAGACCGGATCAAGACAACGATCGACCGCACTTTGAACAATGAACAAGCTGGTTTTCGTGAGGGGTTTTCATGTAGCGATCATATCAACACCCTCAAAATTATAATTGAACAATCCGCTGAATGAAGATCCCCGTTACATCTTATGTTCATTGACTTCGAGAAGGCGTTTGACAGCGTTGACCGGGCTTATATCTGGACAGCCTTACGTAGAAGAGGCATAGAAACTTATTTCCATCATAAAGGAGTCCTATAATGGAGCCCAATGTCATGTCTTGCACAAGGGTGAATTCTCCAGACAAGGCTGTATTTTATCACCAATGCTGTTCCTTATTAACATCAACGACGTCATCTGCGATTCTATACGCGACCATAAAATAAGGGTATCAGGTGGAAGTTATTCGATTACCTTCAGCACCTGGACTACACCGACGACATTTGCCTTCTCTCAAACACACCAGATCATCTGGCTCAAATGACGGATGCTTTGCATCGTGAAAGTCGAAGTGCTGCCTTAAAAATTAATGCCGCTTGTCATCGGGAGGGCAAAGCACCATTTCTATCTCCGGACAACCGATTGGAAGCCTAGTGACTGCGGATAGTGGGGCTCATGCCGATGTAGAGTCCGGATCTTCGAAAGCAATGTAAAATCTGTGCTCTTATGTTCCACGTGGAGTAACATTACCACCAAACTGCAAACTTTCGTGAATCAGTGCCTACGACGCATCCTACGAATTCGCTGGCCTGAGGTAATATCTAACGACGAGCTCCTCAAAATTACTCGCAAAAATAGGATAGGCTAGGCATCGACATCAAAAGGCGAAAGTGGCAGTGGATAGGTCACACACTTCGAAAAGAGCAAAAAAAACATTGCAAAACAGGCCCTAGATTGGAATCCTCGGGGAACCAATGCTAGTCGTCGTGTAGGACGACCCAAAAATACATGGAGAAGATCTGTTGAGACAGAGGGAATATCTATAAGCAAATCGTGGGACCAGCTAAAGGCGATGGCTACTAATAGGCAGAGGTGGAAAAGAGGCGTAGTCAATGCCCTATGCCCAACTAGCGGTTAAAAGGAACCAGAGAGAGATCTGCATACTATGTCAACGTGCCAGGCAGTTGTAAGTTTTGTGGAGGAAACCGAAAAATATGTTTTGAATGAAAAAAAGTAAAAAATATTATCTTCAAACTATTGAAGTATTAAAAAGTAAAAACTCGCCTTTTAGCGTATACAGGGTGTCCGGAAACAGCCGCATAAAAGCAACTTTACCCAAAAAATAAAACTAACCACACTTAAATCGGATAAGAGGTTTGGTTTTTAC
The DNA here is from genome assembly GCA_949715475.1 of Microchrysa polita. Classification (NCBI taxonomy): domain Eukaryota; kingdom Metazoa; phylum Arthropoda; class Insecta; order Diptera; family Stratiomyidae; genus Microchrysa; species Microchrysa polita. The sequence goes on from OX454415.1 coordinate 75,058,493, forward strand.
AGAGCTTCAAAGTAAAATTTGTGTGATTTGACCCAAAAACAATCTATTTTTTCATCTCAATTTTCTCCAACTTCTGCCAAGGAGAGGTGCTTGTACGATTCTTTTAAAAATACCGGCGTACAGAGGGCTGCGCCCGCAATACGAGGTTTTTTTAGAATTATAATGCATAGTGAAAATTTTTGTACATATATATTTTGTACATATTTTTAATTCCCCCATAAGGAGGAAGCTAAAGGTTGAAAGGCTCCGGCTAATTCCTACATTTTCTTCAGTTGTGGCATAACTGCGGACCCTTAGCTATGCAGGAGGAGTTTCATACGGTGAACGGCTTCGGCCAATTCTCTCTATGGGGCGTTACTTTCCCGCATTATTCGAGTAACCGCTGCGCCTGAGTGCTGTATTAACATCTGCAGCGTCTCAGGTGATATCGAAATAGGTGACAGAAAACATTCAACCCTCATCCAGCGGCAGATTTTTACAACGCTTGCCGGCGGCAAAGGTACACCTGTACCTTAGTACATTTTGAATGAAAATCTTCACCATTTGTATGAATTTTGACCGTAAAACCGTTACATTATGTTAACTAGTCACAAATTAGTAACTTTTTTTTTCCAATGTGGATGTTTTAAGAAGTTGGGTTTATGTGGATTTAATTTTTGGAGTAAGTAAATTTAGAAAATAGGCAAAATGTTAAAAAGCAAATTGCTTGGAATTTTAATTTAACGAAATCTAAAATTAATTTACAAATGAAAAGTAGAAAACGGTTCAAATTAAGTCATTAATGATTTGAGAAGAGTTTGGTATGTTTGATCTGCGGATTGTGGAGTCTTTGGTTAAAATTTACCCCCCTACCTCCAACATATTATTCTGGTACTAGAACCCGTTACCGCTAACGAAAAAAACATCAATAATAATTATCACATTCTCGTTATTTTCCATAAAACAACAATGCTTAAAGCAATAAATATATTGGAGAATTGTGTAAATGTGTTATTATACGAAAGTCAGGCCCTGTCAAGCAACAAGTAGAATCGGTTAGGATAATTTTCTGTCTCTAATCTTTGGAAATCTAAACTCAGGCCAATTCGGAAAAACATATAAAATAGTAATTATGATTGTTGTTGGTTAATTGTAATATATTTTTTCATATATGTAATTAAATCCAAGGATCATTTGAAAAATTCAAACAAGAAACCCAAGACATGTGGCATAATCTATAGCAGTTATCGACATATGTATATATGGTACCGATGTACAATTTATATACCATTGTTGGGTGGTCCTCCTGGTTTTCAGCTTAAACTTCAAAAGCAACTCGGGTGGACGTCCCAAATTACACAAATAATAAATATTAGGTGATGGAATACAAATTATGGGAATTTGTGATAAAGAAACTCAACCGCTAAAATGCAAAATTTTAGCATTTGCTACAAACCTAATTACCACTAGATGTTAGGAAAAAGGAAGGCGTATTGAATAGTATTGGTTACCCCAAGCCATTACTTCAAAAAGTTTGGTATGCCAGTAAAAGTCTTCAGATTGATGTCAAATAATGAAAACCCGCTGTATGAGTTAGCCTAGTCCTTATAAATCGATATCTCCAAGGACCTTGATCATTACAAACCGTTTCTCGGACATTTTTTGATAACGGGAACCTCTAGAGCAGACGCGTCAAAATCGCGGCCCGCGGGCCGCATGCGGTCCACCTCACAGCTATGTGCGGCCTGCGGGCATGTCGAAGCAGTACAATGTGTATCAACACAAAAATTGTGAAATCGGTAAGGTGAACAAACTCAGCCATTTAACTCAAGTCTTCAAAAATTACTAAAACTCGTCAGTGGCTTATGCAAGATTATTTTAGGATTTTTTCCTTCAAATACTACCAACAATTTGAGCCTGTATATTTGATTTTATAAGACAGCTCATCTTTTTTGTACAGGACAGAACTAAGTCTCTTCATGAAACTATTCTGTCCCGAAATGCAGTGAATAAAAAATTAGTTGGCCTTACCGAACATGAATTGAGATTTATTTGGAAAAGGGGCAAAGCTTTGAAATTTGCGGAAATCTTGGAATTGGTGACTAAATCACCTGGATATGAAATTCCATTAAAATAATTACAACTCATTTTTTGACCTATACTGTATTGGGGCATAAGCTTCTTTAAAACCACCTTTTTGCTGAAATTAATTTATTCTGGCTATTTTGCCTCCCAATCTTATTTTTGGCGACCTGGTGCTAAAATTTGTTTATCATCTGTACCAAAATTTGGCCCAAATCATGTAATTAACAAAAAGTGGTTACTTGAAGATCAATCATATTTTCACGTTTCCGCTCTTGTCTTAATTTTTTAATGTTCTTGAAATACATTTTCGAATTGAGGAAGTTCTCATGGATAATCCCTAAGCCACTATAGTGATCCAGACTCTCTGTCATATTTAAAATATAATATTCTGTAATCAAATTTCGTAATACGATTACATAAAAGTTTTTGTAATTTTCCTCCTGCGGCCCACTTAAACCTGAGGAGAGTCTTTTTTGGCCCGCGCCAGGTTTTGAGATTGACACCCCTGCTCTAGAGGGAACCCATCTGAGGCAAATTTGTAGCTGGTGTGGCTGTTAGTGTGATATCAAAAGTCCCTAACGATGGGAGCCCCCCCTAGGGAAGTTATGAGGGTCCAAACATATACAAATAATACATATATGTCCAAATTGGTACAAAATGTTGTTCCTATGAAAATGTATCTGAAATTTCCTAGAGCTTTCAAGTGAATCGCATGAGCCTGTGTGCGTGTGAATTTGAGAGAACGTTTTCCAGTTCAAGAGAGTCAAGAGACTCTTTTTATAGTATCTTATCTTTTAAGAATCACTCATCGCTTGCCATTGCCTGCGACTTCCGTGGTGTGTGATGGATATCTCCGTACTCCGTGACGCGTGACAAGTGGACCGAGTGGGTCCGAGGAAGAGAGCAACTTGCCGTTGCGGACAATATGTTATGTCAAGCGCTGTTTTCACGATGGATTTGTCGTGCAACTTTTGAGCATTCAAACAAGTTGGACACCAAATCCATCGTGTAAACAGAAGTTGGACAACAAGTTTGAAGTGGAACGAGCATTCAAACAAATCCACCGTGAAAACAGAAGTTGGACAACTTGTTTGAGATGCATTGATTATAGTCCAATCGAAATATAAATATACTCTCTAATAATAAAGAATTAATGCGCCTGATTGCCAATATCTGTGCGCTATCATCCAATTCTGGCGTTCCGTTGACTTTTAGAGCACGCTGTATACTCGTTCGGGCATGTTTCCTTCAATGTTTAAAATATTCACGAAAAAATAAAAGAAAAAGCAAATATATTTTTCCTGAACTAATACGTATTGCAAAAACTGATAACGTTTTACGACCGCTCCAACTTTCAACTACTGTTTACACGGCCAACAAGTTGGATAGGATTTGTTTGATAGGATTTGTTTGAGAGAATATCGTACGTGTAAACAGCCTTCCAACTTGGATAAGTTTGAGGGAAAAGTTGGATGCAAACAAGTTTGATGCCATCTAAACGCGCCTTTATGAACACAGAAATGATTATGAAATTCATTCACTGCCACGTCCCGCCCGCGTCTTGTGTGGTGCGCGATGTATGGCACCGCGGCGCGGCGCGCGCAAGATAAGTGGACCATTTAAAATTCGTCTGTGGCACGTGCATCTATATTTTGAGGTTCAGATTATCTGAGCCGATGTCAAAATGAAAAGTCTCTATTGGAGACGATAATTAATATAAATGTAGGAGAGTTTTAGGGTCAAAGACATGGAGTTTCTGAAAAAATACCTTCTTTGTTAGTCCCTTCGGGCATTTTACTCGCTCCATAACTTGTGACAGAATAAAGGAAGTTCAAATTTTGCACATATTATTTTTGGAAGAAGCTGTTCCTACATGTTGCGACCACTTTATTCAATACCTTTTCTAAATTTGCATTTATGCGATCCCGTCTAGACAGCTCTAGATTTTTCAATTTATAGTATACATAGTATTGTTTCTTGATATGCCGGCCGCAACAAGCATAGCAAGAATTAGCCAAAACGAAAGCCCGTATTTATAAACATACCTTACCTTAAAATAAATGCCATTTCCATTAGTTTTCATTGAAATAATTTATTTTCTCGAGACAATGCATTCTTGACTTAAGGCGATTTCAAGGACACTTTGAAATTTTGCAATAGTCAACCTCACTTGAAGTCAATGTAGCTAGTTACCTACCTTGAGTTATTATTATATTACACTTGTATTAAAAGCTTAAGGTCTCCTTGAGTTTCGCCTTAAACCAAGGATGCATTGACTTCTAAATATAAATTATTTCAATGAAAAACTACTGGAAATGACATCTAATTTTTGAATTTTGGCATACTTGACTAAAGGTCGCCTTGAGTTAAGGGACATACATATGTCTATAAATACGGGCCTAAAAGTATAAATTTCGGTATCAAAACCAATTTTCCGATAGCTTTTTTTTATTAGTTGTAAGTTAAGAAAATATACAGGGTGCCCGGAAACTGCCGCATAAACGAACCGGATTGTGCTTCCTCTTGTGATTTCCAGCAAAAAAGTTGTTCGGAACATACCCTCTTAGCTTAACCCTTTAGCTGCCACAGGCATTTGAAGATTTTTGAAAAAAATCATTTTCTTTTACGACTAAAACGTCATTATCTCAAAAGCTAGACTAGGTAGCATAGCAAAATAAGATGATTATTAGGTACAGATGATTATTACCCAAAAAATGAAACTAACCGCACTAAAATCGGATAAGAGGTTTGGTTTTTACGGAACTTCAAAGTCAAATTTTTGTGATTTGACCCAATAACAAAATATATTTACATCTCAATTTTCTCCAACTTCTGCCAAGGTGAGGTGCTTGTACGATTCTTTTAAAAATTGGCGCATAGTCTAAAGATCATTTCTTTCTTACATCATTATACCCGTCACTATGTGAAAGGGTATATTAACTTTGTCATGAAGTTTGCAACGCACAGAAGGAAGCACCTCCGACGATATAAAGTATATATATTATTGATCAGCGTGACGAGAGAAATCGATTGAGCCATGTCCGTCTGTCTGTCTGTCTGTCTGTCTGTCTGTCTGTCCGTCTGTTGCAACGCAAACTAGTCCCTCAGTTTTGAAGCTATCGAGCTGAAAATTTGTATGCAAGTTTCTTTTTAGTGTACGCTGTATATATGTCGGAACGAATGGAATCGGACCATGGGGTCATGGGGCTGCCCCTGAAAATTAGGTTTTTCTAAGAAAAACTTTTTTCTTTATGCACCAATCTTAACCAAATTTCACCCAAGTGAGTTCCTAGTATAGCCTCAAAACATATCTAGAAACGGATGGAATTGGAACATTACGTCATAGGGCTGCCATACAAACGAACTATTGAAAATTAAGTTCTTCTAAGAAAAACTTTTTCCTTTTTAATCCGACCGTAACCAAACTTCATCCAAATGTGTTCCTAGTAAAGCCTCAAAAAATATCTAGGAGCAGGTCAAATCGGAACACTACATCATAGGGCTGTCATACAAATCAACCACTGGAAATTAGATTCTTCTAAGAAAAACTTTTTTCTTAATGAACCAATCTTAACCAACCTTTGCGCAAATGTGTTTTTAGTAAAGCCACCAAACATATCTAGGAGCAGATGAAATCGGAACACTACGTCATAGGGCTCTCATACAAACCAACCGCTGGAAATTAGGTTCTTGCATTAACAACTTTTTTCTTTGTGAATCAATCAACCAAACTTCACCCAAATGTGTGGCCAGACGTACACCATTTTGCTGTACAATACCTAAAGCATTTTGACCTGTCGTACAGCATTAGTAAATGTACAGAATTCCCAACGCCACACCAAAGAAACCTAAATGACTGCGTAATAACTTCCTCGTGAGGCCTGTAGTCAGTCTGTTAGGTGTTATTAGCAGGATAATCGCACTTACATGTGGCAAACATTCATTTTCGATAATTTCGAAACTCTTTGGTTAATCGTTCTGAAATTTAATGTACCTAAATGTAAGCGCCAGGTAGCTCCACAACCTGGGGATTACATTTACTTACATTTCTCCATATTTTAGGGTCGCCTATCTGCGTTCGACAGTTACAGCTGCCCAAGTCGCACTTTCGACTTTTCTAATCGAAAACTCTATAAAATGTGTCCAATAAATTTGAAAATTGGCAGACTTGTGAACATTTCAAGGCTCCAGCTCACACTTGTAGCTGTAGAGCTATACATGGCGCTCACCGCTCACATTGTCTCCAAATTTCAAGGTCCTACTTATCTGCGTTCTGGAGTTCAATCGATTTAATCGAAAATTGTCCCTAATTCGGAAATTTTGGAGCGTAAAATTTTGAAATTTAACAGCCATGTATAGAGAGTCGCCATCCGCTTAAGAATTCTCTACGCAATGAGGCATTAATTTATCTATTGTAATAAACAAAACGAAACTTTCAAATAGGTAGGTACAAAGAGGTGTAATTTTCGTACTTCAAATAAACAGCTTCATGATTTTTGTCTCATGGTCACGGATAGTCAGAGATAGGGAAAGGGCCATCATCATCCCAACAATGCTGCTGAGACTGCAGTTTCGAACACTGAAATTCAAAAGTTGAAAAATTCCTATTCGTAATCCTAAAAAAAAAATCGGGTTCATTGTGTTAAACAAATGTTGGGTTTGCCCCTTTTAAACGAGATCCTGGCTACACTTCTCCCATGCCTGTTATAACTTTGCGTCTTAAAACATACATTTGCACTTCACATGCTGATGATGTTTTGTCTATGAGAATATTTAGAAGTTGAGGGATCTTTTCTAGGTCCTATTTAGTACCAACATAACTTTGCAAGGACGTAGCCAGGATTTAGCTGGATATCAGAAATTATGACATTATTAGAATCTTGTTGTTAATTGTAGACACTAGTTTCGGCGCTGCCCCAATGCATAATATGCCTCCTGTCCCACTGTTCCTGTGTCGAATCCAATTTTATCGCTTGACGTGGCTGGGCGAGCACGAGTGCACGCACGATTACTTAATTGCTCTGCTATCATCGGAAGCAGAGAGTGCCACGTCTACAACGCCAAAGACTTCTTTTCTGTACAATTACAGAAGGGCTCGTGGGCCATGGTATACGTACGAAGCAGCAACTATGGAAAGTACGATCGCGTATTCGGTGTCCGCGTCATGCTGCTTTTGCCTTCCTTTCGCACGGCTCAAAAAAAAATTCTTCATTCTTACAGGGAAATATTTTATTTCAAATTGTGTAGCCTGTATGAGTTCTTACGAAATTTGTTGAAGTTTCCATTATGAAAGACGATCCCAATTTTGGGTCACCCGATTTTTTGTGTGTTCCAAATTGTTTATTATATAGTCACTACTTTCGTCCAGATGACACAATTTATCTGACTGCAAGCTTAATTTCGGCAGAGTTTTAGGAATGAATAAATTAGAAATACTGTAGGAACTTAGGGTCTCCTGGACCCCTCCTCTGGCTACGTCCCTGGAACCTTGCTTTCCCAAGGTTCACCACACATTTCCCAGAATAAAGGCTACTATTCTTGCTGTATTCTGTTTAGGAAGATATCCCTTCTGAAAGGATGGAGAATATGTGGTCGTTTTATGGCATCCATTATGGTGGTAGCCTCGTGACATACAGTTGACCCCGCTTAATGCGATCACATGGGGCCCTTGCTGTTTTGATAACATTAAGCGAATGATAACAAATAATAAAATAGTACGATTGAGGCTTTGCCTGAAAACCGAATTCCATTGGGCCTTCGGGAATCTTAGGCTAGTAAAGCCTCAAAAGATATTTAGGAATCGATGGAATTGGAACATTACATCATAGGGCTGTCATACAATCGAGCCCCCAAATATTAGGTTCTTGTAAGAACAACTTTTTTTCTTTTTGAATCTTAACCAAAATACATCCAAGTGTGTTCCTGGATTAACCCCAACGTATCCACGAACAGATGGAATCGGAACACGTCATAGGGCTGCGGTAGAAATTTTTAACACAAAAGTAGCTTAAGGCTCATTCAAATGTGACGGGTATTCAAATTTCGGCCGCGCCCGAAATTAGCCTCGGTCTCGTTTTATTTTAACTTTGTTATTTCTAACAGTTTTAATGCCTTGCGGTCCATCTACACTAGCAGCCAAATGGCTGCGCGTCCAAAAACTGGCATCGCGTGCAGCCATTTGGCTGCTCCTTAGCAGCCACACTGTAGCAGCCAAATGGAGACAGGAAATGACATAACCAAAATTTCATTTTGGTGATTTTTTAAAATTTAATTATCAAAATCGGACTCTGCGCGTTTGAATTATTACATGGCCATTCAATAATTATTCAATTTCACACAAAAGATCGAACAAAAGTTGTAAAATTGTCACTTTGAAATTGACAAGCGGTTGGTTGAGTTGCCATTTTGAATATCAAAACTGGACGCATAGCCAAATGGCGACTAGCTTGGATGGAATTACAACAGCCATTTGGCTGTACGTGTCGCCATTTGGCGACTAATCTAGATGGACCTTTAAGTGCAGAAAACTAGGGTTAATGTTAGCTCTATTTCAATTCAATTGAAACTGCCCCTAAAGATCTGCAATTTGGTAAAATTTATTCAAATTATATCAAAATCAATCCAAAATTGAAACTCATATATTCCTTACTCTCCAATAGAGACTTTTGCGTTTTCAGACTTCTGATACAAATTTCGTTAACAAACTTTCATACTAAAGTGGGCATTCTGATTTGTTTCAAACAATTTAATCAATATGATCTTATTATAGCCGAAGAAAAAAAAATATGGACGTCGAACGACAAAAATCTTACATTGGTGGATTTTTGGGGATGGCCTCCTGATTATGGGGAGTCCCAACAGATTATAGGTTTGCAGCCTTGAAAAGGAGGGAGGCGTACTTGCGTTTTCAGAGGTTGGAGGTTTTTAAAAGAGTCTAAAATGAAAATATTCTAATTTATTTTTTAGTCTATCGACAAATTTTTCACTAAAATCCTAATGTATTATATACAATTGCAAGGGTAATTTTATGTGTTTTTTTTTTTCGTTCTCAGACCATTTTTCTGTATATGTATTTTGTCGGTTTTGAAATGTTTGCTAAAAAGTAAAAAAATACTCCCCTATCCCCTTTTTCCAAGGTTGGAGCCCTCCAATCGTTGGGGAGTTTTTTTTCCATAATCAGGACGCCATCAGCATCACCAACCATCCTGCAAAAATCCAGCGATATACGATTTTTGCCGATCAAATATCGTATTTTTATTTGATCAATACTCAACTCATTCTCGTTCTCATATCCCTCTAATTGAATCGAGTACAGAACCAGACAGAACAACCTGCATACAAATTTTCAGTTGATGTTCTGTATAGAAATATAACTCTTTTCAAATGTGTATGGAAGTTGTGTTACCTTCTCCTGCACTAAATCCACTCACTCTACCGCATGCTACCACCACATTGCATTAACAGCGCGGCATGCAACTTACGAAATGCACTAATGAGGTCAATGAACGCATGGCTACCTGTTCCGCAACCTCAAGAAATGCATTGTGATCAAATCATCTTTCATCTTTTTTCAATACGCAGTTTTCGCAGGCGCAGATACTTTTGCGTAAGCCACCCCGACCCATGGCATGGGACAGTGGAAGAAGATACACTCATGAAGTCGACAAATGCACGAAAACCTGCTCTGGCAGAGTATCTAAACTCTCTTCAACTTGAACTGTGTAGCAAAAGAGCAAATAGCTTTAATAGCCTGTATACGTGTATCTGTATTGTCGTATTTGTGACATTGGGTGCCGATCGGACTACATGGCCAAAAAAATGTGTACCCGATTTTGAGTGAGCTTTGGACATATATGTATTATTTGTATATGGTCCAAACATCCAAATAAGCAGTTTTTAGTGAATATCTCTATAACGGTAATGTGCACCGAAAACTGTTATATAGCGATTTTGAAGTTTTTACAACGCTTAATTAAATGTTCAAATTCCATATCGATACGTGCAGTACTAAGGGCGCTATGAGGTTCCAAACCTTACAATTTCGGTATTTTTGGTTATTTTTGTGAAAATCTCCTAAACGGTAACGTATACCGGAGGCAGTCTGTAAACATTTGTTGTTTCTATGGTTCCAAATAAAATGCTCCATTGATTTGTATGCACCTGAGGCAACCCTACGCGCATTATAACGTTTTAATAAACTAATTTTTAAAGAAGGTATGTGTAGTGTATGTCTTTACGTACCTCCATGGGCTTAAAAATTAGTTAATTTAATCGTTTCCGTTTTTTGCGATTATTTCAAAAACGGGAAGAGATACAGAAAAATGGTCTGAAAAGGAAACAAACTACATAAAATTATTTTTGTAATTATATATGACACATTAGAGTTTAATTGAATATTTCGGCGTTAGACTAGAACATAAATTAGAATATTTTCATTTTAGACCTTTTTTAAAAACTCCATAACTTTTGAAAGAATGCTAGTTCGGCCGTAATAAGTATAAGTATTCACAATAAGTTCAAGATAATTTTGATGTAAACATTGAGTCGCTGGGGTCAAGGACCCCCATTATTCCCCCATTTAAATTTTTCAAAACGGCATATCCATAACCACCCCCAAAATTTGAGCAGAGTGCTAAATTTTGGTTTGTTGGGATTGGAGGTCATAGTGACCCCACTCACAAAAAATCAGCTCATTGGGATAAAAACTAAGGGTATCTCCCATACAAAGTGACCCATCAGGAGTTTGTTCTACGTACTTCTCATTTTATAAACTGTAGAACAAAGTTGTCTTGGGTCACTTTGTATGGGAGGTACCCTTAGTTTTTATTCGAATGAGCTGATTTTCGGTGGGTGGGGTGACTATGACGTACAATCGCAAGAAACTAAAATGTGGCACTCTTCTTCAATTTTGGGGCGAATTATGGACATGCCATTTTGACAAATTTAAATGGGGGGGATAATGGGGGTCCTGGACCGGAGCGACTCAATGTTTACCTTAAACCTATCTTGAAGTTAATACTTGTTACAGGGGCGGCCGTTCTAAGTGGGCAGGTAGGGCACTGCCCACCCTACAAAATGCTAGCTAAAAATAAAATAAAAATTATTTCTTAAAACATAATTGATTCACATGTTCAAAGGCGTCCGCCTGAGAACCCCGCAAAGAGAGCGATATCAATGGAAGTTCCACTTGATGGACCCAAGGCCAGAGGCAGACCAAAGAACACCTGGATGTGTCAAATGAAAAAGCAACAACAACGCATTGGTCTCGGCGATGACACGATCCAAGATAGAGCTGCCTGTAGAAATATGCTGAGAAATTATCGCCAAAACGGGCGATGTGCCTACACCGCAGGTCGAGCAACGCGGAACCATGGAGCGGTATAAAGAACGAGGCAAGGAAGAAGAAGATTCACTTCGGTACCTACATGCATATCTAACTTAACGTAACGTAACTTTCCTTAAAATGACAATAGCCATTCATTAGTACTTAATCACGATTAAATTGCCAATATAAAAAACTCCTCTCCTCTACATAAGCGAAAGCTCATATTGATATCAGTTGAATAATTATAAGAAGCGCACGCGTGAATCACCAACCATTATGTACATTGCATTGCGCCCATTCATACTTCCTTCATGTATCTGCTCATCATATCAATATCATCATCTCAACTCAACCTATGGGCAGAATGCCTTTCTGCCCACATGTACCATCAATCTATTCTATAGCTATTCCATAGCACATAGAGAGTCTCAATGAATCTTCTTATACATTCAACGCATGCGCATTGAAAGTATCTGAACTTCACTAAAGGGCATGCCCAATACTGCACTAGTAGGTATCCATAAACTTGTGCAACGTTCGCGAGCGCGTGGCCCGTGGCGCTGTTCTAGTAGTTAGATACTCGTAGCATAGCGCGTAGTGCATGGATACAATCATAAGGCCGTTTCGCATTTAAATTGTGCATTGTAGAGTATGTATTTAATTTGTGAGTGTGTTTTTGTCAGATTTTCTTCTTTTTTTGAAGTGGTTTGGAGGCGTTATACTCGTACTTGTAGCGGTAGTGCATGATTACGTTATCAACGGCCGTTTTTATACCCTTCGCTCATAGAGTGAAAGGGTATATTAACTTTGTCATGAAGTTTGTAACGCATTGAAGGAGGCATCTCCGACCATATAAAAAGTATACATATATGATCAGCATGACTTGGGGACGATGTCCGTCTGTCTGTCTGTCTGTCTGTCCGTCTGTCCGTCTGTCCGTCTGTTGCAGTGCGTTTTTCTCGGCCGCTATAAAAGCTACAGAGCTGAAATTTTGTACACATGCTTATTATTGTTGCAGGCTGTTTGTATGTTTGAATCGCTTAAATCGGACAAGGGTTTCATGGGGCTGCCATACAAACTTAACCCCCCAATTTAGGTTCTTCTGAGAAAAACTTTTTTATTTGTGTACCAATTTCAAGCTAACTTCGCTCAAATGTGTTTCTATTAATGATACACAACATATGTAAAACTGGATCAAATCCGACCATGGGGTCATGGGGCTGCCATACAAACCTAGCCCCCCCAATTTGAGTTCTTCTAAGAAAAACGTTTTTATTTGTGTACCAATTTCAACCAAATTTCACACAAATGTGTTTCTAAAGATAAAACAAAATACATATATGCCAGAATGGATCAAATCGGACCATGGGGTCATGGGGCTGCCATACAAACTTAACCCCCCCATATTAGGTTCTTAAAGAAAAACTTTTTTATTTGTGCACCAATTTCAACCAAATTTGACACAAATGCATTTCTATTGTTGACACAAAACAAATGTAAGAATGGATTAAATCGGACCATGGGGTCATGGGGCTGCCATACAAATCCAACCCCCCAAATTAGGTTCTTCTAAGAAAAAGTTTTTCATTTGTGCACCAAAATCAACCAAATTTCACACAAATGTATTTCTATTAAACATTTGTAAGATTGAATCAAGTCGGAATATGGGGTCATGGGGCTGCCATACAAACCAAACTCCCCATATTGGGGAAACATTTTTTTACACCAATTTCACAAAACCTTAAATTAATGTGTCTTTATCAAAGCAACTAGAAAGTTCAAAACGAATGGAATCGTACTGTGGGGTCATGCTCCGGCAACCCCAATAAAATTTTCACAGTAAATATTTTTATTTGCCCACTTATTTCAACCAAGCCCAAAACTTTTGTCAAGACGGAAGTAAAAGAATGAGGAGGGGGATTAAATACAAGTCATAGGTACGCCCTTTAAAACTTTTAGCCCAAGCGAAGGGTATCCGAATTTCGGCCGCGCCCGAAATTAGCCTCGGCCCCGGGGGTTGGCGAGCGTAGCGAGCAGGGGGCGAAGCCCCCTAGTTTATTTTTTATTTGTTACGTATGTTTTTAGAAAACACTAATCGATTTTCTCTGATTACATTTTAGTGTTATTAATTACTATTATAAAATATTTATTTTGGTGATGGGATTAATATTAAATTTTAATTATTTGATCTAATATGTATTTTGCTTGATATAGATACCTATTTATATTTTCTCCTCTATATGATCTGGAAGTTTTAAATTTAGTTTGTATGTAGTACTTAAAAAAATGATTTTTTTTGTTACGTTATTGCATGTGCATGATATAGGAAAAAATTCCCACTTCTATTCCTCACACCTTTTTCCTCCCCATGGCAAGAGGGATCTAAACCCTCCCCGCTAGCTCTTGCTGGGCAGTGCATTTTATTTGCATAATTGTAGAAATACATAGCAGCTTGAAAGTATAACTAACTTCCTAATTTACAGGAATTTTCTTTGATAAATTATTTATTCAGGAAGATTTGTAGGTATGTCCTGTTATTGTGCGAAAGAATGTTGACATTGCTTTTAAAAAAATAATTTTAAGTAAACAAACTGTCGGACATAATGTCTCATAATAATTTAATATATCATTACAATTAATCATATATTAGGTGATCCGTTTGGGTTGCCTTTTCTAGCCTCAAATGAAAAAAAAAAAGAAAGAGGTATACAAATTTGAATTACCATTAAAAGGAGCAGTGCTTAATATTTACTTATTGAATATAATTTTATTGAAATATTGGGTGAGGTTATAAAACACAACGTTTCGCGCAACGTTTCAAATCAACCGGCCGTTATGGATCAGAAACTTCTCCCTACAAACAGATCCCCTAAGCGCCCCCTTGCGATGCATAGCTTGATTGATTGACAGAATTTACAATCTGCCGTCGAACCGTGCATTTCCGCCCTCATTTATTTATTAAACTATTTATAATCAAAATAAAATGTATCTGCATCTTGTTTAAAACTGGAAATTTTAATTTTCGAGCAAAACGTATCAGCTGTGATGTGTCAATTGTCACATTTGTCACTTTCCGAGAGATGGCGATGGTAACACCAAGTCTGATCCGGATCTATGCGTTTACAGAACACAATAGGAAACGTTTCGGAAAACGCGCAACGTTACGCGAACGTTGTGTCTTATAACCTCACCCAATGTCGCGACTATTGCTGGTCCCTTTGAAAGGTAAATACTGGATTATTTTTCCACATTGCGACCGTTCTCTGCCAAAAAATTTATGTAATATAGGATTCCGAACTGTAGCTATCTGTATGCATTTTCATGGTGCGATTGAGCATAACTGATTTGTAAAAAAAAACTCTTAAACGATTCACCTAATACATACGTAAATACAACAAGCTTAAAAACATTAAAATGGACTGACTAACAAAGAGCACAATTTTAACGCATTAAAAAACAGTGTGGATATGCATGTATAGTATTCTTTCCTGATGGTAAATCTGCCCACCCGGCTCTGTACTTCACGAGCCGCCACTGACTTGTTATTTACTTGTACATATACATTACGGCTGAACTAGCATTCTTTCAAAAGTTATGGAGCTTTTAAGAAAGGTCTAAAATGAAAATATTCTAATTTATTTTGTTAGGCTAGCGCCGAAGTATTTGAATAAACTCTAATGTGTTTAATATCATTGGAAAGGTAATAATCCTCAGACCATTTTTGTGTATCTCTTGCCTGTTTTTAAATAATCGCAAAAAACCGAAAAAATGCCCCCTTTTTTTTAAGGTTGCGGACCACCAATCGGTTGGGACTTTTTATGCCATCATCTCGGGATCATCCCCAACCATAATCAAAAAAAATTTCCGATGTAGGATTTTTGCCGTTCGATGGTCATATTTTGGTCCAATTTTCTTAGACGTGCACGTTACAGACCCTCATAGCGCCCTTAGTATTGCACGCAAATTCAGATATTTAATTAAGCATTATATAAGCTACCAATTTGCCGTAAAACAGTTTTCAGTGCACGTTACCTTTATATAGATATTCCCCAAAAACTGCTTAATTGAATGTTTGGACCCTCATAACTTCGTTAGAGGGGCTCCCATCTTTGGGGACTTTTGGCGTCTTACTAACAGCCACAGGAGCTACAAATTTCTCCTATAACACCTTAGAGCGCACTCTCTCGTCTTAGTGCCATTTACGAAAAACCCCAAAAAACACGTTTTTTAAGGTTTGAATCCCCGTAGCGCCCTTAAAGCTGTACATATTGATATGAAATTTGACCACTTTCTTGAAAACCCCATAGGCTAAAAATTTTCGATGAGAAAGTTTTTAGTACGAGTTACCGTTATAGAGATTTTAGTGAAACCTTGTTAAAAATACCGTTAAACCTCCTGGCGCCGTTAGGAGTGCCCGAAAGTATTCGATCTTTTCATCGTTTATTGAGAAAGTACAATAGCTTCAAATTTGCCATACATCACTTTTTTGTATATGTTACCGTTATCGAAATATTCAGAAAAACCTGTTTTCGAGGGTCTTTGACCCTCTGTAGCACCGCTAGCGGCACTTGTAGGGTCGGGGACTTTTAGGGTCTTGTTTAGGAGCTCGAAAGGAAGGCTCATGCAAAAATCTACCTTTCCCCTAATTTATCCGAAGTGAAATGGCAATTTTCCTGGGGTAGTGTAAAAACTGTTAGAAGTAATAGAGCTAGAATAAAAAGATATAAGAAAGAACTTTTTTTTGTGGAAATCACATGAGGAATCTCACCGGTGCGTTTATGCGGACACCCTGTATAGCTTCTTGGTTAAGTACTTAATAGAAATATAACGAGTTTTGCAGTTTTGGTGAATCTTAGTCCAACTCACAGCATGTTTATCCCAAAAAATGCCGGTTGAACTTGAACTATGTGTCAATCAACCGTTCTTTAAGATGCATAATCTTTTAAGCTACTTTTTATAAAATATATCGGAAGTGAAGTAGAAAGTATACATTGGCCGGGTTTCTGATAGCTCTTATTCAGTACCTGTCGGCTGATTAGTCTTATCGCGTAGAAAAGACACACACCATATTTAGAAAGCTTTTCCATTGTATTGAATGGAATTTTTGTTTATTTTGCATAGCTACGCCATATTTGCTTGTTTAATAACCCATTTCTTCCCAAGAACAGAAATACGCTAAAACTACAAAGTTTTTTTGGTAAATTCCAATCAATTACAATACAATTAAAAAAAAAATTTTTATAAATTTCAGTAAGTGTTACCAGTGGCTCCCAACGTGATGTTGCGTTGACGCAACGTTGGGAGTTTTTGGGTAAAATAAAATTTTATCCAAAATTTAAATTTTAAGCTTCTGTGTTGGAAAAAATTGTTGATTTATATGGCGAATAATAAATTTAGTGATCAAATCCTGAAACACTCACTACAGCGATATAGATGACATTTTTTTGCAAAAATTTGGGCGGGTTTTTCGTTTTTTTTTCTAGTGGTTGGTCACTCTTATCTATACGATAAGAGGCACACTATTTTTTGAAAACCTTACATTATATTGAATTGAAGATAGATCTGCCATATTTTGCTTGGCTACATCTTCTAACTGGCCATTTGTAATATAATGGTGGTCGGCCGTACTTTGCCGTTAGCATCAGGTGGTTATTCATAGTAACTTTGTCCCGGATTTCCCTTGTTTTTCTTATTTTCTATTTCAGATTTGAACAGGCATATTACAATTTAGGTTTTTAAGTCAACAACCAAAATACATAGAGGGGAACTGCTCAACATGTAGACTGCTAGCCACAATTATCGCTTGGAAGTTTGTCTTACAACCTTTTAGCGATTCCGGATTGTTTCACAATTCCTTGTGACAAAAGTAAATAATAACATGGCTAGAAATAAATATGTTGTTGCGTCTAGAGCAAAAGAAAAATTTACTACAGAAAAGTTTATGACACATTTACTCAGTAGCTCTATTCTAACAAAACTGTCCTTAAATGGAAAAGGTTTCTAATCCCATACTTGTTGACTTCAGACCGTACCGTGGAGTGAAAACTGTATCAATAATTTCATAGACTTTTAGTAGTAGTGAATGTATATGTAATACATTCACTACAAAGGCTCCCTTTACCCACTGTAGGAATCCTTGTAACATTTTTGGATATCTCGACACCATCATGAAATATGTATTTGGAAAATTACTTTAGACCAATTGACAAGTATCCAGCTGTCATTGTCCCGCAACTTCTTTCATCGTTTTCCTTTCTTGAATGAGACACATGTGACTCATAAAAGAGTACTGGATATGAATACCATGAGTCACATGTGTCTCGTAGATAGTGAGGTATTTAGGACTTATTTTAAGATATTGTTGATGCGAAACCTGCGTTACATAGCAGGAAAATGCTTTTCTCTTTAGGCGTTTGCCCCAGAGTTACTATACCGGGAAACTCCCAACGTTGCGTGAACGCATCAACTATGTTTAACACATGCTCCTGCAGCAAGGACCAACCTTTTTCCAAAACCAAGTTAAATTAATTAATTAGCAATTGTTTTTCGTCTAGAAAGTGTGTTTGGATATTGATTTTAAGATATTTTAATATTTTTAACATTATGATAAAAAATGTCCTGAAAAACATGGTATTACTTTCTCTTATATCCTTAACCCTCATCCAGCGGGATAGGTACAGGTGTACCTTTTTCGTTTTTAAAACACCGTAACTTTTTTGCTATGGGTCCGATCGGTCTGAAATTTTCTGACATCTCTACGATTTTAGTTTAAAATATGTGTTCCAAATTTCAGAAATGTGGTACCACCCATCCCCAAGTTAGGGAGCAAAATTAATCTTACACCCTTTAACGGCGGCAAAGGTACATTTGTACCTTCATATATTTTGTATGAAAGAAAATTTACAAAAGACGAAAATAAAATATTTTTGGTGAATGCTCATGCTTAGAGAGACTTATTATAGCATCAATAAGTTGAGAATCGAGTGATGTATTTGATTTACGATTTTTATTTGTAATGATCAAGGCCCTTGGAGATATCGATCTATAAGGACTAGGCGAACTCATACAGCGGTTTTTGGTTATTTGACATCAATCAGAAGACTTTTACTGGCATACCAAACTTTTTGAAATATGTAATGGCTTGGGGCAACCAATACAATGTATTACGCATTCTTTCCCCCCATAACATCTAGTGAAAATTAGGTTTGCAACAAATGCTAAAATTTTGGATGCCAAAATTTTGGATTTTAGCGGTTGATTTTCTATACCACAAATTCCCATAATTTGTATTCCATCACCTAATATTTATGATTTGTGTAATTCGGGACGTCCACCCGAGTTCCTTTCGAAGTTTCATCTGAAAACCAGCAGAAGCCTCCAACCAAATTTCTAAATGGATGTTTGGGTGGTACATAAACTTGGTTGAATTGTACGTCGGTACCATATATAGATACCGATAACTGCTATAGAATATGCCACATGTCACGGTTTCTTGTTTTAATTTTTCAATCGATCCTTGGATTTAATTACATATACAAGAAAATATATTACAATTAACCAACAACAATCACAATTAAAATTTTAGATATTTTTCTACTACAGGAATTGGCCTGAGTTTAGATTTACAAAGATTAGAGACTGAAAATTATACTAGCCGATTCTACTTGCTTGTTGCTTGACTGGACCTTTCTTTCGTATAATAACACATTTACTCATTTCTCCAATATATTTATTGCTTAAAATATTGATGTTTTATGGAAAATAACGAGAATGTGATAATTATTGACGTTTTTTTCGTAAGCGATAACGGGTTCTAGTAACAGGATAATATATTGGGGGCAGGGGGTAAATTTTAACCAAAGACTCCACAATTCGCAAATCAAATTCTTCTAAAATCATTAATGACTTAATTTGAACCGTTTTCAACTTTTCATTTGTAAATCAATTTTATATTACGTCAAATTAAAATTCCAAGCAACCCATTTTTTCAGTTTTCTTTTCAAAATTTTGCTTATTTTCTAAATTTACCCACTCCAAAAATTAAATCCACATAAACCCAACTTTTTAAAACATTCACTTCGGCAAAAACAGTTACTAATTTGTGACTAGTCAACATAATATAACGGTTTTACGGTCAAAATTCATACAAATAGTGAAGATTTTCATACAAAATGTACTAAGGTACAGGTGTACCTTTGCCGCCGGCAAGCGTTGTAAAAATCTGCCGCTGGATGAGGGTTAAGGACCCAATGGCTGATTTGATATAACAAATATGCAGAAATAGAGCCAAGAAATGTCCATTAAAAATTTCATGATTTCTTTTCCATTTCAATTTAAATTTGGTGGTTTTTACAGAGGTCAAACTTCGTGTTGCGTATACGCAACGCTGGGAAGAAATGGGTTAAGCCATCATCTGAGATTGAGAAAATCATTGCGCACTTTCATCCAACAGCAGGGACGTACCGAGCAAACATTTGTTGGGGGGGGGGGGGGTGAAAAGTAAAATTTGCCGACTACATTTGAAAATCTTGAAATCTCGAAAAAACTTGAAAATTCACCAATTATAATTAGAGGTATGGAAATTTCGTTTTAACGAAATAAATGCGAATTTCAACGAAAATAGCTCTTTTATACGAATAAATGCGAAATGTTGTAATTTGAACTTTTTCCACAAAAAAAGTTTATTATCTCCAATGTCAATGATTGGAGATAATTTTTCATCTCAGTTTTTTTTTTCAGGCGTTTTCCGTTAATAAGACTAGAGAAATTGTTAAATGCAGAGAGTTCGCTGATTGACGAGCACGATGGCTTGCCGTACACCGAGCACTTTAGTTGAAGGTTTGATGAATGAACTTTGTTTTCTGCAATGCGATTTTTTTCAGTGAGAGTTTTTCTCGTGGTTCGGCGGATATTTGCGGAATATGCCTTAGCAGTTTCTCGTTTTACCGTTACCGTAACTCCTTGAGGAGTGGTCTTTTCGACTAGTATCTATGTGTGTTGTCTGAATTCGGATGCAGTTGGCAGACACACTTCATACATACTGAATAATAAACACGTGAAGTTTTTTTTTATGCTACGGGAGTTTCGAACAGTCGTTTAATTGTAAATCTACAGAATTTCTAGAGTTTAGAAAATTAAAATAACAACAAGAAAATTTACAAAATTAGGTTTTTATGCGAATTTCAGCGGAATTTCCAATATTAGTTTATGAGAAATTCCTGTTTTTTATTTGCCAAATATCCGTACCTCTAATTATAATATATTTTTTTAGCGTTCATTAAACATCGAAAAATACAAGACAGAAACACGAAGAATTGTATTAATATATAGAACTTTGATTCAACCAGTTAAGTTGTGAGAATCCATAACCTAATTTTGGATGTTTGCAGTAAACATTAACATCAAATTGTCTAAACGTTCTTCCCCCATTAACGTTCGAAAATAATTGATTATTAATCTTAATTTACTAAATGATCGTTCGCTCGAAGCTGATGTTACTGGACATGTCAAAATAAACTGAATAATCTTGTAAGCTTTCTTAGTTTGAAAGCCTCTCTCGCTATCTCCCCAAATTTTGACACTCGTAGCAATTATCAAGAAGAATTTGAATTACAGCATGAAGGCTTTCAGATATCTCCTTTGAAATACAAAAATAAGTTTCGATCACCGGAGTTACTGAGATTATCGTGCAATTTTTCCCATCGGCCGGTAAAATGTTGCAAAGTCTACTTCGGCTGAGGTTTGAGATGATTTTTCCATTTTTTCGGAGCACGACGAGTTTGGTGTTGTGTTTTGTAGTCCGATTAATGATTGAAATACATTACACGCGTCAGCAGAAGCATCGGCATCGCGAAACGTCAAGCCCAATGCATTTTAGATTGCTGACAAAAATGTTGAGCAGAAGACTTGGCATTCAGCATATTTGTCAGCTATGAAATTCTGCCGATGCTGCTGCTGACGCGTGTAATGTATTTCAACTATAAGGGTCAATATCTAATTTTCTTGCGAAAATCATGGAGCTTTGAACTAACGCATTGATTTCGCTGCCGCTGTAAATGTATTTACAAGACTTTATTGTACTGCGAATGAGTTTCATGTAGTCAATAATGTTAAGGTCCTGGGCTTCTAAATTATCAGTAAAATTTTTCAATTTAAACATTAGCTTTATGTTTTTATGCCGAATAGCTCTGTTAATAAGTATGTACATTCAATTACATACTTTTAATATTGCAACTTTCAAATGTTTATATCCTTAAACTCGACAGGTATTCTTTTGTAAATGTATTAATGCCGAAAATCGCAATCCTACTTATTCCCACTGAGGTCAAATTTGCCGACTGCAGATGAAAATTGCAAATGTTAGGGGGGTGAGACACCCCCATACCCCCCCCCCCCCCTTAGGTACGTCCCTGTCCAACAGCGTAAATAAGCAAAAGATAAGATAACTATGCAAAATTAACAAAAAATCAATTCAATATAATGGAGAAGCTTTTTGAATATTGTGTGTGTCTTCTCTGGGCGATAAGACTAACCATTCTATCAAGAGACGCGAGAGCGTCTCGCCCGCCAAAGGAAAAAGAAAAACGAAAGCGAACAAGTCTATGATTACCGGAGACAACTTGCTTTTTTGTTTGACCAGGCTACAGCCTTCCAGGCAACAGCCCCCAAAAAATGTTTTTTACCAAAATATTCCACATATCCTGTTCTAGTGCCTTTCCAAATAAAATCTTCGATCGGCACAATAACGGGTAAGATATATGCAATAAACGGTGAAATTTTCACCCTCACAGACTTAAGCGAGTAACCCAATTTCAGAATGAAGTCTACAGTTGCAGAAAGACTTGCTTCTACTGCCTCTCTTCGTGATGAGATTTTTATGAAATTTGGAACGAATGATCCTCTGGTGGTCCTTCTAAAGAATCAATGTCTTCCATTTAGATAAGTGGATGGAATAACGGTAAATTAATAGGTAAAGTTAACAAAAGATTTCCAACAATTGCGTCTATCGGCTCATCGCATTGACCATTTTTTAAAACACACTGCTGCATTGCACATTTGGATATTGAAACACCGGGAGACTGGGAGGCTAGGATCTTGGGGTAGTGGGATATTAGCAAATTGGGACATTAGGGTCTTGGGACATTAGGACATTGGGGCATTAGGCACAATGGGGAAACAGGGACGTGGGGACATCGGCATATTGGGGCATTGGGACATCGGGATATTGGGGCATTGGGACATCGGGATATTGGGGCATTGGGACATCAGGATATTGGGACAATGGGACATTGGGATATTGGGACATTAGGACACTGGGAGACTGGGACATTAGGACACTGGGATATTAGGACATTGGGACATTATGACCTTGGGACAATCGGACATTGGGACATTGGGACACTGGTGCATAGGGGCATTGGACCACTGAGACATCGGAATGTTGTGACATTGGGACATCGGGATATTCGCACATAGGGGCACTGGGATATAAGAAACTGTGAACATTAGGGTCTTGGGTCATTAGGACATTGGGATATTAGGACATCAACACATTAGGACATTGGGACATTAGGTACACTGGGGAAACTGGGACGTGGGAACATTGGGGCACTGGGACATCGAAATATTAGAACATTGGGACATTGTAACATTGGGATATTGGGATATTGGAACATTGGGATACTGGGACATTAGGGCACTGGGATACAGGGACATTGGGGCACTGGGATATTAGGACATTAGGCTATTGGGACCTTGGGACACTTGGTATACCGCGACACTGGGACACTGACCATTGGTACATTAGGACATTGGGCCATTGGGATATTATCACATTAGGATACTGGGACATTTGGGACATTGGGGTACTGGGATATTAGGAAATTGGGGCATTAGGACCTTGGGACATTAGGACAGTTAGACATTGGGATATTAGGAAATTAGGTGGGTGACTGGGACATTGGGATATTCCGATACTGGGACATTGGGACACTAGGGTAGTGGGACATTCGGACATTAAACCATTGCGGCACTGTGATATTTGCACATTGGGACAATAGGACCTAAATTGGGACACTGGGACATTAGGATATTGGGACATTGGCACATTAGGATATAAGGACATTGGGACACTGGGATATTAGAACATTGGGACATGAGGACACTGTGACAATGGACCTGAGGGCATTAGGACATTGGAACATTGGCACACTGTGACATTGGGACAATGTGACATTGGGACACTGGGTCAGGGGGGCATTAAGACAGATCAGTAACAGAATGTTAACAAAGCGTTGGCAAGGCAACAACAGAGCGTTAGCGGATCGTTAACAGAGTGTTAACAGAAAATTAACAGAGCCTTAACAGAACGTTAACAGAACGTAAATCGAGTAATAAAAGAAAGGTAACAGTCCGTTTACAGAGCGTTAGCCGAATGATTAAAGAGAATTAAGAGAACATTAACAGAACGTTAACAGAGCATTAACGAAAAGATAATAGAGTGTTAAGAGAACGTTAATAGAGCATTAACAGAGTTAACAAAAAATATAATATACTAGCTAAGAGAGAGCTCGCTTCGCTCGCATTATTGGCTTCACTCACAACTTGACACTAATTTGAATGCCAATCAACCTGCTAACTATAATTTATTGGGATCGACCTCTCGATGATGAAACCAAAGTGTATAATGGAAACAACGCTATAGATTTCCGTCGGGGGGTTAAGCGGTCAAGGTAATACAACAACAACATATGTACTCAACCCCCTGACTGATTGATGAGACTGCACTTGCCCTTCAACTATATTAGCGAGTTATCTCGAAAATCATTAATTAAATAAATTTCTATTAAATATGTCAGCACACTCATTTACTCAGTTTTTCGTGCACTAAAATGTGCGCACGCTACCTACAATGCTCATACTATCCCAGAAACTATCATACATCCAGGTTGACGGTTGTTAATGTAACTTAATTGAAATTAATTGTAACCTTGCTATGCCAACATCCGGGCTGACGGTTATTAGAAAAAAACCCCATGACCCTTTAGGCAATTTTGTTGCGAATCCGGCGACATCTCAATCGTGTCGTTCCGCCAAAGGATTGCGGAGATATCGACGGATTCCCAAAGTAGTACGAAGTCTATTGTGAAATTGCTGTGACCAACATCAAGGATATGTGTACGTAAAAACATAGTCACCTTGACTACAATTAACACTGTATTTGATCCAATGACAACTAAAATATTCCCATTAAATTTAAATGTTGTCGATGAAAACTTGATTGCAACAGGTGACTCTCATACAAAATGAAATTTCGATATTTACCACCACTTCCTTCGAGATTTTCAAAAAATTTTTGGTCCATAAACCTTCTCCAACGTAAGACGGATAAAACAAAAAAAGAATCATCCAAATCGGTTCGTGCGTTCTGGAGTTATAGCGTCAGGGAGGAAAACCCGACTTATTTTTATATAGTAGATAACAGATTACTAACAGAATGTTAGCAGAGCCATAGCACAAAGATAACACAAATCTATTTTGCACAAAATACATTTTAATAAACTATACCCATTTCATCCCAAAATTATTTTTAAAAAAGCTCAGCAACAGCCATTTGTGGCGTATTTGCAATTGCGTTTGCAGTATCTATTTATTTTAAAGAAGACCCTGTGAATATAACTTATGATATTATTTATTTATTTATTAGAGAAGTTATATACAGTGTTGCCAATTTAGCCGTTTTCCGGCCAAATTTAGCCGGAAACTGTGCGGTTTAGCCGGAAGAAATTTATAATTCCGGCCGGCCGGATTTTTAGCCGGAATTGATTTTCTTCGGCCGTTTTTCCGGCTAAAATTATTTTATGAATTGGTTTTACTTTGAAACTAGAATCAATTTTTCAATATTCACAAACAAAATAATTAATCGCCGTGAAATTATTTCTACATACACTTATTGTCGTATATTAGGGTAAGTACCTACTATGTCCACCTAGAGGAAAACTTGCATTTATGCCTCCTGGGAAAAATTTGCCGCGGAGACTAGCCTTTTTTTATACCCTTCGCTCATAGAGTGAAAGGGTATATTAACTTTGTCATGAAGTTTGTAACGCATTGAAGGAAGCATCTCCGACCATATAAAAAGTATACATATATGAACAGCATGACGAGATGAATCGATTGGGCGATGTCCGTCTGTCTGTCATACAAAACTAGCTCCCAAATTTGAGTTCTTCTAAGAAAAACTTTTTTATTTGTGTACGAATTTCAACCAAAATTCAAACAAATGTGTTTCTATAGATAACACAAAATATATGCAAGAATGGATCAAATCGGACCATGGGGTCATGGGGCTGCCATACAAACTTAACCCCCCAAATTAGGTTCTTCTAAGAAAAACTTTTTTATTTGTTCACCAATTTCAACCAAATTTCACACAAATGTATTTCTATTGTTGACACAAAACATATGTAAAAATGGATAAAATCGGAGCATGGGGTCATGGGGCTGCCATACAAATCCAACCCCCCAAATTAGGTTCTTCTAAGAAAAACCTTTTTGTTTGTGCACCAATTTCAACCAAATTTCAACCAAATTTCACACAAATGTATTTCTATTGATGAAACAAAACATATGTAAGATTGAATCAAATTGGACCATGGGGTCATGGGGCTGCCATACAAACCAAACCCCCCATATTGGTTCTTCTAAGAAACATTTTTTTACAGCAATTTCACAAAACCTTGAATTAATGTGTCTTTACCAAAGCAACAAAAACGTTCAAAACGAATGGAATCGTACTGTCGGTCATGCTTCCGCAACCCCAATAAAATTTTCTGAGTAAATATTTTTATTTGCCCACTTATTTCAACCAAGCCCAAAAGTTTTGTCAAGACTGAAGAAAAAGAATGAGGAGGGGGATTGAATACATGTCATAGGTACGCCCGAAAAAAACTTTTAGCCCAAGCGAAGGGTATCCGAATTTCGGCCGCGCCCGAAATTAGCCTCGGCCCCGGGGGTTGGCGAGCGAAGCGAGCAGGGGGCGAAGCCCCCTAGTTTTAAATATATTTAGGGTAATGGGATTCAGGTAAACTGACGTTATTAGTACCTAGTCCAAGCATGTAATTTACTAACCACCAATATGCTGAATAATTAGCAATTTGATAAAATTCTTTGGCTGAGCAATTCTTGGAGCATGGGGGTACCTGAACTTTGGTCCATTTTTCAAAGTGTGAATTCTTTACCACATCCCAATAGGAAAAATAGAAGCGCTTCCGATAGAAGCGATGTAGAAGCGCTTCCTCAACAAATTTATCAAAAATCTATACCATTTCCCGGGCAAGCTCATAATTTTGGAACATCAATTTCGTATCTTTGGAGCATTAAATTCATAATTGCGGAACATCAACAATGGATCATCAATTTCGTAACTATGGAAAATAAAATATAATTTGGAGGGCTCAAATTCGAAAATGAATAACAAGCTTGACACACATATTTTCGAATGACGCCAATGTATCATCATTAGCACGAGTTCCAAATTACGCATTTGGACCATCATTTGCTCAATAATTTCTGGGGACGCCATCTGTTGTAAAATTGAAGAACAAGAATTTTTACAAAAACATTAAATTTGTTATCGATCTTTTCACATTTCTATTCAGATTCTTTAAGAAAAGTGTGTCCTCAAATTATTGAACTGAATATTCATCAAAATATCGCAATTGTGAGGGACATTCTCCCCATTTACACTAACGTCAAAAGTAAATAACGAATTCTAATGACGAAAGCATATGTGTCCAATTTCGAACTTTCAACAGCATCATGATGGATTATTGTCATGATGATTTGGATATGTCTTGGGCTTAAAATGTTGAAATTTTAATCAAAATATAAGATTGTTCTGGTGCGATGATGGTAAGATATCCATACATAAATGCTGTTGTCCTTGCCCATAGTTACGCATTGGACGTTCCTTTTGCGAATTTTATGTTCCACAATTTCGAACCTAATGTGGTTATGGACTTGACCGAGAAATTGTACCTATACAACAATTTTGACTAGTTTAGCTATCCCCGAACAAAGTAAATTTTGACTGTAATGCCAGCGATTGAAGCATAATAAAACTAAGAAATCTGCCTAAAGCATAGTTTACGGAAAAAAGAAAAGAAATAAAATTATTAAAATCAGTTTTTTACTACATTTTTTCGTAATGTGACTGTTTTGTATGATTCAGCCGGTTTTTTTGCTGTTTTTCTCGCTGAAATTAATTTAGCCGGATTTTTAGCCGTTTTTGAAAAAACTATAGCCGGTTTTCCGGCTAAATTTAGCCGTTTTCTAAATTTCCAGTTGGCAACACTGGTTATATAACAGCAAGTGTTACATACTACTTAAAACTAAAGCACTGGCAGCAAAGGCCTTAGGCTTAAATTTATGATTAATTTAAATCTATATTAAGAAAATTAATGATACGTATATAGAGGTGGTGAGTATTTCCTTATACAGAAATGAAAGAAAAGTTGAATACTGGTTGAGCTTGTACATTACATTTGAAAACAATAGAAAGGAAAAAAAAAGTATTGTAATTTACAATTTTAAATTTTAATCTTGGCCATGTTAAGTAGTTTAATAATTGAATTAATTGTGGGTGTATTAGTAGTGTCACTTAGTAGCGGTGTGATGTTGACTGGAAGATTTAACTTTGGTTTGAGATTGTTGATGAAGCAGCATTCGTTCAGGAGATGAGTAACGGAGATAAGTGAGCCAGAGGTACATAAGTGGCAGATAGGTTTCGGTTTGCGCTCCATTAAGTGGCTATGGGTTGCGAAGGTATGGCCAATGCGTAGCCTACTAAGGGTTTTGATTTGACTGCGCTGTAGTGTGTCCGCAAATTCAGCACCTTTACCGGAGGGATTAGCTTGTTTGTAGGGATGGTTGTAATCAGCCCATTTTGAGCTTAATTCGATGGTGGTAGTGTTTTTGACTAATTTGCGAATATCCGGTTTGTTGTAAGGGAGTTGGAAAAAAGTTGGCATAATTTTTGCATTACTAGCGATGTTGTCGGCGAATTCGTTCTCCAGTATCCCAACATGTCCCGATATCCACATTAATTTGATTTTGGCGCGATGTTCGATCAGTTTGTCACGTATGAAGGATATGGTTCCGTCTGAGTTGTTGACGTTACGAATGGCGTCGATACATGATTTGCTGTCTGTACATATTACAACTTTGCCAGGACGTTTGCTACATATGTTGATTGCGTTGAATAGACCAGCTAGCTCCGCCGTATAAATAGAGTTGTGGTTTGGAAGTAGACCAAGCATGATTATTTTATCTACTGATGTGACCGCAAATGATGTGCAGTGGTCTGTTTTGGAACCGTCAGTGAAAACGAGTTTCCAGCCGCGTTCTATCAGTGGCGTCGTCGTCGAATAGAAGTACTGAATATATTGCTGATTGTTCGTGTTTTGCTTCTTATGGCACATGAGATCTTGAATGATGGTACTTTCGGGAAGATGCCATGGAGGGTTGTTTGTTAC
The DNA here is from genome assembly GCA_949715475.1 of Microchrysa polita. Lineage (NCBI taxonomy): Eukaryota > Metazoa > Arthropoda > Insecta > Diptera > Stratiomyidae > Microchrysa > Microchrysa polita. Next base: position 75,087,416 of record OX454415.1, read on the forward strand.
CTTCTTTGGGAGTATGTTAATCGGAATGTTGAGATCTTCTGCCTTTTCAATTGTCAGGACGAGACATGACTTCAGTGTAGGTTTTGTTTTGCGGCGCAAAATCGATTTTATGTCCTTCGTTAGAATGGAGTTGTTCGCGGTTAAAATTTTGGTTATAAGATAACCCAAAAGCTGATCGTATCTAGTCTCTAATGGTGGCATACCAGCTTCTGTTAGAATACATTTTATTGGCGATGACCTGAAGACACCTAAAGCTGTTCGTATGGCTGCGTGGTATATTGTTTTAATTTTTTGTAGTTGCGTTTTTGCAACAGTGCCGTAAATAGATAGGCCGTAGTCGATCTTCGATAAAATTAATGACTTTATAATGTTCATAAGGATTTTTGGATGCGCTTCAGACTTAGAGCTACTTAGGTATTTTATGATATTTAGTCTAGGTATTAAAGTTTTAACAAGGTTTTTAATGTGAAAATTCCAACTATGTTTTTTATTGAAGTTTAGGCCAAGTATACTTAAATCGTTAACATTATTTAAGGTTACATTGCTTATATTAAATGTTGGGGGAGAGCATTTTAGTTTTCTGCAAATATGCAGATGCTGGCATTTGGTTTGGGAAATTTTTGCGCCAGAGATGTTTGACCAATTTAGAATTTGCTCGAAAAGGTTATTTAATTTTGTTTGGAAAAAGTGGACGTCTTGTAGTTTCGAAAAAATATACAAATCATCGGCGTAAAGGCAAAAGTTAAAATATTTAAATTCAAAAATTATTTTATTTAGCTGTTCGAAGGCGATCAGGAAGAGTGTTACTGAAAGCGGGGAGCCTTGTGGAATCCCGTTGAAGATACAAAATGTGCTAGAATTGGTTGTTGACTTTCACCTTGAATTTTCTATTGTTGAGAAAGTTTTTAATGAAATAATAGATGCCTCGCCCTATTTTGCACTCTTGCAGAAATTTTAGTACCATATGTACGCCAACCCGGTCGAAGGCTTTGGCGAAATCAATTGTTATAATAGATGCATGACCGTGCGACGAGAGAGTATTACTCACAAAATGATCTAAATGAAGAAGAACGTCCATTGTGCCTTTGCCGCTCTGAAAAGCTACCTGGTTCATAGATAACAGGTGGTTTTTTGAAAGGAACCAGTTTATAGGTTTGGCGATGATTTTCTCAAATAATTTTGAAGTGCAGGGGAGCAAAGATATTGACCTATATCCGTTAATTAAGTTTGCTGATTTACCTGGTTTTGAAAGGGGGAAAACACACGCTGTTTTCCAGGTCTGGGGAATGGTGGATACGTGCAGAATGTTATTAAATAATTTCAGCAAGCGATATTTAAAGGGTAAGGAGGTATTTTTTAGGAGAGGGTATGATATTTTGTCTAGACCTGCGGTTTTTCCGGAAAGCTGAGAGAGACAAGCATGCAGTTCAATGATTGTAATAGGTTGCTCGATTTTTTTTGCTGAAGCTGAGATTCTAGAGGGGTTGTAGGAGGCCCTAAGAACTGTGGCTTTCGAATTAATGAAATCGGGGGAGAAATTATTGTCATTGGAGTCATCAGACCAAGTTTTCGCAAAAAGGTTAGCCATGTCAGTGGCATCTTCTACAACTGTACCATTGTCGTCTTCTATGCATTTGATGTGAAAGGGGATGCGGTCACCGGTTATTTTTCTAATGTTGCGCCAAATTTGGGTGGTGGTGGAATTTGGGCTAATTGTTTTAGAAAAGGCTTTAAATGCGAGAGATTTCTCTTCTTTGCATTTACGTTTAAATCTACTATTTGCCCTTTTATAGGCTAATAAGTTAGATTGGGAGGGGTTAGATTTAAAATGGTTGAAAGCTCTTTTCTTTAAATTGCGCAGTTCGGCGAGTTCCTTATTCCACCATGCAGTGTATTTGGTGTTGCTTGTGGGTTTTGTTAATGGAATGGAATTGTTAGCACTAAATATCATGGCTCTCGTTAGGTTAGCGGCTTCTTGATTTATGTTTTGACTAAAGGGTCTGTATAGGCACTTGCTATAAGAATGAAATGATTTGAGCAAGTCTTATATATGTAATTTATTTCAACTTTTCTTTCACAAAATAGGTCCGTTCTCGTTGGAAGCTAGATACAGAAGACTTACATGCTAGTTACAAAAGTGACAAAAGGTCGTAGCGGTTTCAACCGGTTCAACGTGAAGTCTTTCATAGTAAGAATGTAAGAGTGTCCTTTTGAAGGAGGTAATGGCCCAACAATGTCTATGTGAATATGTTCAAATCTTCCCGAAGGTACATGGAATCGACCATGAGGAGATTTTGTGTGTCGAGTTATCTTGGACTTCTGGCATGGAATGCAACATTTAGACCACATGTTGATGTCTTTGTTCATGGATGGCCAAAAATATTTAGCTGTAATGAGCTTTCGAGTACCTCGTATGCTCGGATGTGAAAGGTTGTGAAAGTTGTCGAAGACAGTACGACGTAGAATGTCTGGGACATATGGTCTGTTGGTCGACGTTGAAATTTCACACCAAATTTCAATGTTTTCGACCGGTATATTAATCGTTTGTAAAACATACGAGTGTCTCGTTTTCGAATCGCTTGAAAGAATGTTTTTTAGCTCTTCGTCCTTTTGCTGCTCCTGGTAAATGTTCTGGATGTTAATTGCAGTAAAATCAACCAAGTCAATCTGTGGTCTCGACAAAGTATCTGCGACGACGTTAAGTTTACCTTTGATATGACGTATATCATTGGTAAATTGAGCTATGTATTCTAACTGATTAATCTGACGTGGTGACTTCTCAGATTTGGAAGTAATAGCTTTTGTGAGTGGCCTATGGTCAGTAAAAATTGTAAACTCCCTACCTTCTACGAATGATCGAAAGTGTTTAATGGTGAGGAATACAGCGAGAAGTTCACGATCGAAAGTTGAATATTTTTGCTCTGTAGGACTGAGTTTTCTGGAAAAGAAACTGAGTGGTTTCCAAACAGATCCTTCGAGCTGCTGCAAAACAGCACCAACCGCAATACAAGATGCATCTACCATGATGCTAACTTTAGCTCCTGCCTTTGGATGTGTTAAAAGACTAGCGTTTTTTAAAGCAGATTTTATTGCCTCGAAAGCTGCAGTGGCGTCATTATTCCAAACGAACTTAACTTTTTGTGTGCTTTTTTTAGCATGAAGTTTAAGGATGTTGTACAAAGGTACTGCGGTACGTGCCAGATTGGGTATGAACCGATGATAAAAGTTTGCCATTCCCAAAAATCTCTGTAATTGTTTTACCGAGCCTGGTGTATGAAACATAGATATTGCTTCGACTCGATCATTCGCAGGAGTTAATCCATTTTTCGTGATGGTGTATCCTAAAAAATTAATTTCTTTTGCTCCTAGAATACATTTCGATGGGTTAATATTTATGCCGTGTTCGTCTAAACGCGATAGTAATAGTCGAAGATGTTTTTTGTGTTCTTCGGGGCTTTTACTTGCAACGAGAATATCATCGACATATACAAAAATGAAGTCGAGTCCCTTTAAAACTTCGTTAATGAATCGTTGAAAGGTTTGAGCACCATTTTTAACCCCAAATGGCATCCGTACGAATTCAAATAAACCAAATGGTGTGGTTACGGCCGTTTTATGTACATCTTCTTCCGCCACAGGGATTTGATGATAGGCTCTAATCAAATCTATTTTGGAGAATATTTCGCAATTGTAAAGATTGAGTGAACAATCTTGTATATTGGGAAGCGGATATTTATCAAAAACAGTAACAGTGTTAAGAAGGCGGTAATCTCCACAAGGTCTCCAATCCATAGAATCTTTCTTAGGTACCATATGTAATGGTGAAGCTACATGAGATGATGATGGACGGCATATTCCTAATTTAACCATGGTTCGGAATTCGTCTTGAGCGATTTTGAATTTCTCAGTATTAAGTCTACGAGGACGTGCGTTGGGCAATGCTCCGATGGTTTGGATCCGATGTGCTACATTGTGTTTGACAGGCATGTTAAAGTTGGGTGGTGCCTTAACTGATGGAAATTCATTCAATATGTTTCCATATTCTCCTTCTATAATGAATAATTTAGGAGAACAAGAATGAGTGAGCTGTGAAGTGCAACAAATCGAAAGAGAGGTTTCTTTATCGATTAACGTTCGTGCCTTTAAGTCAACAACGAGATTGTACTTGTAAAGAAAATCCGCTCCAAGAATTGCATAGTCGATTGAAGCAATTATAAAATTGTGTGTCAATTCCCTACGCAAGTCCAAATCCAATGTTAAATGTTTTGTGCCAAACGTTGAAATGCTAGAACCATTAGCACCTGATAGTTTGAAATCGGATTTAGTATTGGATTTGAAAATATACTTTGGAATGGTGGATACCTCCGCTCCTGTATCGATAAGGAAACGAAGTTTAGACCTTTTATCGTAAACAAATAAACGGCGTGAAATTGTGTCCGCTCTTGCCGCCGTCATCAAGACTGGACTATTTAGTTTTTTGTGCTCGTGAAGGTGCATGGAGATATACACTTTGTAGCACTGTTCTTAAAACGACGATGATACCAACAAATGGACGAACTATTTTGCCTAGAATCTGATTTCGAACGATCGCGTCCTCTCGAAAACGAAAGGCTTCTTTGGCGAGATTGTCGATTTTCGAGCTTCTCGATTCGCTCCGAAAGCGAGTTTAAACGTTCGCTAAGAGAATCATGTGAGTCGTGTTTATTACGGGTCATTTTGTCAACAACAAAATCTCCTTTGCGAATTATCGCAGCGATTTTTGCACTGCTTAAGCTGTCGTTAATCCGATCAGCAATGTCTAAGATCTCCTCGAATTCATGCGAATTTTCGATAGCAATAATGCATGATTGAACGGACGACGGAAGTTTGTTTACCCACAGTTTATTCAACAACGTTGAATTAATTAAACTATTATCACCCGCTAATGACTTCATTTGTCGAAATAATTCGGATGGCTTTGAATCTCCAAGCTCAATTTTATGTAGAATATTGTCTAAACGTTTCTCTTCTGTGTCGCGTGACCTATTTATTAATTTTTCTTTTAGCTGCTCATATTTACCGGAAGCAGGGGGAGCAACTAAAATATCCCCTACGATTTCCATTGCATCCGAATCTAAGGCGGAAACAATATGGTCGTATTTAGTACTTGAGGATGTTATCCCTTTAATGCGAAATTGTGTTTCCACTTTCAAAAACCACAGATCCGGTCGATTACTCCAAAATGGAGGAATTTTTAACAATGACACCTGACTCATAATATTTTCTAAGTGCTGGTGGGTTTCAGAAGTACCTGGCTGCCTTGTTCCTGAGGTACATGGCAATGGCACTGATATATTCTTCGCGGGGTTTGGACTAGCCTCATCAGAAGGCATTTTTGCTTTTTAATTCAACCGTATGATATTACGAAAAGAGGAACAATTTAACGAAGTATTCAATATAAGGAATGAAATGATTGGTTATCAAACTCGCGTTTTCGTAAGTGTAGAAATAATCACAATGAAGAAATTGCAAAGATTTACCTTTTCGCTGTGATCGGCAATCAAATACATGTGCGTAAATTCATGAATAAAATTATTGCAGGAAAATATAGGTTAAACAATTTCGCGGTCTATCTATGTTGCAGAACAATTTGGAATGACACTTCACTTTATATTGAAATAGTAGTTACGGTACTTTTGCGAATATCCGTTACGGTCCGCTATGTCCAAAACTTGCGGCTGGATGATGGCAACAAAATGTCGATTTTCTGATATGACGGCAACTGAACACTTGAGAAGTACAATTTGTAGCAAAACGCATTCGCAATTCCTTTTAGGTGAATAAATTTCGTTCTGCTTGCTATGTGCGAAATATAGATGATGTCGATGTTGTTGTCGGGTGCAATAGGTGATGGCACTTTCTTCAGGCGACTGGTCCGTTTTTACAATGCTTCACTGGTGATTCGACTTAATTTTGCGGATACAAAATTGCAAGGCGAAACACAACACGAGAGGGCTGAAATGACCGTGGTGAATAAGTTGTTGGGCCGAAGCACTAGGCGCAATTCGAATCTTATGTTTTCCACGTTGTTGTCGTGTTTGCGAGCGATGGCGTAGCAACAATCACAAAAGACGAAATCGTCGTTCAGCTTAACCCTTGTGTTGCCACCCGGGTACCCGGGTACCCATCTTGATACGTTTTGCTAAATATTTTTTTTACCAGAAAAGATTGTCCAAAACCTTCTCGAATCTCCATGATTTATTCGAATTTGTATCGAAATTTGCATTCTACGTATTTATAAAAATATTTTAACTTAAAAAATTTTGCATTTGAAAAAAACAACACGTATGAGCCACCCGGGTACCCGGGTACCCCGATATAAAAAGAATGATTTTCGTATAGAATATCGTATACATATTTCGAGTATATCGTAAAAATGCGTACACTTTTCTACCTCTAGCGTTTCTTTGGTCGTTGCTGTTAGTAACCACTTCTATAACTGACCTTCCTTAGTACCTTTCGATTGTGGTTTTCATTCCATGATTTTGCATTACTTGCTGGTTGGAAAATCACTCTCCTATCATTAGCATAGCTAATTCTTCCGAGAGCTGGCGTAGAAAAATTCTGCGCCCGTTAGTTTTTTCTGCAAGCATATCATTGTTTTCATAATAAGTAACGTAGGTAGTACTGGCGATATCCTATCCTATCCACCGCTTTTTTCTCCTTCGGAATATACGAACAGATGGTACCTCCTCGTCAAATCCAAAAGCGTTGACAATAACGGTCAACAGTTTCATTTCTTGAGAAATGCATTATTTTTTTTCAAAATAACGATGATAGTGAGATTCCGTGACAACAATTTTCATTGCTGAGTAGCAATGAAAATTGCTGAGAGTTCCTCCTCAGCGTTTCTTTTGTCGTCATCGTTTTCTTTTATTCGTCCATCGAAACTCTCTCAGCAGTGACTGAATGCCTGGCTTCTTCACGCCAACGGCAATAATTCAGTGCATGTTTTGTATACGCTAAGTTCTCTAAACAAAACTACAATCTATTCTTAACTTTCCTGGTAAAAATGCAAACAATTATTTTTAGCTACAATGGACTTTTAGCAAGAGTTTCATAGGAGGGTACCCAGGTACCCGGGTGGCAGATAGTGTAAGTTTTTTTGGGTGGCAACACAAGGGTTAACAACTCGAACAGATTTTTTGTAAAGGGGTTCAAGGTGGAGAACGAACGTCTGCTGTCCACTTTCACGATGGAAGGATGCTGTGGTCGAATGATTGATGCCGATATCCAAAAGTGCTCAGGTGGTACAGTAATGCGTACAGTTATGATTGTCCGCGATCTTGCAATTGGCTTGCAATACAGGTTGCAAAATGAAAATGAATAACGTGAATCGTAGAATAAAATACTATTTTTACCACTGAGGCATATTAGCCTCGTCGGGGTCACCAATATAGGCACTTGCTATAAGAATGAAATGATTTGAGCAAGTCTTATATATGTAATTTATTTCAACTTTTCTTTCACAAAATAGGTCCGTTCTCGTTGGAAGCTAGATACAGAAGACTTACATGCTAGTTACAAAAGTGACAAAAGGTCGTAGCGGTTTCAACCGGTTCAACGTGAAGTTAGTTGCGAGTGAGGTGGCTACAGTCTGCTGTCTATAAATTCATCCAAGTAGAGCCGGAATCTATCCCAATTTGCAGCTTCGATTTTGAATTTGGGTATAAACTTAAATGTGTTGCAACTTTTGCCTTCTATTGTGGTCAAGATTGGAAAGTGATCGCTGCCGTGTAGGTCGTCAAGTCTCCGCCAAGAGCATTTAGGTAATATTGAGGAAGAGCAAATACTAATGTCGATATGTGTTAGGGTGTTGTGAGTGGAAAGATGGGTTGGTGAGCCGTCATTGAGAACACATAGATTACTGTTCAGCACCAGTTGCTCAATGATTTTGCCGCGACAGTTAGAAGACGGTGAACCCCAGGATTGACTCCAAACATTTAAGTCGCCAACAAGCAAGGTTGGTTTTGGCAAACTATTGAAAATATCGGAAAGTTGGATCGGATCTATAGTGGTGCTGGGTGGGATGTAAACACTGGCTATTGAAAATTTAACCGTGTAACTTATCTGTGCGGAAATATATTGAATACTGTTAGAGCTACTGGAGTTAGATATTAAATTATGGGCTATACTGGCTTTGATTAGAAGGGCTACTCCTTGTTTTGAATAGGTATTTGCACTAGAGTTAAAAAAGTAGGCTTTATAGTTTAAAGGAGGGAAAATTGCTTGATTAATGAGTACGTGGGTTTCCTGCAGTGCAATAATATCAGGGGAGTTTTCACGGATTAGCAATTGTAGTTCATGATAGTTGTTCTGGTAACCGTTCAAGTTCCATTGAAGAACTTTTAGGACCATAACTATAAGAATGAGATGAGGCTTCAATAATATTTCAATTGAGAAATATCATTGAAAATTAATTGATTATCAGATTACAGGCTCCGTGTCACTATCGTTATCTAAGCTGATGCAAGTTGGTTCAATTGAGGTTGTGGTTGTTGAGTGATATGTGGTGTTTGGCGTTGGAGGTTCGCTTTGAATTGTGTAGGTTTGAGAGATTGAAGTTTCTGTGTTTTTTGTGGATTTGTCTTTTGGAAGGAGTTTCGAATTCTGTTGTGTTGTGAAAGTATCTGAATTAGTTAGAGGAGGAATAATGGCGTTTGGTTCAGGGGTTGTTTTCGAGTTTGTCACTTTGTTGTTTATTTGACTCTGCGAGTCGATTATTATATTTGTTGAGGGTATGTTTAGCCGTTTTTGGCGTTTGGATATAGCTTCAGTTAAGTTTTCTGTAATAATTAATGAAGGTTGCGGGTTAAGGCTTTGTTGTTTTGATTTTTCTATTGCTGCTCGAAATGAACATTTGTTAATAGTTTTATATTCAACTATGTTTTGTTTGTTAATATATGTTGGGCATTTTTTATTTAGGGCAGAGTGGGGTTGCTTACAATTCGTGCATCTTACTTCGGTGCAAGGAATCGGGTCGTGAATGAGTTGAGAGCATATATCACAAGTTGTCATTGCCTTACAAAATTTCTTAGTGTGACCGAACTTGTAGCAATTTTTGCATTGCATAGGTTTATGAATATAGGGAAGCACTTTCACTTTCAAGAATCCGACGTTAATTTTATTTGGCAGGTAGTATTCATTAAAGCTTAAAATGTGAAGTGGGGTGTTGACCACTTGCCCATTAACAAATTTCGTTATTTTCTGACAGTCAATGACATTCATGTCGGCTAGTCCATCTGTTATTTCTTTTGTTTCTAAGTTAGTTAGGATGGGTGCATGGATTATACCTTTCACTGTATTGAGGCTACCGTGTAGCGAAATGTCCACTTCGCCAATGTACGGTAGTTTCTTAATCTTACATAGTCTCAAGGCAGTAGCTTCGTTTTTAACCAAAAGCAGAATGTCACCATCACGAGTAAATGATATTTGTATTGGGTCGGTTATAAGTTGGTGTATTGATTTCGACAATATGAAGATGTTAACCTGTTTTAAAGATGTTTCGGAAATCTTGCTTTTAACGATCACAAATTTCGGTGACACTTTTTTTGGTTGAGAAACTGAATTGAGTGCGGGAAAGTTAACAGGATCGACAAATAATCTGCCCTTTGGGGAAGATTTTTTAGAAGGTGGCGATTTGCTAATATTGTTGTCAGGTGAAAGTAATGAGAAATAGTTCTCATGCTTTCGCTTGCCTCCTCGGGGGTCGGAGGCCATCGCAAAAGGCTGCGATGGTTTAGAATATGCGTCTACACGAACAACTAACCGGTATTTTAATTACTAAATCCGAAAAAAAACGTATTTGAATATAGACACCAGGTAAACACAGCAACACTAAAAATTAACTGATGTGGCAAAGAGCTATCAATTATGAAAAAGCACAACCTGTCGCAAAGAGATCTAGGTGTCAACTGTTATGATATTAAATTTATGGAATATGCTGAACAAAAAGCTATTGAAACTTTTCCCAAAACAAAAATATTAGTTGGCTATTTAAGTATGCAAAAATATATGATATCTGACCAAAAACAACAAAGTTGTAAAAGTTACCCCACCAAAGAAAAATGTATCTGCCGCAAAAAGAATACATATCACTTCAATCCGCTGCTCATATCTAATTTTGTTTGCTGGATGTACTTTTGTTTTAGGTGTAAATGCTGGAGAAGTTTAAATGTACAGGACTACTTCTTAAAGTAATTTGGAGGGAGCCGTCAAAGTGCACGGAATAAAATGTTAAAGCTCCCACCAAATTACTTTAAGAAGTAGTCCTGTACATTTAAACTTCTCCAGCATTTACACCTAAAACAAAAGTACATCCAGCAAACAAAATTAGATATGAGCAGCGGATTGAAGTGATATGTATTCTTTTTGCGGCAGATATATTTTTCTTTGGCGGGGTAACTTTTACAACTTTGTTGTTTTTGGTCAGATAAGATCTACGAGAGAATGGGCCATTATGTTGCAGAACCACTTGGATTCACAAACCACACTTCTGGCACGAAATTGGGATGATTACGGGATCCGTTCTCATAGAAAGATTTGTTTGTTTCCGATATTTTCCGCTATGTCCGGTTTACAGTACAGTAAGGCAGAGAAAATACACCTTATTAAAACGGAGCCCGTATTGTTCTCAAACTTGAAGTACCCCACCGCCTCTGCCCCTAGTCTAAGAAAATTGGACCAAAATATGGGCATCGAACGGCAAAAATCCTACATCGGAATTTTTTTTGATTATGGTTGGGGATGGTCCCGAGATGATGGCATAAAAAGTCCCAACCGATCAAAGGTCCGCAACCTTAAAAAAGGAAGGAAAGGGGGGCATTTTTTCGTTTTTTTGCAATTATTTCAAAAACGGTAAGTGATACAGAAAAATAGTCTGGGACGAAAAGAACTACATAAAATTACCTTTACAATGACATAAAACACATTAGAGCTTAATTAAATATTTCGGCGCTAGAATTACAATATAAATTAGAATATTTTCATTTTAGACCTTTGTTAAAAGCTCCATAACTTTTGAAAGAATGCTAGTTCAGCCGTAATGTATATGCATAAGTATTCACAATAAGTTCGAGATCATTTTAAAGTAAACATTGAGTCGGTCCGGTGAAGGACCCCCATTATCCACCCATTTAAATTCCTCAAAACGCCATGTCCATAACTCCCCCCCCAAATTGGAGCAGAGTGCTAAGTTTTAGTTTGTTGCGATTGGAGGTCATAGAAACCACACCCACCAAAAATCAGCTCATTCGGATAAAAACTAAGGGTACCTCCCATACAAAGTGACCCAAGACAACTTTGTTCTACAGTTTATAAAATGAGTAGTACGTAGAACAAACTCCTGATGGGTCACTTTGTATGGGAGATACCCTTAGTTTTTATCCGACTGAGCTGATTTTTGGTGAGTGGGGTGACTATGATCTTCAATCTCAACAAACCAAAATTTAGAAATCTGCTCCAATTTTGGGGGGAGTTATGGATGTACCGTTTTGAAAAACTTAAATGGGGGTCCTTGGCCGGAGCGACTCAATGTTTACCTTAAAATGATCTGGAACTTATTCTGAATACTTATACAAAATTTTACGGCTGATCTAGCATTTTTTCAAAAGTTATGGAGCTTTTAAAAAAGGCCTAAAATGAAAATATTCTAATTTATGGTCTAGTCTAACGTCGAAATATTCCTTCCTTTTAATTTTCAATTGCGCTTTCTGACAAACAGTTCCGTAGAGATAACTTTGAAAGCGGGGAACCTTTCTGTTGCCCAAAAGTTTAAACCGAGCAAAAAAGTTTCCCAAACTGACTTTCAAGCCAGATTCTTGTGAATGTGCTCTATATTAGGTTCATTAGCGGCGCTTCTATACTGCTTTTTGAAAGCAGCTTACCTCTGTGGATATGCATTGTTTAAATGGAAATGAAGCGGAATGGGAAATAAAGGCGCTCTAGTGCTTCTATCGGTGCGCTTCAGAAGTTCTCCCATTGGGTAATTTCAGTATCACGACGATTTTGTTTAACGATATAACTATACTTAAGGTTTGCTTATGCCTGCAAAAAAAACTATTATTATACGAATCAGCGTAATTCAAAGTTCTCCGTAACACATTTTGGAAATGTAGTTTATTCGGTTTACCAGGAATTTTCGGATACGTCACTACTATTGTTAAGGAGGTGTATAGCGGTAATATTCCATGTTCTGCTCCCTGCCATACAAAAGCTCTGACAAATTGAGGGAGTTTAACCCTGGTAAACTGCTAAGCATTGCAATATACATTGAAGGCTAGACTCCTGACAACAGAGAGGTGTTCTTGAGCCCCTGTCTTCGTCATAAAATAAATAGAAACACATAAATAAGGAAAACGAAAATATAGCAATAAAAGTCAAACCTATAAAAAACATTTTTTTTTTTCGACTTTATATTCCAATGACTTCCCACTTTCTTACTGAAAGAAGTCGATATACGATATTTTTCTGGGATTTATACATATAACTTTCCATATACATATATTATTCCATACATATATGTACATATACACGTTTTCGTATCAAACAGAAGCGTAATACGTCACAATATTGTCCGTTGATTGCATTTTGATTTCATTTTGCGCCATAAAATTTGCTTTTAGTGCATTCTTATTATGGATGAGAAGTGTCATTATATGTATGTATAAAACGCGATCAACAGCGCTAAATCGTATAGCCATCATTATCCTGTCTATAGATTGGCACCAGTGGCGGAACAACTTCACTCGGGGCCCTCCCGCCAACTTTTTGAGTGGGCCCCCCTACACTGAGAAAAAAAGCAGAGTGAAATCAGTCCATTTTCCATACAAGTTGACCGATTGTCAGTTAATTGATTGACTGACATTGTGTCAATTTGTATGGAAAATGACTAGAAAGTGTAGATCGACCTTAAAGCAACTCTTTTGAAACATGATTTTGACGTTACTGTTTCTACTTAAAATAACATTGCTAAGAGCTACTTTGACTCTTTGCATTCTTATATTCAGAATGATTTGAAGACGAACGTAACGTATAATGCCGCACATACACGGTCAATCCTAATCCTTTTTTTTTATACCCTTCGCTCATAGAGTGAAAGGGTATATTAACTTTGTCATGAAGTTTGTAACGCATTGAAGGAAGCATCTCCGACCATATAAAATATGTATATATATGATCAGCGTGACGAGCTGAGTCGATTGGACGATGTCCGTCTGTCCGTCTGTCCGTCTGTCTGTCTGTTGCGACGCGTTTTGCTCGGCCAGTTTAAAAGCTATGGAGCTGAAATTTTGCACACATGCTTCTTTTTGTTGCAGGCAGTTTGTATGTTTGAATCGCTATAATCCGACAAGGGGGTCGTGGGGCTGCCATACAAACCTACCCCCCAAATTTAAGTTCTTCTTAGAAAAACTTTTTTATTTATGCACCAATTTCAATCAAATTTCACACAAATGTGTTTTAATTGGTAACACATAATATATGTAAAAATCGACCAAATCGGACAATGGGGTCGTGGGGCTGCCATACACACTTAGTTCCCCAAATTATGTTCTTTTAAGAAAAACTTTTTTATTTTCTCATCGATTTCAATCAAATTTCGCACAAATGTGTTTCTAGTAATACCACAAAACATATGTAAAAATGGACCAAATGGGACCATGGAGTCATGGGGCTGTCATAGAAACCAGCTCCCCTAATTAAGTTCTTCTAAGAAATTTTTTGTATTTATACACCAATTTCAACCAAACTTCACACAAATGTGTTTCTATTGATGACACAAAAGATATGGGGCTACCATACAAACCTAGCCACCCAAATCAAATTTTTCTAAGAAAAACGTTTTTATTTGTTCACCAATTTCTATCAAACCTCAGAAAATTAGATTTCTATTGATGCCACATAACAAACGTGAAATCGGACTATGGGGTCGTGGGGCTGCCATACAAACTTGACCCCTAAAATTAGGTTCTTCTAAAAAATACTTTTTTATTTGGACACAAATTTCAACTAAACCTCATGGAAATGTATTTTTAGTGATGGTGCAAAACATATGCAAAAATGAATTATATCGGACCATGGGGTCATGGGGCTGGCATATAAACCCAACCCCCAAATTAGGTTCTTCGAAGAAACCTTTTTGATTTGTCCACCAATCTGAACCAAATATGTTTTAATTGATGCCACAAACATACGTAAAAATTTATGGGAAGGCCATAGGGCTGCCCTACAACCCCCTTCCCCGTCATTTTGGTTCTTATAAGAAACCCACGTCCCGCTTCACCCAATAAATCATCGCCACGGCACTTATGAGAAAATTCAAAAGCATGGAAGCGAGGAGGACTGAACACTAGTCATAGGTACGCCCGAAAAAACTTTTAGACCGAGAGGAGCGAAGGGTATCCAAATTTCGGCCGCGCCCGAAATTAGCCTCGGTCTCGTTTTTAATTTTCGCTCTGTCAAAATCTAAGAAAATATATGAATTTGACAGACCAAAGAATAAAAAAGGATTCGGACACTTCGTGTGTAGGTGGCCTAAGTTTGCAACTTGCTAGACAATTGAAAAAAAAAAGCGACACGTTATTAATTCAACTCTATTCCTTGTTTCAGCTTTAAATTTAAGTGTGCTCTAATTTAAATCCTTCAATTTAAGAACGTTTTAAATTCAATACGGAAATCTTGGCAAATCTGTGGCCTCTGCACCACAGCCCTAATGACCATGTATATACCGCAAGCAAGTATTCGACTAGTTTTAACTAAGTTTAGTAACACTCTCAAACTATTTTGTTCGTGTCGAACAGTTCATGAATTTAGAAAAAAGTTAAGAAAAGGTACTATCACCAAAAATGTTTTAAGATAGTTTATTTCCCGAGGGACCTAAAGAATGTTTTTTCCCATATGGTACTTATGAAGGAAAAGGGTGTGTCGGATCACAAACCGCGGCTACAGTTGCAACAAATAGCGCAGCCATGCAAACCAAATATTTTTCTGGTGAAAATTTGAGGATCCGGATTGTCTCATGAACTTTCAAGGATTTTAGGACAATATTTAATCTGTTTATCTAAGGCACCTGGTGAAAGAAGAACAATAAATTAAGCATTTGTTTTGACTTCGAAAAGTGTATATCTCTTCTTGTCTATAAAAAATGTCTACGTTTTATGGTTCGTGAAATCTTTCAAGTGGCTTTTGGGCCCCTAAATCTCGTGCGCCCCCCCGCAATGCGCCGCCCCTGATTGGCACGTCGAAAAGTAATAAACGCCTTGAATTTTGCCTGAATATACTCGCTCACTCTGTAAAATGGGCCCAGTAAACTTAAAAGTTGTCCCATACACCGAGAAAAAAAATTAGAATGGTTATCTAAAGAAATAGTCGAATTCATCTAAAGTTCGCGTTGATTTTCAGGTTATGATTCTATGTAGTTGAAACAGCTACGAAGATATGGATAATTTTTCTATTCGTCAGTAGTTGAAACATCTACTATATTTGCAAATTCAATTAATTCATTTGTAAAGACAGCTATTCATTATCTATAAAATGTTAAATGTTGGATAGCTAAATTGAGTTGAAGAAAAAAGAACGATTGTTTGTAGTTAAATTTTATATTTGAATAGTACAATCAACAACTTTTTTTGAAGAATTGACTAAAATTTTTCTTCTAATCTTGCGTGGTTAAATGAACGAATTTAATAGTATTTTCAGCTGCGAGGATTAGATAAATCAGCTATTTCTTTGGTAAAACTATCTAAATTTAAGTCAACTACTTCACTTTAGATAAAAAGTCTAAACCATTTTTTTCAGTGTAGTTTTAATTAGACGGAATTTTACCAGATTTATTTACGAACCCTTAACCTTCGGGCGGGCGCAATGCATCTGACAAATTAAGTGGCCAGTTTTTGTTGCGCCAATCAGCGATACGAAAAGGGAGAGATCTGAAACTCACAGTAGCTTAATCTTTATCGATCAACTATCCAAAGCAGTTTTCAGTTTCTATCTACCATATGTCTGAGGGGCGGGAGGGGATGAAATAATCTCTCAGATGTATTGCGCCCGATTGTGTTATTTTCTCCTTTTCTATGAAAATTTCCACATGTTATACTCTTCACATTGCGTAATAACGTTGTGTTAACTTATAGGTTCACCAAATCGTTCAATAGTGGGTTTATAGAGGTTTATTTTATTAGTTATATATATTGGTCTCTATATATTAAGATATATTTAATTATATATTTAAATGTTTTTAAACATTATATTATTTATAAAAAAAATTGAATTTTAAGGAATGAATATTTTTTTATCGTATTGAAATGAAATCTAATTTTTGAATTTAATTTTTTTTTACATTTTTTTATCATAAAAAAAAACTAGATTGATTTTTTTTATAATAAAAAATGGCTAAGTGGATTTTTATTTTTTAACAAGTAAAAATTTATCTTACGTTAATTAAAAATCCACGACATTACCCCCCGTTAATTAAAAATCCACGACAGGTTTTTAGTAAAATAAGCTCACATTTTTTAAGCGGTCGAGTTGTTGGAGGTTTTTTTAAATATTGAAGCTATTGAAAGCGGAATATTCTTAGAAAATTAAATCGTGTTAGGATTAGTATTGCGCCCGCCGGAAGGTTAAAAGGGGTATCTCACACCCCAGCATTTCTGGTTTCTCCATTATTTTCCTGCCCAGTGTAGCTGGGCGATTTGTGTTTCTACGTAAATAACATGTGCATGATTTGCGACCTCAGGTTGTCCTGTTATGTTTTCTGTCCACTATCGAGGAAATTCTATAAATGAAAACCGACCTAAAAAAGGTGAAACTTTGTCAAAAATAGCAGGAATGCTCATTTTGTGTAAGGAAAAGGGAATGTAAGACAAAACTTGACTTTGGTTCGTGCAAAGCTGTCATTTGAAGTTACCATTAGGGTACGATTTGTATGAATTTCATGCTTCTCACAAACCGTTAATAATTTAATTTTTAATTCAGTGTTATTTTTTATTAGCGTTTTTGGTTAGTATTAAACTCATTTGTGATGAAAAAAATTATCTATACGCCAGTAAAACTTCACAAAAAAAAGGCCTAACCTCGGAATAAATGGAATACTACCGTTCTTTCGCTTATCTGTTTTAGAGTATTACTGGCTAAATAAATCCAGATTTGCAACCCTGGGGACCCTGTGCTAGCTAATCTTTTGGCGAGCGAAAAAGAGACTTGTTGGAAATTTAAACTAGGGGGCTTTGCCCCCTGCTCGCTTCGCTCGCCCACCCCGTGGCCGAGGCCAATTTCGGGCGCGGCCGAAATTTGGATACCCTTAATTGGGGTTGCCGGAGCATAACCCCACAGTACGATTCCATTGGTTTTGAAGATTTTAGTTGCTTTGATAAAGACACATTAATTCAAGGTTTTGTGAAATTGGTGTAAAAAAATGTTTCTTAGAAGAACCAATATGGGGGGATTGGTTTGTATGGCAGCCCCATGACCCCATGGTCCGATTTGATTTTATCTTACAAATGTTTTGTGCCATCAATAGAAATACATTTGTGTGAAATTTGGTTGAAATTCGTGCGCAAATAAAAAAGTTTTTCTTAGAAGAACCTAATTTGGGGGGTTAAGTTTGTATGGCAGCCCCATGACTCCATGGTGCGATTTGATCCATTCTTGCATATATTTTGTCTTATCTATAGAAACACATTTGTGTGAAATTTGGTTGAAATTGGTGCACAAATAAAAAAGTTTTTCTTAGAAGAACTCAAATTGGGGAGCTAGGTTTGTATGGCAGCCCCATGACCCAGTGATCCAATTTGGGTGAATCAAACACACAAACAGCCTGCAACAATAAGAAGCTTGCTAGCTTCAATAACCGCCGAGTAAAACGCGTCGCAACAGACAGACAGACGGACATGCTCCAATCCTTCCTTTAATGCGTTACAAACTTCATGACAAAGTTAATATACCCTTTCACTCTATGAGCGAAGGGTATAAAAAATGTTTAGTTAAGGTAACTTTTTATACCCTTCGCTTAGCGAAAAGGGTATATTAACTTTGTCATGAAGTTTGTAACGCATTGAAGGAAGCATCTCCGACCATATAAAATATGTATGACGAGCTTAGTCGATTGGACGATGTCCGTCTGTCCGTCTGTTGCGACGCGTTTTGCTCGGCCAGTTTAAAAGCTATGGAGCTGAAATTTTGCACACATGCTTCTTTTTGTTGCAGGCAGTTTGTATGTTTGAATCGCTAAAATCCGACAAGGGGGTCGTGGGGCTGCCGTACCCCCAAATTAGGTTCTTCTTAAAAAAACTTTTTTATTTATGGAGCAATTTCAATAAAATTTCACACAAATGTGTTTTTATTGGTGACACACCACATATGTAAAAATCGACCAAATCGGATAATGGGGTCGTGGGGCTGCCATACAAACCAAGTCCTCCAAATTAAGTTCTTCAAACACAAACTTTTTATTTTCTCATCGATTTCAATCAAATTTCGCACAAGTATGTTTCTAGTGATACCACAAAACATATGTCAAAATGGACCAAATCGGAACATGGGGTCATGGGGCTGTCATACAAACCTAGCTCCCCAAATTAGGTTCTGCTAAGAAAATCTTTTTTTAATTATACACCAATTTCAACCAAACTTCACACAAATGTATTTTTATTGATGACACAAAACATATGTATGAAAAGATGGAGTCGGACCATGTGGTCATGGGGCTACCATACAAACCTAGCCCCACAAATCAAATTTAGAGTACTGAACACAAGTCATAGGTACGCCCGAAAAAACTTTTAGCCCGAGGGGAGCGAAGGGTATCCAAATTTCGGCCGCGCCCGAAATTAGCCTCGGTCTCGTTTTATTTATATTTTTACCAAAAAGTCGACCGTTTGTTATTTTTTAATTGAAGCATTTTATACTATTTTCTGTTTCTTGAGCAAAATAAATTATTTTAACTGTAAATGTATGTTCCCACTTTCTAAAATCTTTTTATAATACTAAAAATAAAAATACAAATTATTTCGATACACACATACATTTTTATTGAGAAAAGTTTGGCTGGGGTATGTCACACCCCAGTGAATCTTTTATGCCACAAAAATTTAAGTGTGTTTGAGGGTCAAACAATATCATTAAATTAAGAGGATTTGGGCCGATTTCTCGAACATATTGGGCCAGCATGCGGGGTATCATATCAAAGGGAACGTGGAGTACATTACATATCCGGTGTCTGCTTCCTGTTTCAAGGACCCTTAACGGAACAAATCGAACTTAAATGGAAAATTATCGAATTATTATTATTATTATATATTAAATATAAAATCGCGTATCACAGATCTTACTAAAATGATTCAACGAGATGTTATTGTCCACCGAAATCAGAACTGGAACAGAACATTAGAAAACTTCCCCAATGGTTCGAGAAATGTGTGGAAACTGAAAAAAGCACTGACTCTTAAAAAAAGGTATTCAGGACCCATGAAAAGCAATGATGGCATTTTAGTGTATCAAGACTGCGAAAAAGCTAATCTCTTCGCTGAAACGTTCCATGCTGCTCACAAACTAACCCGTTTAATGGGCAACTTTATACATGAGGACTTAGTTAAAACAACCTTAAGACAACTGAGTCCCAGCTTTGTTCTTCCCACAAACTGCATGTGTAAGCCCAAGCAAATTTCACGCATCTTTAATAAATTGAAAAAAAGTAAATCACCTGGTATAGACAAGCTCCCCAATCTCGTCCTTAAAAAGCTACCAAAGAAGATTGTTGTTTTTATAAATTTTATTTTCAATTCGTGTTTTAAATTACTTACTTTACTGCTGCTTGGAAAAAAGCGATATCTATACCCATTCCAAAGTCAGGCAACGATATAGAATTCGCTAATAATTATCGACCTATAAGTCTATTACCTTCGATCAGTAAAGTATTTGAAAAAGTTGTACTCAGTCGCATACAAGCCTTTTTGAACATAAACCCTGTAATTCCTTACTTTCAATTCGGATTCAAACAAGGCCTATCAACAAACCACCAACTATACAGAGTTACAGAGCAGATTAAAGAATCATTTTCCGGAAAATACTCCGTCGGCATGGTATTACTCGATATCGAAAAGGCGAAATATCTGGGTTTAACTTTAGACAAAACACTGACCTACAAACATCACATAGAGGATAAAGTCTCGAAAATTGACAAACGCATACGTTCCCTATGCCCTTTTATTAACAGAAACTCCAAAATGAACCTATTTAACAAAATTCTGTTATATAAAACCGCCATGCGGCCAATCATGACTTACGGAGCCCCTGTATGGGGTAAATGTGCAAATTGTCATAAGGACCGATTACAAGTAGCGCAAAACACATGTCTGAAAATCATTTTGAAAAAACGATGGTGGTTCTCTACCAATCGATTACATCTTATTACCGGAGTTACTTTTATGAAGAATAGCATAGACCAAATGCATTCAAATTTTCACGACCGATTAGCAATCAATACTTCCTGGACGCACTCACACTCATCTTCTGCTTAAGTAAACTTCATTTTACCGCTTAATATTAACTTACTCGTAATTTAGATTTAAGGTAGTTTTTAATTTTAGCTTTAGTTCGCCTAGTCAAGGTTTTTTGAAAATTTCCTTGTGAATTAACAAACAACAAAATTTGGAATATTTAACCAGCTTAAGCTTACCATTTAAACAAAGTTGAAAAGACTCCTCCAGTCTATAGCTCTTAACCCTTAATTTGCATGGTGAGTCCCAGGGACTCCTCCTCAGATTACTTTTATCAATAACTTTTATAATAAGGCAAATACGTTTCAGTGCGTTTTAGTACCTTCCTCCAGTAGCGCGGTGGACTTGGACAGAAGACGACGTGTGCTTGCGCTATTTGCTTCGGTGAGTAATAACGGTAGAAGGAGTCCGTGGGACTCCACCATGCACTTTGTGTTATTAAATGAGAGCAATTGTCGATTTTTGTATTGTACTCTATCAAGCTTTTTTAATGTAATAAGCTATTTTCATGGCTTCCAACCGATGTAATATTACCCATATCATTGTTTTGGAGTAAAATCCTGCTAGTGTTCCGACACAATGGTTGGAAGAAGTCATTATTTGGATTGCACACTAGTTAGATATGTTTCCGAATAGATAAAGGCTGTCTTTTTTGTTCTTTGGTACACCATGACCAACCACACTTTTTTTTCTGAGACAAATTAACCAGAAATTATAATTATGTATATTATATAATTACACCAAGGGTGAAGTAGATGCAATCGAAATGTACACTGTTTTTTCATGCAGCCGTCGTACTCTTCGATGACCTACAGTAGATATGTTTGTTATTTTCGATATTTGTGGAATTAATCCCCATGTCTTCAGTTAATCTTAAAATGTATGCCTAAAACTAACAAGACTTTAGTTCCTGACACAATTAACTACACAACTGAAGCTAACCTGTACAATACATACAATGTTGCCCAGAACAACAGGCTCACAGCATTAGAAACCCTAAAGGTAAACCTTCTAACTGATGAAATTGATAATGGAGTTGTGATAAATTCCTCGGAATCAGAGAATATACTGTTTCTCATGCTGAAACAAATAATGAAGAAGACAATTTATATTCGCAACTCTTATTACAAACCAATATTCCCGTCATGATAAAAAAAAAGTATGAAGAAAATTCACAGAACATTATCTGAATTGAAGCAATGCACGTTTTTTTATTTAGATGCTATTTGAGAAGATTTATGTTTATTTTATAATTGGATATGTTTATCTATTCAAAATTAGTAAAAAATGGAAATTATTTTTATATAAAGTTTAAATTTTACTATTTTTAAGGAGTGAGCATTCTTTTATGCGATTTTTGAGACTGTAAATTTAACTGGAAGTTCTAGAAAATAAACTCATTAAAAGTTCCTAATGTAAGTTAAAATCTATTGTTGATGGACAATATTAACAATATTTATAGATAATTTTACGAAAACTACATTGGTTTTGCTTTTATTAACCCTTCTGTCGGCACAAAGGTCTGGCCAGACCTTTGGCACTATATTTTGGTCAAAAAAGTATAGAAGATGAAATCGCAACGATTTCATATTTCATGATATCCTAGAATAATATGTTAAGAAGCATTTTGCAAAAATTTGAAAAAATCGGTTGAAGTTTTGAGTATGTTTTTGATGATTTTCAATTTATAGTGCTTTTTGATACCCAATAGGTCTGGCCAGACCTATAGTTCTTCCCCCCATTTTTGTCTTAAGGTAAAAAGTGAAAATAATAAATTCTATTAAAATTCTACTACTTATGATGTAATTATGTCATTAAAATTCAATTTGTACGATAAACGATAAATTTTTCTGAGATTTTGCTTTAAAAAGCCCTGAAGTTCGGAAATTGGATATGCCTAATTTTATCACATCTTATAACATCACCTAATCAACTGAGATTTGATTCTAGGAAATTCAAACAAGTTTTATTTCCTTTGTAATAGTAAGAACTAAGTATTAGTGACTTACGAACGTGTTTCGAAATAGATCGAATTGAGATATTTATGGAAAATTTAGAATGAAACGATTTTTGCGCTTGAAAATTCCCTATTTCTTTCTATCTATTTCCTCAAATCTGCAGACTAATATCGGGGTAAAATCTACCAACAAAGCGCCAAATATTTCCCCAAGGATATTGGAGTCGGAAAATTCGATCAAACTTTCTATACGGATACGCAATAAAAGAAGAGAAGCAAAAAAGTAGGAAATAACGGAGAAACATGTTTGTACTAATACCACCTCAAAATATGTCTACTTTAAAAGGCTTCCAGTGTATCTACAAAAACGATTTTAAGGCTTTAATTGTTTATAAATGGCTGAAAAGAATGGGTAGAATGATTCTACCGATAAAAATTTCACTTTTTCTAAAAAATAAAAATTTTTTCTTAGAAGTTCCAGCCAGACCTATTGGGTATAGAATATGCATATTGTAGTAGGTGCCGACAGAAGGGTTAAGATTGAAGTAAGGAGTCCCTGGGACTCCACCATACACTTTAAGGGAGTTTTCACCACCATGCAAACCAAGGGTTAAGGATTAATTGTAATACACAACTATTTGAAATCAATAAAGTTATATATCTATCTATCTATTATATATTATTATTATTATGTTTCCTGTGTATCTTTCCAAAGCCACAACCACGAGAATAGTTCAAGTTGTCACTACTTTGCTGACTTTTCAGAATCTATAATAGCTGAAGATTCTACCATTAAATTTGCTAAGAAAAAAAATTTATCGGAAAGCTCTGAAAAAGGACACTAAATACACACCTTGATCGAACGAGGAAATTCGGGGTGTCATATCAAAGAGGACATTGAGTACATTCCATATCCGGCGTTTGTTACTTATTTCAGCGACCCCCAAAGGAGAAAATTGGGCTCAAATTAAAAATGTTCGTGTTTCCCGTATATGTAGTACATATCTTTCCAAAGCCGTAATTTTCCATTTAAGCCTAAATTATTCCATGTAGTGCCCAGAACAAGTATACTTTTGCAGCTATTCAGGGACACCCTGTTAGCTTGGTCCTACAAACTTAAAAAATATTTGTGGCAAACACTATTACCATTCTATGCATTTCCACCAAGTTTCATGTTCATTGTTAGATCAAGTTAACCCTTCTGTCGGCACAAAGGTCTGGCCAGACCTTTGGCACTATATTTTGGTCATAAAAATATAGAAGATGAAATCGCAGCGACTTCATATTTCATGATATCCTAGAATAATATGTTTAGAAGCATTTTGAAAAAATTTGAAAAAATCGGTTGAAGTTTTGAGTATGTTTTTGATGATTTTCAATTTATAGTGCTTTTTGATACCCAATAGGTCTAGCCAGACCTATAGTTTTTCCCCGCATTCTTCTCTCGAGGTAAAAAGTGCAAATATGAAATCCTCTTAAAATTCTCCTATCTAAGATGTAACAATGTCATTAAAATTCAATTTGTATTATAAACGGTAAAAATTTCTCAGATTTTTCTTTGAAAAGCCGTGCAGTTCGGGAAATAAGTATGCCTAATTTCATCACGTTTTATAACATCACCTAATCAACTGAGATTTGATTCAAGGTAATTCAAACCAGTTCTATTTCCTTTGTAATAGTTAGGACTGAGTATGAGAGACTCACGAACGTCTTTCTAAATAGATTTGATCAGGAAATTTACGAAAAATTTAGAATGAAATGATTTTCGCGCCTGAAAATTCTCTATTTCTTTCAAGCTACTACTCTAAATCTACTGACTAATATCGAGGTCAAATCTACTAACAAAGCGCCAAATATTTGCCCAAAGATATTGATATTGAAAAATGCGAACAAACTTTCTACTAGATATATGCCATGAAAATAGAGAAGCAAAAAGATATGAAAATAAGGGAAAACATGTTTATAATAATACCACCTCAAAATATGTCCACTTAAAAACGTTGCTAGTGTATCTACAAAAATGATTTTAATACTTCTATTGTTTAAAAATGGCAGTAAGGAATTGATAGAATGATTCCACCGATAAAAATTTCACCTTTTCTAAAAAATAAAATTTTTTTCTCAGTAGGTCCAGCCAGACCTATTGGGTATAGAATATGCATATTGTAGTAGGTGCCGACAGAAGGGTTAAAAGATATGCATTGAATAAATGCTTAACAGGCTCCCCTTGCATTGTGAAAGGCCCTACTTACTTGGCTACTTTCCCTACTTACTTGGCTATATTTCCGGTTTGAATACAGTTATTCGAATGAAAATTCGTTAACATATTCCCTATGTAATTTTCTAAAAACTCTTAGCAGAATTTTCATATTTTTTTTTTGAGGAGCTACACACGAACAAATTGAAATTTTACAAATTAACTGTTATTCATTTTTCCTTAGCAAAAGTCAACAGTTTTAATATTTAACGTATATAACGCCATACTGACCAATCTTTGTGCAAAGTTTCATATCGATTCCTATAACGGTTTAGAAAAATACCGGCGTACAGAGGGCTGCGCCCGCAATACGAGGGTTTTTTAGATTTTGAATACATACATAGTGAATCATTTTGCACATATATTTTATAGGTAATAAATAAGAATTATGCACAATGTTAATGAAATGCTTCTCGTAAATCTATTTTTGGATTGGTCTAAATATTGGTCTGTAACACTTTTTAATTAGCCCAATCCAAAAATAGATTTACCATATATTATGGCTCCACATATTAACTGGACTTATTAGCTGTAACGCCGTTACTATTACTCCAAACTGGAAAAAAACGACTGATATGAAATGTACCCATCGAGTTCTTTGATTTGATAAAAACTAAAAAATTCAAATTTTCAAATCTCCGGGACACCCTTTTTGCTTTGTCCTACCAACGTCTAAGTATTTCGTGCTAAAGACTGTTACGATTCTACACATTCCAACCAAATTTCATTACGATCGGTTAGTGAACAAATTTGTAAATATCCGGGACACCCTGTTATCTTGGTCCTACCAATTTTTAAGTATTTCATGCCAAAGACTGTTACCATTCTACACATTCCTACCAAATTTCATGACGTTCCGTTAAGCCGTTCGCGAGTTATTTAGTGAACAAATTTTCAAATGTCCGGGACACCCTGTAATTTTTGTTCTACCAACTTTTAAGTATTTCGTGCCAAAGACTGTTACCATTCTACACATTCCTACCAAATTTCATGACGATCCGTTAAGCCGTTCGCGAGCTATTTAGTGAACAAATTTTCAAATGTCCGGGACACCCTGTAATTTTTGTTCTACCAACTTTTAAGTATTTCGTGCCAAAGACTGTTACCATTCTACACATTCCTACCAAATTTCATGACGATCGGTTAAGCCGTTCGCGAGTTATTTAGTGAACAGACGGACGGACAGACGGACGGACAAAATCGATTTCATAAGGGTTTTTTTGAAAAATCTAAAAAACCCTAAAAACGGAGGTCGAAAAGGAAGTTTAACCTTCCGACGGGTGCAATACTAATCCTAACACGATCGGGCGCAATGCATCTGACAGATTAAGTGCAGAAAATAGGATGAAACTAAGTTTCTGTATATTTCAGCCTCTTATTTATTGTTGCATTGTCTTTTTGAAACAGTTCTACGAAATTTTAGAAGCAAATACTAGCTTAAAAAGTTTGATACCCTTCACATTTCCAATTTTCTAAAAATATTCCGCTTTCAATTGCTTCTTCTTCTTTATGGCACGATAGCCCGACGTCGGGCCTTGGCCGCCTGGATTGAAAACCTCCAATTGTCGCGGTCACGCGACCTTGTCCTCCAATTCCGAGAGCCTAGCATCTGGTGGGCGTCCTCACATACAGAATGCTCCCATCGGGCTCTCGGTCGGCCACGCAATCTGGCTCCGTCCACTCGTTGCGCGTTCATCACCTTTTTGGGCATGCGATCGTCGTTCATTCTTTGTACATGACCCGCCCATTGCAATCGCTGCAATTTTACGATCTTCGGCACCTGTAGCTCATCATACAGCTGATACAACTCAAGGTTGTATCGGATGCGCCATTCACCTCGTTCACGAACGGCCCCGAAGATTCTTCGGAGAACCTTCCGCTCGAATGTGTCCAACAGGTGTTCAAAGTTTTGGGTTAGGGTCCATGCCTCGCAGCCATAGCATAGCACAGGTCGGATGATGGTTTTATACACGTGGAGCTTCGTGTTCCTGTGCACCAGCTTCGAATTCATAATTTGGAGGACCGCAAAGTAACACTTATTAGCTAGTTGTATCCGTCGCTTTATCTCATCTGTTTCGTTGGCGTCTTTTGACAAATTGCAACCCAGGTAAGTGAAGTTGTCTACATATTCTATATTGAGGTCCCCCACTGTGATGCTGGCGTTCTAGTTTTTGATTGCATCATGACCTTGGTTTTAGACTCGTTGATATGTAGCCCAACTTCTTTGGCGGCGTTATTGAGATTATGCAGAAGGCTTTCTGCATCACCCAATCTTCGAGACATGATGTTGATGTCGTCGGCGTGGGCTACTAGTTGAGTCGATTTAATGAGTCGCGTTCCTCTGCTGTCCAAATTCATGGCTCGAATCCATACTCCAGAGCCAGGTTGAAGAGCGTCGGCGCCAGCCCGTCGCCTTGCTTGAGTCCAGTACGAGTTTCAAATAGGTCAGTGAGTCTGTTCTGAACTCTGACCTGCGAGACGGTATTAGTCATCGTCATCCTTATGAGTCGCACTAGCTTAGCCGGTATACCAAAATGCAGCAGAATGTTGTACAGTACACTTCGATCGATACTGTCGTATGCCTGCTTGAAGTCAATTGCTTAAATATTTAAAAAACCTCGAACCACTCGACCGGTTAAAAAATGTGAGCTTATTTTACTAAAAACACACTATTGAACGATTTGGTGAGCCTAAAATTCAACACAAAGTTATTACGCAATGTGAAGAGTATAACAAGTGTAAGTTTTCATAGAAAACGAGAAAATAACACAATCGGGCGCAATACATCTGAGAGATTATTTCATCCCCTCCCGCCCCTCACACATATGGTAGATAGAAACTGAAAACTGCTTTGGGTAGTTGATCGATAAAGATTAAGCTACTGTGAGTTTCAGATCTCTCCCTTTTAATATCGCTGATTGGCGCAACAAAAACTGGTCACTTAATCTGTCAGATGCATTGCGCCCGCCCGAAGGTTAACTTTAAACGCCAACAACTTTTTTACCGTTATTCGAAACTGGAAAATTTTAACTGATATGAGATGTACTCGTTTAGATCCTTGATTTAAATGCCGATACGTCAATCTCCGATAAAAGCTAAAAAAGTCGTTTTTTTTTTCAAACGTTCGAATCACCCTGTTATCTTCTTCCTAACAACTTCTAAGGTATTTGTGCCAAAGACTGTAACCATTCTACATATTCCTACCAACCTTCATGACAATTGGTTGAGCCGTTCGCTAGTTATTTAGTGAACAGACGGACAGACGGACGGACATAATCGATTTCATAAGGGTTTTTTGAAAAAAAAAATCTAAAAAACCCTAAGAACGGAGTACAAGATTTAAATGGACCTATATAGGGCTAAGTTTATGTTGTACGTAACCTTATGTTGCCAGCAGAACGTAAGTAACATGCACTGCATTCGAACAAAACCTCGTCATTTGAAAAATTGGCTGCATTCAGCGAACGAAATTCACTATAAAACACTGGAAGTGCTATAAGAATTTACCCGCCACCGACCTCTTTCTCCACTGAAGAGCCATCATGTGAAATGAGAATCTAATTGGAGGTCTGCTTTGTGGCTACATTTTTCGTTCGGTGAATGCATTCATCAAACAATATTTCCTTCTAATAAAGATAAATTATTTTTCCTTGACATGTATGTTAACGCATCATTCAAATTTATTGCCTTTCTCTAAATGCAGTGACGGATTTAGGTGGAGTGTAGCCTACGCCTCGGCCGGCAGTACCGTATAAGACAAACATATTCTTTGGAAATCAGAGATTTTTTTTTGCACTTTTCAATACGCGATTGCCTATTTGTAATATTGTAGTCACGCTGTTACAATTTTTTTGGGAAGAAAAATTGCTGGAATGGAGTGATCTCTATTTATATTAATTTCTCTTTGGTTCTGCCATATTTTGCTTGGTTACGCCATCATCTTAGATTAAAACGAGACCGAGGCTAATTTCGGGCGCGGCTGAAATTTGGATACCCTTCGCTCCTCTCGGGTTAAAAGTATTTTTTCGGGCGTACCTACGACTTGTAATTGACCCCCCCCCCCCCATTATTTTCCTTCTGTATTCCCAAAAGTTCCGTTGCGTCGGCAAAATAATATTTGTGTGGGGTTTGGTTGGAATAAGTGGGCAAATAAAAATATTTACTCAGAAAATTTTATTGGGGGATTCGGGAGTATTCCATGAGAAAAGAGAGCATCCCGAGATACTTTCTACTGGCTCTCAATAAATTTTAACATTGATAAGTCGAAAGTGATGATCTTCAAAAAGCGGTTCTGCCTAGCCAAAGATGAAAGTGGACTTATAAGAGAAACCCCGTAGAAGTCGTCACAGAATACAAATACCTGGTTATATTGATAAGCAGTAATTTGGAAATTGAGACTTTACGATACTTCCAGCTCATCGAACAATTGATACAACTCATGGTTGTACCGGTTGTTCGCTCGCGAACGGCCCCGACATTTCGTTCGAATCTGTCTAGCAAAATTCCGGAGTCTTGGGTGAGGATCCATGTTTAGCAGCCATAACATAGCACGGGTCGGATTACCGTTTTGTACCCGCTGAGCTTCTTGTTCCTGTGCGCAGGTTTCGATTAAATTATAGAGAGGACGGAGAAATGGCCTTATTGGCTAGTTGTATCCGTCGCTTAATTTTGTCGGTTTCGTTGGCGTCCTTTGATAAATTACAACCCAGATAGTTGAAGTTGTCTACGTACACGATATTGGGGCCCCCACTGAGATGCTTAAATTTGTTGGAGTCCTTGTTTTCGTTTGCATCATGGCCTTTGGTTTAGCTTCGTTGATATATAGTCGAACTTCCTTTGCGGCGTTATTGAAGTTATACAGAATGCTTTCTGCATCACCCAATCTTCGAGACATGATGTCGATGTCGTCGGCGTACGCTACAAATTGAGTCGACTTGATGAGTAGCGTTCCACTTTAGTCCATATTCATGGCTCGAATATCATACTCCAGAGCAAGGTCGAAGAGCACCGGCGCCAGCCCATCGCCCTGTTTGAGTCCAATACGAGTAGGTTCTGTGAGTCGGTTCTGCACTCTGACCTGCCAGACTGTAGTAGTCATCTTGATCCTTATGAGCCGCACGAACTTTGCCGGTATACCAAAATGTTGTACAGTACACTTCGATCTATACTGTCGTATGCCTGCTTGAAGTCAACAAAGATTTGATATACGTCGATGTTGTATTCCCAGCACTTCTGGAGTAGTAGCTGCACTGTGAAAAACTGGTCGGTCGTTGAACGACCAGGTCTGAAGGCGCCTTGATACTCGCCAATGATTCGTTCTGCGAACGGAATAATTCTCTTCTCCAGAATTTTCGATAAAATCTTATAGGTCGTACAAACTAATGATATGCCCCTGTAATTCTCCCACTTCAGCTTGTCTCCCTTTTTGTGGATTGGGTAGATTATGCTCTTGCGCCAATCTTTGTGAATTACCTCGTCGTTCCATATTTTCAGCAGTAACACATGTGTATAGCGTTCGTCAGACATGCTCCACTGTGCTTCAGCAGTTCTACTGGAATATCGTCAACCCAGGCGCTTTACGAGTATTACGTTTGGAGCGAAGCGCTTGAATGAAGAGACTCACTTCCTTTACTGTTGGGGGTTAAACGGGAGAGCCTGGTTCAGCTAACTGCTCAAGAGCTGGCTCCGTGGGGGAAGTTGATGGTGCATTGAGGAGCTCTTCGAGGCCCATCGTTTATTTACGCTTTCGATGTTGCTGATGATGTCAACATCCTTGTCCCTACACGGGCTGGTCCTGGGCTGATAGCCGTTTTTTATATTGTTGATAAGTTTCTACGCCAGTTTATTGTTCTTACTGGCTAATCTTTGGTTTATTTGCTGTAACTTCTCGTCAAAATGTTTGCGTTTCTTAGGTCTAATTAACTTATTAGGTACTCGCCAATACAAATTATAATAATAATAATAATAAATATGAACAATAACAATAATAAAACTAATGTACTGCAACATTTTTTTGAAAATGTCAACTGATTCAGGCAAACGGCTAAGCCACGCCTTGTGATTGTCTTAGAATTATTATAATATGCACACATATATACTGCTCAAAACAAAATAAGGGCCACTAATGTCCGTTGACTTTAACAACGTCTTTTGGCGAATTTTTAGTGTGATAATTAATTTCAAAAAAAGCCATTCTGTACCTGAATGTGATGTGAGTTATCACAGTATGATTCGTCAACATTAGCTGTAACGGTACTGGCTTAAACAGTTCTTTTGGGGTCACGGGTCATACATTTGTTAGTTTTGTTTATTTCTCACTTTGATTTAGAATAAGCTTTCGCCAAGTTCTTTAACTGCAACATTAGTTGCTGCACTTTTAAAGATAAGGAGAATCTGTAAAATTTTAAATGCCAGCAATTCGGCGCCATTTAAATTTAAATGCTTCGTCCAGAGCCTTAGAAAAGTTGGAGGAAGGTAGTTCGCAACGTTCTGTGGCCCTAGGGTATTCGCGAAGAGCCATTAAAAATCTTTGGAGCCGTTACCAGGAGACAGGATTTGTCTCCCGTCGTTATGGTTCAGGCCGAGTTCGAATAACCACCCCCGCAGAAGACCGATAGGTGAGACTTTGTGCGCGACGGGAACGTAACATTAGTGCTCGTGGACTACAAACATGGCTATTAAGGACGACTAGGACCATTGTTAGCCCTCAAACAATCAGAAATCGTTTGCACGAAGATCAACAACGGTCAAGAAGACGTATCAACAGAACACAACTGACCAGGACGCATCGTACGAATCGTTTAAGATTTGCTCGTCGACATATCCAATGGGACATGCAACAATGGCGCAAGGTGCTCTTCTCGGATGAGTGCAAAGTAACATTTTTTAGTGACGACCGACGCATAAGAGTCTGGCGGAGGACCGGAGAAGCATTTTTGGATCCTTGCATTAATCAAATTGAGAGGCAAGGCGGTCCCATTGTGATGGTCTGGGCCGGAATTAGCTTGCAAGGCAGAACTGACCTTCTTATCCTAAATAACGGGACACTTACGTCCGAAAGTTATATTAAAAGGATTGTTAGGCCACATATCATTCCTTTTTCACAATAGGCGTTGGATGGTTTTATCCTCATGCAGGATAATGCACGACCATATACTGCCCGGCCGACAATGTCTGTTTTCGAGGAGGCCAATATTGAGGTCATGGAGTGGCCTGCCAAAGTCCGGACCTAAATCCGATAGAAATCCTTTGGGATCAATTAAAACGCCGGATGCGGATCCCTGAAGAGGACATATACAATCAGCAACAGTTGATTCAATTGCTAAAAATGTCTTGGGACGAGATATCAAAAGAAAGCGTTCCGTCCAGGCTTCGAGACTACATATCAAAAAGTGGAGACCATACTCGATACTAAAAAAAGCAAAGAATCAACTTTTTTTTACATATTAGACGACACACAAATTAATTGTTATTGTTACGATTACATGACCGCAAAAAGTAAGCAATCCCAAAAAATGCTAAAAAAAAAGTTATTATATTTAATGAAATACATATTGTTTTATTAAATTATATCAACAAAACTATGATTTTCCTTTTCCACAGAAAAATAATCAGAAAATTATAACTGGCCCTTATTTTGTTTTGAGCAGTATATATGTATAAGCTAACTGAAACTGAAATAAAACATTTATGTATGTATCTACTCTATACGAGGCTGTAGCCCTGTCAATGAACACGAAGAACAACGAGAACTAGATTTTCAAAAATATGCGATTGTTAATCTTTTATATCTCCGTTGATTTTTATCGTATCTTCTCGAAATCTACTACACTTCGTAAGACGGCGCGAGCGACAACCTCTACGACACTGACCCAAAGTAGTATGTAATATATGTACATGAAAAAGTTACGCTTAATCAATACTCGTAAAATGTCTCCGATGATTGCCTTTATTAATGTAATAAACACATTAGTTAATGTTATGTATATTATATCAACAACCAAATAATTGTAGTGTTGGTAAAGAATAATTTCAATTCATACAATAACCATCGTTAATTGAATTCATTATTCGGTTGGTTAATTCTAGGTGCTAAAGTTATAAAACTAACGACCAGAGTATTGTTGAAGTAATATTCGATTTTGTTAAATCAATGAATTCCGATTATTGAATCTTTATGGTTTCTTTTTTACTTTTAAAATATAACAAATCTGACGCATCCCAGCAGTGAACCTAGACTTCTATAAGTGTTGAAAACATTTCATTTACCTCAGTGCGCTCTGAAAAGCATCATAAACTACCACGTACCTACAGTGGGATTCGATCCCGGGATCCTATGATTCGAACACCAGCCCCCTTCCCCTACTTACTATATCAAGCAGACTATACATGATGAACGTTTCTAAGATACACTTAATGTATTTTTCCAGCTTCGGTTTTCAAAAGCAAGATAATAAATTAGTTTATAATTGCAATGTTAATAAAAAACTTGTTCGTTGTAATAATGAATGAACGGGGTATCATTACAAACCTCGAAAAAATTTGTTAGAAGAACTTTTTTCTTTTTTAACCAACTAAACTTGACTCAAGTGCCTCAAAAAATATCAAGGAACGGATGGAATTGGAACACTATGTCATAGGGCTGTGATACAAACCAACCCTCCAAAATTAAGTTCTTCTTAGAAAAACTGTTTTCTTTATGAACTGATCTTAACCAAACTTCATCCAAGCTTGTTCCTAGTTTAGCCTCAGCACGTTCAGGAGAAGATAGAATGAGAAGACGTCATAGGGATCCGGTTGAAATTATCAACAATTCATTTAAATTTCAGCCGCCCCTAAAATTAGCCTCGGTCTCATTTCAGTGTGAATTTTACAAAAAAAACGAGACCGAGGCTAATTTCCGGCGCGGCCGAAATTTGGATACCCTTCGCTCCTCTCGGTCTAAAAGTTTTTTCGGGCGTACCTATGACTAGTGTTCAGTCCTCCCCGTTTCCATGCTTTTGAATTTTCTCATAAGTGCCGTGGCGATGATTTATTGGGTGAAGCGGGACGTGGGTTTCTTATAAGAACCAAAATGACGGGGAAGGGGGTTGTAGGGCAGCCCTATGGCCTTCCCATAAATTTTTACGTATGTTTGTGGCATCAATTAAAACATATTTGGTTCAGATTGGTGGACAAATCAAAAAGGTTTCTTCGGAGAACCTAATTTGGGGGTTGGGTTTATATGCCAGCCCCATGACCCCATGGTCCGATATAATTCATTTTTGCATATGTATTGCACCATCACTAAAAATACATTTCCATGAGGTTTAGTTGAAATTTGTGTCCAAATAAAAAAGTATTTTTTAGAAGAACCTAATTTTAGGGGTCAAGTTTGTATGGCAGCCCCACGACCCCATAGTCCGGATTCACGTTTGTTATGTGGCATCAATAGAAATCTAATTTTCTGAGGTTTGATAGAAATTGGTGAACAAATAAAAACGTTTTTCTTAGAAAAATTTGATTTGGGTGGCTAGGTTTGTATGGTAGCCCCATGACCACATGGTCCGACTCCATCTATTTATACATATCTTTTGTGTCATCAATAGAAACACATTTGTGTGAAGTTTGGTTGAAATTGGTGTATAAATACAAAAAATTTCTTAGAAGAACTTAATTAGGGGAGCTGGTTTCTATGACAGCCCCATGACTCCATGGTCCCATTTGGTCCATTTTTACATATGTTTTGTGGTATTACTAGAAACACATTTGTGCGAAATTTGATTGAAATCGATGAGAAAATAAAAAAGTTTTTCTTAAAAGAACATAATTTGGGGAACTAAGTGTGTATGGCAGCCCCACGACCCCATTGTCCGATTTGGTCGATTTTTACATATATTATGTGTTACCAATTAAAACACATTTGTGTGAAATTTGATTGAAATTGGTGCATAAATAAAAAAGTTTTTCTAAGAAGAACTTAAATTTGGGGGGTAGGTTTGTATGGCAGCCCCACGACCCCCTTGTCGGATTATAGCGATTCAAACATACAAACTGTCTGCAACAAAAAGAAGCATGTGTGCAAAATTTCAGCTCCATAGCTTTTAAACTGGCCGAGCAAAACGCGTCGCAACAGACAGACAGACGGACATCGTCCAATCGACTCAGCTCGTCACGCTGATCATATATATACATATTTTATATGGTCGGAGATGCTTCCTTCAATGCGTTACAAACTTCATGACAAAGTTAATATACCCTTTCACTCTATGAGCGAAGGGTATAAAAAAAACTTATGAATAAATTATTATAATTAAATTTATTATAATCGGTAAATATAAATCAAGTCATTCGAACCAAAAAAATGTTTTTTTTTTTCGCATTAAACGGGACATAAGTCTTCAAAAAGCTACAAACAGAAATGTATAGTTTTAGAGTTAGGGACAAAAAACAGCGTTTTGGACCATGTTCCGCAACGAAATATTGTTTTTTTTTTTTGCGATTTTAAACTTGCTTCGCAACGAAATTTCGGTGGTAAGTGCCGGGGTCGTGCTCAACACCTCAAAAAAATCATAACAAAGAAAAAAAATCTCCACCATATTTTGCAATTTCAAGTGCTAGGTTTTTCACCGGCTTATCGAACTATAACAATGAACTTTATTTATCTAATACATAAAATTATTAATAATAAACGACGATTATTGGTTATCTTAAGTACACTCTACACGAAGTTCTAGAATCAAGAATTATTTATTAAGTATGGCTCGGGACTTCAAGGCTACGCTTGAAAAGCGATAGGCAATGAACCTAGCGAAACTAAAATTCATTATTGATTTGGCAAACGTATTAATAGATTCAATCAAGTCTGTTTTCGATGTTAAGCCTGAACTTCTTGATTGAATAATTTTGATCGTAAATATAAAAATTCGAAAAGTAATCTACTGAACGAATAAGTACGATCACTCAACAAACAATTTATCGAACCGATACGTTTTTATTATCAATACAATAAAATATTAAATAGGATCTTAATAAACGCTAAATAAAAAATACACTGGCACAATTAAAATTTTTCGATAACTTCCGTTCTGTGGTGATTATGAATAATCGCTTAAGTCGGTTTTCATAGTTTTTCAGTAGAGAGATTTTAAACTTTAACCCTCACATGACCGACAACTTTTCCACCGGTTAAGGCCCAACAAGGTCCCCAGGGACCTACACTATACAATGATGCTTATAACAATTTCATCTGTGAATATTAATTGAATTATCATTTTTTGGGTTGAATATTCAATGCTTAGCAGTATAAAATATAGTAAGCAGTTTGAAATAAAGAAAATACAATTTATTTCCTTTTTTATATTTATATACATACGAGTAGTTGAACAAAGTGCTAGGTACTTCCCGAGACCGGTACTTTAAGAAATCACATGAGACAAACGTTTTGTTGCTTCAAACTATCTCAATAAAGGCCAGCTCTTTGGATTTAAGCTGCAATGCCAACTCCAATGTCGTGAAAAATATATCGGCGTATATAATTCGGCCACTTCTATCGTAGCGATGACCCAACTCTAAGACCACTTTTTCTCCCTGGTTTGGTTTGCCGTTCTCCGCCAGGCTGTTTTCCACTGTAAATCCCTTTTATGGGGTAATACGATTTTGCATCGCAAAGCCACCATAATGTTGATACCGTATTTTGCCGGTTTTGTCAGTATGTACTGCGTGAAGTGAGTTCGGCCTCGAAAGGGAAACAATTGCTCGTCTACAGTCATGGACTCGTCTGGTGTATAGGCCATCTCCAAACTGATTATTGCCATGGTCTAGATGTCGTCTGTTGCAGCAATCTTGCTTTCCTGAAGTCTCGTCTCCCGAGTATTGCTATTATCAAATCGAATCATTCTGTTTATTGCTTTGAAGCGAATTTTTGCCAAGGCTGTTTTATATAGAGGCATATGTGTATCGCTCCATAATTCTTTTAGAGGCTCCTAATTCGACTGATGACCACCCGAATACAGCGAAATCCCTATATAAGCGTGGAATTCATTGAGGGTCAAGGGAGTCCATTGCCTTGGTTTTGCATTTGGGTTTTTGGAATTCCACTTTGCTGCGCTTTCATTCCCTTTCCTATTTTTCTCGCGGATAATGATGTAAGCGATCTCATCAGTGATGATTGACTTGAGGATTCCTAAACGATTAGCAACAGTTCCTGCAGCAGGCCCTGGACGACATTGGCTATAGTTTACGACGTTATGAGTTCGAATGCAGCCACTAGCTGGTGGATTAGCGTACCACTTCTGGAAATAAAATGAGGCCCTTCATTAGGAATTGCTGTAGGGTTATCAAACAAGTACTCATCGTCCGATGAATCTGAACAATCTACCACTTCAACCTGCGAAATATACTCATCATCAGTGTACTAATCGGCAAAGGGAACATTTTCATCATCCTGTTCCAAGTATCTGGTCAAATACTCCACGGCTCCATCTTGGTCAGTGGCAGTCAGGCATTGAAAACGCGTTAGCCGGTTTGTCACCAGGTCTATTTTATCCCATGCACTCATTTTTTCCAATAGTTATTACTTTCTTACAACGGCTTTGATATTGAGGGACCTTTTAGCGCTATGGTGCGTTGTAATAGTAGCACACACAGAACTTATTGAATGCAGATGCAGCAAGGTTTTCTTTATATACCTTAATCACAAAAACTTCCCAGAATTCAACGGTTCTTAGAAACAAAATCGAATTGGTAAAATCCCATGTGTATAGCCATTACGAACACACAAATAACAAAAGTTGCCACTGATTACAAGAAAATGTAGCGACGACTTTTGTTTTTATTACCTTTTTCAATTGAATTTGTCAGAAACTAATGGTTTTTATCAATAAAATTGAAATGGAAAACTTCTTATCGTTCTCACTTCCAATGAATTCGCAAATAACGTGTAAACAATTGCTCTTAATACATGAAGGTCCCAGTGGACCTAGTTGGGCTTCACCGCCATATATCACTTTAGCTGGCTGGTTATGACAGAAAATTGTAAGGAAATAATTTGAAACATATTGCATTTGCTTCTAAACATATTGATTGGAGAAGTCAAGGGAGCTGAGCCGGTTCGATTGGACCATATTCAAATGGCTCGAAGTTGAAAACGCCATAGGTCCCCAGGGACCTTGTTGGTCATCTAAGGGTTAAAACGACTTGTGAAAAATCTATATTGTTTTCAAATCCAAAGACTAATACATTTTGTAGCTTATCGTGTGAGCAATGTATCCTACTATAATTTTATTCCAAAAATAAGGCAGTTTGATTGTTATACGATAAAAAACAAAATAAGAGTTTTTTCTGTATGAAGCAATAGGGTTTGACAAAACGTAATTCCCCTTAAGTCTTTATTCTCAATTATATTGTGCTTAAACTATTATCTTAAGAGGACATAGAATCTTTTTCCATATTACCATCATACAGTTGATGAATCTTAAATAAAAGTCTTTTTTAATAAATGTTTAATTTCTTTTTATTTTACGGAATTATCCATAAAAAAATTAAAGGAAAAGTAATTATTATAATAAACAAATAATAAATAAACCCTCTCCGAGAGAATTAATGCAGAAAAAACCACTTCACAGACGTGATTTTGATTGCTGTCTTCTTCAACTAGGTCGAGGTGTATATCCGAAATTTCACCACAGAGTAGACTTTTGTAAAATCGTGAAAGAAAGGATCAATCATAGGAAGAAGATCCAATAGATCCTTTCTCTTTTTTACAGATATGTATACGTACTTTCTCTGGTAGCTTAGAAATTTCAGATATAATTCCTGAATTTATACCTTTTTTTTGGATGTTTAATACTTTAAATGGATGTTCTACATTTAGGATTGTTTTGAAATGAACTTTTCCAAAATCATTTTTTGTGTATCTTAAAGTCCATCTAGATTAGTCGCCAAATGGCTGCGAGTCCAAAAACTGGCATCGCGTACAGCCATTTGGCTGATAATTAGCATCCACACTATAGCAGCATAATGGAGACAGAAAATTACATAACCAAAATTTCATTTTGGTGATGTTTTTAAATTTAATTATCAAAATCGGACCCTGCGCGTTTGAATTATTACACGGCCATTCAAGAATTATTCAATTTTACACAAAAGTACGACATTTAACATTTTTCCAATGAAAGTTTTCAGATTTTCATCCCGGCTTCTTCAAATAAATTTTGTTTTTGAATAAGAAAATAAATCCGTGGAATCCATTTCGATTACATGAAATTTGTTTTTGACACCAACTTACAAAATCGAACCATTCACGAGGATGAATTTTTGCGCTCGTTACTTTTTTCTTTCTCTCGATTAAGGCGTGATCCACATCACACTCCATGTGTGAATGACCTACAGTTAGAAATTTGTGTTCGATGGTGTTTATTGTCTAACTTGTTGTTTAGGACCTCAAAAAGTGCTATTTCTATCTATGAAGCTGCTGTTCTTCGGTAACAAACAGTAACCCTTCTTTATCTTTCACAGGATGGTCAGTAGTGAACGATTTGCCAATTAGTGGCTTAATAAGCTTGAAAGAGGGTACCACTTTCACCACGATAAGCCGCATCATTTGCCTCCTTCGATAGAGCGTTGATGTAGTTACGCTTATCACGCCTCACACTTCTCTGCACGCCTTTTTGTAGTGAACGGTATTCAGCTTGGAATTGATTTTTGGCTGAATTATCAGCAGCGGAATTAATCTGTTCCTTAACTATTTTGCGTTCTGAGATAAGAGACCAAGTAGCATCACTGATAAAAAGTCACCTCGGTCCAAACGTCCCACAGTTTTCGCCACACGAATAAAAGAGTCCTTTGCAAAATTCCATCTATCTTCGATTGTAGGATTCTCAAGAGATGTTGCTGCAATAGCTTTTTCGTGCAAAGCGGTCGAGTATGCGCGTTTAATTGATGGATTTTTTAGTTTTTGCATATTAAAACGTGGCACGAATCGTGCGTTAGTAGATCGATGGATCGCTGCCGTTCGCAAGCGAAATTTCGCGACAACAAGATGATGGTGGCTGCCAACATCAGCCCCGCGCTTCGACCTGACGTCCAAGAGGCAGTTTCTCCATGTCTTTGAAATAGCAATATGGTCAATTTGGTTTTCTGTTCTACCATCAGGAAAAACCAAAGTTGTTATAGGTGGCAGGAACAAGGTTCCGTGAGTGACAAGTTTTCGAGAGTTACAGAACTCCACGAACATTTCGCCATTGTTGTTAATGTCGCCAAACTCGTGATTGCTCATAAGGGGTTCCAAGCCTAAGTTATCAGTACCGTCTTTGGCATTGAGATCCCCCATACTAATTTTGATGTCACCCCTGGGAGCCCTATCAGAGGTGTCGCCAAATCACTGATAAAAAACGTCCTTTGCTGAATGATTTGCAGGCTCAGTCGGTGCGTAGCACCCAATAATTATGATGTTTCGTACTCTGGATTTGAATCTGGCTGTGATGATACGATCGGAAAGGTTTCCTGTCGATTAGGGATCGGCGTGCATTCCTACTCAACAGGATTCCGACGCCTGGTTGCTCAGGTGTATTATCGTCTTCATTTCTAGAGTCGAGCAATACAGTACGAGAGCTAGGTGATAAAGTCGCCCCCAGTCCGAGCCATCGTGTTTCGCTCAGTCCTAGTACAGCGATGTTGTATTCGGTAATTTCCTGTTCGACTTCTGTGAGCCTTGTTTTATTACACTCACCCCACATAGTCCGAACGTTCCAAAAACCCGATCGTAGTCCGTTGTTTATAGCCAAAAGTCGTTGCCGTTGAATCATTCTGAGGTATCCGAGACTCGTTTAATGTTTCGAGTGTAAAGTAAAATTCAAGTACGCTGGATACAAGCCTACATACCCTCAATAGTTAACTTCACGTTCACGAAATTGTAATTTGATTGAACAACAGCTCATTTAACACTGACTTATCTACTCAATTTCACCATGAATGCATGCGAAACAACCGCTTACATAGACATTGTAACAGGACTTTCCGTAAATCTGATAAGGAATAAACGCCAAGTCCATATAAGAGCTCTCTACGAAAAAAAAAATCATTTGGAATAAGAACTTAACTCAAGATGAGGAAGACAATGTGGCACGATAGCCCGACGTCGGGCCTTGGCCGCCTGAATCGTTGACCTCCAATTGTCGCGGTTACGTGACCTTGTCCTCCAGTTTCGGAAGCCCAGCAGCTGGTGGGCGTCTTCACCTACGGACTTCTCCCAGCGAGCTCTCGGTCGTCCACGCAACCTCGCTCCGTCGATTCGTTGTGCGTTCATAACTTTCTTTGGCATGCGATTGTCGTACATCCGTTGTACATGCCCCGCCCATTGCAGACGTTGAAGCTTCACGATTTTCGATACTTCCAGCTCATCGTCCAATTGATACAACTCATGGTTGTATCGGACACGCCACTGGTCTCGCTCGCGAACGGCCCCGAAAATTCGCCGAAGGACCTTTCGTTCGAATCGGTCTAGCAAAATTTCGGAGGCTTGGGTAAGGGTCCATGTTTCGCAGCCATAACATAGCACGGGTCGGATAATCGTTTTGTACACGCGGAGCTTCGTGTTCCTGTGCGCGAGTGTCGAATTAATTATAGGGAGGACCGAGAAATATGTCTTATTGGCTAGTTGTATCCGTCGCTTAATTTCGTCGGTTTCGTTGGCGTCCTTTGATAAGTTACAACCCAGATAGTTGAAGTTGTCTACTGTAATGATGAGCCTCTGGAAGACGAGGGATTGATGTAGCCGTGTAGGCCAAGTCACATAAAGTGAAAAAAAAACCCTCTCAAGAAACCCACGGTGTTGCGTGCTCGCAGACCAGCTCAGCTGCTGGGAGTAACGGGGTGGGTTTTGAATGAGTTTCCTGCTTCCGTCATCATGAACAATAGAAAAACATTCACGCATCTGCCCGTAACACAAAAACTACTACAATTTCAGAAAATCTAAAAAAAATCTAAAAAAGAAAAAACCAAACGAAATAACTAATGGTGACGCCTCCGCGTCAAACTCCCGATAAAACAACAAGGCAAAAGTCCCGTGAAGGGACTTGGGCTGCATCAGCCAGACAAGATACGCTAAAATCGGCACAAAGACCGTATAATATATATAAAGGGGAAACCGTCCAATCGGGACGTATCCTCCTTCCCTCCAGGTCACTTGAGCCTAAAGATGCTGAACGGCTCGCAAAGGGCACCAGATGGTGTGGGCCCGCGGTTCTTCACCCTCCCAACCTTGGGATCCTGGCCCGCTATTTATATTGGGATCCCCCAAAGCGAATTCAATTGTGTAATGAGAGAGTGAGAGGGGGAAGAAAGGAATGCTATTTATCTGTGCATATTGTGGCACGCTCTATCACTACTTATGAATATAGCAAAAAAAACTGATGAGCATTTGGCCAATAACACAAAAAAAATCCTTAATCCTAAAAGAATTCAAATTCAAATTCACGAACATTATTATTTGGTTTCATTGTGAAACGAGTTATACTAGAAACAAAAAAAAACTTGTGCGAAAAATTCACTGCTTTGTATTCGACTTCAAAAATTTTCTTTTTTTTTTCATATACATAAATGTATATGTATATAAATTTAATACTACATAGGATGTGTATATTGTCCTCATTCCTTTTTTTTTTACATATATAAAATATATATCAATTTATCAACAATTGCGTACACCCGCACACCAATCGATCATGCATCAATGCATTCACACCTCATTCGCCACAGTAGTCACTTACCTCTTTAGAGGATACTTCGATGAACGGACACATATACCTTGCTACCGTTGCTCTCCTTGTTAATCGACTTATTCAACTCGTGGCCGTTTCCGTTCCCCAAAGAAGGCAGTGTAGCCACATATAAAGGTGAATCGATTACCTTTAGGATTGGTTTAATTTCGATGCCCAAATATTTCTCGGCGCGATGCTAATCGAAGCGATCCTCATATGTACGGGTTATCGTACTCTATATTAAAAAGAAAAATCCAAAACTTGACCCGCGAAATTTCTTAACGCGATACTCCTTATACCACATGTCACAGCGATTGAACAGCGAAACTTTAGCTGAACGTGATCAAACCGTCCAATTTTAATCAAAAAAAAAAAAACTCGAAATCAAAACTTAACTTAAGCATTTCCGAAGTAACAAACTTACTTGAAACTTTCTCCTAACCATCCTGACTTTCTTGACATGCAGCGCCCCGGCGGCAACTCAATATGCGCTCCCGCGACTCCGCACACTACACAATAACACTGAAACTCAATCGACACGAGCCACGACCAGCCGACCGCAGCGGAGGCGGCGACTGCTCGTCGAGCCTGAAAAATGTGATCGCCTCTTGACGACGTCAGGTTGGTCGAAAACAATATGTTGGGCTGCTGGGGCTTTTCGCAATAGGCGGCGACTCCCTATCCTGTGGGATTTAATCGGGGAGACTTGCGTTCATTATGCCGCACGCGACATTGAGCCACTGGATGATTTCAATAAGGTCCCGATACCACCCTTTTCAATTTCTGCGGACCTCCTGCAAATAAGCAACAATAAATACACAAGCACGTCCAACCTGCACTCGCCAGATCGAAGGGAAGACAATCGGTGGGGATTGATGACCGCTGGTGGGCGAGCAGAAAAAAAAAGCCGACGAGACAAAAACCAAACACTGCACTGCGGTGAAGCCAACATCAAAAATTGCACATTTGCGATTTCTGGTTGGTTTGCGGTGCTGGTGGCGGTTTTGTTTTTTTTTTCTCGAGTTAACCGAACTCCAAACAGCTTGCTTGCACTCAACTTTTGCGAAGACACCCGAAATCCGTCCACTCTAACCGCGATCTTCACAAGAACCTGTCGCCTCGTGGCGTTTCCGGCTCCCGCCCCACAAAAAAAAACAACGTGAAGTGATTTGCCTTTCGTGTGGGGAAATTTTCGTTATTGCCACATCAGAAAAAAAAGTGCGGCAATTAATTTAAATATTTTCAATTTTTAGAATCATTACACTACATACTCGATATTAAGGTCCCCCATTGTGATGCTTGAGTTTGTTGGCGTGCTTGTTTTCGATTGCATCATGACCTTTGTTTTGCTGATATGTTTTTGTTTTCGTTGATATGTAGTCCAACTTCCTTTGCGGCGTTATTAAGGTTATGCAGAAGGCTTTCTGCATCACCCAACCTTCGAGACATGATGTTGATATCGTCGGCGTACGCTACTAATTGAGTCGACTTGATGAGTAGCGTTCCGCTGCTGTCCGTATTCATGGCTCGAATTACATACTCCAAAGCAAGGTTGAAGAGCGTCGGCGCCAGCCCGTCGCCCTGCTTGAGTCCAGTACGAGTTTCAAATAGGTCAGAGAGTCGGTTCTGCACTTTGACCTGCGAGACGGTATTAGTCATCGTCATCCTTGTGAGTCGCACTAACTTTGCCGGTATACCAAAATTCAGCATAATGTTGTACAGAACACTTCGATCGATACTGTCGTATGCCTGCTTGAAGTCGACAAAGATTTGGTATACGTCGATGTTATATTCCCAGCACTTTTGGAGTAGTAGCTTCACTGTGAAAAGCTGATCGGTCGTTGAGCGACCAGGTCTGAAGCCGCCTTGATACTCGCCAATGATTCGT
The DNA here is from genome assembly GCA_949715475.1 of Microchrysa polita. NCBI lineage: Eukaryota > Metazoa > Arthropoda > Insecta > Diptera > Stratiomyidae > Microchrysa > Microchrysa polita. The sequence continues at coordinate 75,131,790 of OX454415.1, forward strand.
TCTGCGTACGGATTAATTCTCTTTTCAAGAATTTTCGATAATATCTTATAGGCCGTACAAACTAATGAAATGCCCCTGTAATTCTCATACTTCAGCTTGTCACCTTTTTTGTGGATTGGGCAGATTATGCTTTTGCGCCAATCTTCGGGGATTACCTCGTCGTTCCATATTTTCAGCAGTAGCACATGTACAGCGTTGGTCAGGCATGTTCCACCATGCTTCAGCAGTTCCGCTGGGATCTCGTCAGCGCCGGGCGCTTTATTATTTTGAAGCGACTGTATGGCAAGACTCACCTCCTCTACTATTGGGGGTAGAACGGGAGGGCCTGGTTCGGCTAGCTGCTCAAGAGCTGGCTCCGCGGGGGATGTTGATGGTGCGTTGAGGAGCTCCTCGAAATGCGAGGCCCATCGTTTGTTGACGCTTTCGATGTCGCTGATGATGTTACCATCCTTGTCCTTACATAGGCTTGTCCTGGGTTGATATCCGTTCTTGATATTATTTATAAGTTTGTACGCCTGTCTAATGTTCTTACTGGCTTCTTCTTCTTCTTTATGGCACGATAGCCCGACGTCGGGCCTTGGCCGCCTGGATTGAAGACCTCCAATTGTCGCGGTCACGCGACCCTGTCCTCCAGTTCCGAAAGCCTAGCATCTGGTGGGCGTCCTCATATACTGAATGCTCCCATCGGGCTCTCGGTCGTCCACGCAATCTGGCTCCGTTTACTCGTTGCGAGTTCATCACCTTTTTGGGTATGCGATCGTCGTTCATCCTTTGTACATGTCCCGCCCATTGCAGTCGCTGCAATTTCACGATCTTCGACACCTGTAGCTCATCATACAGCTGATACCAGTCAAGGTTGTACCGGATGCGCCATTCACCTCGTTCACGAACGGCCCCGAAGATTCTTCGGAGAACATTTCGCTCGAATGTGTCCAACAGGTGTTCAGAGTTTTGGGTGAGGGTCCATGCCTCGCAGCCATAGCATAGCACAGGTCGGATTATGGTTTTATACACGTGGAGCTTCGTCTTCCTGTGCACCAGCTTCGAATTCATAATTTGGAGGACCGCAAATTAACACTTATTAGCTAGTTGTATCCGTCGCTTTATCTCATCTGTTTCGTTGGCGTCCTTTAACAAATTGCAACCCAGGTAAGTGAAGTTGTCTACATACCCTATATTGAGGTCCCCCACTGTGATACTGTGATGCTTGAATTTACTGGCGTTCTAGTTTTTGATTGCATCATGACCTTGGTTTTAGATTCGTTGATATGTAGTCCAACTTCTTTGGCGGCGTTATTGAGATTATGCAGGAGGATTTCTGCATCACCCAATCTTCGAGACATGATGTTGATGTCGTCGGCGTAAGCTACTAGTTGAGTCGACTTAATGAGTAGCGTTCCGATGCTGTCCAAATTCATGGCTCGAATTACATACTCCAGAGCCAGGTTGAAGAGCGTCGGCGCCAGCCCGTCGCCTTGCTTGAGTCCAGTACGAGTTTCAAATAGGTCAGTGAGTCTGTTCTGAACTCTGACCTGCGAGACGGTATTAGTCATCGTCATCCTTATGAGTCGCACTAGCTTAGCCGGTATACCAAAATGCAACAGAATGTTGTACAGTACACTTCGATCGATACTGTCGTATGCCTGCTTGAAGTCGACAAATATTTGGTATACGTCGATGTTATATTCCCAGCACTTCTGGAGTAAAAGCTTCACTGTAAAAAGCTGATCTGTCGTCGAACGACCAGGTCTAAAGCCGCCTTGGTACTCGCCAATGATTTCTTCTGCGTACGGATTAATTCTATTTTCTAGAATTTTAGATAAAATCTTATAAGTCGTACAAACTAATGAGATGCCTCTGTAGTTCTCACATTTTAACTTATCCCCTTTTTTGTGGAGTGCGCAAATTATACTTTTGCGCCAATCTTCCGGGATTATTTCGTCGTTCCATATTTTAACGAGTGTGTGTGTATAGCCTTAACAAGGCTCTCCCCACCATGCTTCAGCAGTTCAGCTGGAATCTCGTCAGCGCCCGGGGCTTTATTATGTTTCAGTGATTGCATGACGAGATCAACTTCTTCTATTGTTGGGGGTTGAACGGGAGGGCCTGTTTCAGCCGTCAGCTCCAGCGCTTCTTGTGTGGGGTTGTTCGGTTGAACATTAAGGAGCTACTAGTTCGAAACCGGCTCGAAATGCACTCTGTGTGCCGCAACTCGCTGGAGTATGCATACTATTGTGCTGTCCCACTATGGGCAAACTGGACGGTGGATAACTCAAATCATTTTTTGAGCATGCGACATCCACCGTCCAACAACAATGTTTTTGTTGCTTTGTTTAAACCCGTTCTCTGACACATAGTTCAGAAACGCGGCCGTATCGAATCGGTGGCTAGCCATTGCCTAGCCCCATTTAAAAATGATTCGATACCAGGGTGTATTTCGTGTCCTATATAAGAGGATCGTACACCTTTGCCTGGTTGAGTCCGGTAATGCCTCTCCTGGTATTACATGACGCGCTGCATACGTAGAGGCATCTGATGAGAATTGCAGCGCGCCATGTAATACTAGTTCGAAACCGGCTCGAAATGCACTCTGTGTGCCGCAACTCGCTGGAGTATGCATACTATTGTGTTGTCCCACTATGGGCAAACTGGACGGTGGATAACTCAAATCATTTTTTGAGCATGCAACATCCACCGTCCAACAACAATGTTTTTGTTGCTTTGTTTAAACCCGTTCTCTGACACATAGTTCAGAAACGCGGCCGTATCGAATCGGTGGCTAGCCATTGCCTAGCCCCATTTAAAAATGATTCGATACCAGGGTGTATTTCGTGTCCTATATAAGAGGATCGTACACCTTTGCCTGGTTGAGTCCGGTAATGCCTCTCCTGGTATTACATGACGCGCTGCATACGTAGAGGCATCTGATGAGAATTGCAGCGCGCCATGTAATACTAGTTCGAAACCGGCTCGAAATGCACTCTGTGTGCCGCAACTCGCTGGAGTATGCATATTAAGGAGCTCTTTAAAATGTGAGGCCCAGCGTTTATCAACGCTATCGGTGTCGCTAATTATATTGCCATCCTTATCCTTACAGAGGCTGGTCCTGGGTTGGTATCCACTTTTAATTGAATTAATTAGCTTGTACGCTTGTCTACTGTTCCTACTAGCTAGTCTTTGGTTTATTTACATCAACTGCTCGTCAAGATGCTTACGTTTCTTACGTCTAATTACCCTATTCGAGAATCGTCGAAGCTCGTCATAATTCGTTTTTTTGGCTCTAGTTGCGCGTTCGGTTCATTGGCGATATGCCTCGTTTTTCGCATCTACCGCATTTTGACATTCCTCGTCAAACCAATCATTTCGGGCTCGCCGGGCTTTGTATCCCACAACCTCCTCTGCGACCCCTTTGATGGTGTCTTTGAGTGTATCCCAAATCTCAAGGGCGCCTTTGTTGCTGATGTTAGCTAGCAAGGGCGTCAGCTTCCCCTCAAGGGCAGTCGTATAAGTGACCACCGTGGCATCATCCAACAATTTGTCAACCGCAAAAATGTTTGCCGGGTTGAATCTCGAATGAAGAGAAGAAGAGATTCTGCACCTATAAGTCGCCTTCACCATATAGTGGTCAGAGTCAATATTTGCTCCACGATAGGACCGAACATCAATCATGCTCGATGCCCATCTCTTGCAGACAAGGACGTGGTCAATTTGGTTGACGATATGTTGATCTGGAGATCTCCAGGTCTGTCTGTGAATACGACGATGCGGAAAACACGTTAAACTAATGAGCATGTTTCTGATGGTCGCGAAGTCTATTAGTCGTTGGCCGTTGTCGTTACATTCTTCATGGAGGCTGTAACCTCCAGTAATCCCCCTATGCCAACTTTCGTTTCCGACTTTGGCGTTGAAGTCCCCCAGCAGCAATTTGACATCGTTTGATTGACGTGAGTCGAAGAGATTTTCTAGGCGGTGGTAGAACTCGTCTTTGGCCGCGTCTTCACTGACTTCGGTGGGGGCATGCGCGTTTATGAGCCAGAGATTGAAGAACCGAATTTTAATGCGAATCGCACACAGCCGCTCGTTTATGGGTTTGAAGTCGATAACATGCGGCTTAAGTTGATTGTTTGCAATAAACGCCACTCCAAACTCCCTGTGGCCCGAAGGTTTTCCACTTGTGAAAATTGTGTACGAATTTCGGTCGTCTATCTCGCTACTAAGCCATTTTGTTTCCTGGAGTGCAACTATGCTCAGCTTATATTTTTCAACCTGATCCAAGAGGGCCCTTAAGGCCCCTGCCCTATTCAGGGAGCGTACATTCCAGGTTCCGAAAGAGTAATCCGTTGTTCGTTTGCGAGGTCGTAGTTGAGTTGTATCCGTCCAATCCGAGGCTTTCGTTCCAGGTTTCTTGACGTCGAAATTTTTTTACAAGGATGAGTTGTCGGCCCATCGCTTAACCATGATAGTATTCGTAAACGAAAGAGGCCCATCATGGAGGGGCCTCTTACTGGCTAATCTTTGGTTTATTTGCTGTAACTGCTCGTCAAAATGTTTGCGTTTCTTACGTCTAATTAACCTATTAGATACTCGCCGAAGTTCGTTGTATCTTTCTTCCTTGGCTCGGGATGGGCGTTGTGTGTATTGGCGATAGGCTTCATTTTTCGCCTCAATCGAGGCCCTGCATTCGTCGTCGAACCAGTCTTCTCGTCTGCGCCGGCCTTTATAGCCCACGACCTCTTCTGCGACCCCCTTGATGCTGTCTTTGAACTCCTCCCAAAACTCATGGATGCCTAGATTATTGATGTTATCAAGCATGGGCGACAATTTTTCCTCAAGTGCTGTAGTATACGCAGCCGCCGGCCGTGGCATCATCAATCAGATTGTCAACCTCGAAGATCTTGGCAGGGTTGATTCTCGTTAGGTGCACCGAAGAGATTCTGCACCTGTAGGTCGTCTTCACCAAATAGTGATCGGTGTCGCAGTTGGCTCCTCGATAGGATCGAACATCTAGGACATTAGAAGCCCATCTCCTGCTCGATCTGGTTCACGGTGTATTCATCTGGAGACTTCCAGGTCTGCTTATGGATTCGTCGATGAGGGAAGCATGTAGAGCTTATGACCAGGTTTCTGCCGCTCGCGAAGTCGATAAGTCGCTGACCGTTGTTGTTGTTTTCGTCATGGAGGCTATGACCTCCAGTAGTTCCCCTATGCCAGCTTTCGTTTACGACTTTGGCGTTAAAGTCTCCTAGCAGCAGCTTGACGTCGTTTGATAGAAGTGAGTCGAAGAGTGTTTCTAGGTCGTTGTGGAACTCGTCCTTAATCGCGTCTTCTTTTACTTCTGTAGGAGCATGCGCATTAATGAGCCAGAGATTAGCGAAACGGGTCTTAATGCGGATCGCACATAGCCGCTCGTTGATGGGTTTGAAGCCGATAACGTGGTTCTAAGCTACTCCAAACTCTTTGTTGCCCTCCTCTTTTCCACTCGTAAGAATAGTGTGCGAATTGAGGTCGTTAATCTCGCTTTTGAGCCATTTAGTTTCCTGGATTGCAACTATGCTCAGCTTGTATTGTTCTAGCTGATCCAGGAGGGCCCTTAAGGCCCCCGGTCTATTCAGGGAGCGTACATTCCAGGATCGGGAACCATACGAAATCCCCAAACGTAGAAAAATCCCCAAAATCAAAATCCCCAAAATCAAAATCCCCATATTCAAAATCCCCATAATCATAATACCCATTTACAAAATCCCCATAATCATAATACCCATATACAAAATCCCCAATCATAAAATCCCCATGCACCCGAAATATGCTGGTAAATGGTAGATGAATGGTAGTAAAAAATGGTAGATGGCTGGTAGGGTAAATGTTTGATGAAAGACTGTAAATTGTTGATGGTAGATGGAAGGCGTTAAATGGTAGATGGTAAATGGCACTAGGTGGATCGTAAATCGATACAAACTTTTTTTTTGATTAGCACAAACAAAATGTTCGAGTACATTATATTGAATAAACGTTTGCATATATCGTTTGTATATCAGTCCACGACGGTGATTTTTTTATTGCATAGTAGGACTATTACAATTACAATAGTCTAAATCACCTACCATTTACCATCTACTATTTGCTATTTACCATCCACCATTTGCAATTTACAATCTACCATTTACCATCTGCCATCAACCATTTAAAAGCTACCATCCGTCTACCATTAACCACCTACCATCTACCATTTATCATCTGCCATTTAACATCTATCATTTACCATCTACAATAGCCTGAAGAAATTCCCCATTCCCCATTTGAGGTGTGATCTTAGAACGCGCGCGCGTTCTTAGATCACACCTCAAATGGGGAATGGGGATTTCGTTTGGGGATTTTGGTTTTGGGTATTTTGATTTCGGGGATTTTGATTTCGGGGATTTTGATTTCGGGGATTTTAATTTCGGGGATTTTGATTACGGGGATTTTGATTTGGGGATTTTGGTTTGGGGATTTTGTGACTGGGGATATCGTATCCAACCCTCCAGGATCCGAAAGAGTAATCAGTTGTTCGTTTGCGGGGTCGTCGTTGTTTTGTATCCGTCCAATCCGAGGCTTTTGTTTCAGGTTTCTTGACTTGAAGTTTTTCTTAGGATGAGTTGTCGGCACATCGCTAAACCATGATAGGGTTTAATCGTTGAGTAAAGGCCATCATGGGCATGCCTCGAAGATGCTGCTTTAGTGGTTGAGTTAAACGTTTTCTGTCACCTACGTGAGGTCGCTCAGAGTTTTCGAATCAGCAGATCATCTTTGCAAAGAATTTACAGACGATACGTATGCTTGAAATAGATTACGCGCATCAGCAGCAGCATCGGCATCGCGAAACGTCAAGCGCAATGCATTTTACATTGCTAACAAAAATGTTGAGGAGACGACTGCGCATTCAGCATATTTGTCAGCTATGAAATTCTGCCGCTGCTGCTGCTGTAGCGCGTAATCTATTTCAAGCATTAGATACTGGAGCATTCGGTCGGCGTCCAGTTACAGGCAGGCCTAGGGCTACATCAAACGCAGATGATCGTTACGTATATCTAACTCAATGTACTGCGAAATCGCCGCGTGACGAACACCAAGTGGTTATAAGTTCTTTTACCGTTAGAAGGAGACTTGCGGAGCGGAACCTGATTCCAAAGAGAGCCGCAACAGGTCCAAAATTAACGACATCCCACCGTCGGCACGACTTGAATTCGGTCCAAAGCATAAGGATTGAACGTTATAGAAGAGTGGGGTGGGGTGGGTACTCTTTACTGAGGAGACCAGGGTGAGTCTATATCAAATAATGATATATTGAAGAAAAGTTAATTGAACGGTTGAGCGCAAATGACAAGCAAACCATCTACAGGTATACCGTCAGGGGAGCACCTAGCCTTTCGGCCTTTATCTCCCGGTCCCGCTAAAAAGTTTGGACCTTCGGCTTTTTACTGACAAGGTGTTGTTGTCAGACGGAGATTTCTCCATCAGGCGCATGCACACACCATCCGGAATCCAACCCCGGGATTGCATCACTAGCTGGATGACTTGGGTAACAACCTCCAGCCACTACGAGTCCAACACCTTGATGGGCAAGGACCATGGTCCCCTGGGCACACCCATCCCCGTAGTACACTATTCGCTATGGACTTCTCCATAGCAGGTGTGATCCTCCTTCGGCCCCCTATTGGTTAAGCCTTACGTCGAATTCGGGCATGCACACCCCAGGCTCGTTGGACCTGTGACTCCGCGTCTGTGCAGACAACGAAGCGCTGCTTTTCACATCCAGGCGGCCCCTTCAGTTTACTAGTCAGCAATGCGACTCAGGCAGTGTGGTCATCAATCCACAAACTAGCTAGATATAGGCGCGTAGGCATTTTCCACCAAGGCCGTTCTCCCTAGCTAGCCCCTTCTTGACTCGGGTCATGCGGAGCCGTCACCTCCGAAGCTCACACGACTTCCGTATGATGCACCCCCCCACCAGGGGACATCAAAATCGTGCTAGGCCTTTAGTGCTTCCCTCCCGCAAACTATGGGGGGAGGTAGGCACGCCAAGAGCCACCCGTGCATAACTCAGGAGCACGGGACCGTTAACGCCCGAATGGTCTTTGTACAGATCCTCGCCATGGCGTATCAACTGTACCAGGGGCCCCCTTGCGCTACTAGGTCCGTGGTGTCGTAAGTCACCAAAGATCCCTGTCCGACTACAAACAGCCTTCCAAGCTGAGTGTCACACGGACACAGACCCCCCTGCGGGGGAGCGCAAATGACAGGGTAAAGACGAGGGTGGTAAATGTTTTTTTGCGAATAACGATTTTCAACCTTGAATCCGAGGAATAAAGAACATTCTATTGAATAGCCAACAAATAATATCCAACATGTCAAGTCGCAAAGCAATTACAATTAAATTACACGTGAATCGTAAATTAATGACTAATTTTGCTTTCTAATTCTGATATTATGAACTCTTATAAAATAAAAACGACTAATAGCAAAATCTTTGGGTTGAGTGAAATTACGATTTCGCTGAAATCTCATTAGGGTTTGAAGCGTTATGTACTTATTAACCGAAATGAAATTTACCGCGAAACCCTTGTGTAGTCTTTTTCTGTATACGTAATATCGTTGAGTGACCATTATTGTTACGAGAATGAATGGTGAAGTCAATTTTGAAAATGCTTGATTGTTCTCTGCATGCAATTCTGTCGTTTTCTATTTTCTACTCGGTGTACATTAGTACAGAAATAGTTTGTTTTTCGGTGTTGGAAGCATCAAAAAAAATTATACAGCCTATTTTGAAAAAAAAAAAACAAGCAGGATTCATCGTAGTCGACTTTTTTAAATATAAACTTATAAATGGATATTGCATTGAACAATTACAAACCAATAATTCTTTGTATCCTAGGATATGCCGGCGAAGAAACATTTCTATTTATTTTCAATATTTTTAGCATTTGAACGGATTGCTAAAACTCCCTAAATTCGGAATTCGGAAATATTTAGAGAAAACTTTATTCCTTTTAGATAGACTTTAGGACTGTAGATCCATGATCCATATGGGCGCAGCAAGGAATCAGTTTATGTGAACAAAACCAAAATTCAACCTAATTGTAGTCTGAAATTGACATAGTTAGGGGCGATTCAGACTATCGACAGGATTTACTAAATCCTAGATTTAGTTGACAATTGTACCATATTGTACTGCAATTACAATAATGCAAGTACATTCTACGATGCATTTTGAATTTAATGACACACGATTTAATCTAGTAGGCGGGTTTTGACTCGATTAATTTAGTGGTTTTAGTAAATCCTGTCCATAATGTGTATGGCCTCTAAGAGCAGAGAATTACCTCCAAATCTTCAACAATTAAGCTTTACCCCTAATTTTCGGTCACTGAAATATTAGAGAGTTTTAGCATGTCTTTGAAATAGAACGACATAATTTGACTTTCCATATAAAAATTCGCTTGCTTACCTTATACAAAACAATATATCATAATTTTGCATGTCCTAAGTAGGCATGGGTGTAAAATCACGACAAATGATTTTGACTGTTTCCAGAGCATCAAATATACCGAAATACACTCATGCCTACTTGGGACATGCAAAAATTATGATATATTGTTTCGTAAGCAAGCAAATTTTTATATGGAATGTCAAATTATGTCGTTCTATTTCAAACGACATGCTAAAACTCTCTATTGTTTAAAAAAAAATAAAACTGAAATATTCTCTACGCTCAAGGCTTATGTACATCAAGTTTGGATTAAGTTAACCAATGCCAAACTTCTATAATGTTCTTCCTCCTGCTCATTTTGTATTAAAATTAGAAAAGAATCAAAAGTAGCAGCCCTGGATACTTTATATTGTAAGAAAATTGTTAGTGTTTGCTATAGTAGCAATTACACGTCAAAACTGACTTATAATGGACGTAGTGTTTTGGTTCAGTAGAACAAAGGCTCTATGAGGCCTTTTTGCTATAATTTTCATATACTATATCGGATTCCAGACATCTTTCGATACACATCGATTAATTTTCGAGAACAATGAATGATGAAAGTCACATGACTTTCATTTCTATTGGGTAATCGGATTTGAATGGCATAATTACACTAATGATGTTCACCATCATAGTAATGAGTTAAATGTAATGTACTAATGGCTTTCGCCCCATCCCTAATATTTTCGTTATATCAATCCTGCATACTGGGTGCATGCAAAGAGGCTAGAGTTTGAGTAAATCGATTCGAGGTTAGAGAATATTATGCTCGTGGATTCAAGCATGTCCTGTGGTCTGTTTGTCGCGGTCGTTTAATCAATTTAAATTATTACTTTGTGATGTAGTTTGACTACAAGGAGACCGAACAGCGTTCAGTTGCGTCAGATTACGAATCAAAATTAAATAAAGTAATTGATCACGATCCATATGTAGAACGTTCAGATACTCCATTGTTATATGGGTAAAAATAAATTATTATGTACATATATGTATGTAATAGGTGTCCTATTTATTCAATGACAATACTGGGAAACACAATGATAATGGTAGAAAATAGTCAATAATATTAATTCAATCATTATGGGGTATTGAACATCACGGAAAAAAATTATAGCAACATTAAATTAATTAAATTCTACTCTAATGAAAAAATATATTGCCAAGTGAACTTACTACAACTTCGAATAAATTCAAATTAAGGAGTTCCGAAAATGTGGATGGCCCAGGACCAATGAATTAGCACATCTCTCAAATAATAACGGAACAAATAAAAAGACGCTAATAACAAGAAATTCAATTAAATTTGAATTTAGCTGAATCGCAATTTTGTTATAGAAGATTGTAAATTACTGCACGTTTCAAAAATAATGTGTATCGTTAAATGTTTTTGAATAGTTTCATTTGACTTGGTAATTAATAGTCCATTTGATGAGGTGACGATTTTCTCTTTAAGGGTTTTGTTAATACCTACATACAAGCTTAACCCATTAACGAGGAGACCCTAAAATCATACCGATTGAGCTGAAATCAACGTCGGCTTAAAATGGCTAAAAACACATTTTGTAAAAAAAAATTTTCCCCGGATGCCGGGTTCAGGCTCCCGGCACTGTTACATATAATAACATCAGGCACTCGAAGTACTCGAGGGTAATAAAGCGAAAAATATATGAAAGCCGATATTTTACATGAAGTTTGGAATGTAGATCCAACAATGACGTAGAAATAATACGAAATGTGTGCGAAAATTGAGCAGCCTTACAAAATTATTATGTCAAATATTGTATTATTTAATTTTATTATATATATATGTGTTTTTGCATGTGGAGTTGTTGTTGTTTCATTGAAAAGTTTCTTGAACACCCACAAAACGAATAGATTTTACAGTTTGTGAATGGGAAAAAGGTTTATAGAACTACAGTAGTTACCAATACAGATTTTGAGGATTATGGAAGATTTGCCAATTATTGTTTCAATTTTTTGTCAATTTGTCCATCCGCCCAATTTGTCTAAAAAGGACTAAATATAGAGCCTATAATTCGTCCTTGTCTATAATTTGGTCTACATTAGAAACCATTTCTTCTTTCGTAGCTCAAAATATATCCTTTTAAATATTATATTAGCAGAATTAAATAGAATAACTAATCCTTGGCCTCATGAAAATAAAGCTGACTTCTTGCTCCGGATACCCTTGAATCCGACTATCATTTTAATCCACATAGGACTACTATTGAATCCATATTCCGGATTTCTAGAGTAATTCTAATTCCGACTCTCAATATTTTTCGTATGTTATGTTAAATATGGCCGCTCAATTTGCCAGTCAAGGAGACACAAGGGTCTAGAAAATCATGTGACACGACTAATTTTAAGGAAAACCCTAAATAATAGCATTTTTTTCTTTTCAATTTTAACATTTATGAAGACTAATAATGCTATTTTCCTAGATAAAAATGTCTTGTTAAAATCCGGAATTTTCGTTAATCCGGATTTTTTGAGAATCCGGACTTTCTTTTAATGATTTATCCGGACTATCGCGTCAATAGTGTAAAAACTCCATAAAATAAAAAAAAATAAAACACTAAAAAAGTACATACTCATACACCTCGTATACGAGGAGTGCACTTTCCCCATATCAGGACGGATGTTACATATATGTAACAGTGTTATAAAAGTACTTATAAAATGTAAATTACGGACAGTATTTATTTCATTTGTATTGTTTCAAAAATACAATGTAATAACATACCATCACTTTTTTCCCAATTTTTTTCATACAATTAAATATAAATATAAAACTCCTCTACTACTTTTGCTATCGTGACGATTTTCGTCAACATCGAAAAAACCATCAGAAAGAAACCTCTATAACTTCCACAATAGTTAATCAAATTGAGCTAAATTGATTTCTACGAATTGCTAATAGTGTCAAGTACAGGATAAAACACTTTTTAGTGCCGAATTGATATCCTATTCCTTTAGCAGCCGTTTGAATCGAAGGATGTCTTACTGTTACATATATGTAACATCAGGCATTAATGGGTTAAACTCACCGAATTTGTGATATGAGCTATTGTCGCGAGAAGGTTAATGCTCTCAACTTGGTGTTTTTGGTTATATTTCAGAAACATTAGATGCTGTAACAGAAAATTTTTTAAGAAAACGTGAAATACTATAAATTGTCTGAATTCCTAACAATTCTCGAGATATGGCGTATTGAAAAATCGGAAATTTTATATAGAGAACAGAACAGAGCCTAATGCGGTGTATCTGTATAGATTAGCGATTATTCTATATAAGCTATTTGGCGAATTGTTACGAATTCGACATAATGCATTTCAAATAAACTTTATAGGAAAATTTGTAAGCTTTCATTCTTTATATTCCTTATATTTTTTGCCAACACAACACGGTTTTAAATTTTTACAGCTTTCAGAGTAGGCAATTGGCTGCCAACTTTCAGAGTTGTAAATTTACAACACGAAATTTACGTTAAATAAAGCATTTAAAATTACATCAATATATTTAACCCATTTCCAACAAAGATTTAATTTTAAATTCATAGAGGGAAACAAGTCCCATACCCATGTGTAAAATTAAATTTTTTATTTAAAATTAACTTAACGTTAACTCAGCCGTTTATAGGCAATTTCGAGTCAACGTTACAATGCATATAATTTCGGAGTGTATATAATGTGGCAAGCACTATATATTTCCTATCCTCACATGTTCGAAAATTTTGGACCACGCCGAGATTCGATCTACGGACCTCTAGATTACTAGCATCGTAGAGTGGCGACTCAACCAAGTGCGCCACACAGCGTAGCAGAATACTATCGACAAGATTTACGAAATGTAAAAATGAAATGATGAAAAATTACATTCATTTGATTTCATTTTACATTAAATGATGAAAAATTACATTCACTTGATTTAATTTTACATTTTTTGTTTGTAAAATTACAGTAGCAATGTGATTTCACAATATTTTATTTAAAATTTAATAGTTTTCATTTATTTTAACCTTTTGCTAAAGAAATGTGTAAGATTAAATTTTAATTTTTTTTTAGCTTTTTTTTGTAGTAATTTTTACTACACTTTGTGTGGGAAATTCAATAAACTTTTTACTGTGAACTTGTTCCACAGAACGGTACGGTTCATCAATGGGACACTTTGCATGGGAGGTACCCTTACTTTTGATCCGATTCAGCTTGATGGGTAAAATAATATACCTATAATAGTGATACCCAATGGTGATAAACCAAAACTTAGGTTTATGCTCCATATTTGCGAAGACTTATGCACTGAACCAAATTGGTACGTAATATACATGAAAAAGTATGTTAAATTAATAAACTGTGTCCTTGAAATGTCTCCGATGATTGCCTTTATTAATATAATAAACACACTTTCATTAGTCAATGTTTTGTACATTATATCAACAACCACATAATTGTAATGTTGGTAAGGAATTTCTGTTTATACAATGACCATCGATGATTGATTCAACAATCGCTTCATTAATTCCACTTGCTCACATTATAGATAGTGCAGTCATATTAGCATTTCAAATAGAAAAAAATAGAGTAAGGCTAACTTTTGTTGTTTTTGAATCAGTGGGCTCCCAGGAATCTACAACTGATTTTGCTAAAAAAAATTTTCATCGGAACGGTCCCAAAAAGGACAAAAAAGGATACTCTTAAATTCTTGACCGGAGGTCGGCAAGCGGGGTATCATATCAAAGGGGACGTCGAGTACATTACATATCCGGTGTTTGTTTCCTGTTTCAAGGACTCCCAACGGAATAAATCGAGCTTAAATGGAAAATTTTCGCGTTTCTCGTGTATCTTTCCAAAGCCATAACTACGAGAATAATTCAAGTTGTCACTACTTTTATCACTTTCCAGAATCTATAATAGCTGCAAATTCTACCATTAAATTTGCTAAGAAAAAAGTTGATCGGAAAGCTCTGAAAAAGGATATCAAAGGACACTAATTGCACATCTTAGTCGAACGTGGGCATGTGGGCTGTCATATCAAAGAGGATGACAAGTACATTCCATATCCGGCATTTGTTACTTGTTCCAAGGGCCTCAAAGGAGAAAATTGGGCTCAACTTAAAATTTTTTGGGTTTTCCCGTATCTGACCTTTCTAAAGCCGCAATTTTCCATTTAAGCCAGACTTATTCCATTTAGTGACCTTGAGAGAGGAAAGAAGCACGGGATATGCAATGCACTCGACGTCCTCTTTGATATGACACTCCACATGCCCACGTTCGATCAAGGTGTGAAATTAGTGTCCTTTTATGTCCTTTTTCAGAGCTTTCCGATCAACTTTCTTCTTAGCAAATTAAATGGTAGAGTCTCCAGCTATTATAGATTCTAAAAAGTGATAGAAGTAGTGACAACTTGAATTATTCTCGTAGTTATGGCTTTGGAAAGATACACGGAAAACTCGAAAATTTTCCATTTAAGCTCGATTTATTCCTTTGAGGGTCCTTGAAACAGGAAACGAACACCGGATATGTAATGTACTCGACGTCCCCTTTGATATGATACCCCGCATGCCGACCTCCGGACAAGGATTTAAGAGTATCCTTTTTTGTCCTTTTTGGGACCTTTCCGATCAAAATTTTTTTTAGCAAAATCAGTTGTAGATTCCTGCGAGCCCACTGATTAAAAAACAACAAAAATTAGCCTTACTCTATTTTTTTCTATTTGGAGGCCTGATTTGGGATATTTTGACTGCACTAAGAACTAACAAACAACCTAAGAAATGTTAAGCTAATGCTCGTCTAATCAATAATTTCCGATCATTGAATTTGCATGTTTTATTATACCCTTCACTCGTAGAGTAAAGGGTATATTAACTTTGTCATGAAGTTTGTAACGCATTGAAGGAAGCATCTCCGACCATATAAAATATGTATATATATGATCAGCATGACGAGCTGAGTCGATTGGGCGATGTCCGTCTGTCTGTCTGTCCGTCTGTCCGTCTGTCCGTCTGTTGCTACGCGTTTTACTCGGCCAGTTTAAAAGCTATCGAGCTGAAATTTTGCACACATGTTTCTTTTCATTGCAGGCAGTTTGTATGTTTGAATCGCTAAAATTGGACCGTGGGGTCATGGGGCTGCCATACAAACCTAACCCCCCAATTTGGTTTTTCTAAGAAAAACTTTTTCATGTGTTTACTAATTTCAACGAAATTTCACACAAATGTGTTTCTATTGATAACACAAAACATATGTAAGAATGGATCAAATCGGACCATGGGGTCATGGGGCTGCCATACAAACCTAACCCCCCAAATTAGGTTCTTCTAAGAAAAACTTTTTCATTTGTGCACCAATTTGAACCAAATTTCACACAAATGTGTTTCTATTGATGCCACAAAATATATGTAAGAATAAATGGAATCAGACTGTGGGGTCATGGGGCTGTCATACAAACCCAGCCCCCAAATTGAGTTTTTCTAAGAAAAACTTTTTTATTTGTCCACCAATTTCAATCAAACCTAAAAAAGTGCATTTCATTTGATGCCACAAAACATGTGTAAAAATGAATGGAATCGGACGATGGGGTCATGGGGCTATCATACAAAGCCAACCCCCTAAATTGAGTTCTTCTACGAACAAATTTTTTATTTGTGCACCACTTTCAACCAAAACTCGTAAAAGTGCACTTCAATTGATGCCATAAATAATCGGGCTATGGAGTCATGGGGCTACCATACAAGCCCAACCTCCCCATTTTGGATCTTCTAAGAAACATTTTTTCTACACCAATTTAAAAAAAACCTCAATGCGTCTTTATCAAAACAAAAAAAAAGTACAACAAATGGAATCGTACTATGGGGCCATGCTCCCGCATCCCCCCCAATAAAGTTTTCTGAGATATTTTTTTTTATTTTACCACTTATTCCAACCAAACCTTACACAAATATTGTTTTATCGACGCCACAGAATTTGTCAAAATCAAATATTATGCGAAAACAGAAGGAAAAGAATGGGGAAGTATTAAATACAAGTCATAGGTTTGCCCCAAAAAACTTTTAGCCCGAGGAGAGTGAAGGGTATTCAAATTTCGGCCGCGCCCGAAATTAGCCTCGGTCTCGTTTTTTTTTTAATTTAAAAAAATCTCACGTAGCCCAACATTGCATCTAGACTTTTGTAAGTGTGACAACATTTCTTTACCTCAGTGCGCTCTGAAAAGCATCATACAGTGGGACTCGATCCCCGGATCCTATGATTTGAAGACAGACGCCTTACCTACTGCACCAAAAGCAGACTATACATGATCAAGACTATCTTATCGTATTTGTCGAGCTTCAGACTAGCGTTAATTAATATTAGGGACAATTTATCAATATTGCAATCTAATAAATTAGTTCATAACCGCAATGAACAATAATAATGTAATAAAATAACATGTTTGTTGTAGTAATGTATGGCTGATCATGAAGCAGCCGAAACAGACATTATACTTATGGACGGACGATCATGAAGATTATGTATGCTATTTAGGTATGTACATAGATTTTGTTAATGTTTTCCTCCGATTTCCCTTATTTTGCCGGCACTTGACCTTATGCTGTGGCTGTGGTTAGCCTCAGATGTCAATGCGTTGCCCATTTTTACAGGCATTGCTTCGCACCGAAAATTTTTTTTGGCAATTTTTCCGTTTTTTGGCTTTGAAGCATGATTGCGGGCCGATCGTGATGTTCGAAACGAATCTTAAGCAAAGATCATCTCCAACTTAATGTGAGTACTCACATAAATCTGATTGCAAAATGCCCTGAGGATGAAACAAACTATACATACTTACATTTTGTGAGTTTTGCATTTCTCACTGTAACTCTTTATAGAATACCCATCACTTACCAATTCGTATGCTTTAAAGAAGCATATAGCTATTCGGGCTATAACAATCGTATAGTAGCACAAATTTCAATAATTGTTAAGGTAATATTTTGATCCAATAAATAACCGGCGAGACGGTAGTAGTCATCGTCATTCTAATGAGTCGCACTAGCTTTGGCGGTATGCGAGTAAACTTCTATAGATACTGTGGTGTACCTCCTTGAAGTCGACGAAGATTTGGCATTCGTCGATGTTATACTCCCAGGACTTCTAGAGCAATAGCTGCACGGTAAAAAGCTGAGCGGGCGTTCAACGAGCAGGTCTAAAGACTAAAGCCGCCTTGATTTTTATTTTCTGTTTTAGATAAAATCTTCTAAGACGTACAAACTAATGAAATGCCCCTGAAGTTTTCACATTTCAACTTATCATCCTTTTTGTCTGGCTGGTCAAGCGGTTAGTGCGCTCACCTTCGGTGCACATGAGTTCGAATCTCACCGTGGATCATGGTGTTTTTCGAACTCACGAGCTTGTGACGGACTATGATCAGCAGATAAGATCTTGGAAATAGGATGTCGCTAACACATCCTGCGGCCTTAGGCCAATGTTGGATTGTCGCGCCTGTTATTTTTTTTTTATCCTTTTTGTGGATTAGAAAGGTTATAGTTTTGCGCCAATCTTCCGGGATTATCGCGTCATTCCATATTTTCGCGAGCAGTGTGTGTGTGTGTAGCCTTGACAAGGCCCTCCCCATTATGCTTTAGCAGTTCTGGAATCTAGTCAGCGCCCGGCATTTTATTACGTTTTGATGGTGGCATTGCGCGATAAACTTCTTATACTGTTGCGGTGGAATCGGAGTGCCTAAATCAGCCATCTGCTCCAGAGCTACTTGAGTGAGGGTGTGTTGGATTGAAAATTGAAGAGCTTCCGAAATGTGAGGCTCAGCGTTTATTAACGATGTCGATGCCGCTGATGAGATTGCCATCATTATCCTTATCCTTACAGTGGCTTGTCCTGGGTTGGTATTCACTTTTTATTGAGTTATTAGCTTACATACATAGGCTTGAAATTAACCAAAGACTAGCTAGTATGAACAGTATACTAGCTAGTCTTTGGTTAATTTCATCATCAGCTGCTCGTTAAGATGCATACGATTTTTACGTCTAATAAACCTGTTCGATATTCATTGAAACTCGTCATATGAAGTACGAAAAAAGGAGTTCATATTCCGATTCAAGAGGCTATTTTACATTGGAAACAGTAGAAATGGGTGCTTTTTTGTGAACAGTATTATTCTTTATCTGTCTTTGGTGTCTTCTATGACTTAAACCTCAATATCTCCAAAGATAGACTAGCTTAATAAGCAAAATAAGGTGATTATTACAGCCAACAAATTTACATATAAAACAAAACTAACCGCACTAAAATCGGATGGTTTTTTACAGAATTTCAAATTCAAATTTTTGTGATTTGACCCAAAAACAATTATATTCTTCCATCTCAATTTTCTCCAACTTCTGTTAAGGTGAGGTGCTTGTACGATTCTTTTAAAAATTGGCGCATAGATGGAACACGTCATAGGGCTGCGGTAGAAATTGTTACCGCAAAAGAAGCTTAAGTTTCATTCAAATGTGACGGGTATTCAAATTTCGGCCGCGCCCGAAATTAGCCTCTGTCTCGTTTATTTTATTTTAAACGATAAATAAATGGAAATAGTCTATACAGGGTCTCCGGAAACTGCCGCATAAACGCACCGGATTGTGAATCCTCAGTTGATTTCCAGCAAAAAAGTTGTACAAACATACCCCCTCAGCTTAACCCTTTAGCTGCCACAGGCATTTAAAGATTTTTGAAAAAATCATTTTCTTGCACGACTTAAAGCCTAATATCTCCAAAGTTAAACCAGCTAGAATAGTGAAATAAAATGATTATTACAGTTAACATATTTATCTATAAAATAAAACTAACCACACTAAATTCGGATAAGAGGTTTGGTTTTTACAGAGCTTCAAAGTCAAATTTGCGTGATTTGACCCAAAAACTATCTTTTTTTCCATCTCAATTTACTCCAACTTCTGCGAAGTCAAGGTGCTTGTACGACTCTTTTAAAAATTGGCGCATAGTCTTACAATCATATCTTTCATACATCATTTTAATCTAGCTCCATTACTTCTAACAGTTTTTATACGTTAAGTGTAGAAAACTAGGGTTAATTTTAGCTCGAATTCAATACAATTCAATTTACACTGCCCCTAAAGATCTGCAATTGGTAAAATCTATTCAAAGATGTCGAAATCGAGCCAATTTGTGTGAATTTGTGTATTTTGGTGCACGATATGTGAAAACACGTCTCGCTAGTTGTGATTTGACAGCGGCACGGCTCTCGCTGTCGTGAGCTTCCCATAAGAACCAATGCATTTCGATGTGTCGAGCTTGCGAGCCGTTTTCGCGTCGTGCGCATGAAGCCTAATTGTCGCGGTTACGTGACCTTGTCCTCCAGTCTCGGAAGCCCAGCAGCTGGTGGGCGTCTTCACCTACGGAGTTCTTCCATCGAGCTCTCGGTCGTCCACGCAACCTCGCTCCGTCAATTCATTGTGCGTTCATCACTTTCTTTGGCATGCGATTATCGTCCATCCGTTTTACATGCGCCGCCCATTGCAGACGTTGAAGCTTCACGATTTTCGATACTTGCAGCTCATCGTACAATTGATACAACTCATGGTTGTACCGGATACGCCATTGGTCTCGCTCGCGAACGGCCCCGAAAATTCGCCGAAGGACCTTTCGTTCGAATCGGTCTAGCAAAATTTCGGAGGCTTGGGTAAGGGTCCATGTTTCGCAGCCATAACATAGCACGGGTCGGATAATCGTTTACACGCGGAGCTTCGTGTTCCTGTGCGCAAGTTTCGAATTAATTATAGGGAGGACCGAAAAATATGTCTTATTGGCTAGTTGTATCCTTCGCTTAATTTCGTCGGTTTCAGGGCCGGCCCTAGGGGTGGGCGAACTGGGCGGTCGCCCAGGGCCACCACTTTCGAAGGCCCACCACTCTTAAAGGACCTTTACTTTCCAGGGGCCACCACTCGGAAACGGCGTCAGTACCAAGGGGCCTCCGCGCAACACCCTTTTGAAATATGGATATGATTTTATTGTGATTTCTGAGTCCATTTTTTAAAAACGCTTTTAATTTCAATAGAAATGCTTCCACCAAAACGAGTTCGACTAAATCAAGAATCGGTTGCTTTAAAAAGAAGGTGACATTGGAAGCATTTATAGGCACACCAAAAAGGCGTTTCGTAGTTAAAGAGAAAGAAAATATATCTCCGTCTAGTAATCCTCAGCAGCCAGGTTCAAGTTTTATCGCAGATGTAACAGAGTAAGTACAATACGAATAAAGCGCATCATTTTTCTGAAGATTTTGACGAATGGGGAGGGTGCAAATCGCATAAAATCAAATAACGTTCTTTTTTTGCTTTTGTTGTTAAGGAAGAAAATCTCAATTGATAAGCAAAGCCAGCAATTAATTGATCAAGAAATAACGCACTGGAGAAATTAAACGAATTAATTTCGTTGCGAAATTCTTGGCTCAACGAAATCTTGCATTCCGTGGTAGCGTTGATCGGCTATTTCAACCAAATAATGGGAATTTCCTGGGGTTAATAGAAATTCTTCGTGAACGATCTTACGTTACAAAAACATCTCCGGCGAATGAAGAGTGACGAAATTCATGATCATTATTTAGGGAAACGCATTCAAAATGAAATAGTCAAACTAATGGGAGATGAAAAGCTGGCGTTATTGGAATCTTACAAAGAAACTGGTTTCGAATTGGCCCAGAATGCTGCCAAACTATTAGACGAGGAGCTGGAAATGACGGCCGAAGAAATGATTTTTCCTGCAGCAAGCACCATGAGAAGATGCAAAGCTAAAAACAATTTTCGAATGAAGCTGACGATGACTCTTTAACGGGTTTACAATGGAAATTTCACACAAATGTGTTTCTATAGATAACACAAAATATATGCAAGAATGGATTAAATCGGACCATGGGGTCATGGGGCTGCCATACAAACTTAACCCCCCAAATTAGTTTCTTCTAAGAAAAATTTTTTTAAGTGTACACCAATTTCAACCAAATTTCACACAAATGTATTTCTATTGATGACACAAAACATATGTAAGATTGAATCAAATCGGACCCTGGGGTCATGGGGCTGCCATACAAACCAAACCCCCCATATTGGTTCTTCTAAGAAACATTTTTTTACACCAATTTCACAAAACCATGAATTAATGTGTCTTTATCAAAGCAACTAAAACCGACCGAACTACACCTGGACCGAAGAACACCTGGATGTGTCAAATGAAAAAGCAACAACAACGCATTGGTCTCGGCGATGACACGATCCAAGATAGAGCAGCCTGTAGAAATATGCTGAGATATTATCGCCAAAACGGGCGATGTGCCTACACTGCAGGTCGAGCAACGCGAAACCATGGAGCGGTATAAAGAACGAGGCAAGGAAGAAGAATATCAAAGCAACTAAAAAGTTCAAAACGAATGGAATCGTACTGTGGGGTCATGCTCCGGCAGCCCCAATAAAATTTTCCGAGTAAATATTTTTATTTGCCCACTTATTTCAACCAAGCCCAAAACTTTTGCCAAGACGGAAGAAAAAGAATGAGGAGGGGGATTAAATACAAGTCATAAGTACGCCCGAAAAAACTTTTAGCCCAAGCGAAGGGTATCCAAATTTCGCCCGCGCCCAAAATTAGCCTCGGCCCCGGGGGTTGGCGAGCGAAGCAAGCAGGGGGCGAAGCCCCCTAGTTTACAAGTACATTATGCACCCCTTGGTCCCAAGGAGTTTGAAGTAGTGTTTAGCGCGAACGTTGTCAACGTCAAGCATAAAATATTGGAACTCTATTTGTCAAGTCGGTCAAGCAACGTACTATTACGATATCAACATTGTGAATACAATTATTGGAGAATAATAATTCAGGCCATCTACATTAACGAAAAAAAAGTAATTAAAAATGAAAAATGTAAAAGAAATTGTCTTTAAAATCAATTTTTATTTGAATGTTGATAGGGGCCACCATCGCCGATTTGGCCCAGGGCCACCAAAATTCTAAGGCCGGCCCTGGTCGGTTTCGTTGGCGTCCTTTGATAAGTTACAACCCAGATAGTTGAAGTTGTCTACATACTCGATATTAAGGTCCCCCACTGTGATGCTTGAATTTGCTGGCGTCCTTGTTTTCGATTGCATCATGGCATTTGTTTTGCTTTCGTTGATATGTAGTCCATCTTCCTTTGCGGCGTTATTGAGGTTATGCCGAAGGCTTTCTGCATCACCCAACCTTCGAGACATGATGTTGATATCTTCGGCGTACGCTACTAATTGAGTCGACTTGATGAGTAGCGTTCCGCTGCTGTCCATTCATGGCTCGAATTATATACTCCAAAGCCAGGTTGAAGAGCGTCGGCGCCAGCCCGTCGCCCTGCTTGAGTCCAGTACGAGTTTCAAATAGGTCAGTGAGCCGGCTCTGCACTTTGACCTGCGAGACGGTATTAGTCATCGTCATCCTTGTGAGTCGCACTAACTTTGCCGGTATACCAAAATTCAGCATAATGCTGTACAGTACACTTCGATCGATACTGTCGTATGCCGGCTTGAAGTCGACAAAGATTTGGTATACGTCGATGGTATATTCCCAGCACTTTTGGAGTAGTAGCTTCACTGATCGGTGGTTGTGCGACCAGGACTGAAGCCGCCTTGATACTCGCCAATGATTCGTTCTGCGTACGGATTAATTTTATTTTCAAGAATTTTCGATAATATCTTATAGGCCGTACAAACTAATGATATGCCCCAGTAATTCTCACACGTCAGCATTTTACCTATTTTGTGGATTGGGCAGATTATGCTTTTGCGCCAATCTTCGGGGATTACCTCGTCGTTCCATATTTTCAGCAGTAGCACATGTATAGCGTTGGTCAGGCACGTCCCACCATGCTTCAGCAGTTCTGCTGGGATCTCTCCAGCGCCGGGCGCTTTATTATTTTGAAGCGACTGTATGGCAAGACTCACCTCCTCTACTGTTTGGGGGTAGAACGGGAGGGCTTGTTTCGGCTAACTGCCCAAGAGCTGGCTCCGCGGGGGATGTTGATGATACATTGAGGAGCTCTTCAAAATGCGAGGCCCATCGTTTGTTGACGCTTTCGAGGTCGCTGATGATGTTAACATCCTTGTCCTTACATAGGCTTGTCCTGGGTTGTACTTATGGATGCCTAGATTATTGATGTTATCAAGCATGGGCGACAATTTTTCCTCAAGTGCTGTAGTATACGCAGCCGCCGTGGCATCATCAATCAAATTGTCAACCTCGAAGATCTTGGCAGGGTTGATTCTCGTTAGGTGCACCGAAGAGATTCTGCACATGTAGGTCGTCTTCACCAAATAGTGATCTGTGTCGCAGTTAGCTCCTCAATAGGATCGAACATCTAGGACATTAGAAGCCCATCTCTTGCTGATCAGTACCTGGTCGATCTGGTTCACGGTGTATTCATCTGGAGACTTCCAGGTCTACTTATGGATTCGTCGATGAGGGAAGCATATAGAGCTTATGACCAAGTTTCTGGCGCTCGCGAAGTCGATAAGTCGCTGACCGTTGTTGTTGTTTTCGTCGTGGAGGCTCTGACCTCCAGTAGTTCCCCTATGCCAGCTTTCGTTTCCGACTTTGGCGTTAAAGTCTCCTAGCAGCAGCTTGACGTCGTTTGATCGAAGAGTGTTTCTAGGTAGTTGTAGAACTCGTCCTTAATCGCGTCTTCTTTTACTTCTGTAGGGGCATGCGCGTTAATGAGCCAGAGATTAGCGAAACGGGTCTTAATGCGGATCGCACATAGCCGCTCGTTGATGTGTTTGAACTTTGAAGCCGATAACGTGGTCGTTGAGCTGCTTATTCACGATAAAAGCTACTGCAATCTCTTTGTTGCCCTCCTCTTTACCACTCGTAAAAATAGTGTGCGAATTGAGGTCGTTAATCTCGCTTTTGAGCCATTTAGTTTCCTGGATTGCAACTATGCTCAGCTTGTATTGTTCTACCTGATCCAGGAGAGCCCTTAAGGCCCCCGGTCTACTCAGGGAGCGTACATTCCAGGATCCGAAAGAGTAATCAGTTGTTCGTTTGCGGGGTCGTCGTTGTTTTGTATCCGTCCAATCCGAGGCTTTTGTTTCAGGTTTCTTGACTTGAAGTTTTTCTTAGGATGAGTTGTCGACACATCGCTAAACCATGATAGGGTTTAATTGTTGAGTAAAGGCCATCATGGGCATGCCTCGAAGATGCTGCTTTAGTGGTTGAGTTAAACGTTTTCTGTCACCTATCACGTTGAGCAACCCGAGACGCTGCAGATGTAAATACAGCACTCAGGCACTCCAAATGTCGCATCAGATGATTTGACTTAGCCGTTAGAGAAACCCACTACCGTTACCAGGGGGCGCCCGCGCGGAGGACACATGGAGAAGTCTTTTGCCCCCGATTAATAGGACAAATTTATTACAATCTATCTATATATGTATATAAAATTGGATGTGTATTTGTGTCTGTTGCCATTAAACGTCTAAACCACTGGACCGATTTGGATGATTCTTTTTTGTTTTATCCGTCTTACGTTGGAGAAGGTTCATGGACAACAATTTTTTTTGAAAATCGCAATAATTGTTAATATCGAAATTCCATTTTGTGTGAGAGTAAGTGATTAAACCTACTCGATTCATACGCTTTAAATTTTTATACGTTTCTCCTCAAAAAGTTTGTTTCCAAACTACTTCGAAACGGCGCGCGGCTAGACCGATTTCTATGAAATTTTGTATAATATCCTTGCTATGTATGGGAATCGGTCGTTAACTATATTTCATGTCCCGAAGTGCCCCCTCTTCTTTTTATCTTTAATTTAGTATTTTGACATTTTTATGTCTTGACTCTGGCACATAAATCGAAAATCGTCACGAAAATTGCAACGAAAAAGCGTTACGTTTTTGGCATTACAGGTAGTAAGTACCCTGTGAGTTTTGGGTGCCATTCAAGGAAGTTGGGCTAGGTGGTACCCTGTCAGTGTTGGGTGCCATTCAAGGTTCAACAGAGGTTGGGCCTGGGTTCAATTTACGTTCAACTTGAGTTCAACTTGAGTTCAACTTGGGTTCAACTTGGGTTCAACTTGGGTTCAACTTGAATTCAACTCGAATTCAACTCGAATTCGACCCGAATTCAACTTGAATTCAACTTTCAACTTAGGTTCAACTCACGTTTAACTTTCGTTCAATTTTTGTTGAACGACCCAAAAAGTGTAACTTTTAACTTAGGTTCAACTCATGTTCAACTTTCGTTCAACTTTTGTTGAACGACCCAAAAAGTGTTACTTTCAACTAAGGTTCAACTCACGTTCAACTGTCGTTCAATTTTTGTTGAACGACCCAAAAAGTGTTACTTTCAAATTGGGTTCAACTTGGGTTCAACTTTTGTTGAACGACCCAAAAAGTGTTACTTTCAATATTAGGTTCAACTCATGTTCAACTTTCGTTCAACTTTTGTTGAACGACCCAAAAAGTGTTACTTTCAATATTAGGTTCAACTCATGTTCAACTTTCGTTCAACTTTTGTTGAACGACCCAAAAAGTGTTACTTTCAACTTAGGTTCAACTCACGTTCAACTTTTGTTGAACGACCCAAAAAGTGTTACTTTCAATTTAGGTTCAACTCACGTTCAAGTTTTGTTCAACTTTTGTTGAACGACCCAAAAAGTGTTACTTTCAACTTAGGATCAACTCACGTTCAACTTTTGTTGAACGACCCAAAAAGTGTTACTTTCAACTTGAGTTCAACTCACGTTCAACTTTTGTTCAACTTTTGTTGAACGACCCAAAAAGTGTTACTTTCAACTTAGGTTGAACTCATGTTCAACTTTTGTTGAACGACCCAAAAAGTGTAACTTTCAACTTAGGTTCAACTCACGTTCAACTTTTGATGAACGACCCAAAAAGTGTTACTTTCAACTTAGTTTCAACTCACGTTCAACTTTCGTTCAACTTTTCTTGAACGACCCAAAAAGTGTAACTTTCAACTTAGGTTCAACTCACGTTCAACTTTCGTTCAACTTTTGTTGAACGACCCGAAAAGTGTAACTTTCAACTTAAGTTCAACTCACGTTCAACTTTCGTTCAACTTTTGATGAACGACCCAAAAAGTGTTACTTTCAACTTAGGTTCAACTCACGTTCGACCCAAAAAGTGTAACTTTCAACTTAGGTTGTATAAATCATTTCGAGGTTGCATCAGTACTGTACATTAGCATTGGTTGAAAACATGAAAATGTCCCACTGAGTTGCGGACTTGTACGCAAGCTGTTTTTCTAAATGCCTGTCAACCATGACGTCACTGAAACACCCATAGCTCCCCTCCTGGGCCACGGAGGCTAACCGTTGTGGTGTTTTTTACAGTAAGTGATTAAGCCTACTCGATTCATTCACTTTACATTTTTATACGTGTACTAAATGAAATCGAACCGGGCTTAAGGATATGATAGAAATATGGTGATATGACGTAGTGTAATGGAGCCATAATAAATCCTTGGATATCTCCGCAATCCTTTGGCGGAGTGACACGATTGAGGTGTCGCCGGACTCGCCACAAAATTGCCTAAAGGGTCATTGGAACCTCTTCCCCAATTAGAGCTCAGAGTGGTCAGAAATCCGTCGATATCTCAGATAAATTGCATTCAAGGTGAAAATGTTGTTATGTACATACATCCTGGATGTTGTCACAGCAATTTCACAACCCACTTCGTACTACTTCGGAAATCCGTCGATATCTCCGGAATCCTTTGGCGGAGTGGCACGATTGAGGTGTCGCCGGACTCGCCACAAAATTGCCTAAAGGGTAATTGGATCCTCTTACCCAATTAGAGCACAGGGGGGTCGGAAGTCCGTCGATATCTCCGATAAATTGCATTCATACATACATCCTGGATGTTGTCACAGCAATTTCACAATCAACTTCGTACTACTTCGGAAATCCGTCGATATCTCCGCAATCCTTTGGCGGAGTGACACGATTGAGGTGCCGCCGGACTCGCCACAAAATTGCCTAAAGGGTTATCGGACCGAACACTGCACAGGATGGTCAACGATAACCGTAAACTTGGATGTATGAACAGTTTTCAATATTTGGCGCGCTAACATCAAACTTAAATATATGTATAATTGAAATTTAGTTTTTGATTATGCCTCCCAAACGATAATCTATCGGTCGATCAGTATCGAGTATTTCTTTCATTTACCATCTTGGAATCAGTAATATTAATTAATGATTTTCGAAATAACTCACGCTAATAATAACACTCCCTATCCCTATATTTTTGAAGGGCAAGTGCAGTCTCATCAATCAGTCAGGGGGTTGAGAATGTTGTTGTTGCCTTGACCCCTTAAGAAGTAGTGGCGCGACGCAAATTTGTTTTGTTTCCATATCCATTTTAGTTTTACCATCGATACGTCGATCCCAATAAATTATAATTAGCAGGTGTATTGGCATTCAAAATCGCATATAAGGTTAAATTAGTGTTAAGTTGTGAGCGAAGCGAACAACGCGAGCGTAGCGAGCACTAGATAGTTTCAAATAAAAGTAGGCATTAGCTTGAAAAATTCGTTGTCAATCAATATCTCGTATCGTGCGCGAATGAACCGATTTTGCTTCGACTTGCATACCAATTTTTAAATTTGTATGAAAGTGTCGCTTTACTTTGAGCTTTTTATATTCCTGTTAAATAGAAACAAGAATGAATGAAAAAATTAAAACCATTGGCCGAAGTAGAAGAAATTTAAGAAGGAGAATTTCTAAGCGTTTGAAAGAGGATTGGAAAAATGATGTGCCTAAGGCAATGTTAGAGAGTAGTTCAATGATGAACATAAAGCTTAACACATTACACAAATTTAATGAATTGAGTAATGCTGAAAATATTATTAGTCATTTTGAAAGTAATGAGCAAGTAAATGCTACAGGAAGCTACAATTTGAAAATGGAGATAAAACGTTGGAGTATAGAAGAAAATATAAGTCATAATTGCTTGAATAAATTATTAGTGATACTAAACAGAAGTGGCCTAGAGCTTCACAAAAACACAAAATCTTTGCTAAATACACCAAGGACTTCAAATAATGTCAATGAAATGGGCGGTGGTGAATTTTTATTCTTTGGGGTGGAATTTTGGTTGCACAAATTGAAATTAGAAAGTTTACCAGATTGCATTTCTTTGAATATCGGCATAGATGTACCCTTGTCTAAATCGTCTGGACTTTGCTTGTGGCCAATACTCGGGGAATTCATGAATATCCCAGGAAACAGTGTTTTTGTAATTGGGGTATATTCTGGTTATAAAAAACCCGATGATCCAAATAAATTTCTAGAAGAATTTGTCGAAGAAATTCAAAAGTTGACAACAGAAGGATTTTTTGTGGGTGATAAATGTATAACGAGACCGAGGCTAATTTCGGGCGCGGCCGAAATTTGGATACCCTTCGCTCCTCTCGGTCTAAAAGTTTTTTTCGGGCGTACCTATGACTAGTGTTCAGTCCTCCCCGCTTCCATGCTTTTGAATTTTCTCATAAGTGCCGTGGCGATGATTTATTGGGTGAAGCGGGACGTGGGTTTCTTATAAGAACCAAAATGACGGGGAAGGGGGTTGTAGGGCAGCCCTATGGCCTTCCCATAAATTTTTACGTATGTTTGTGGCATCAATTAAAACATATTTGGTTCAGATTGGTGGACAAATCAAAAAGGCTTCTTCGAAGAACCTAATTTGGGGGTTGGGTTTATATGCCAGCCCCATGACCCCATGGTCCGATATAATTCATTTTTGCATATGTTTTGCACCATCACTAAAAATACATTTCCATGAGGTTTAGTTGAAATTTGTGTCCAAATAAAAAAGTATTTTTTAGAAGAACCTAATTTTAGGGGTCAAGTTTGTATGGCAGCCCCACGACCCCATAGTCCGGATTCACGTTTGTTATGTGGCATCAATAGAAATCTAATTTTCTGAGGTTTGATAGAAATTGGTGAACAAATAAAAACGTTTTTCTTAGAAAAATTTGATTTGGGTGGCTAGGTTTGTATGGTAGCCCCATGACCACATGGTCCGACTCCATCTATTTATACATATCTTTTGTGTCATCAATAGAAACACATTTGTGTGAAGTTTGGTTGAAATTGGTGTATAAATACAAAAAAATTCTTAGAAGAACTTAATTAGGGGAGCTGGTTTCTATGACAGCCCCATGACTCCATGGTCCCATTTGGTCCATTTTTACATATGTTTTGTGGTATTACTAGAAACACATTTGTGCGAAATTTGATTGAAATCGATGAGAAAATAAAAAAGTTTTTCTTAAAAGAACATAATTTGGGGAACTAAGTGTGTATGGCAGCCCCACGACCCCATTGTCCGATTTGGTCGATTTTTACATATATTATGTGTTACCAATTAAAATACATTTGTGTGAAATTTGATTGAAATTGGTGTATAAATAAAAAACTTTTTCTAAGAAGAACTTAAATTTGAGGGGTAGGTTTGTATGGCAGCCCCACGACCCCCTTGTCGGATTATAGCGATTCAAACATACAAACTGCCTGCAACAAAAAGAAGCATGTGTGCAAAATTTCAGCTCCATAGCTTTTAAACTGGCCGAGCAAAACGCGTCGCAACAGACAGACAGACGGACATCGTCCAATCGACTCAGCTCGTC
Source organism: Microchrysa polita (assembly GCA_949715475.1). Taxonomy (NCBI): domain Eukaryota; kingdom Metazoa; phylum Arthropoda; class Insecta; order Diptera; family Stratiomyidae; genus Microchrysa; species Microchrysa polita. The sequence goes on from OX454415.1 coordinate 75,161,947, forward strand.
ACGCTGATCATATATATACATATTTTATATGGTCGGAGATGCTTCCTTCAATGCGTTACAAACTTCATGACAAAGTTAATATACCCTTTCACTCTATGAGCGAAGGGTATAAAAATTAAACTAAACGCGTTTTGTTGCGATGCCCCAGCACGAGTATTCATAACATAAGTTAAAGGCCACAGTTCGTTCTACGGTTGCTCCAAATGTACCCAAATAGGTACTTATAAAGCTAATAAAGTGATATATTCATCAGATCGAGGGGGATAGGATATATGTACACTTCTCATCACATTTCTAGCAATATCAATCATGCAAATATCCTGGAAAATATAAACGTTGGGATGGTTTCACAATTTCCAGTTGAACCAATGCACTTGCTCGATTTAGGAGTAACCAAAAAAATACTGACTTGTATTTTCAATGCGAAGGTATCTGGACGAAAACTCAGAAGTAAAGAAAAAGAGAACGCTTCACAAAAATTACTATCTTTGCGTAGTTTTATTCCTAGAGAGTTTGCAAGGAAACCCCGTGGATTAACTGAACTAAAAAGGTGGAAGTCAACGAAATTGAGACAATTCGCTTTATATACAGGATTAATCGTTTTAAAAGATTTAATCGAAGAGGATACTTTTTATCATTTTCGATTATTCTTCTGCGCATACAGACTATTATTATGTCCCTCTTCGTGTGCAGAAAACTTGGAAAATGCAAACGAAATGTTCTTATATTTTGTGGAATCTTTTAGCACGATTTATGGGGAAGAAAATTTAACGTATATTGTCCATAGTCTTTTACATATATCAGACTGTGTGAAGCAATTTGGACCACTTGAAAACTTTTCGGCATATCCTTTTGAAAATTTCATGCAATTCTTGAAAAAGCAAATTAAAAAACCAAATAAAGTGCTCCAACAAATATACAAGAGAACAATGGAAAGCTACAATTTAATGATAAACGAAAGAAAAAAAAATCACGCAGGATTCACTAAATTGCTTTACTCATCACCCGAAGCAAACACTTACTCCGGTTATCAGACGGAAGCAGTCTTCTACAGTAACTGCAGTCCCAACGATTGTTGTTTGATAAATGAGAAAGGAGAGAGTATACTGGTGAAAATAGAATCATTTAAAGAAATAAACTCTGAAAAATTAGTCGAAATCAGACGATTTAGAAACTGTTCAGCATATTTTACATCACCAATAAATTCAATTGATATTGGAATTGTAGCTACGAATGAAATGAGTGTGAATCAAGAGTTATTTCATATTGATGCAATTAAACAAAAATACGTTAAGCTTCCTGAAAATAATTCATTCATTCTAATTCCTTTGCTTCATACGCTTGAAAAATTTTAATACATATATATTTTTTTTCCAAATTGAAGAAAATGTCCGGAAAAAAAATCTAAATGAAAAAATATTCAATATAATCGGGCCGAATCGCCTAAAACTAACAAGAGGTAATATATTTTTAATAAATTAATAATTTATTAATTACATGATTTTTTTTAAGAAAATGAATCGCAAAGCGTTTTCATGCATGAAAAACTTATCCGTATTGAGAACACGCAAAATAATCTGGCTCAAATGTTAGGAATTCCCAGCAACTGTAAGTTACATTATGTCACCAATATGACCAAACCGACACGGTATTGGCAATTTACTTAGAAATTGCCAATACCGAGTCGATTGCGCAGTAATGTAAGCAAGGCGTTATGTGAATGATTGGATTGTCCTAATAATTTTAAATATGTATTTGAACTTCTATCAAACAATAATGTTAATCTTAATTATCTGTACTATACAAATTTGTTAACAGCCCTATATCGTCGAAAATAATGTGCCAATTATTGAAATTGACGACGAAACTGTCAGTCAACCGAAGAAGTTTAGTGATACGAGTATCAATGAGGGAAATACAGATACAGAAGTATCTTATTCGCAGTCATTTACATCTGATACCGAACAGATTTCAACACAAGCAGAAAGACTGAAAAGTTCACTACATTCAACAAGCAATTGTTGCTGCTGTAAAAAATGTAAAAACAACTTTGTGTGTAAATATTATGTTCAAAATATTCTCTGTTTTGTACAGTTGAGGCAATGAAAAAGCAAATTACTAGACTGAGTGTTATGACCGAAAAAATTTTCAACTATATTCTCCCGAAAAAAAAGATCCTGTTCTGCCGTCATTACCTATGAAAAGTGTTGAGCAGTTAGAAGATTTTGAAAAAAAAAATTAGAAAATTCTCAAATAAAAAATGCTCTGGTAAATTTATAAGCAATTGAACTATTGACTCTAAATCATTATGTATTCATTATAACATGTTTATATACCTACATAGATTGTATACATTAAGAGTATTAAGGGACGGCAGAATTTTTGGTGAGCTGATCGATTTAGAAGTTGCCAAAGAATACAATTTAGATGGAATGAAGAAAAAACAAAATTTCTCGTATTTAAAAGACTTCGTTGAATGTTTATTTGGTAAGTTGTATTGAAAAATGCATCAAATTTTGAATTAAGCTAATAATAATAATAAGAATAAGAAGAAGGATTGACCATCAATTCTATTGCAATTGTTCACATCTGTTTTTTTCCTACTGGAATTACATAGTGCCACAATTGGCTTTTTCTATTTTATAATGTCTATTGTCTTTGCAGCCTCTTTCCAGGCTGAAGGTTTCGGGAGGATCGAATTTGAGGCTGAGCTCCGGGCGAGTCTCAAGAAAGCGCGCCTAACTTTCAATAAAAGAACTTGGCGAAAGCAGCATATTAATTGATTTCCTGTTTTAATGTATTTAAATAAATAACAGGCGCGACAATCCAGCATTGACTAAGACTAAGGCCGCAGGATGTGTTAGTGACATCCTTTTTCCAAGATCTTATCTGCTTTTTCTTGAGGTAATGATATCAGCATTACGCTCAGCAGTGTTATTTATCCCCATAAATGGGTACTCGTTTAACATCTGAGTGAGATCATAGTCCGTCACAAGCTCGTGAGTTCGAAAAACACCATGATCCACGGTGAGATTCGAACTCATGACCCTGTGCACCGAAGGTGCGCGCACTAACCGCTAGACCAGCCAGACTACTAATGTATTTAGTTTACATATAATTATTTGTTTGATTTTCAACAATTATTAACAAAAACAATTATAAAAAATATTTGGTTTTGTTATTGATTTACCTAAGGCGGTCATCGAGTCTTTTCACAGGAACTGGTACTATTCCTTTAGTAATTACGGCAATCGATACTAGATTTATTTCTGTACTCGATTATTCATCGGCTACAGAAACTGTTCATTAATCGATTATAGTAATCAATTTTTAATTGCTAAAAATATCGATTTTTCATCAAAAGAAGACATCAATTTTTAATTAAGCAATGCCATCGATTCTATATCAACCACAGTCATCGTTTTTTCATAAATTCTTCATAGACCGTAGGTGTCGATTCTACATCAACGATAGGCTTCAGAATAAGATCAATTCCAGTCCTCACTTTCGGTATCGAAAAAACGGCCAAGCCCATACAAATGTCTCGGGTCCTTCTTCTCCGATCAGTGCACAGGGTGGTCAGCAATAACCGTCAACCTGGATGTTTGATGGTTTCCGGGTTAGTATGAACAGTTTTCAATAGGTGGCGCGTGTACATTTTAGTAAGCTTGGCGAAAACTGAGTTAGTGAGCGTGCTTCGTGATTATAGCAATAAAAACGTGTGATGTGTGCAAATCCTCACATTAAACTGACATACATATATAATTGAAATTTAGTTTTTGATTATGCCTCCCAAATGAGAATCTATCGGTCGATCAACATCGTATTTCTTTCATTAATTCACCATCTTGGAATCAATAATATTATTAACCAGTTTAGTTTAACCATCGATACGTCGATCCCAATAAATTATAATTATCAGGTTGATTGGCATTCAAAATCGCTCATAAAGTTAAATTAGTGTCAAATTGTGAGCGAAACGAAGAACGCGAGTTCTCTCAGCCAGTTGACTATAAAATTCTATAGCTATTTCCATGGATTTTTTGTATTTTGCAAAGATTAGAAAAGATTAAACATTTATAGGTTAAGAACTCCAGTTCTAATAAAATATACTCTCTAAAACATATTGGATTTATTCGATCAGACTATGTATTTGATACTATAATGTACATATAAGTTTGGCGAACATCTAAGGAAAATCATAAAGATTGATTTTAATACAGTAGATCCTTAGAATTTTAGAATTTTTCTATACTGTGTCACAATCATATACTTACGAAAATATAGATAGGTAGGTACATATTTACTGGTAGCCTACTTTGTATGTACATACATGCTCTCTGAACAATAAATGTACACCTCGGAAAGAATATACACCCATACATACATTCTAAAATACAAAATACATATGTATGTACATGGGATGTGAGTTTGCTAACAATAGCCAACTCGACATGTGTAGGAAAAAAATTAATCAACTAAAGTGCACTTAGATCCAAAGTCAATCTGTAACATACGAAATTTATTTCGTTTCCAAAGACTGAAGACTCTCTTTACAGGGCAGCCGGTATCTCGTTGAACATTTGCTAGAACGGACGACAAACAGACTTCCAACAATTATTAAATTGTTCTTACATTTCCGAGAGGATATGGGAAATTACTACCCTATAGTATTATATCCCTACACTTAGGAGCAAAATTCGGACTCAATATAAAAGCGCAAATATTGGTACAAACGGTATACCACACACACACACTTACATTTGAAGTGAAACATATTAAAAAAAAAATTGGAATACATCATTTAAAGAACAAATAGTTTTATATTAAATTTCATAGGATTCACTTTAATGATTTGTTCAATGACTGAAACATCTATTTAAATATGTTCAACTTTGTTTTAAAGTTGTAATTTTGAAGGCTATGTCCGTCACATGTATTTCATATGTATATTTCATAATAGAGCTGCAATACGGGCGTCTAAGAAAAAGATGAAGTTTGTTTGTTTTAGCCATAGTTTGTGTTTTATTTAAGTGAAATTTTTAATTATACATATTTTAAAGTATACTGGAAAAGTATGTTGTTGAAACTGGGCCGCAGACTTAAAAAAAAAGGAAACGCCAACCGGAAAATTGGAAGCGGTCAGTTGCAAAGCGATTAAAATAAGATCAATTGAATGTTTCTTTATTATTTGTCGCGATTTACAATGGGGTATTTTTTTAAATAGATATTCCGCAAAAGAAATGCCAAGCATGCCAGTATGCATGCATCGGGGAAAATTAAATTGTTCCCTGCTTCGGATGGTAGACCTCCAGAAATTTCATGCGGCCTTTTATGAAGTAGCCTCAAAGCAACACCAGGACATGTTTCTATGCAAGTATATCAAAAAGTCAGTTCCAAAACATGTAAAAAATAAAGCGAATCAGAAGCCAAAGTCACTCTCTCTTGAGTTCTATGTGGAAAATCAGACCGGTGTCGCCTTACGAGTTTGTAGAGAGGCATTTTTGAATATACTCGGTATATCAAAACACCGAGTTTTGGGAATTTTTAAACACTTCAAGCCAAACGAGGAAACCTTAGTTCCGATTGAGACAAGAGGCGGATGGCGGAAAGAAAATGACTACACAAAAAAAAAGAGAGGCTGTTACCGCCTTTATAAAAACATTAAAAGGAGTCGAATCTCACTACACCCGCGGGAAAAGTAGTCGCATTTATCTCCCGAGCGAACTTAATATCACAAAACTTAGCCGTTTGTACAACGAAAGCGTTGACACCGAATTAGTAGTAAAACATTCCTATTTTAGAAATATTTTTAATACAAAATTTAACCTCTCTTTTTTCACACCTGCAACGGATGAGTGCAGCACATGTCTTGAATTGGACACAAAAATAAAATCAGCCAAAGATGATAAAACTTTGTCTGATTTGAAGCTTTCTCGGCTGTTACACATTAAAAAAGCAAAAAGCTTCTTTGAGGTACTTAAAAGCAAGCCAGAAGACTGCTTACTTATGTCATTTGACTGCCAGAAAAACTTAGCCCTCCCAAAAGTCAGTGATCAAGCAGCGCATTATTTGAGGCAGCTATATTGCTATAATCTGACTGTAGTCACTGGACTTTCTACTGATTTTTTAACAAAAGAAAATGTTTCTATTTACACTTGGAGTGAAAATCAACCGAAAAAATCGTCCAATGAGGTTGCGTCCGTCAGATTAGATTAGTTGCCGATGGTTGCGGTGGCCAAAACAAAAATATAAACGTACTGACGATGATTGCTGCATTGGTTATCAAAGGACGCACCTAAGAATATCGAGAGCGTAGAAATTGTCTACCCTGTGACTGACCACTCATTCATGCCTGCCGATCGTGTATTTGGTTTGATCGAAAAGGAGTTGCGGTCATTGAAAACGATTACTTCGTTGAATGAGTACCACACAATTTTTGAAAAACATGGAACAGTAAAATTAATTGGACGAGACTGGAGGCCCTTAGACTGGAAAGAAGAAGCCAAAAGTTATATTAAAGCTGCGGGACAGTTGCATTTCCAAATCAGCCAATCGAAAAGGATAGTTTTTACGAAAGTCCCAAAACATGGAGTAAAAGTAAATGAGCTGAAGTTAAAGGACGTCGATAAATTATTAAAAAAAAACATTATGGAGAAGACTGGCAAATGCTAGAGGAGCTTCAATGGTACCAACAGGTAACAAAAACTTTGAACTAGCATTTAACTTTGAAAGAATTATATTATATTGTTTTAATTTTTATAGGTAATTCAGGATAATAATTTAATAGACGAAGGAGGAATGATGATGAGCTCAGAAGGAAGTGTGTGAGTGTTTAATCGATGGATACCCGCAGGAAGAAGAGATTTATTGTGAAACCTCGAGCCTCTAATGAGTTTATAGCTTTCGGAATGAATTTTATTATACCCTATACAATATAGGCTATATATATATATATATAGGCTATACCCATAAGATGGTATAGGGTATATTGTTTTTGTTACGCCGATATTATGTAACACCCCAAACGAGCCACCGGAGGTATGGCAAAGTATATATATAAATGATCAGGGTCAGTCCCTGAATCGAATAAGCCATGTCTGTCTGTCTGTCCGTGTGTCTGTCTGTTAGCACGATAACTCCCGAAATAATGAAGCTAGCGGTTTGAAATTTTGGTCAAATGTTTGTTTTGCTAAAATCTTGGACGGTATTGAAAATGGGCCAAATCGGACCACGGGTTCCCCTACCTCCCATACAAACTACCCCTCCTTGATATTTTAATTCGGCCATAACTTTCGGTAGAATATCGCTATCGACTTGAAATTTTGATAAATGTCTCATTCTGACATATACTTTGAGTTGGTGGAATGTGGAGTAGGTCCAACTACCCCTACCCCTACTTCCCCTACAAAGATATATTTAGCCATATCTTTTGATAGAATGTAACGAAAAACTTCAAATTAGTATCAAATGGTAGCCGTTGGATGCCTTGACAAGGTAATAAAGATGTGTCAAGTCCGACTCATCTACACCTCCCTCCCCCCCCCAAAATATGAAATTGAATATTTTGGGTTTTGCGTGCCTTCTAGGTCTGTACATGGGTATAGGGTATACACTCATCGTGCTATTCGCACGATTAGAACTGGATCTCGTTTCATTTTGTTTATGTTTGAATTCCCCTTATTTTAATTCCTGTTTTTTTCGAATTAGATACATTATAATGCTTAATATCAATCCATCAACTTACAGTTGTGTTTCAATTTTTTTTCCTAAATAAAGATACAAAACCGGACATATGTACAATCCAGTCACAAAAGCGGACATAGTCGTTTTTCAAATTAAATTTTCCAAAAAACTGTTTATGTTACATCATTTTCCTTTGGCGTCGAATACATTTGATTATCAAACTTAAAAATAAAAAAGAAATGAAGCTTGTATTTTAATTTATTTGTTCACAGCAAATAAATCTGATCTCCTAAAAAATCCGCCTACACGCTGAAGTCCGCCTTTGTAACTAGCCTACTCATTTATAATTATAATAAACGTGTGCTCGGTCTCTTCCGCCAGCGACCACCAAAGAGACAAGACGTGTTCTTATTCCGGCTATAATACACTACAAAAATATTTTTTCACTTTTTGAATCTTACAATCAAAACATTTTAAATTTAAATTGAAATAACTTTTAAAATAAAGTGAAATCACTTTTAACATAAAGTGAAACCACTTTCAGAATAAAGTGATATTCCCTTTGATTTGACATGCAGCAATTTTAAAAGTACAAGAATCACTAATATATCACTATTGATTCGAAATGAAGCATTTTTGAATTAAACGTCGCCAATCCTAATTGAATTTTTTTGATACGGTATTTGATCGTCGAAAATCATGTATCTCTGGATTTTTGCAAATAAGCATTAACTCGATGGCCATTTTTTGGTTTATTTTGCTTCAGCATAATAAGTCCATACTGTGATGCTGCGCCGATCTTATCTACATATGTACATACGAGTACATATTATAAGGCCCCGTTTTTTCTTATGAGTTACGAGATTTCATACAAACAAATAATCACTAGGAAAGATTATGGGTGCCGACAGACGGACATCGTCCAATCGACCCCCCCTAAAAAAAAGATTTGCGCTTCATTTGGTCGAACTATATTTTTTATAAGGATCCCCATAACACTACCATTGACAATACATAACGTTAATTTCGCATTTTTTAAGGAGTTATGACTTTCGGACGTTGCGAATATTGAAGATCAGATTCGCTAGTATTTTAACAAGTTTCCAGGGTCATAGGCAGGCAACGGTATGGTCACGGCTACAGAGCTTATCATATTAGCTTTCGTGCAGTATACATCTAGGTGCTTGCGTTTCCACTAAGAATAAGACGTGACAAAAACAACAACAAAAATGGGCCAACTAACCCTGAAAAACAAGAAACCGATGCTTTCCGGAGCTCAACGACGAAAGATCGCGATCGAAAAAGCGAGGGAAAGGGGTGAACCGATCAGGCCGCGACATAAGCGAACCCACGGCAAACCTCAAGACCAGCCCAAGGGGCCTAAACACAACCCCCCCAAAAGAACAAGGTCAGAGTCCCAATCTACCGCAGAAGGAGTAGAGAGAAAACGAACGAACACCGGGAACAGAGAAACTCCGTCGACGAAACCCGGACCATCAGGAGTAGTATCAGGGGGCACGTTCAAGGAAGCTCTCTGCTCACTTAAAATGGATGTGGTTCTGGATAAGTACCCAGCCGAAAAACTAACCACTGAGCAGGCTAAAGACATCCCGCGGGCTATCGTGTCGGAAGTTTTCAAGACTGAACCATCGAAGGCTCCTCTCTTCACGAATAGCTACCCAGACAAAGGTGTCCTCTACGTAACCTGCGCAAATCAGGAAGCCAAGCACTGGTTGAGGGTCACAATACCTTTTATCAATCCATGGGAGGGAGCAATCCTTCGTGTGGGCGATGCGAGGGAAGTGGTCAAGACCAGAAAAATTATGGTTCGGATTCCGAATGCGGACATAGCTGGTACGGAGGATCCGAAACAGATTCTAGCACTCCTAAAGAACCAGAACCAGGGGCTAAACACCGAGGAGTGGAACGTCGTTGCATCCAAAAAAAACAAAACCGGACTAAATCTGGTCGCGTGGATCCACTAAACAAGCTGGAAGGCGCTGGAGGCCAGAGACCACATAGGTTACTTTGGTCTAAACCAAATAACCTTCAAAGCGGCCTCATGATGCTGAAGGTGCTTCAGATCAACCTTCAGCACAATAAAGCTGCAACCGCAGCACTAAGCCGCCTCATCGCAGCCGAGGGCCTGGATATAGTCCTCATCCACGAACCTTGGCTGTATAAGGGCAAAGTAGCCGGCTTAGGAACCACCGGAGGTAAGTTAGTATAGCTTCTGGCAATGCCAGGACCTGTATCTATACTAAGCCTACTGTTAACATACTGCCACTCTCTCTCGATTACCGTAACTCCTAATGGAGCATGGTGCGTTGATGACTACCGTGTGTAGTCATCAACGTTACAAAGACAACTGAATTCGGAGTGTGATACGGTTGTCAGTCATACCACTTCCTAGTCGCATTGTTACTTAATTATTCTACGATAAGAATATTTCTTACGAAATCCACCGATTCCGAACGACTGTTAACATACTGCCACTACACAACCATATTTCCAGGGACCTTGTAGCGGTAAAAATAACACAAAATGGGAGTAGTAATCGGGAGCTCATCCTCGCTGCCGCTAACTTCCCATACGATTCACAGACGTCACTCACTGCTTGCTGAGTGGCGTCTGGCAGTAAACGGAAATGACAATTTTCATGTCGCCGAACGAAATTGGTGGCAAATGAAAGGTCTCGACTCCCTATTGACGATTCCGAAGTAATTTATCCCTAGTCACCCCCGTTCTCCCTCTGCAGCTCCACAAAGCGGCTGTTTCGCTGCTTAGTGGGTGACGTCTGGCAGTAGACGGAAATGACAATTTTCATGTCGCCGAACGAAATTGGTGGCAACTGAAAGGTCTCGACCCCCTATTAACGATTCCGGAGCCATTTTTCCCTAGCCACTCTCGTTCTCCCGCTGCTGATCCGCAAAGTGGTTGTTTCGCTGCTTTCGGGAAATGTCCGGCTGTAGACGAAAATGAAAATCTTGGTCTCACCGAACGAAATTGGTGGCAAATGAAAATTGTCGACTCCCTACTAACGATTCCGGAGTCATTTTTCCCTAGTAAAACCCGTTCTCCCCCTCCAATCCACAAAGTGGCTGTGTCGCTGCTTGGCGGGAAACGTCTGGCATATAGACGCAAATGACAATTTTCATGTCGCCGAACGAACTTGGCGGCAAATGAATGGTCTCGACTCTCTATTGACGATCCCGAAGTCATTATTCGCTAGTCACCCCCGTTCTCGCGCTGCAGCTCCACAAAGTGGTTGTTTCGCTGTTTGCGGGAAATGTCTGGCAGTAGACGGAAATTACAATTTTCGTGTCACCGAACAACATTTGTGGCAATCGAAAGGTCTCGACTCCCTATTGACGACTCCCCAGTCATTTTTCGCTAGTCAACCCCGTTCTCCCGCTGCAGCTCCACAAAGTGGTTGTTTTGCTGCTTGGCGGCTGACGTCGGGCAGTAGACGGAAATGACAATTTCATGTCGCCGAACGAAATTGGTGGCAAATGAAAGGTCTCGACTCCCTATTGACGATTCCGAAGTAATTTCTCCCTATTCACCCCCGTTCTCCCGCTGCAACTCCCCAAAGTGGTTGTTTCGCTGCTTGGCGGGTGACATCTGGCAGTAGACGGAAATGACAATTTTCATGTCGCCGAACGAAATTGGTGGCAAATGAAAGGTCTCGACTCCCTATTGACGATTCCGAAGTAATTTCTCCCTAGTCACCCCCGTTCTCCCGCTGTAGCTCCCCAAAGTGGTTGTTTCGCTGCTTGGCGGGTGACGTCTGGCAGTAGACGAAAATGACAATTTCCATGTCGCCGAACGAACTTGGTGGCAAATGAAAGGTTTCGACTGCCTATTAACGAATCCGGAGTCATTTCTCCCTAGTCACTCCCGTTCTCCCGCTGCAGCTCCACAAAGTGGTTGTTTCGCTGCTTTCGGGAAATGTCTGGCAGTAGACGGAAATGCCAATTTTCGTGTCACCGAACAAAATTTGTGGCAAATGAAAATTGTCGACTCCCTATTAACGATTCCGGAGTCATTTTGCCCTAATAACCCCCGTTCTCCCCCTCCAATCCACAAAGTGGCTGTGTCGCTGCTTGGCGGGAAACGTCTGGCATAGACGCAAATGACAATTTTCATGTCGCCGAACGAACTTGGCGGCAAATGAATGGTCTCGACTCTCTATTGACGATCCCGAAGACATTTTTCGCTAGTCACCCCCGATCTCCCGCTGCAGCTCCACAAAGTGGTTGTTTCGCTGTTTGCGGGAAATGTCTGGCAGTAGACGGAAATGACAATTTTCGTGTCACCGAACAAAATTTGTGGCAATCGAAAGGTCTCCACTCCCTATTGACAACTCCCCAGTCATTTTTCGCTAGTCAACCCCGTTCTCCCGCTGCAGCTCCACAAAGTGGTTGTTTTGCTGCTTGGCGGCTGACGTCGGGCAGTAGACGGAAATGACAATTTCATGTCGCCGAACGAAATTGGTGGCAAATGAAAGGTCTCGACTCCCTATTGACGATTCCGAAGTAATTTCTCCCTATTCACCCCCGTTCTCCCGCTGCAGCTCCGCAAAGTGGTTGTTTCGCTGCTTGGCGGGTGACATCTGGCAGTAGACGGAAATGACAATTTTCATGTCGTCCAACGAAATTGGTGGCAAATTAAGGGTCTCGACTCTCTATTGACGATCCCGAAGTCAATTTTCGCTAGTCACCCCCGTTCTTTCGCTGCAGCTCCATAAAGTGGTTGTTTCGCTGCTTGGAGGATGACGTCTGGCAGTAGACGGAAATGGCAATTTTCATGTCGCCGAACGAAATTGGTGGCAAATGAAAGCTTTCGACTGCCTATTAACGATTCCGCAGTCATTTCTCGCTAGTAACCCCCGTTCTCCCCCTCCAATCCACAAAGTGGCTGTGTCGCTGCTTGGCGGGAAACGTCTGACATAGACGCAAATGACAATTTTCATGTCGCCGAACGAACTTGGCGCAAATGAATGGTCTCGACTCTCTATTGACGATCCCGAAGTCATTTTTCGCTAGTCACCCCCGTTCTCTCGCTGCAGCTCCACAAAGTGGTTGTTTCGCTGTTTGCGGGAAATGTCTGGCAGTAGACGGAAATGACAATTTTCGTGTCACCGAACAAAATTTGTGGCAAATGAAAATTGTCGACTCCCTATTAACGACTCCGGAGTCATTTTGCCCTAGTAACCCCCGTTCTCCCCCTCCAATCCACAAAGTGGCTGTGTCGCTGCTTGGCGGGAAACGTCTGGCATAGACGCAAATGACAATTTTCATGTCGCCGAACGAACTTGGCGGCAAATGAATGGTCTCGACTCTCTATTGACGATCCCGAAGTCATTTTTCGCTAGTCACCCCCGTTCTCCCGCTGCAGCTCCTCAAAGTGGTTGTTTCGCTGTTTGCGGGAAATGTCTGGCAGTAGACGGAAATGACAATTTTCGTGTCACCGAACAAAATTTGTGGCAATCGAAAGGTCTCGACTCCCTATTGACGACTCCCCAGTCATTTTTCGCTAGTCAACCCCGTTCTCCCGCTGCAGCTCCACAAAGTGGTTGTTTTGCTGCTTGGCGGCTGACGTCGGGCAGTAGACGGAAATGACAATTTTCATGCCGCCGAACAAAATTGGTGGCAAATGAAAGGTGTCGACTCCCTATTGACGAATCCGAAGTAATTTCTCCCTATTCACCCCCGTTCTCCCGCTGCAGCTCCGCAAAGTGGTTGTTTCGCTGCTTGGCGGGTGACGTCTGGCAGTAGACGGAAATGACAATTTGCATGTCGCCGAACGAAATTGGTGGCAAATGAAAGGTTTCGACTGCCTATTAACGATTCCGCAGTCATTTCTCCCTAGTCACTCCCGTTCTCCCGCTGCAGCTCCACAAAGTGGTTGTTTCGCTGCTTTCGGGAAATGTCTGGCAGTAGACGGAAATGACAATTTTCGTGTCACCGAACAAAATTTGTGGCAATCGAAAGGTCTCGACTCCCTATTGACGATTCCGAAGTCATTTCTCACTAGTCACCCTCGTTCTCCCGCTGCAGATCCGCAAAGTGGTTGTTTCGCTGCTTTCGGGAAATGTCTGGCAGTAGACGGAAATGACAAATTTCATGTCGCCGAATGAAATTAGTGGCTAATGAAAAGTGTCGACTCCCTATTGGCAATTCCGAAGTAATTTCTCCCTAGTCACCCCCGTTCTCCCGCTGCAGCTCCACAAAGTGGTTGTTTTGCTGCTTGGCGGGTGACGTCTGGCAGTAGACGGAAATGACAATTTGCATGTCGCCGAACGAAATTGGTGGCAAATGAAAGGTTTCGACTGCCTATTAACGATTCCGCAGTAATTTCTCCCTATTCACCCCCGTTCTCCCGCTGCACCTCCACAAAGTGGTTGTTTCGCTGCTTTCGGTAAATGTCTGGCAGTAGACGGAAATGACAATTTTCATGTCGTCGAACGAAATCGGTTTCAAATTAATGGTCTCGACTCTCTATTGACAGGGCCGTGGAGAGAATATCCGGGCCCGGGGGGACAATGATTCCGGGCCCACCTCTTCCATGAAATTATGAATCGAAGAAAATTTTTTTTTTACATATCGGTCCTCAAACAAATTGTACAATTGTGCAATTATCTCTATAATCCAGCCTCCATTTAATCCGGGACACCTTATAATCCGGCGTCCACACTGAATCGGCTCAGTCTCAGTAATCCGGATGTTTTCTAATCTAATATAGTCCGGCATCCGGCATCAGTACGATAGATATTTGAAGAATGTTTTAAAGCGGCCTTCTGCGCATTCAGGTGCATTTTGATATTTAAGTTCTGAGGTAAAATTATGGGTTTTCAGAAAAATACGAGTTATAGAAAAATTAAAATTATAAAAAAACGATACCGGATAAACCATTTGCCAAAAAACGATAGACTACGTGCTCAATGAACTTGTCAATATAAATTGTTTTAACCCTCCGTCGGGCGCACCCGGCCTGACAGGCCAGCTAAACAGTTTCTGCTCTGCTCCACGCTAGTAGAGGGGCCCACAACTTTTTAGCTCCGTTTACTCGTCTAACTTTAAGAATCTCACACAATGCCTACCTATAGTTTTCCATGGTCCTTTAGACAGTTGTGTGGTAAGGACTCTGGCTTCACAGACCAGGTGCGCCTGATCGCGTCATAATTTAGAATGTGCCTAAACTACGCGAAACCGCTGCATCAAATATGCTTTTACACATTTAATTTGGAGCATTAAGAATCTTTTCAAATAACGATTATCAATTTAGACTCCCTGCCGTTCATTAATTTAAATTTTTCTAATAAACAATGGATGCGGGATTTTTCATAAAATTTTCTCTCTTGGTTTTTTCGATAATTTTATTTCTGTATTATACTGTCTCGTAAATAGGTTTCTTAGTACTATATTTACTTTAATTAGATCCCTTAGATACTAATGAGTTAATTTCCGAAAAGTATCTGAAATTTATAGTAACATATTAAGAAAAAAGGACCCAAATAGATGGGTGGCCTCTCAGGCCGAGTGCGCCCGATCTTGTTTTGATTTGAGGTGCGCCCGACGGAGGGTTAAGAAAATGAGACTGGGAAAAGAGCGTTATAACCGGGAAATACTAACGCTATAATGAATCGGAATTCCCTGTAATAAATGCTAATGGGACCGGGACCGAGAAAAAAGAGCGGTATAGCCGGGAAATCGTTATATCCGGGAGCGTTATAACGAAGTTTTACTGTATTAACTTTGTCATGAAGTTTGCAACGCACAGAAGGAGGCACTTCCTACTATATAAAGTATATATGTATGTATATTATTGATCAGTGTGACGAGATTTTTTTAGTGTACGCTGTGTATAACGAATGAAATCGGGCCATGGGGGCTGCCCCTGAAAATAAGGTTCTTCTAAGAAAAACTTTTTACTTTATGAACCAATCTAAACCAAATTTCACCCAAATATGTTCCTAGTAATAGTAAAGGCTCACTGTGGTAGAAATTGTTAACGCGAAAGAAGCTTAAGTTTCATTTCAATTTCCGCTGCGCCCGAAATTAGCCTCGGTCCCGTTTCAAGTATATTTTGAAGACGATTCGAGAGTTGAGTGGCGAATTTTAAGGAAATACAGAAGCCAAAATCATTCTAGAATATGGTTTCTTCGTTTTACGTGCATTTTTGGGTAACGAATCTTTATAAAAAGCTACTGCTTAAAGGGTTAACTTTCTAGTATGAAGTTTCTTTACTAAAATCTTCCCGTGATGAAAATAAGTTTATTGTTTAATGGTCGTGCCCCTTACAAAAAATACGCATAAAGCGAAACTGGTAGCCTGGTAATCTTCTAGCATTTAGTTCTCCCAAGAAAAAATATTGAAAAATGATTGATTACTTTGTCCCAACAAAATTATTTAGAAAATTTCTATTCTATTGGTGAAGAGGGATTCCAACCTATATTCGAACTTTGATATGAAGAAATCCTTGAAATTTTCGACAGTCATTCTCGATAGGATAGGATCATTCATAAATATTATTTTTTAATTCGATTTGAAGACCATACGGGTGAAATCGGCTCAAGTGTTCATTTTACAGATCAATAATAAAGGCTGTACTACACGCAAAATAGAAAGAGTATAATGCAATAAACTGGGCAAATTTACTTATTTTTTTTTCTGGTTGAAGATTTTTCGTAGGAAAAAGCTATGGTCTATTCTGTACCTCAACCGTTACAAAGCTTTTAGCAAAACAAGGCGGATGTTCACAGTTCTAACAAATGCTAGGGGAGCTCAAATCTGTAATTTATTAGCACACTCGCAGTGGCCCAGAATGTTGGTTTTTACTCTATAAAATTGACTTTCGAAATGCGCAACGCTACGAATTTAAAGGATTTTTATTTCTTCCTATTTTACCTATTTCAAAAAACCCTAAATTTTTTGTTACCGAGTTGGCGAGTACTGGTAGATAGATAGACTTAAATTAAGATTCAACAATTTAAGTGATCAACATCTGTGTGCTGGTATCTTGAAAACAATTTTATAAGCAGCAGCAGTATGTACACAAAATAAAAATCGCTCGGAAAAGTCCTCCTTGAAAAAAATGACGCTGTATTCCTATTTTAACTTTAAACACAAATATTTCATAAAACTGTACGCTACTGGATGAAGAAGTCGAAATTTCTTAATTGAAATTTAGTAACGAAACTATCATGTTGATTGAATATGCTGATTCGGGCCCTAGTTCTCAAAATTCAAAAATAGATTAGGGGCCCCAAGCCTAGTGCACAGTATGTTATGAATTGTTGTTAAAACGCTAAAAGCAGTACATATGTATAAGGGTTCTTAGTTAAAGACCTCAAAATAGTAATTTGTACGTAAAAAACAAACTAAAGCACAACTTTTGTGTCAAAATCCGGGCCCCCTAAGAAATCCCGGGCCCGGGGGGAATCCCCCCGTTCCTCCCCCCCTCTCTACAGGCCTGTCTATTGACGATCCCGAAGTCAATTTTCGCTAGTCACGTACGGAAAATGCCATATTACAAATAACAAGCATTCTTCACTCTGAAATAGAACTTGACAATAAACCCATGGCAATCTTTATGGATCTTTCTAAGGCATTTAATTCTATACCACATAACCTCTTACAATCTAAGTTACGTAAAATCGGCATCTGTGGCACTCCACTAAATTTGTTAACAAGCTATTTGTCAAAACGGAAACAATCCGTGAAAATACATAACACCCAAAGCGACTGGGCTGACAATCAGCCATATGGCCTCCCTCAAGGCACAGTCCTCTCCCCGTTACTATACCTATTATATGTCAATGATTTATGTAACCTGACAACTAGGAAAAGCAAAATTATTGCCTTCGCCGATGATACGGTCTTAGTCACCTCTGCGAGGACTTGGTCAGAAACCTTCTCCCACGCGAATGAAGATTTCAAAGCTGTGAAAAGATGGCTCGAAAATAACAACCTCGACCTAAATATAACGAAAACTAAGGTGGTTACATTCTCACTAACATGTTCTGGTCAACCGACGGAAGAAAATATAAAACTACACCATGCCAACTGTACAGTATCAATACAATCACATTGCACTGACGTATGCAACTGCCCCCATATTGAATTTAGTGATAGCGTAAAATACTTAGGAATTCATATTGATAGGTTCCTAAAATGGAACATTCACATCGTCCAACTTGTACAAAAACTACGGAAGACATTGTACATTTTCCGAACCATAAGATCCACTCTGTCGAAAGACCAGTTGAGACAAGTATATTTTGCGTTAGTTCAATCGGTCTTGCAATATGCCATAACGGCATGGGGTGGAGCCTACGATAGCCATTTAAGAATTTTGAAAACTACGCAAAAAATTATCCTAAAAACTGCTTTCAAACTCCCACTGACCTTCCCTTCTGAAGAATTATTCACCTTAGTAAAGGTACTACATAGTAGGAAACTTTATGTCAAAAGTACTTTATACCATCTAGCAAATAATTATAGCCATAACTTCATTTCACATGAAGCAAACACACGCCATAGTATCCTCAGACTCGTAGTCCCGCGAATGAGAAAGTCAGCTTCACAAAGACAGATCACCTACACCAGTCCTTTATTTTTTAATACTCTCCCAAGCAACATCAGGACTGATATTTTTGTACCTCAACACTTTAAATTAAAAGTTAAATTCTGGCTACTTAACTTAACGCTCAACGAATTTTTCCAACTGTTCGTACTATTTAACTCTGAATAATTATGTAACATGTACACTTATTGTTATTTCTGTCTACCTACAATCATGTTTCGTCTTTATTTTCTACTTTTATCATGTATTATTTATTAATTTAATTTAACTAAACTTTATGATTAAAACGTTACTTAGTTTCGTCCTTATTTTCTACTTTTATTATGTATTATTTATTAATTTAATTTAACTGAATTTTATCATTAAATTGTTACTTAGTTTATTTATTATTATGTAATATTTCCCTTCGCACAAGCTTGGCTTTAGAAGGGGGAAGCAATATTATAAAATTATTGTAATCGAATGAATGTATTGAAAACAAATTGCAAATAAATGAATTGAATTGAATTGAATTGAATCGAAAGGTCTCCACTCCCTATTGACAACTCCCTAGTCATTTTTCGCTAGTCAACCCCGTTCTCCCGCTGCAGCTCCACAAAGTTGTTGTTTTGCTGCTTGGCGGCTGACGTCGGGCAGTAGACGGAAATGACAATTTCATGTCGCCGAACGAAATTGGTGGCAAATGAAAGGTCTCGACTCCCTATTGACGATTCCGAAGTAATTTCTCCCTATTCACCCCCGTTCTCCCGCTGCAGCTCCCCAAAGTGGTTGTTTCGCTGCTTGGCGGGTGACATCTGGCAGTAGGTAGACGGAAATGACAATTTTCATGTCGTCCAACGAAATTGGTGGCAAATTAAGGGTCTCGACTCTCTATTGACGATCCCGAAGTCAATTTTCGCTAGTCACCCCCGTTCTTTCGCTGCAGCTCCATAAAGTGGTTTGTTTCGCTGCTTGGAGGATGACGTCTGGCAGTAGACGGAAATGGCAATTTTCATGTCGCCGAACGAAATTGGTGGCAAATGAAAGCTTTCGACTGCCTATTAACGATTCCGCAGTCATTTCTCCCTAGTAACCCCCGTTCTCCCCCTCCAATCCACAAAGTGGCTGTGTCGCTGCTTGGCGGGAAACGTCTGACATAGACGCAAATGACAATTTTCATGTCGCCGAACGAACTTGGCGCAAATGAATGGTCTCGACTCTCTATTGACGATCCCGAAGTCATTTTTCGCTAGTCACCCCCGTTCTCCCGCTGCAGCTCCACAAAGTGGTTGTTTCGCTGTTTGCGGGAAATGTCTGGCAGTAGACGGAAATGACAATTTTCGTGTCACCGAACAAAATTTGTGGCAATCGAAAGGTCTCGACTCCCTATTGACGACTCCCCAGTCATTTTTCGCTAGTCAACCCCGTTCTCCCGCTGCAGCTCCACAAAGCGGTTGTTTTGCTGCTTGGCGGCTGACGTCGGGCAGTAGACGGAAATGACAATTTTCATGTCGCCGAACAAAATTGGTGGCAAATGAAAGGTGTCGACTCCCTATTGACGAATCCGAAGTAATTTCTCCCTATTCACCCCCGTTCTCCCGCTGCAGCTCCGCAAAGTGGTTGTTTCGCTGCTTGGCGGGTGACGTCTGGCAGTAGACGGAAATGACAATTTGCATGTCGCCGAACGAAATTGGTGGCAAATGAAAGGTTTCGACTGCCTATTAACGATTCCGCAGTCATTTCTCCCTAGTCACTCCCGTTCTCCCGCTGCAGCTCCACAAAGTGGTTGTTTCGCTGCTTTCGGGAAATGTCTGGCAGTAGACGGAAATGACAATTTTCGTGTCACCGAACAAAATTTGTGGCAATCGAAAGGTCTCGACTCCCTATTGACGATTCCGAAGTCATTTCTCACTAGTCACCCTCGTTCTCCCGCTGCAGATCCGCAAAGTAGTTGTTTCGCTGCTTTCGGGAAATGTCTGGCAGTAGACGGAAATGACAAATTTCATGTCGCCGAATGAAATTAGTGGCTAATGAAAAGTCTCGAAATTACTTCGGAATCGCCAATAGGGAGTCGAGATCTTTCATTTGCCACCAATTTCGTTCGGCGACATGCAAATTGTCATTTCCGTCAACTGCCAGACATTTCCCGAAAGCAGCGAAACAACCACTTTGGGGAGCTGTAGCGGGAAAACGGGAGTGACTAGGGAGAAATGACTGCGGAATCCTTAATAGGGAGTCGAGACCTTTCATTTGCCACCAATTTCGTTCGGCGACATGCAAATTGTAATTTCCGTCAACTGCCAGACATTTCCCGAAAGCAGCGAAACAACCACTTTGGGGAGCTGCAGCGGGAGAACGGGAGTGACTAGGGAGAAATGACTGCGGAATCGTTAATAGGGAGTCGAGACCTTTCATTTGCCACCAATTCCGTTCGGCGACATGAAAATTGCAATTTCCGTCTACTGCCAGACGTCATCCTCCAAGCAGCGAAACAACCTTATTGAGCTGCAGCGGGAGAACGTAGGTGACTAGCGAAAATTGACTTCGGGATCGTCAATAGAGAGTCGAGACCCTTAATTTGCCACCAATTTCGTTGGACGACATGAAAATTGTCATTTCCGTCGACTGCCAGACGTCACCCTCCAAGCAGCGGAACAACCACTTTATGGAGCTGCAGCGGGAGAACGGGAGTGACTAGGGAGAAATGACTGCGGAGTCGTTAATAGGGAGTCGAAACCTTTCATTTGCAACCAATTTCGTTCGGCGACATGAAAATTGTCATTTGCGTCTACTGGCAGACGTCACCCTCCAAGCAGCGAAACAACCACTTTATGGAGCTGCAGCGGGAGAACGGGAGTGACTAGGGAGAAATGACTGCGGAATCGTTAATAGGGAGTCGAGACCTTTAATTTGCCACCAATTTCGTTCGGCGACATGAAAATTGCCATTTCCGTCTACTGCCGGACGTCATCTTCCAAGCAGCGAAACAACCACTTTATGGAGCTGCAGCGGGAGAACGGGGGTGACTAGCGAAAATTGACTTCGGGATCGTCAATAGAGAGTCGAGACCATTAATTTGCCACCAATTTCGTTCGACGACATGAAAATTGTCATTTCCGTCTACTGCCAGACATTTCCCGAAAGCAGCGAAACAACCACTTTGTGGAGCTGCAGCGGGAGAACGGGAGTGACTAGGGAGAAATGACTGCGGAATCGTTAATAGGGAGTCGAGACCTTTCATTTGCCACCAATTTCGTTCGGCGACATGAAAATTGTCATTTCCGTCTACTGCCAGACGTCATCCTCCAAGCAGCGAAACAACCACTTTATGGAGCTGCAGCGGGAGAACGGGGGTGACTAGCGAAAATTGACTTCGGGATCGTCAATAGAGAGTCGAGACCATTAATTTGCCACCAATTTCATTCGGCGACATGAAAATGGTCATTTCCGTCTACTGCCAGACGTCACCCGCCAAGCAGCGAAACAACCACTTTGTGGAGCTGCAGCGGGAGAACGGGGGTGACTAGGGAGAAATTACTTCGGAATCGCCAATAGGGAGTCTAGACTTTTCATTTGCCACCAATTTCGTTCGGCGACATGAAATTTGTCATTTCCGTCTACTGCCAGACATTTCCCGAAAGCAGCGAAACAACCACTTTGCGAATCTGCAGCGGGAGAACGAGGGTGACTAGTGAGAAATGACTTCGGAATCGTCAATAGGGAGTCGAGACCTTTCATTTGCCACCAATTTCGTTCGGTGATATGAAAATGTCATTTCTGTTTACTGCCAGACATTTCCCGCAAGCAGCGAAACAGCCACTTTGTGGAGCTGCAGCGGGAGAACGGGGGTGACTAGCGAAAAATGACTGCGGGATCGTTAATAGAGAGTCGAGACCATTCATTTGCCACCAATTTCCTTCGGTGATATGATAATGTCATTTCTGTCTACTGCCAGACATTTCCCGCAAGCAGCGAAACAGCCACTTTGTGGAGCTGCAGCGGGAGAACCGGGGTGACTAGCGAAAAACGACTTCGGTATCGTCGATAGAGAGTCGAGACCATTCATTTGCCACCAATTTCGTTCGGTGAGACGAATATTTTCATTTTCGTTTACTGCCAGACATTTCCCGAAAGCAGCGAAAAAACCACTTGCGGATCTGCAGCGGGAGAACGAGGGTGACTAGCGAGAAATGACTTCGGAATCGTCAATAGGGAATCGAGACCTTTCATTTGCCACCAATTTCGTTCGGTGATATGAAAATGTCATTTCTGTCTACTGCCAGACATTTCCCGCAAGCAGCGAAACAGCCGCTTTGGGGAGCTGCAGCGGGAGAACGGGGGTGACTAGCGAAAAATGACTTCGGCATCGTCGATAGAGACTCGAGGCCATTCATTTGCCACCAATTTCGTTCGGTGATATGCAAATTGTAATTTTCGTCTACTGCCAGACGTCACCCGCCAAGCAGCGAAACAACCACTTTGTGGAGCTGCAGCGGGAGAACGGGGGTGACGTGAGTTTTAATTTCGGTCTGCTGCCAGGCAGACATCTTCCGCCAAGCGGTGAAAATCGTGTTTTTCTAATAATTGTATTTTCGATTAATTGTATTTTCGATTAATCGTATTTTCGATTAATCGTATTTTCGATTAATCGTATTTTCGATTAATCGTATTTTCGATTAATCGTATTTTCGATTATTTTTTGATTATTTCTCGATTTTTTTAATAATCGATTAATCGTATAATCGAAACAAAAATAATCGATTAATCGATTATTGAAAATAATCGATTATAGTTCGATTAATCGATTAATCGAACATGCCTTACAACACGTACAAGAGAGGTCATTGATATACCTTTAGCCACCTTCAACGTATCTCCTAACGTCCGCCATTGGCGTGTCTTAGCCGAACCATCGCTATCGGATCACAGATACATAAGTATGGAAATTGACAAAGTCGATAAGCCAACTGAATTGTATCGAAGGGTTCTATACAAAATCCACAAAGTCAAAATCCACAAGTCAAAATCCAAAAGTCATAATCCATAAAGACAAAATCCATAAAGACAAAATCCATAAAGTCAAAATCCACAAAGTCAAAATCCATCAAGACAAAATCCATAAATTTTTGTATGAAGAGAGCCATAATGCTTATTGCGTGGGCACTAGACAATTACCGGGTTCTATACAAAATCCACAAAGTCAAAATCCACAAGTCAAAATTCAAAAGTCATAATCCATAAAGACAAAATCCATAAAGACAAAATCCATAAAGACAAAATCCATAAAGTCAAAATCCACAAAGTCAAAATCCATCAAGACAAAATCCATAAATTTTTGTATGAAGAGAGCCATAATGCTTATTGCGTGGGCACTAGACAATTACCAAACCCCGGAGCATATGCGCTTTACCTGAAGACACGGAGAAGGATGTACCCGGAGCATATGCGCCTTTAGGTGTCTCTGTCTTTACCTGAAGCGCTTATGGTCTGGTGCATTCCTCTCCGTGTCATCGGCTAAATCGTATTTGCCACGGATGAATCCTTTTCCGTGTCTTCAGGTAAAGCGCATATGCTCCGGGATTTGGTAATTGTCTAGTTAACGTAATAACGTACATAAATATTCTCAATATTCAATTGTGATAAGCAAACTGATGTAAAAATTTATGGATTTCGTCTTTTTGGATTTTGACTTTGTGAATTATGACTTTATGGATTTTGTCTTTGTGAATTTTGTCTTTGTGGATTTTAACTTTGTGGATTTTTCAATTTTTTTGGATTTTGTCTTTTTGGATTTTGTATTTTTGGATTTTGTATAGAACCCCAATTACCAAACCCTGGAGCATATGCGCTTTACCTGAAGACACGGAGAAGGATGCACCCGGAGCATATGCGCCTTAGGTGTCTCTGTCTTTACCTGAAGCGCTTATGGTCCGGTGCATTCCTCTCCGTGTCATCGGCTAAATCGTATATGCCACGGATGAATCCTTTTCCGTGTCTTCAGGTAAAGCGCATATGCTCCGGGATTTGGTAATTGTCTAGTTAACGTAATAACGTACATAAATATTCTCAATATTCAATTGTGATAAGCAAACTGATGTAAAAATTTATGGATTTCGTCTTTTTGGATTTTGACTTTGTGAATTATGACTTTATGGATTTTGTCTTTGTGAATTTTGTCTTTGTGGATTTTGACTTTGTGGATTTTTAAATTTTTTTGGATTTTGTCTTTTTGGATTTTGTATTTTTGGATTTTGTATAGAACCCTTATCGAAATCCGAGAAAAACAGACTGGGACCTCTACAGAGAGCGCCTGGCTACCAATCTGAATGAAACTCCCAGACATATTAAAACTACACTTTGTGTGGAGGCTGCAGCGGATCAACTGCAAGCCGCAATAAAAACCTCCTTCGAAGAGAGTTGTAGGTTAACGAGACGACACACCGATGCGAAATGCAAATGGTGGAACGCGAACCTGAACATCCTGCGTAAGAAGACACGTAAGCTTTTCAACGTAGCCAAAAGAACTGGAGATTGGGACACATACCGCTGCACCCTAACCCAGTATAGCAAAGAAATTAGGAAAGCCAAGAGGGAATCCTGGAGGAAGTTCTGCGAAGAAATAGAAAACTTGCATGAAGGAGCGAGACTCCAGAAGATTCTAGCCAAGGATCCAACAAACCAAACAAAAACAGGTAAGGAGACCCTGGAAGTCCTTCTAGGGTCTCACTTTCCTGGATCAACCATAAGATCGGAGCGCACAGACCAGTTGGATGACAACTCCCTTTTTATCAGGGCTAACAAAGACGACTGGCGGATTGCGAACCAGATAGTAACCTATAATAGGGTGGAATGGGCGATCAACTCTTTCGAACCCTATAAATCACCAGGACCAGACGGTGTCTACCCAGCCCTGCTTCAGCAGGGTCTTACGACCCTGGCTTCGCTCTTGCTAAGACTATTTAGAGCCAGCAGAGCCTTAGGATACATCCCAATTACTTGGAAGCAGGTAAAAGTAGCATTTCTGGCTAAGCCGGGGCGTGAACCAACCCTAGCGAAATCGTATAGACCAATAAGTCTAACCTCCTTCCTACTTAAGTCATTGGAAAAGCTCGTCGATAAACATATCAGGGATAGGTGCCTGTCGCTTTTCCCGTTGCACCCAAACCAACATGCTTATCAGACAGGGAAATCATGTGAATCAGTACTACACCATCTAGTTGGGAAGATTGAGACCACATTAGAAATCAAAGAAATAGGGCTCGCGGCCTTCCTAGATATAGAGGGGGCCTTCAACAACACTTCCTTTGAATCTCTTGTACAGGGCGTCTCGAGTCATGGAGTTCAAAACACCCTATGCCGGTGGATAAAATCAATGCTTCAAGGACGACAAGTACATGCAAAATTATTCGGTGAAACCATGTATACAGCTGTCCTCAAAGGGTGTCCACAGGGGGTATACTTTCACCCCTCCTGTGGAACTTTGTAGTGGACAGCCTACTGGTCCAGCTAAATAACACTGGCTTCTATACCCTAGGATACGCCGATGACATCAGTATCCTGATAAGGGGAAAATTTCCAGAAGTTCTTTCTGAACTCATGCAACAAGCTCTAACCCAAGTGGAGGATTGGTGTAGGAGGGTAGGCCTATAGGTCAATCCCGCCAAAACAACACTAATAGCCTTCAGTCGCAAACACAACTTGGAAGGGCTCAACGCTCCAACATTATTCAACCAACAACTGAAGTTTACCACGGAGGTAAAATAGCTGCAAAACACAATTGCAAAAGGCAAACAGACCCTATATGCAACTAAAAGAGCAATAGGAAAAACGTGGGGGTTAAAACCACGAATGATACACTGTATATACGAAGCTGTGGTCAAACCCCGTCTGACCTATGGCTCCATAGTCTGGTGGACTAAAATCAAGCAAAAAACAGCAGCAGCGAAGTTGGGATCAGTACAGAGACTGGCCTGCGCAAGCATAACCGGCGCCATGCGCAGTGCACCAACTTTAACTCTAGAGAAACTACTAGACCTGCCACCACTGGACCTCATAATCACAGAAGAGGCAAGACTCGCAGCGTACAGACTCCAATCATCGAACATGTGGACACCTCAAAGGGTAGGACACTGTACGATTACAGAAATCATTGCAAACCCAATCCTAGATATGGGCAGCAACTATACCCCGGCCATGTACACCTTCGACTCCAAAATCGAAACCTCAACGATTAGGGAAGACTGGAGTAAATGGAACGACAACCATCTATCAAATCACATCGTGTGGTACACGGATGGGTCGAAGACAGGAGGAGTCTATACTAAAACCAACAACTATAGTATCTCTAAACCCCTAGGTCAATATACAACTGTCTTCCAGGCAGAACTTATAGCCATAAACCTCCAAATTGGTTTGGGAATGCCAACAAAATCTCAAGAACCTAGCTACCCGAAACATAGTAACTCTGAAATGGGTGAAAGGACATTAGGGGATCGAAGGAAATGTGAAAGCAGATGCCCTTGCAAGAGAGGGTTCCGAACTACCCTTAACTGGTCCTGAACCTGCAATCGGAATCAGTAAATCTACTGCCAGAACCGTTGCTAGACGATGGACCGAAGATAAATTCCAAGATCGATGGAGACTCGCTGAAGGGCTTAGGCATAGCAAACGTATGCTGGAATCTAACTGGCATATCAGCTGCACCGAAGTCCTCAGTCTTAGTAAAACGAACCTCAGGGCAGTGATAGGCCTTATAAGCGGTCATTGCACCCTACGGAAACATCTGCATACAATAGGGATAAGACCCACTATGCCGCCTCTGCAACGAAGATGAGGAATCAGCCTCGCACGTTATTTTCGAATGTCCCGCTCTTATGAGCTGGAGACAAAACTTCTTTGGGGCTCAAGCTACCAGTATGGGTGCACCCAAAGTAAACCTGGTTAACTTTCTTCTTAGCCTTTTACGTAGGACAGAACTCATAACCTGAAACTTTCTAGCTTAGATGGGAAATACAATAAGCCAGCAGGCTGCAGTATTGGTCGCTACTAGCCAACCTATCTCAGCGCCATATCCATCCATCCATCCATCCATGTCTTACGATAATGCGCCATTTTTCGTTTCTTGAGACATAATTTACGTTTCGCCGAACGTTTGATCGAATTTGTGGCCGCCGGTTCCTTTGAAATATATTTAAATGGAAAGGGGTGGAAAATATTGTTGAACGAAATTTTTCATCAAGATATAGTACCAATGGTCTGTCTAGGTCTATGTATACTACTATAGCTATGTCTATGTATGCTACTATACTGTTATTTATGAAGCCTCCTAAATGTATAGACATGGTGTGAGCATTGTAAAAATGTTCAGCTATAAGTTCCGGTTTATCCTTATTATCCAAAACCACCTTCACTAGAAGCCGGGAAGCAGCAATACATGCACACAAAACGAGCCTATGAACATGTCGTATATACGTTGCACGATGCACTAACACAAGCACAGCGCATGTAAAAAAACCGTGTCTGCTCTGATAAAAATCGCGAAAACATGTGGAAAATTCACTTTTTGTCGGGATTTTGTTCTTTCACTGCATTCTAGACACTTTAATTCACGACACATTCCACTTTTCGCGACGAAAATCGACCGGGAACCAATACTTTTCGTGTAAAGTTTGTCGCGACCCAACCCGATTTGCCTTTACCGCAATGTAAATTTTCGATCTGAACAGGCCTATGATTTGGCGCTTAAGTATATGAACGTGTTCTGCTTCCGGGCTTTGTATAAAGATGGTTTTGTTATTATCAAAGATTAAATTTTTGTTAGTATTGAAGTGGCATTGCCATATGAAAAATTTTGCCACTTGGCGGCCATGGGTGAAATGGAGATTGGTGACGGCGGTCGGTAGAAAACTGTCACCGAGATGACAATTAGTTTTTGGCGGGAAAGATAGCGTGGTGACAAAAAAATGGAGTGAAAGTGTAGTGAAGAATTGATAGATAAAAAAAAAGTAAATAAATGAGAGTACCGAATTTTCGAGGGCGAAGCAGCAAGCGAGGCGTACACCTGGAAAAAAAAGGAAAATAAGCTAAGTAAATTTGTGGCGTTTGGTGGGTGTGGCGTGTGCTTGTCTTTTTTTTTTGTTTTGTTTTAGTGTAACGTGTCCCGGATGAAAAATTCAGAAAGAAAAGGGTAGTAATACATAAAAGCATTGAAAACCTAAACCGTCAAAACAAATTTTATCATGGGGGTTACATTTATGGAGTGTTAAAGTTCGCGTTAAGTTCCCTAACCCCATTCCAGGGTAGGTGATGGATGGACGGAGGCGCGTGCACCATAACCAAAAAAAATTATAAAGAGGCGCTGCCAAATGGATGTGAATATGAGCCGGTAGTGAATTTCTAGGCCGGGACTAGCTCCGTAAGAGCCTATCTGTTAAAACGGCATCTGAATGGTAGGTAATGCAATTTGTCGACCGAAATGGGTGCAGCTGGCGAACTCGGTCATTGTATGACAGGCCTGCTGGGCTAGGCGCAACTTGAAGCGCCTAACTACCCGAGGGCGTGTACGTTGTTTGCCGTAGTACGGACTGCACCCCCAGTAGGCAACGAGGGAGGTCGGTGCACCCATAGTAGGAAGATGGTTTGCGGAACCAAGTCTTTTTGTACACCACGGGAAGACATTAGCGATCCGGTTGTTTGACAGTTACTTTGAAGCGTGAGGAAGGCCTCGCCCTTCCGCTCTCGTCGTCACCAGCCTTTCTTTTTTCCCTCATGTTGTAATCGTTCACCCTAGGCATGCGAATTCCCTTCTTTTAATGTAGAGGAGCCCTTACTTTGGCCAAACCTGCACGGTTGTAGAGGCCTTGGCTCCGTTCCCTGGGACATCTTCGGATGTCCGGCGTCCTCCGTTACATTAATGGCGCCCATCATTGAGGGCCAACTTGGTCCGGTATAGTGCTTTGGCACTCATACCAATTGGCTTTCAACAACAATTACCTCGTCTAATGCTCTGGACTTAGTTTTTTTTTACTTCACGTACTATACCTTAGGTGATTGTTTCCCATCCTTCTGTAGCGTACCATCCTTTTAGCTTTTCCCAGTCAATTTCCCTACAAAGGCGGTTCTTCCCTTGTGTTTGTATTTTGCGGTTTTTGCCGTGTGTATAAAGCGTTCAGGGGAACTAGTGAATTACCAGTTCTTTTGAAAAAAGTTGGTCCTAGTTTCCTTGAAGCCACCTATGCACCTTTTTATGGGAAGAGATCGACCTGACAAATAGTTTTTATCCTTTTGGTCCTTAATTTACATTATTGGAACTCAAAGCAGTTACCAGGGGATCATGACTGGAAACGCGATTTAGAAATTGCATTATGCACTACATCGACCAGTCATGATTCGCTAAAAACAGCTGAGTTTCAATGATGTAAACTTGTTTTTTTTTTCTCCTCTCATTTTAGCGGCAAGTTCAGATGCCGTATACATATAATACATAATTCTCGCCATCTATTTACGCTCTGTGTACATGCACATTATTATATTATTGAAATGGAAAAATCGTCTACCTGGAATGGGTAGAGGGAACTGCTCATAATTACCTTTAACCTCTTGCTTTAATATCGTTCCGGTCTCTCGCTATCTCGCTGTTTTGTTTGGGTTCTGATTCTGCCTTGTTTTTTTGTCGTTCATTGCATATATTTTGCATTCTATCGTTTGTCGATTCTGAAGAAAAAAAAAGAGAAGAGAACAAGTTATATACATAGTTACACAAAGTATATATGTAAAATATACATATCGTGCTAGCAGCAATCAGCTGATTTTTGTAAACAAAATCTGACCAAAAACAACAACGTTGTAAAAGTTACCCCGCCAAAGAAAAATTCATCTGCCGCAAAAAGAATACATATCACTCCAATCCGCTGCTCATATCTAATTTTGTTCGCTGGATGTACTTTTATTTTAGGTGTAAATGCTGGAGAAGTTTAAATGTACAGGACTACTTCTTAAAGTAATTTGGTGGGAGCTTTAACATTTTATTCAGTGCCACTTTGACGGCTCCCTCCAAATTACATTAAGAAGTAGTCCTGTACATTTAAAATTCTCCAGCATTTACACCTAAAACAAAAGTACATCCAGCAAACAAAATTAGATATGAGCAGCGGATTGGAGTGATATGTATTCTTTTTGCGGCAGATGATTTTTTTATTTGGCGGGGTAACTTTTACAACTTTGTTGTTTTTGGTCAGATATCATATATTTTTGCATACTTAAATAGCCAACTAATATTTTTGTTTTGGGAAAAGTTTCAATAGGTTTTTGTTCAGCATATTCCATAAATTTAATATCATAAGTTATATTCACAGGGTCTTCTTTAAAATAAATAGATACTGCAAACGCAATTGCAAATACGCAACAAATGGCTGTTGCTGAGCTTTTTTAAAAATAATTTTGGGATGAAATGGGTATAGTTTATTAATATGTATTTTGTGCAAAATAGATTTGTTTTATATTTGTGTTATGGCTCTGCTAACATTATGTTAGTAATCTTTAATTTTTTGTTAACTCTGTTAATGCTCTATTAACGTTTTCTTAACACTCTATTATCTTTTCGTTAATGCTCTGTCAACGTTCTGTTAATGTTCTCTTAATTCTCTTTAATCATTCGGCTAACGCTCTATTAACGGTCTGTTACGTTTCTTTTATTACTCGATTTACTTTCTGTTAACGTTCTGTTAAGGCTCTGTTAATTTTCTGTTAACGATCTGCTAACGCTCTGTTGTTGCCTTACCAACGCTTTGTTAACGTTCTGTTACTGATCTGTCTTAATGCCCCCCTGACCCAGTGTCCCAATGTCACATTGTCCCAATGTCACATTGTCCCAATGTCACAGTGTCCCAATGTTCCAATGTCCTAATGCCCTAATGCCCTAATGCCCTAATGCCCTAAGGTCAATTGCCACAGTGTCCTCATGTCCCAATGTTCTAATATCTTAGTGTCCCAATCTCCTAATATCCTAATGTGCCAATGTCCCAATATCCCGATGTCCCAGTGTTCCAATTTAGGTCCTATTGTCCCAATCTGCAAATATCACAGTGCCCCAATGGTTTAATGTCCGAATGTCCCACTACCCTAGTGTCCCAATGTCCCAGTCTCCCACCTAATGTCCTAATATCCCAATGTCTAACTGTCCTAATGTCCCAAGGTCCTAATGCCCCAATTTTCTAATATCCCAGTACCCCAATGTCCCAAATGTCCCAGTATCCTAATGTGATAATATCCCAATGGCCCAATGTCCTAATGTACCAGTGGTCAGTGTCCCAATGTCGCAGTATACCAAGTGTCCCAAGGTCCCAATAGCCTAATGTCCTAATATCCCAGTGCCCCAATGTCCCTGTATCTCAGTGCCCTAATGTCCCAGTATCCCAATGTTCCAATATCCCAATGTGCCAATATCCCAATGTTACAATGTCCCAATGTTCTAATATCCCGATGTCCCAGTGCCCCAATGTTCCCACGTCCCAGTTTCCCCAGTGTACCTAATGTCCCAATGTCCTAATGTGTTGATGTCCTAATATCCCAATGTCCTAATGACCCAAGACCCTAATGTTCACATGTTCTTATATCCCAGTGCCCCTATGTGCGAATTTCCCGATGTCCCAATGTCACAACATTCCGATGTCTCAGTGGTCCAATGCCCCTATGTACCAGTGTCCCAAGGTCATAATGTCCCAATGTCCTAATATCCCAGTGTCCTAATGTCCCAGTCTCCCAGTGTCCTAATGTCCCAATATCCCAATGTGCCAATGTTCCATTGTCCCAATGCCCCAATATCCCGATGTCCCAATGCCCCAATATCCCGATGTCCCCACGTCCCTGTTTCCCCATTGTGCCTAATGCCCCAATGTCCTAATGTCCCAAGACCCTAATGTCCCAATTTCCTAATATCCCACTACCCCAAGATCCTAGTCTCCCAGTCTCCCGGTGTCCCAATATCCAAATGTCTCAATGCCGCAGTGTGTTTTAAAAAATGGTCAATGCGATGAGCCGATGGACGCAATTGTTGGAAATCTTTTGTTAACTTTACCTATTAATTTACCGTTATTCCATCCACTTATCTAAATGGAAGACATTGATTCTTTAGAAGGACCACCAGAGGATCATTCGTTCCAAATTTCATAAAAATTCCATCACGAAGAGAGACAGTAGAAGCAAGTCTTTCTGCAACTGTAGACTTCATTCTGAAATTGGGTTACTCGCTTAAGTCTGTGAGGGTGAAAATTTCACCGTTTATTGCATATATCTTACCCGTTATTGTGCCGATCGAAGATTTTATTTGGAAAGGCACTAGAACAGGATATGTGGAATATTTTGGTAAAAAAAAATTTTTGGGGGCTGTTGCCTGGAAGGCTGTAGCCTGGTCAAACAAAAAAGCAAGTTGTCTCCGGTAATCATAGATAGACTTGTTCGCTTTTGTTTTTCTTTTTCCTTTGGCGGGCGAAACGCTCTCGCGTCTCTTGATTTATTAATGAATTGCTGCTAGTATTTGGCGAATTACACCTATATAAGTTATGCTAGACAAACTAGTGTTGCATTTATTTGCGTTTACAAAACATTTATTTGTGGAACTAGTCTTGTTTTTGGTATTTGGTGTATATTTGTTATTTATTTAATTTATTAATCACTAGATAATAAGGTAGAATATTATTTATTTATTTATTCCTGTTAATTCTATGTTCTAGTTTAATTGCATGTTTAGTATATCTTAATCATTATTTATTCTCATTTATATTAGTCTACTTGCATGTTCGTAAATTATAGCATAAGTTTATTTATTATTTATTCTAGTATAATTGCATGATTATTTTTATAGCATTAACGTTTTTTTTGTTTGTTCTCTTTCCTTGGTATGTTGGGTGTTTGCATGCTATTGTATTAGTAGATAATATTTATTATATAGAATTTAGGAACAATCATCCACTAAAATATTTGGAATTTATATATGTTTAGTTTTTTTGGGAAATTGCATCAATTTTGTTATTGCGCAGCGCATTCGACTGCTTAATATTGATATTCATTGCGGACAGAATAATTGCGGAACAAGATGCCTTTGGATCATACTCCGGCATCGGCCAAAGGTCGTGGTCGTGGCGCCATCCCGAAGACGGGCGTACTTACCCGAAGCCAGGTCCATCAGGATGACTCATCTCCAACTCCACCTAATTCGCCCGTGCAAAACCGCGATCCCTTGGTGGATTTCGGAGAAAGGGATTCCACAGGCCGAGTCACAAACACCCCTGCTCATCGCGAATTTGTCGAGACAGCTGGTGCTCAGGGGCAGCATCCCAAAACATTCCAGCGGGACGTTGGAGGGTTCGCTTTTCCACTGGGGAACTTTGCTCCTCAGCCTGTTCCAGAACTACATCAGGGTCTTTTGCAATCTCTCAAGTTCTACATCGATCAGGCCATTCGTCAGCAGACACCTCCACCTGCGCATGTACCTACACAAACACTTGCATATGTACCGATTCCTCCTGTGGACGTTCCTGTGTCTGGTTCTGCATCATCAGCAGATCGACGAAGCCAGGCAATTGTAGCTCCGCCAGGGAAAACGTATCGCGTGATCTCCGATTGGGGATTACGTTTCGATGGTGAGTCAGTGGATGAGTTCATCGGGCAGGTTGAATTATACACTGACCGCTGTCTGGGAAGTGACTACAGTCAGCTGTGCCTTTGTGCACACCTCCTTTTTGAGAAGTCTGCACTTCCCTGGTTCCGTCGATTTACTGATGAGACCGGAAACGACTACACTTGGACGTCCCTGAAGGAAGCCATGAAGGAGGAATTCGGCAATATTTATGATGACGACGACCTGATCGACGAAATGCGGAGTCGGCGTCAACGCTCTGGAGATTTCGGGATTTCCTTGAGAGTGTCAAACGTATTCATGACAAAATGTCATACACCCTAGACAGACGACACTAGATAAACATAATTAACTCTTGATTATGTTTAACTAATTCGTGTGTCATGTGCTTATTGGCTTTATGATACCCGAAAAATTTAATTTAAACATCATTATCACAACGTCATTAAAATTAAATGATGTTTCCTCGTCGAGTAATCCGGTCTCGCCTACTTAAAAAATATTGGAAAACTGGAAGTAACAGCTGATTTGTCCTGTCAGTAGATGCTAAATTTAAATTGAATGGTGGCAGATTTAACTTTGAAAAGGTAATAAAATACAAATTATTTAATTCTAAGCATTCTGAATTGAACAGAATTTCTTTTTAGCTCAGTAAAACGGAAAAAATGACGGGAGGACGACGCTTCTAATTGTCAACTTAAGGAAGTAAATTTTTATGCAGTAAAAACTGTGAAGAATTTTTATAGATGAAGTGAGAAGTGAAAGTATGTATGTATGTAGAACTGGAGAAGGTATGATCGCTACGTTTATTAATTAATTACCAATTTTGTTCTTGTTTAATCTTATTAAGGAAAAATCCTGTCAAATTGAAATGGAGCCAGTCCTGTCTTGTTGTGGAGAGAAAAAATAACGCAGTGAACGAACCAGTTAACAACTACTTTTTCTTACTTTATATAATTTTATACTAACAGTATTGTACAACTCGATAGTACAAAATTCACTAGTTCTTGTAATAAAGTATAAAAATCAATAGCAAAAGAATTAATGTTGTTTTTTAAGGATTTACTTGCAAAACGAGCTTGTATTTATTCGAATTGATATTCTAGGATTACTTATTATCTCGATATCAAATTTTTATACCCTTCACTCGTAGAGTAAAGGGTATATTAACTTTGTCATGAAGTTTGTAACGCATTGAAGGAAGCATCTCCGACCATATAAAATATGTATATATATGATCAGCATGACGAGCTGAGTCGATTGGGCGATGTCCGTCTGTCTGTCTGTCCGTCTGTCCGTCTGTCCGTCTGTTGCTACGCGTTTTACTCGGCCAGTTTAAAAGCTATCGAGCTGAAATTTTGCACACATGCTTCTTTTTATTGCAGGCAGTTTATATGTTTGAATCGCTAAAATCGGACCGTGGGGTCATGGGGCTGCCATACAAAGCTAACCCTCCCCCAATTTGGTTTTTCTGAGAAAAACTTTTTCATGCGTGCCCCAATTTCAACCAAGTTTCACACAAATGAGTTTCTATTGATAACACAAAACATATGTAAGAACAGATCAAATTGGACTAAGGGGTCATGGGGCTGCCATACAAACCTAACCCCCCAAATTAGGTTCTTCTAAGAAAAACTTTTTCATTTGTGCATCAATTTCAACCAAATTTCACACAAATGTGTTTTTATTGATGCCACAAAACATATGTAAGAATGGATGGAATCGGACTATGGGGTCATGGGGCTGTCATACAAACCCAGCCCCCAAATTGAGTTTTTTTATTTGTGCACCAATTTCAATCAAACCTCTTAAGAGTGCATTTCAATTGATACCACAAAACATATGTAAAAATTAATGGAATCGGACAATGGGTTATGGGGCTGTCAAATAAACCCAACCCCCCAAATTGAGTTCTTCTACGAAAAACTTTTTTCACTTTCAATCAAAACTCGTGAAAGTGCATTTCTATTGATGCCATAAGACATAAGACATTATATGAAAATGAATGCAAACGGACTATGGGGTCATGGGGCTACCATACAAACCCAACCCCCCTATTTCGGATCTCTAAGAAACATTTTTTCTACACCAATTTCAAGAAAAAACTTAATGCGTCTATGTCAAAAAAAAAAAAAAAACGAATGGAATCGTACTATAGGGCCATTCTCCCGCATCCCCCCAATAAAGTTTTCTGACAAGAATGGGGAAGGATTGAACACAAGTCATAGGTCCGCCCCAAGAAACTTTTAGCCCGAGGAGAGTGAAGGGTATTCAAATTTCGGCCGCGCCCGAAATTAGCCTCGGTCTCGTTTAGTTTAATTTTGTGCAAATCGTATACTAAATCGTATACTAAATGCATATCAGTTGCATAGAAATCCGGACTCTAGTTAGTGAATTATTTTACATTGACAGTTGAAATGAAATTGCATTTTTTACTCGTGTGTCACTAGATGTAGTTAAACATACTTGAACTCAAATATCATTAACCCAAGTATGTTTAACTACAATCGTCTGTCTAGGGTGATACAGACTAACCGACGGGGAATTGACTCGCATAGTGCGAAGAAATCTGCGCCCGTATCTTGCAAACCACCTTGCGCAAGAAAACATCAGTTCGCTTCGTGATCTCAAGCTTTGTGTTGACAAGCAAGAGAAGGTTGAGAAACGTATTAAAGATGGGGGATCTTCGCGCGATGCGAGTCAACATCCTCGCCGAAGAGTTGAAGAGATTGACCCTGATGAATTTTTGGAAGAGAATGAGAAACAAAGTTCCAGAGTAGAGGAGCTGAAGTCTCCAATGAACTACTGGAACTGTTCAAAACCGGGACACACTTATGCCGATTGCAAGGCAGAACCGAAAGTATTTTGTTTCGGTTGCGGAGCTCCGGGAGTTTACAAGCCTAGATGTCCACACTGTGCAAAAACCCCGAATCTACGGAGGCCTCGCCAAAACATGGGGTCTCCCAAGGAGGTCACCGCGAAACTCCCAACAACCAGTGCGGACAAATAAATCCTGCCATTGCAAACTCCGGATGCTTGTGCCCAAAACAAAATACTTTGGGTTCTGCTGAGCAATCTGGTATAACCCCACCAAATCTGTCGCCTGCATCACCTGATATGACCAAATTTGACTTTTCGACAGGGAACCTGGCGCTGCGCATTTTGGCTCGCCCCAAAAGTTCAGGTCCGAGTGGCTCATTGACGACTCGGACAAGTGCGGTTTCTGTCGTGAAGTCTTTACCCTACACAAATGAATCGCACGCAGTTCGGACTCATTGCAGTCTTAAACCGCTGCATGAACGTGTGAGAGAATACGAGTCAGCTCGTCGACGAATTTTCAGCGCAGAGGAACTTACCCCGCATCGCCCCAAACGCTCTACATTACGGTTGCGTATGTTTTGGCGTAACGTTTTGGCGAATCGTCGACGCTGCTCTGGTATTTTCTTAAACCGCCCTCGTAATGATATTAGACCATACGCTGAAGTCACCATGCTTGGTACTTCAGTGAGTGGCCTAATTGACACAGGGGCGTCATGCAGCGTAATTGCTTCGAGTTTTGCGGAGAAATTCCTGGCGGCTCCAAGGCATCCCTGGGAGAGGTTCCGGCTGGGAGTAACTACGGCTGATGGTACTCGCCATTCAGCGGTTGGAAAAATTTCCACCCATGTTACCTTCCGTGGGCGAACAGAAACTATTGAGTTTCTAATCATGCCGACTCTCAGCCAGAATCTCTACCTTGGAATCGATTTCGTGCGTAAATTTGACCTTGCTCCTGCGCTTTTCAAAGACTCTCTGTATCCGGCAGCTTTGTCTATTGAACCTCTGGAGCGTGGAGTTAACCAACATCCGTTTACCCAGTCTCAAATCACCTCACTCAATGCAGTCATTCCAAGATTTCCGTCTTTTTCGGCGGAGGGTTTAGGGCGTACGAACTTGATCACACACGCCATCGACGTCGTAGGCAGTCGGCCAATTAAGCAGAGACACTACGCGATCTCTCCCGCCGTCGAAAGCTCCTCCATGCAGAAATAGACAGAATGCTTGCAATGGGTGTCATTGAGGAATCCAAGAGCGCGTGGTCATCACCGGTCACCTTGGTTGTCAAACCCAATAAAGTGCGTATGTGCCTGGATGCACGTAGAGTCAACGCGGTAACGTTGAAGGACGCTTATCCGTTGCTGTCATTGATGGAATTCTAAGCCGCCTCCCAAAGGCCAAATTCATTACGAGTTTGGACCTTAACCCTTAAGGACGCGTTTTGGCAAATTCCACTCGATGCAGAGGCAAAGGATAAGACTGCCTTCACCGTACCGGCCGGCCGTTGTATCAATTCGTTACAATGCCTTTTGGTCTTTGTAACGCTCCCCAGACTATGCAACGGCTGATGGACCACGTAATTCCAGCGCACTTACGTCAACAGGTGTTTGTATACCTTGATGATCTTTTGGTGATAACCACGACGTTTCAAGAACATCTGACGCTACTTGCAGAAGTAGCGTCCTGTATGAGGAAGGCAGGGCTTACTCTGAATATAGAGAAGAGATAAGTTTGTCATGGAGCAAGTGTCATATTTAGGGCACATTATCGGTCATGGAACCATCGGGATTGACCCCAGCAAAATTCAAGCAATTACAGGATTCCCAAGACCAAAGACTGCAAAACAACTGCGTCGGTTCTTAGGTATGTGCGGTTGGTACCGGCGGTTCGTGTTGAATTACGCCGCCGTGACAGCTCCACTAACAGACATGCTCCGCAAGAACCGTGGTTTCGTCTGGACGGATGAAGGTCCTTTGGCATTTGATGCACTAAAAGCGTGTTTAACCAAAGCACCAGTGTTGCACAGCCCTGATTTTTCACGTCCTTTTGCAATACATTGCGATGCAAGTAAGGACGGGATCGGAGCTGTGCTAACACAAACCACTGACGATGGTGCTGAAGTGCCGATTGCATACATGTCAAAGAAGCTTAATTCTGCCCAGCGAAATTATACTGTCACGGAGCAGGAATGTTTAGCGGCTGTCAATGCCATCAAGAAGTTCTGCGCATACGTGGAGGGTCAAGAATTCACGATCGTCACCGACCACGCTTCGCTGAAGTGGTTAATGAGCCAATCGGATCTTAAACTGCAAGGGTTTAAGTTCTCCATCATCCATCGAAGGGGAAGTCAAAATGTGGTACCGGATACTTTGTCTCGAGTCCACTGTTCAGAGTCTTTGGCTTTGAATGATCCTTTTGACAATTCTGTGGAAGTGGATTTGGACTCTGTTCATTTCAGGTCCAAAGAATATTTGGAGCGAATCGACCACATTACCGTGAATCAAAGTATTCTGCCGGATCTTAAGGTGTCTGACGGGTTCGTGTACAAACGAACGGAATACGCCACCGGAGATGAATTGCAGGAGCAATCCTCCTGGAAGCTTTGGATTCCGGAGGGGTTGTGGTTGGACTTACTCGTGAGAGCGCATGACCATCCGCTCAGTGCCCATGAAGGTATCACAAAGACACTGACATGCCTTCGTGCGTTATTCTTCTGGCCGAAGATGGTCAAACAGGTCAGAGAATATGTGTCTGCTTGTGATACCTGTAAGTCCACCAAGGCTCCTAACCAATGTCTTCACCCTCCTATGGAAGGCCAATTCATCTCCGATCGCGTATTTCAGCGATTGTACATGGACTTGTTAGGTCCTTATCCAAGATCCAAGTCCGGTAATGTGGGAGCGATAGTGTTGTTGGATCACTTGTCCAAATTCACTTTCATAGAGCCAATTAAGAACTTCAAAGCCCAGAAACTGACCAGTTGGCTTGAGACAAGGGTTTTCCATGTATTCGGGGTTCCGGAGTCTGTGGTGACGGATAATGGCGTGCAGTTCAAGTCTCTCGCCTTCAATTCCCTGCTGGATAGATATGGTGTCCAACACTTGTATACGGCGCTTTATTCGCCACATGCGAACGCCTCTGAGCGGGCAAATCGCTCTATTGTGGCAGCAGTGAGGGCCTATATCCATCCAGATCAGAGGAATGGGAACGAGAGACTTTCATCCATTAACTGTGCGTTATGATCTGCACATCATACCGCCGTTAACTCATCACCATATGAAGTCACTTTTAGTCAGTCAATGATCACCCACGGCAAAACCTATGAGCTGTTGAGAAAGTTGAGGTTGCTGGAAGAGCCAACTGTCACTGCAAGCACCACTGACAAACTTGCAATTCTCCGGCAGCAGGTTCAAGAAAACGTGCGGGCGGCTCACGCGCTAAATGCTGCCCACTACAACACGCGCTCTCGGGTAGTTGAGTTCAAGCCTGAAGATGAAGTGTTTCGCCGGAGATTCGCGCAAAGCGAGGCGCCGGCACACTTCAACTCCAAGCTTGACCTCAAATTCATCAAGAGTCGCGTTGTTAAAAAAGTGGGCAATAGCCGCTACCTGCTGTCGGACTTGCAAGGCTGCAGTTGGTATCTTCCACGCAAAAGACATTAGGCGTTAGCTGATGTCTTCAGCTTCTCCTACTCAGCAGGCCTCATAGGCGAAGCTGCCCTGTAATAGACTAATTCAGACACATAAGTGTCAATTTTCGAATTCGCTTGGTTTCTACAAATGTCTTTGATCAGATTTATTTCAAATCATTGACATTTGTAAAAATCCCGCTCAAATTCAAAAATCGGCATTTATGCGTGTGAATTAATCCTAAGGCAACAGCTGTTTTGACAGTTCGGCCATAATTAAGTGGCATTGCCATATTGAAAATTTTGCCACTTCAGTTGGCGGCGTTGGGTGAAATGGGGATTGGTGACGGCGGTCGGTAGAAAACTGTCACCGAGATGACAGTTATTTTTTGGCGGGAAAGATAGCGTGGTGACAAAAAAATGGAGTGAAAGTGTAGTGAAGAATTCATAGATAAAAAAAGGAAATAAATGAGAGTACCGAATTTTCGAGGGCGAAGCAGCAAGCGAGGCGTACACCTGAAAAAAAAGGAAAACAAGCTAAGTAAATTGGTGACGTTTGGTGGGTGTGGCGTGTGCTTGTCTTTTTTTGTTTTGTTTTAGTGTAACGCGTCCCGGATGAAAATTTCAGAAAAAAAGGGTAGTAATACATAAAAGCATTGAAAACCTAAACCGTCAAAACACATTTGATTATGGGGGTTACATTTATGGAGTGTTAAAGTTCGCGTTAAGTTCCCTAACCCCATTTCAGGGTAGGTGATGGATGGACGGAGGCGCGTGCACCGTCCATAACCAAAAAAATAAAATAAAAAGAGGCGCTGCCAAATGGATGTGAATATGAGCCGGTAGTGAATTTGTAGGCCGTAAGAGCCTATCTGTTAAAACGGCATCTGAATGGCCGCCTTTAAATTGTCTTAAAGAAATTTTTGCGTCAGGCTGGTGACAGCAAGAGCGGGATGAGGAGGCTTTCCTCCTCATTGTATACTCCCGCAGCAAATTTAATCTTTGCCACTGCGATAGTTTTCCCGTGGTGGACAAATTGCGACGTAATGCAATTTGTCGACCGAAATGGGTGCAGTTGGCGAACTCGGTCATCGTATGACAGGCCTGCTGGGCTAGGCGCAACTTGAAGCGACTAACTACCCGAGGGCGTGTACGTTGTTTGCCGTAGTACGGACTGCACCCCCAGTAGGCAATGAGGGAGGTCGGTGCATCCATAGTAAGAAGATGGTTTGCGAAACCAAGTCTTTTTGTACACCACGGGAAGACATTAGCGATCCGGTTGTTTGACAGTTACTTTGAAGCGTGAGGAAGGCCTCGCCCTTCCGCTCTCGTCGTCACCAGCCTTTCTTTTTTTCCAAATTTCAATCCTCATGTCGTAATCGTTCACCCTAGGCATGCGAATTCCCTTCTTTTAATGTAGAGGAGCCCTTCCTTTGGCCAAACCTGCACGGTTGTAGAGGCCTTGGCTCCGTTCCCTGGGATATCTTCGGATGTTTGGCGTCCTCCGTTACACTGCTCCACGCTAGTAGAAAGGCTCACAACTTTTTAGCTTCGTTTACTCGTCTAAGTTTAAGAATCGCAATCAATGCCTACCTATAGTTTTCCATGGTCCTTTAGATAGTTGTGTGGTAAGGACCCTGGCTTCACAGGCCGGGTGCGCCTGATCGCGTCATAATTTAGAATGTGCCTAAACTACGCGAAAGTGCTGCACCAAAGATGCGCTTCCACATTTAACCTTCCGGCGGGCGCAATACTAATCCTAACACGATCGGGCGCAATGCATCTGACAGATTAAGTGCAGAAAAAAAGGATGAAACTAAGTTTATGTATATTCCAGGCTCTTCTTTATTTTTGCATTGTCTTTTTGAAACAGTTCTACGAAATTTTAGAAACAAATAGTGGCTCACAAAGCTTGATACCCTTCGCATTTTCAATTTTCTAAGAATATTCCGCTTTCAATCGCTTCAATATTCAAAAATCCTCCAACAACTCGACCGCTTGAAAAATGTTAGTTTATTTTACTAAAAGCACAATATTGAACGATTTGTTGAGCCTAAAAGTCAACACAACGTTATTACGCAATGTGAAGAGTATAACAAGTGGAAATTTTCATAGAAACACAACACACAACACACAATCGGGCGCAATACATTTGAGAGATTATTTCATCCCCTCCCGCCCCTCAGACATATGGTAGATAGAAACTGAAAACTGTTTTTAATAGTTGATTGATAAAGATTAAGCTACTGGGAATTTCAGATCTCTCCCTTTTCATATCGCTGATTGGCGCAACAAAAACTGATCACTTAATCTGTCAGATGCATTGCGCCCGCCCGAAGGTTAATTTGGAACATTAAGAACCTTTTCAAATAACGATTATCAATTTGGACTGCATGCCTTTCATTAATTTCAATTTTTCTAACGAACAATCGATGCGGTATTTTTCATAAAATTTTCTCTCTTGGTTCTTTTCTGTTAAATCGATAATTTTATTTCTGTATTATACTGTTTAGTAAATAGGTTTCTGAGAACTATATTCAGTTTAATTACATCCCTTAGATAGTAATAACTTAATTTCCGAAAAGTATCTGAAATTTATAGTAAGATATTAAGAAAAAAGGACCCAAATAGATGGGTGGCCTCTCAGGCCGAGAGCGCCCGATCTTGTTTCGATTGGTGTTGCGCCCGACGGAGGGTTAATCTGCCTCTTACTTTAATAGGAAAAGTGTAAAAAGAAAAAGGATAATGATTATTGAGAGTTTTGACAGAAATTATGGTGGAAACTCGATATAATGAACTCTTCTTCATTAACGGAAAGGTGGTCATTTCTATAGAAAATCAGAAATATTCAGTTTTTTTTAAAAGGGAGCTCGGGTAACGGGAACAAAATTTTCTCTCTTGGTTCTTTTCTGTTAAATCGATAATTTTATTTCTGTATTATACTGTTTAGTAAATAGGTTTCTGAGAACTATATTAAGTTTAATTACATCCCTTAGATAGTAATAACTTAATTTCCGAAAAGTATCTGAAATTTATAGTAAGATATTAAGAAAAAAGGACCCAAATAGATGGGTGGCCTCTCAGGCCGAGAGCGCCCGATCTTGTTTCGATTGGTGTTGCGCCTGACGGAGGGTTAATCTGCCTCTTACTTTAATAGGAAAAGTGTAAAAAAAAAGGATAATGATTAGTTTTGACAGAAATTATGGTGGAAACTCGATATAATGAACTCTTTTTCATTAACGGAAAGGTGGTCATTTCTATAGAAAATCAGAAATATTCAGTTTTTTTAAAAGGGAGC
Organism: Microchrysa polita; assembly: GCA_949715475.1. Taxonomy (NCBI): domain Eukaryota; kingdom Metazoa; phylum Arthropoda; class Insecta; order Diptera; family Stratiomyidae; genus Microchrysa; species Microchrysa polita. Next base: position 75,205,579 of record OX454415.1, read on the forward strand.
TCGGGTAGGTGCGTGATTAGTTTCCTATTCCTTATTTAAATTTGTATCGATGCCTATTTATGACATATCCTGGAAGTTGATGGAAAGTGGAGTAGGTCTTACTACCTCTACATCCCTTACAAACCTAAATTTAGCCATATCTTTTGATAGAATGTCGCGACAAACTTCAAATATGTGTCAAGTGGTAGCTTTTGGAAGTCCTTATAAATTACTAAAAGAACTAAAATACCTCTTTATCCCCTACAAAATATCCTGGAATTGCTTATTTTGGGCTTTGCATGCCGTCTACCTCTGTGCATGGATCTAGGGTATGTATATGTGCATGCTATCATCGCGATTAGAAATCGGTCTCGTTATAACATAAATCTTTTATATAATAGTTCGTTTTAAACATGTTCCACTGTTAAACGTATATCTCGAGACTTCTTTTGACTTACCATAGCTCATGGGATTCCTTTGTTGAAAAGTATATGGATTGGATTGACTTTACTAGGAAATGAATATGGAAATGAACTGCTGCCTGCTTTATAACCCAAATTTGTGCAGGTCCCAGCACATGTCCACAAGAATTACATCCATGTAATTTTTTGTTTATCGAATTTGGTACTCCACATAATAGTCTTCCATATGAAATGGTTGACCGTAGAAGCGCATTTTCTGAGGATCCTGACCGTGGACTTCCAAGACAATACTTGTTATAATCAAATGGTTTAAGAAATTGGATATCAAGCGCAGCTGCTTGAGTCCTGGTGAAAGTCCAAGTATCTTACTAAGATGGTAAGTACGGAAGCTCGGTTTTCTAGTGGCGTGTCCTAAGGACAAAACAAAAGATGTGACCAATTTTTTCAGTATACTTGCCAGCTAAAAAGACTGGGATTATAAGAAGCAGCTACAGAAACGCTAAACCTTGACCGGTGTGCTATAGAAAACAAAATGACAAAAGCGATCCTTCTAAATAAACTGTGACCCCTCCGTTTCCTTGGATCCTGAAAAGGAATGATTAACCTAGCTTTCATAAAAATTTGCAGTAAATGTCCTGGAAAATGGATCGGTGACATAATTTGAATGAAAATTTAGGTTATTTGGACCTGTTCTGGGCCTAATAAAACGCACCATCATGTTGAAAGAGCTGATAATTAAAATTTTATGAACATATCCTACCCTACCCAAGACTAAAGCTACAGTCAGACCGTGCTAGTACTAGCTACTAGTGCATGCATACAAGAAATCTCCACGGCGACGACGACGTCAACAACGAAACAGTGTCATATAAATGGGTGACTACGCGTTGTTACGACGTTCGTTACCGAGAGTGTGTGCAACTAGACGCGTGAATAGTCACCCTATCTACCTAGGAATTAGTTGTATGCGCGAAATTACCACGGTGACGACGCGACGTCGTAAACAATCAAAAAAGTGTTATGCAATTTTACTAGTAAGTAGTAAAATGTATTTAATAGTGGAATAGGACATGTTCAATTATTCTACTGGGAAGTGAATATACACTACAATTATTTCTCGGTGGATTTCGAATTAACGGCTCAACGGATCCACACGAAATTCAGTGGGAATGTGTATAATGGTAAGGTATTTGCTATACGAATACATTTGAAGTAGGAAAATGTTAACAGGGTGTCCCAAAGGAGGTGCAAAAGTAGATCATTTTATTTGTCATCGGAAAAGGGTGTATATCGACATGAAATTCAGTGTAAATTTGTAGAATGGTAGGCTATTTGCTACAAACACCTTTGAGATTACGAAATATCAACAGGGTGTCCTAAAAAAGGTGCAAAAGCTGATTATAATCGGGAATAAATTTTGTTTGAATGTGTAGAATGGTAGGGTATTTGCTACGAATGCCTTCGAGATTACGAAATAGTAACAGGGTGTCCGAGACGAGGTGCGAAAGTCGATTATTCTATTTGTCATCGGAAAAGGGTGTATCGGCTCGTATATCGACATGAAATTCAGTGTAAATTTGCAGAATGGTAGGCTATTTGCTACAAACACCTTTGAGATTACGAAATATCAACAGGGTGTCCTAACAAAGGTGCAAAAGCTGATTATAATCGGCAAAAAATTTAGTGTGAATATGTAAAATGATAGGGTATTTGCTACGAATACCTTTGAAGTAAGAAAATGTTATCAGGGTGTCCCAAAGGAGGTACAAAAGTAGATATGTAATTTTATTTGTCATCGGAAAAAGGTGTACCGGCTCGTATATCGACATGAAATTCAGTGTAAATATATAGAATGGTATTTGGATTTGGATATTTGCTACATATACCTTTGAGATTGGGAATTGGAACAGGGTGTCCTAAACGAGGTGCAAAAGTAGATAATAATCAGCAATAAATTTAGTATTAATGTATCGAGTGGTAGGGTATTTTCTACGAATACCTTTGAGAATCAGAAATGTTAACAGGGTGTCCCAAACGAGGTGCAAAAGTAGATCATTTTAGTGTTTTGGAATCAGTAGAGGGCCAGGTGTCTAAAAACTGTTTTTGGTAAAAAAAACATGTTTATCATATTTATTTATAATTGGTACTGGCATATAAAGAAGAAGAAGACATTTAAAAAGAGATAAAATATATTGCATATTAATTACTCGTTTCTTATTAAAAACAACCATAGAGGATGTGAGAAAGACTTGCTCTATCTTTACTATTTGAAATGCTAAAATGAGACTAGTCGCAGATACAGACTATAGAAAAAATAGGGGTAGCGACCCTTCGACGAAAATGCACAGCAAACAGTCACTTTTTGTGAATGTTTTCTGTAACCGCAGGTTTTTCGAATTTTTGTATTGTGTTGTTAGCTATTGTTTGTTGGGTATGCTGATTATGACAACCACTTTTGCACCTCGTTTGAGAGACCCTAATAACATTTCCCGACTACAAAGGTATTCGTAGCAAATATCCAACCATTCTATACATTCATACTAAATTTATGGCTGATTATTATCTACTTTTGCACCTCGTTTAGGACACCCTGTTAGCAATTCCCAATCTCAAAAGTATTTGTAGCAAATAACTTACCATTCGACATATTTACACTGAATTTCATGTCGATATACACCGTTTTCCGATGACAAATAAAATGGTCTACTTTTGCACCTCGTTTAGGACACCCTGTTCCAATTCCCAATCTCAAAGGTATATGTAGCAAATATCCTACCATTCTACATATTTACACTGAATTTCATGTCGATATACGAGCCGGTACACCTTTTTCCGATGACAAATAAAATTATCTACTTTTGTACCTCCTTTGGGACACCCTGATAACATTTCCTTACTTGAAAGGTATTCGTAGCAAATACCCTATCATTTTACATATTCACACTAAATTTATTGCCAATTATAATCAGCTTTTGCTCCTTTGTTAGGACACCCTGTTGATATTTCGTAATCTCAAAGGTGTTTGTAGCAAATAGCCTACCATTCTGCAAATTTACACTGAATTTCATGTCGATATACGAGCCGATACACCCTTTTCCGATGACAAATAAAATAATCGACTTTCGCACCTCGTCTCGGACACCCTGTTACCATTTCGTAATCTCGAAGGCATTCGTAGCAAATACCCTACCATTCTACACATTCAAACAAAATTTATTCCCGATTATAATCAGCTTTTGCACCTTTTTTAGGACACCCTGTTGATATTTCGTAATCTCAAAGGTGTTTGTAGCAAATAGCCTACCATTCTGCAAATTTACACTGAATTTCATGTCGATATACGAGCCGATACACCCTTTTCCGTTGACAAATAAAATAATCGACTTTCGTCTTTCGCACCTCGTCTTGGACACCCTGTTACCATTTCGTAATCTCAAAGGCATTCTAGGCAAATACCCTACCATTTTACACATTCACACTGAATTTCGTGTCGATCGGTTGAGCAGTTAATTCGAAATCCACCGAAAAATAATTTTAGCGTATATTCACTCGCTGGTTGGGTGCTAGTCGAATTGAACATGTCCTATTCCACTAGTATCTAGGAAATGTGTCTGTTGACTAGCTACTAGTCAAATTGCACAACAGTTTGTTGATTGTTTACGACGTCGTCACCGTAGTAATTTCACGTTTGCAACTAACTCCTGTATATAGGGTGACTAGTTGCGCGTCTAGTTGCATCACACTTTCGGTGACGACGTCGTAACAACGCATAGTCACCCATTTACATGACACTGTTTTCGTTGTTTATTACGTGTCGTCGCCTATGGTGATTTCTCGAATGCAACTTTACTAGTACTAGTAGCTCGCCAAATGTGACTGTAGCTTATAGGAGCATAATTTCATCAACTAAGAACGATCGGAATGTATGTATAGATATTTCTGAATATGCCCCAATGCATGGTGGACCATATATAGTACGTTGCAAAATTTATGCAAACAATACCTTTGGTAACTTTTTTTGGTAAAAATCTCAAAAGAATCTCAAGAACACATTCCAATTTACTCACCAGTATTTTTCCTTTTCCAAATAACGGTAAATTTCACCAATTTTTTTAGCTCTAAAGAATAGCTTTTAAAATTCCACAAAAAATAACGTTCGTCCACTTTGACGACGCACAGACAATTCAAGGAAAGCTTCGGGAAGCCAAAATTGAATTTATGTGAAAGCGTATTTTGTCTACTTTGGGAAAAAGTACAAAAAAAATCAAAAATTTAGTAATCGCTAGACTTTTACGGGAATCTAGCCATGTACCATATATGGTACGCTATGCATTTAAGGGTTAATTTAATTTAATTTAATTTGTTGTTTTTTTTTTAAACTTTTTTATTTTTGGGGTGAATGTGGTCGACACTTTGGTCGGACACTAAATATTATTACTTTTAACCCCCTTAACCGACGTAAATAGTGAATGACAAATTCCATGATATATCCAATAAAAAAAAATTGTAGCCATATGAAGTCGAAGGAAAATAAAACGAATTAAGCGCGCGCTGTTCGCACGATTCAACTTGTCGTTTAACTTTTGAGCATTCAAACAAAATGGGAAACTTATCGTACGGTGAACAGTAGTTGGACAACAAGCTTGAAGATGAAGGAGAATTCAAATAAGTTGGACCTTCTGAACAGAAGTTGGACAACTTGTGTGAGTTCAAAAACCTTCACTCTGCTTACATTTTTACTTGTTACGTTTTTTAATTGTTATGTAAATAGTAACAGTCACAGTCACAATTTCACTGGTAATCAAATCATAAAATATGTAGGTACATACTTCTCATATACACTTAGTCTGAGATGTTACTTGCTTTACAAATTCAAGATAAATGCACAAAACAACAAATATATTTTCCCTGTACTACATATTACGTATTGCAAAAGATGATAACGATTGACGACAGCTTCAACTTCCAACCTCTGTTTACACGGCAAACAAGTCCACCGACTTGTTAGAGTTAAAAAGAAAATCGTATCGTCTGAACAGCTATCCAACTTGCAATATGTTGAAAGGAAAAAGTTTGCGCAAACAAGTTGGATTGTCTGGACGCGCAATTAGCCTTAGGCTATTTTTTCTACTTTATCGCTATCTTTTATTTTCCTGGTATTTGCTCATGTGGTTATGCAACGCCATCTAGATATATCATAGCCGCAACTCAGCTGTACAATGACGTCATGGATCCGTATTGAATTGTTCGTCGAACACGGGCAAACAACAACAATAGAGAGTTTTACACTAACGTAATAACCACCGTATACGTAAAACAAAATTTCCAAGCAAAAACACCCGCGCGAATAACACGTAAAACTTATACGATATTTTTTAACTAATGTTATGACAACTAAAAATCGCGACCCGACAATTTCGACTGTTTAGAGAACATCAACTATACGGTAATATACCCATGCCTACTTGGGACATGCAAAATTATGATTTAATGTTACGTATACGGTACGCAAGCGAATTTTTATATGGAATGTCAAATTATGTCGTATTATTTCGAACGACAAGCTAAAACTCTCTATTGTCATAAGAGGCAACAACAATGCAATGCAATTTCAACTGCGGATTTGACGTTTACGAGTCTACATTGCGGCCTTAATATATAGACGGCGGTGGGTTATGGATAATTACTTAGTTGTTCAATAAAAAAAAACACGAAATCCTTGCTCCAATTCGCATAGCGTGGCATCTCCTCGTGTATGCATCTTGACATGAAAATATATAAATGTTTACCTATTTCTTTCAAAAGTAAGTTTCAACAAAATGTTAATAAAGGCCGTAATCGGTAACATTATCGACGTACGCTCGCATGTCTACACTACGAATTTTAACTCCAACTGCTACCGTAAAGGAGCTAGCCAGCTATCAGTCTTGCTTTCCTGTCGTAATTTTCTTAATCAGCAATATGCTAATCTTAATGGTCGAATTTGTTTTGATCTTAAGCGGTGAATACAACACGATAAATTGTATTTCCGGAGCGATATAAATCTGCATTTAGGGAGAATATTTAACGAGAACTTTTCGTAACCATGACTAGTGATTTGTTGGAGAAACAGAAGCAAGTATATGGTAGTAGCCCTTATACCGGTTAAGCGAGTGTTTTGCGTGCCAATAAGTAGCCATTTATTAGGAATAGTAATTCGCACCCAATGAAGGATAATCGAAAACGATTCCCTGAAAAGTTTGTGTTTAATTTTCTTGGTCAGGTGAGAAACGAAACACTTCATGTGGCATAGTCGGTTTTAAGTGTTATTTAATTCAATACAATGCTTATAGAATTGCTGGGTTATTTTTCTACGAGTACATAGCGGTAGGGCGGTAGGCAATAGTAAATGTGTATGCTAGTATACTTATATGTGTATTCATATTTCAATTAAATATGACTGAGTCTAATGCTCAGATTCATTCGTTAATAATTCCCATTGAGTACAAGTACGGAGGCGAAATGCCCATTCCCATGGTAGCTTGACGATAGAATTCCTATACATGCGCAACTGCAAACACATTGCGTCGCAACACCCGCACGATCCGCAATCCTAAATAAGCATGTTTACATTTGAGAAGACAATACACTGTGTTTCACTTGAATAGCACACTCTATACATTAAATTTATTTTCTTAATATCTTAAAAAAAAATGAAGACAACAGATATTTTGTATTTTTTATTTGTCATTTGTTTAAGTAGCTTTAATTTGAAATAAAAAGAATTCGAATTTATCCAACATGTTATCTTAGAAAAAAAAAGTAACACACCATTAAAAAAACACTTAAGGGGGATTCATGCTCGCGTTCGTATATTGATATACGATGTTATATCGTATTTCGGTTGTCATTTAAAGTCAAAAGTCTGTTATTTCTCTCCGAATACGATACCTGAAATAACATTTTGTGCTGGAGTGTTATTTCAATATCGTATTTGGCATAGTATGATATAAATAAAAGCTATTGCCTATTTGGGTTTTTGTGGAAACAAAATTTATCCTTTTCAACCTGTTTTATTTATGATGTATGTAGGTATTTTTTTTAGGGTTTTTTAGATTTTTCGAAAAGAACCCTTATGAAATCGATTTTGACCGTCCATCTGTTCACTAAATAACTCGCGAACGGCTCAACCGATCGTCATGAAATTTGGTAGGAATATGTAAAATGTTAACAGTCTTTGGCGCGAAATACTGAGAAGTTGGTAAAGCAAAGATAACAGGGTGTCCCGCAGATTTCAAAATTTGTTCACTAAATGAAATCGATTTTGTCCGTCCATCTGTTCACTAAATAACTCGCGAACGGCTCAACCGATCGTCATGAAATTTGGTAGGAATATGTAAAATGTTAACAGTCTTTGGCGCGAAATACTGAGAAGTTGGTAAAGCAAAGATAACAGGGTGTCCCGCAGATTTGAAAATTTGTTCACTAATAAATAATAACTCGCGAACGGTTAAACCGATCGTAATGAAATTTGGAAGGAATGTGTAGAATGGTAACAGTCTTTGGCGCGAAATACTTAAAAGTTGGTAGGGCAAAGATAACAGGGTGTCCCGTACATTTGAAAATTTGTTCACTAAATAACTCGATAACGGCTTAACCGATCGTCATGAAATTTAGTAGGAATGTGTAGAATGGTAACAGGCTTTAGTACGAAATACTTAAAAGTCGGTAGGGCAAAGATAACAGGTTGTCGCGGTGATTTGAAAAAGTCAACTTTTTTCGTTTTTTACTCAAATCAAAGAACTCGAGGGGTATATGGGAATATCAGTTGCTTTTCTCCAGTTTAGAGTAACGGCAACGGAGTTATGGGCGTTTCAAGCTAAGCTTCCTTTTTCACCTGCGTTTTCCTAAACCGCTATAAGTACCGATATGGAACTTTGCACAAATATTGGTTAGCATGAGTTTATACACATTAAATACAAAGGCCGGGTTTCTGATAGCTCTTATTCAGTATCTGTTGGTTGGTTAGTCTTATCGCACAGAGAAGACACACATACAATATTCAGAAAGCTTTTCCATTGCATTGAATGGAATTTTTGTTTATTTTGCATAGCTACGCCATCTTTTCCTTGGTTACGCCATCATCTTAGATTGAGAAAATCATTGCGCACTTTCATCCAACAGCGTAAATAAGCAAAAGATAACATAACTATGCAAAATTAACAAAAATGTAATTCAATATAATGGAAAAGCTTTCTGAAAATTGTTTGTGTCTTCTCTATGCGATAAGACTAACCATTCTATAAGAGTTTTGAGAGAATGGCCCTAAAACTGTTGACTTTTGCTAAGAAACAGAAAATAACAGTAAATTTGCAAAATTTATATAAGTTTGCAGGTTTGAAAATTATGATGACGGTTTTCGAATATCTTTATCCTAACCGGAAATATAGGGAATCAAATATTTAGCAAAGGCGTTTCACAATACCAGGGCAGCGTCTGAAGCATTTGTGCACTGCATATCTTGTGACTGGACCAAACAATGAACATAAACTTTGGTGGGAAAACATAGAATAGTAATTGTGTTTGTCACAAACACTTATGAAGTTTGTAGTACCAAATTAACAGGGTGTCTCTGAATTGCTTCAAAAGTTTACCTCCAAAAACTCATAAGAAAGCTTTGGGTGGGCAACGGGCATTTCATATAAGATCTTGTTTCTTGATTCGGAAACCGGTAACGGATTTAGCTAATAAATTCAGTAAATATGTGCAGCCATGATACATAGTACAATATATTTATCGGGCGGTTAAGGCCCATTATCAATATTGCGAGCCAACAGGACCTATCTGTAGAACTTTCTTAAATAGATCCGTTCGCACACTCAACAGATCTGTCCATATTCCTCTTGATGTAGGCCTTCCAGTTCCCGGCTGGGTCCACTGGCTAAGCTCCATTATTACTGTGGGAAGCCCTAGTGCAACAGAAACGGTAGTGTCTCCCCCACTTCTCGAACGAGAGCGACGACAAACAGCAAAAAAGATTAAGTTGATACCCGGTGACTATCCGTGCTCCTTTCGGCACAGCTAAACGAAAGAAGTACATCATACATTAGACATGTCGGGCTGAGGTGTTGCATCGCATATTTAATATTACATTTCCATCCAAGCAAAGTATGAGTAGCTATCAAGCATTTTGCACATGATTATCTCGAACTGATCATTACTTGATAAAAAAAAACATATCTAATAAAAACACGGGCGCCGGCATGTTATCAATTACGAGAACTAATAGGCGGAATATGGGCAGAAAATACGAAAATCGTATGAAATTATATTTTTCCTAGTAACCAGGTTGCTAATAATTGAGCGGAGAGAGAGACTTTCTCGAAATTCTCATTTAAAATTAAAATTATGACACCTAAAACTAAAATTAGTGAATTTTTTTTTGTCAAAAATCAGCTGTTGATTAGCCTGTTGCATAGTATAACATAGTATTTCATATTTCCTATACGACTAGGATTTTTTGGGGTGTTCATTCAATTTTTGTTGTGTTATAATAGCCAAATACACAATAACAAGGATTTTCGATATACGAAGCGAGCATGAATCCCCCTATAAATTCTGTTTCACTTGAATAGCACACTTTTTTCTAAACTCATTTTAATTAACTTTTTATGCAGTGAGGATAACTTATTGTTCAGAATACAAGTTGAGATCAATTTGAATTAAAATCAGTAATTTTAGTAATGGGTTGAGCCTCCCCCGTTTGAAATAACCTCCTAGATCCTATTAGGCAAAGAATCGTACAAAATTTTGTATTGTATATGGGATATTGTAGCCCATTTTTGCTGAATGTCTTCAATTAGTTCAGTCTTTGTTGAAAACTATTTACCAGACTCATTAACTTTTCTGACCAGCCATCAACAAACATTTTCTATTATGTTTAGATCCGGCGAGTATGGTGGCCAGTTCAAAAGAATAACATTTTTGGACTCGGTAAACTACTTTACGGCACGGGCAGTGTGTATTGGTGCATTCTCGTGTTGGAAAGTTCACGGCAATGGTCCAAAGAGACTTTCGCAAGTCGCAAAAGTCTTTCTAAAACACCTTGATACGACTTAGCATTCATAGTGGTGTCTAAGAATCGGAGTTCACAAGCGCCGTAGTAGGATATGGCTCCCCAAAACATAACGCCGCCAACTCGACGGTGCAAACGATCCAACTGGTGAGTCTCCTTCCTTAAATCATAAAAACAACAGTTATATCCGTCGGGCCCTTCCCAATTAAATTGCATCTCATCAGAAAAAAACAACGCGATACCACTCTTTGGACCATGACATGCTGGTACGACAGAAAGTCAACCGAGCTTGCGACATGTTGGGACGACAGAAAGTCAACCGAGCTTGCTTACGAGCGGGGTTAAGTGGTGTTTTTTAGGGTTTTTTAGAAATTTTTTTTTTTCAAAAAACCCTTATGAAATCGATTTTGTCCGTCCGTCCGTCCGTCCGTCTGTCCGTCTGTCCGTCTGTCCGTCTGTTCACTAAATAACTCGCGAACCGGTCACCCGATTGTCATGAAATTTGGTAGGAATGTGTAGAATGGTTACAGTCTTTGGCACATATACCTTAGAAGTTGGTAGGAAGAAGACAACAGGGTGTCCCGAACGTTTGAAAAAAGTCGACTTTTTTAGTTTTTATCGGAGATTGACGTATGGGTATTTAAATCAAAGATCTAAACGAGTACACCTCATATCAGTTAAAAGTTTCCAGTTTCCAGTTTCCAGTTATTGGCGTTTAAAGTTAAACTTCCTTTTCGAGCTCCGTTTTTCTAAACCGTTATAGGGATCCATATGAAACTTTGCACAAAGATTGGTCGGTAGGGCCTTATATACGTTAAATATTAAGACTGTTGACTTTTGCAAAGGAAAAGTAAATAACAGTAAATTTGTAAAATTTCAATTTGTTCGTGTGTAGCCCCTCTTAGGTTTCCAAATATGAAAATTCTGCTAAGGGTTTTTAGAAAATTACATATATAATATGTCTACGAATTTTTATTCGAATAACTGTATCCAAACCGGAAATATAGCCAAATAAGTATTCAGTAAGGGCCTTGCACAATGCAAGGCTCCTAAGCATTTCTTCAATGTATATCTTTTAACTTGATGAAACAATGAACATGATATTTGGTGGAAATGCATAGAATGGTAATAGTGTTTGCCAATTTTTTTTTTGAAGTTAGTAGAACCAAGTTAACAGGGTGTCCCTGAATAGCTGCAAAAGTATACTTGTTCAATACTCATAGGAAAGCTTGCGTTGGCTCTTATGACAGGGAACACAATGGAATCATTTTATATAAGGTTGCTTTTCCTTGATTAAAAAACAGTAGCAGTAGATTTACAGCTAATAATTCAGTTCATATATAAAGCCAAGCCATCCTTACGTTTGCCTGAGTTTCTTTTTGGTCAAAGGCCATCAGAAATCTTAAATCGAAAAATGCCTTTAGATTTGCCTTGGAGTACTTTTATACAAACTGGATAATAGCGCCTTTCATTCTGGAACGCGTTTATTTAGACCAATCCAAAAGTAGATTTACAGGAAGCATTTCATTAATGTTGTGCACAATACTTATTTATTGCTTATAAAATATAGGTATGTACAAAAAATATTCACTATGCATTAACATTCTAAAAAACCCTCGTATTGCGGGCGCAGCCCTCTTTACGCCGGTATTTTTTTAATTTTAGACGCTTAAGGTGTTCAGCTTTTGAATTAGCACGCCATACAGTTGTTTTACTCGCACTGAGACCAACTTTTAACCGAATTTTGTCCACAGAATCATGTGAAGTCGATGATTCACGCAAAATAGATCGCTTATCTGCATTAGAGAGTACACTGCTTACTCGACCTTTCATATTTCTTCATAATTTTCACCATTTTTAATAAAATTGTAAATCACGTTTCTGCTTTTTCCAATTTTTATACCCTTCGCTCATAGAGTGAAAGGGTATATTTACTTTGTCATGAAGTTTGTAACGCATTGAAGGAAACATCTCCGACCATATAAAAAGTATACATATATGATCAGCATGACTTGGGGAGTCGATTGGGCGATGTCCGTCTGTCTGTCTGTTGCGACGCGTTTTACTCGGCGAGTATTGATGCTAACAAGCTGAAATTTTGCACACGTGCTTATTATATTGTTGCAGGCTGTTTGTATGTTTGAATCGCCGAAATTGGATCACTGCGTCATGGGGCTGCCATACAAATATAGCCCCCCAATTTAAGTTCTTCTAAAAAAAACTTTTTTATATGTGTACCAATTTCAGCCAAATTTCACACAAAAGTGTTTATATTGATGACACAAAACATATGAAAGAATAGATCAAATCGGAAAATGGGGTCATGTGGCTGCCATACAAACCCAACTCCCCAAATTACGTTCTTCTAAGAAAAACTTTTTTATTTGTGCACCAATTTCAACGAAATTTTACACAAATGTATTTATATTGATAACACAAAACAAATGTAAGAATGGATCAAATCGGAACATGGGGTCATGGGGCTGCCATACAAACCCAACTCCCCAAATTAGGTTCTTCTAAGAAAAACTTTTTTATTTGTGCACCAATTTCAACGAAATTTCACACAAATGTATTTCTATTAATGACACAAAACATACATGACATGGATCAAATCGGACCATGGGGTCATGGGGCTGCCATACAAAACCAACCCCCCGTTTTGGTTTTTCTATGAAACATTTTTACACAAATTTCACAATTAGAAATTAATGTGTCTTTATCAAAGCAACAAAAAAGGTCAAAACAAATGGAATCATACTGTGGGGCCATGGTCCCTCATCCCCCAATAACATTTTCCAAGTAAATATTTTTCTTTGCCCACTTTAGGGTTACCACCTCGACCACGACCCTCGCCCGGCACCTGCAAAAGCGAGGGAACCCCCTCCCCTCCCTGTGTTCAAAAAATTCTTTGCGAGTATGTATTGAATTTTGAGGCGCAGTTGCTAAGAAGCTAAGACAGCCCTATGAAATAAAAGCTTAATTGATCAGATCAGCCTTTTCGATTGATAAATTAATAAATCCTTTGAAGGATTTTTCTATAATGGCAGAGGAAAGTATAGGACACGTACACACTATCGATTCCAAAATGAGTACTGTTTCGGCTCTATAGAGTGATTATTAGCAGTGCTAATTGTCATGCGAAGGAAGGGTGAGGGCAATCAACAACTCCTTTGAATGAGTGAGAGTTGGATTATTACCGAAATAGCGCATCCGCATTATTTTGGACCGATTCGTAATAACAGAAGAGAGCCAATCCATGACACGATGAAATAGAAATCGGTGGTGTCTTGCCTACTCATTCCATTCGCTGCACCACTTCCCTCGGTTACTTTGTATCCCGGCTGTCAATAAGTATCCATTGCAATTTATATCCTGGGAATGAACCCAATACATTCAGCAAAGACTTACCAAATTATAAACATTATTTGGTTGAAAAGAGACTGCCTATTTTTCATTCTGAGCTGGCAGGAATTTAATGCCTAAATATAATTCCATGGTCATCTGATCCGGCCCACACGGATCGGGGTTCGCCGAACCGCGCGGTGTAAAAGATCAAAGTTGTGGACAACACTCGCATGAAAGGAGAGGTGATGAGGGCAGTCAACGAAAAGGTAACGTCCGTTGAATTACCCTATTGCCTCTATCCCTCCCAGGCGTGTGTTGTTCACAATTTTGATCTTTTTTACAGGACATTCGTCAGATTTTCATTTCAGAATATGTTTCAGATAACCCACGGGATCCGTACAATTTCTACGCAGATAAATTAGAGCAGCAATGTTTTCGATAGAGATTCGATCCGGTCAAAAGCAGGAGTCGTGCAATCTTGTGAGGCACAGCCATTCCAAGGCAATCAAGTTCTAATTTCAAATTTAAATATTTTTTTTGCTTAAACGCCAATATTACGTGCATAGCAATTTCAGTGACCTTTGATAACTTAAGTTTGCAGCGATGCAGAGTAACACGAGACGTGTGACGAGATTTTTAGTTTCCACTGAATATGGTAAGACCACCATACCTAGGGACATACATGCACAGAAGTAATGTTTTTTTTAATTGCGAGTAAACGTTTAAGCCGCCACCTATCGCAGGATATACTATAGGAACTCTTGAAAAGCAGACATTGGAAAACTAAATCAAACTCACGATCTCATAAGGGTGAATATTTTTAAGAAAAGCTTGGCTACATATTTCAATTTAAGCGCGGCTCTTAACCCTCATCCAGCGGGATAGGTACAGGTGTACCTTTTTTGTTTTTAAAACACCGTAACTTTTTTGCTATGGGTCTGATCGGGCTGACATTTTCTGACATCTCTACGATTTTAGTTTAAAATATGTATTCCAAATTTCAGAAATGTGTGACCACCCATCCCCAAGTTAGGGAGCAAAATTAATCTTACACCCTTTAACGGCGGCAAAGGTACATTTGTACCTTCATATATTTTGTATGAAAGGAAATTTACAAAAAACGAAAATAAAATATTTTTGGTGAATGCTCATGCTTACAGAGATTTATTATAGCATCAATAAGTTGAGAATCGAGTGATGTACAGAAGTATTTGATTTACGAATTTTATTTGTAATGATCAAGGTCCATGGAGATATCGATCTATAAGGACTAATCTAACTCATACAGCGGGTTTTGGTTATTTGACATTAATCTGAAAACTTTTACTGGTATAGCAAACTTTTTGAAGTAATGGCTTGGGCCAACCAATACAATGTATTACGCCTTCTTTCCCCCATAACATCTAGTGAAAATTAGGTTTGTAACAAATGCTAAAATTTTGGATTTTAGCGGTTGATTTTCTTTACCACAAATTCCCATAATTTGTATTCCATCACCTAATATTTATTATTTGTGTAATTCGGGACCTCCACCCGAGTTCCTTTTGAAGTTTCAGCTGAAAACCATCAGAAGCATCCAACCAAATTTCTAAATGGATGTTTGGGTGGTACATAAACTTGGTTGAATTGTACGTCGGTACCATAGATACCGATAACTGCTATAGAATATGCCACATGTCTTCGGTTTCTTGTTTTAATTTTTCAATTGATCCTTGGATTTAATTACATATACGAGCAAATATATTAGATACAATTAACCAACAACAATCACAATTAAAATTTTAGATATTTTTCTACTATAGGAATTGGCCTGAGCTTAGATTTACAAAGATTAGAGACCGAAAATTATACTGCCGATTCTACTTGCTTGTTGCTTGACAGGACCTTTCTTTCGTATAATAACACATTTACTCATTTCTCCAATATATTTATTGCTTCAAATATTGTTGTTTTATGGAAAATAACGAGAATGTGATAATTATTGAGGTTTTTTTCGTTAGCGATAACGGGTTCTAGTAACAGACTAATATATTGGGGGCAGGGGGGTAAATTTTAACTTAAGACTCCACAATTCGCAAATCAAACATACCAAATTCTTCTAAAATCATTAATGACTTAATTTGAACCGTTTTCTACTTTTCATTTGTAAATCAATTTTAGATTTCGTCAAACTAAAATTCCAAGCAACCCATTTATTCAATTTTCTTTTTAAAATTTTGCCTATTTCCTAAATTTACCCACTCCAAAAATTAAATCCACATAGACCCAACTTCTTAAAACATTCACTTCGGCAATAACAGTTACTAATTTGTGACTAGTCAACATAATATAACGGTTTTACGGTCAAAATTCATAGTGAAGATTTTCATACAAAATGTACTAAGGTACAGGTGTACCTTTATCGCCGGCAAGCGTTGTAAAAATCTGCCGCTGGATGAGGGTTAAAGAAACAGTTGCAGCTACGTCCCCATGAAAAAAAAATGTAGAGAAACTGAACTGTCAATTAAATTTTAATTTATAGTACTGACTTTTCAGGATGACTACATTTTTCTACACCAAAGAGCGCGTCCCGGTAAAATTTTCCTGAACCAGTCACTGCCGGGCGAGGCCCGAGCAGGTGGCAAGCCTAGCCCACTTATTCCAACCAAACCCCACAGAAATATTTTTTTGTCGACGAAACGGTACTTTTGTGAAGACGGAAGGATAAGAAAGTGGGGGGGGGGGGGGTTAAATACAAGTCCTAGGTACGGCCGAAAAAAAACTTTTAGCCCAAGAAGAGCGAAGGGTATCCAAATTTCGGCAGCGCCCGAAATTAGCCTCGGTCTCGTTTTTCGATATTTTAGTCACTGAAAGGTCACAATCCCTGTAGGTTTTTATTTTAACTTGTTCTTCGCTTGTTAAAGCTTTACCACGACCCAAAATTTTTTTAAATCAACGAATCGTATTTAAAATGCTCAAAACGACTATAGATTGTCATATTGTGACCACGTGCACCCCGTATGTGAAGCAAACCCAACTGTGCTATTCTAGTGAAACAAAAAATCTGCTCTCTTTTGAAGCAAATTGGTGAAAAAAAGGTAACGGTAAATTTCGAGAGCACAATTTTTCTTTCGGGGAGCCCACACAAACAAAACAAAAAAAAACTACTAGCAAAGTCATAAGAATATTGATATATATATCAATATTCTTATTTGCTTATATATAAGCAAATTACAATGAACACACGGAATGTGCTATTCAAGTGAAACGCAGTGTATGTCAAATGCTCGTTAAAAACCGGTCTGGTCCAATCAGAATGTTTACGTTTTAGAAAACAATATTTCAAACTTCCATACAAAATCCAGTTTGGCAACTTTATCGCTGTTATTCACTTCACGTCTCATTCCGCAACCGAATTCATTCATCTCTCACGTTGTTTTTCCTTCCTTATAATTGTCTGTTCTGTGATAATTGCAAACATGTTCAAATGTTACCCAAAAATTGTCATTTACTTCAATCATGCATAAAAAATAAGAACCATTGTTTGTCAGTGGACATTTAAAATACATACATATTTAATTTTGAATCGACTTTTTGAGCAAAATGCTCATTTTAACGCAAAATGCCTAGTCTTTGTCTCAGCGATATGACGAGAAATGAAAATACTGTATTTGTGCACATTAAGGTATCTTTTTATACGCTTTGCTCGTAAAAATTTTACATACGTTTTTATTATTGATGCAGGCTCTTTGTATGTTTGAATCACCGAAATTAGATCACTAGCCCCTCACATGAAGTCCTTCTAAGAAAAACTTTTTTGTTTATGCACCAATGTTAACCAAATATAACATAAACGGACCCCTATTACGGTCACAAAAATATGTAAAAATGGATGGAATCCAACGATACGGTCATGGGGCTGGAATACAAACGCAACCTATCAAATTAGATGAATATTTTTTTTTACAGAATCGAGGATAATGCAAAATTTGTATCTCAAATTAGGTTCTTCTAAGAAGAAAAAAAGTATAAAAGCGATCCGCGTAATCATGAATCTGTCTTACACTTTGTTCGAAACATTTCGAATGAAAATTTAATAAAATATTCCATCAAAGAAGAAAAGATTCAATACGGAATCGATTCAGGAACGATCCATTGAACAATTTACGACAAAAGAATGATAATTGTCAATCATTGTGAATTTTATCTGGCCGTCCGCAGAGTTGTCCGTATAAGTTTTATTTGTGAGGAACACCAGCATTTATTGCTGCCGTCCGTATTAGCCATTTTGGTAAGTGTAAACGCGCTAAAAACGCGAGGCGAATTGAAATAAATTTTTCCATAATGTGATTTAATTTTTCCTTTGGAGGAGCCGGATCGAAGTTGGCGTGCACAAAACAAAATATTTACTAAGAGCAGTATGTACAATCATGGTTTAACTCACCGTTTAGTTAACTGTAGTTTATTTTTAAACTCTGTTTAACTAACTGGGGAAAAATACACTACGCAATAATTAAAATTCCTAGCTAAGCAGCAACTTATATTTTTTTTAATCATTAGTTTCCATTAGCCCCTGGATATTTCCGGATGGTAGCTATTAAAATTTTTGATTTTAAAATGAAATGAGCCAGTTGAAAATTCATGGTTTAACTAATGATTGTCAGTTTAACTAAACTCCGTTTAAGGAAATTGACACACAGTTAAACTGTCGTTTAAACTGCAGTTCAACGTGAAAAATTAAGCGGTCGTCGTTGGCCGTTTAACTAATGATTTTTAGCCCAAGAAAAATAAGCCGAAATAAGGCCATCGGGCGACAAAGATAATGAATTTCTGAATTTTTGCTGGAGATGGACCTCTGATTATAGAAAAAAATCTGACCGCAAAATGAAGGAAAAATGTAGAAAGGTGGAATTTCGTCAGTTTTGGATTGTTTCAAAATCGGTAATATGTACCGCAAAGTAGTCTAAAAACCAGATAATCTACATAAAACTTTCTTTGCATTGAGATATATAATATATACTTCACACCTTTTCTTTGAAAGTTAGATGCTCAGGAGTGTCAAACTTATCTTTACGAGGTTTACACTATTTTTTTACACTATTTTTTTACCGCTAATGAGAAACATTTTTGACGATCCAAACATTCACTGTTACTTGGACACCATGTAATAGCCCGATCTAGGTACATATGAGTCAATTTTCAATATACCTCTCCTTCGCAAATATTTATTATCGCAAATTTTAAATTATTGATATTTGTAAAAGTCGACAAATTCAAAACTTGACAGGATGTAGGAACATTTTTATAATGCTTTTCAATATAACAATTTGCGGCGATATAGTGAGTGAGCACATTGAAATGTTTTTTATACCTAACCTCATTACGGGAGCTCTATAATGGGCTGATGGGGTGGTTAACCCAGGAGAAGTTAGTTTTTTGAATAGAGAGATAGAAAGCAAGAACCTGACACTTTCTTTAGGTTTATCTGCACAGTTGGTAGTAGTATATCAAAAATAACCAGAAAAACTGGAATCCAGCTTCGATCTTTGAGCTTTACTAACGTTTAACTTCAGTCATACAAAACATTTCATTAAAGTTTGGGGGGGGGGCTTCCTTATCCATTTTGGTCGAGCCGCGAAATCAAACTCTTTGTCTAAGTTCAAAGAAAAGAAAATGCAGCAGAAAACTGCACAATTCGCCAATGTTCAATATTATTGGGACTGTGAACAATACTCCTTGCATGAACAGAAGCAAGTTAATAGTTGCTCTCGAAACAGATCATAATTTAAAAACAATATCAACCTAAAAACGTCTATTTCATACTGCTATTTTTTTAGTTCAACCTTCTAATTATAATCCCAAGCAGAAAATATTTGAATTTTGCTCTGCCTATTAATTTGTATTGTTACGTATACAAGTTTCCATGGAAATATCGGTTGTTTACGATTGAGCGAGCTGTTCAACCAATCAGCAATTACCTCGCTCAACGAAATCGTTAAACTGCGTTTAACTTGTGCGTGCTGACTGCTGATTGGTTAAACAATTTTAAACTGCTGTTAACTTCCATGGTAACCTTTATTGTTTACGATTGAGCGAGTTTTGCAAATTTCAACGCTTATTTCTATTAGCTTATGAAACAATAAAAAAGAAGGTAGCGCGGACATTTTTCGATTCGTTCTGCGCACATGAACTTGTGAAATTGTGACCAAAGAATTTCACAAGTGTCCATTTCCATTAATATTTTTAATTTACGTGACGCTGATTCAAAATTTTCATAAGTGATTTTGATGCTGAAGACGTCTGAAATGTCCCCACCTATACACCGCGTAATCATGTTTACGTGATTCGTGGTTTAGCTGACAACCAATTTACGTTACAGTCGAGCTTGTCATCAGTACCCGCTCTAGCACTAACGCCGCCCCGGGCAATAGGGCAAATTGCCGCCCCTTAGGTACTGTACCAGGCAGATATGCACGTCGATGAGGTAGACGTGTAGTTTTCCACTGCACAGCCGATAAACTTCAACTACCTGGATTTCTTAAGTGTTTTCAATGACCGTGGCTTATTTTCATAAATGCGTCATCTTGAGAATCATGGACGTAGCCCGGATGGTTGGGGAGGACAGTGCATGGAGTGACGCTCGACCCTTACCCCTGGCCGACGATCCCGGATGGTTGGGGAGGACAGTGCAGAGAGTGGCGCTCGACCCCCACCCCTGGCGAACGATCACGGTACATTTTTTTCTTACTGTTGTACTACTTCATAAAGTATCAATGCTCTATATATGAAAATTTCAGTCTGGTGGTCTCGGTTATTCTGCAGTTTCACGCATTTAATCCGAAACTTGAACACCCACGCAAGATCCTGTAATTTCGTTTTTTTCATAGCCTAGACTGGATAGTCTATGACGACTCTAAGTGTCATCCTAAGTTTTTTTTTGTTAGAATCCTAACCAACTATGTTTGTGATCATGTTACCCAACCAACCTCCTTCAAGCAAATATTTCGCCGCCAAAAAGCCCATATTTTTCGTGTTTCATTACTCCATGACCTTTGGACTGAAATGTATCATTTAATTTTTTAATTTAATTTTTGCTGTCCACCATGTTTTACAGCGGGAATAAAGGATACGTCACACGAAGTTTTCTCTGTGAAGTTAATGAATTTTGAAACATGTCGTCTGAAGAGGATAATTTTTGTGACAAAGGTTACATGATGCATTCAGGAGTAGAACGCCTGCAGACGCCATTTATCGTTAAAAGGACAAAGGTCTCTCTGGACTGCCCTTTGTGAAATTTTGTTGCCATATACATACTTTAATTACATGCCGTCGACCCCCTAAAGAAATTCCGGGCTATGGTCATGATGTAAAAAAATTATGGTCTTGACCAACTACGCCCAATACGCTACTCTTAAGGTACATGTTCGTAGAGACAATTCATGTGATGATCGCTCAGCGATCGTAGTTTTGTATCCAATTTCGAGCCTTATTTAAATATTTTTTGAATAGTTCTAATTTCATAGTATCGACTATGGACTAAAGGAACACGTCTGTATAGAAAATATACGCATATAGTACTCAAAACCGAACGCTGAGCGATCGTCACTTGAGTCGTCTTTACGAACACAAACCTTTACACTGCATTTCAGGATTCTATCAATTGTGGCCTCTTCAAAGCTTCGCAAACACTTTGCATCTTCAAAACACAACTTTGTGCAGATACAGTTGATAAATAAATGAATCTTTAAGGCTATTTTTGATTAAGAAATTGATGTAGGGGAGACCGGGGCTGGTTCTAACAGGGGCAGGTATTAACAGGCTGATAGACGCCAAACTATCAGACTGAGAGACAAACAAATAATGATTGTCCTGTTTATACACAATGCTAAACGTGTCAAGACTCGTCAGCTTAGTCTGCGCCGTCGCAGTAACGAGTTGTGTGTACAATTCAAATATTGGAAAATATTGGAGTTGTGTGTAGTGTGCCCATATGAACAGGTAAACGATATTTTTTGCGTTTTTATTTTCTTGATTTTCAATCTTAATATAAATTTCAAAGATGTGAAACTTTAACTTATATAAAAAGCGTTTATTCAGCTATGGATGCACTCTAATTTCTTGCTGCTAAATTACGTACTTATTATAGTGCAATGTGATTTCTGAAAAATTGGGCTTTGGGGTTAGTTTTAACAGAACACACGGGGTAAGTTCTAACATGTTAACACTTACCCAAATCGCGAGTTAAGTTCCTGTGTTAGGATATTAAGGCTAAAGTTCCATTTTTTTTTAATTACCTGTGATTGTTTTTCAAAGAAGATGTTTATTAAATTTTTTGAGTTTAAGAAAACTGCTATAAAAGCTAAAGTTTTGTTATTTAATTATCTTTAGCATTAAAATATCACTCAGTACTGGATATGATGATACTGATCGTTGTATTTAACTATTATGAGACTGAAAAAAAAATAAAGCTTGATTTTGTAGATTAACTAGTGTTTAATTATTTGCAAAAAGTTCAAATTCGATGATTATCCTTCCTGTTAAAACTTACCCCAGGGCTGTTAGAACCAACCCCAGGCTGGGGTAAGTTTTAACTTGTGAGTTTCTTAGGAAAAAAGCCTTATTATTCAGAATCTAATACGTTTACAATAATTTTAATAATTTCTATTTAAAGTCCTATTAATGACGAATTATATGGCAGAAAGTCATGTCTCTAACGCAAAAGGTTGGGTAGCTAAGAAGTTTTGTTTAAAATTTGTTAGAACCAGCCCCAGTCTCCCCTACTTCTCCACCTAAGAAAAACCATAATATCTTATTTTGTTTCGCCCCTTTTTATTTCATCTGTACGATGATTTCATCTGTAAGATGATATTGGATTTTTCTCTTTTTATTCGAATGCTACCCAAAAAGCCGCCCCTAAAGTTTGGCGCCCCGGGCGACCGCCCGGCTTGCCCCCCATTAGAGCGGGCGCTGCTTGTCATAGACGAACACCGCATTGGACGGTGGAATTTTTTCCGCCTACTAAAATTTTCCGCTAATGAGAATATTTGACAAAGGTATAAATTATTAAAATATTATCTCTCCGACCGTGCTACTGCACGATGTATATTTCCAGTTTCGACACGTTTGCTGATTTATTTTTCTAATAATTTTTTTGTTCTTGCAAAATGCAGATCTTCATTTTTATACCCTTCGCTTTCTAAGTGAAATGGTAAATTAACTTCGTCATGAAGTTTATAACGCATTAAAACAAGCATCTCACACTATCTAAAAATGTGAAAAAAATAAAATATGATCAGTAGACGAGAGAAGCCGATTGGGGGATGTCCGTATGCGACGCTTTTTACTCGTCCAAGTTATAAAAGAACAGACAGAGCTGGAATTGAAACCGCATCCAAAAAACAAAGTTACAAAAATTATGTACAGGAACGGACCAATTTGGAACACAAGTTATAGTGAAGCCCGAAAGAAAGTGAAGGTTATGCAAATTTCGGCCCGCGCGAAATTTGCTTTGTGTTTGTTATACCCTTCGCTCATAGAGTGAAAGGGTATATTAACTTTGTCATGAAGTTTGTAACGCATTGAAGGAAGCATCTCCGACCATATAAAATATGTATATATATGATCAGCGTGACGAGCTGAGTCGATTGGACGATGTCCGTCTGTCCGTCTGTCTATCTGTTGCGACGCGTTTTGCTCGGCCAGTTTAAAAGCTATGGAGCTGAAACTTTGCACACATGCTTCTTTTTGTTGCAGGCAGTTTGTATGTTTGAATCGCTGAAATCCGACAAGGGGGTCGTGGGGCTGCCATACAAACCTACCCCCCAAAATTAGGTTCTTCTTAGAAAAACTTTTTTATTTATGCATCAATTTCAATTAAATTTCACACAAAGGTGTTTTCATCGCTGACACACAATATATGCAAAAATCGACCAAATCGGACAATGGGGTCGTGGGGCTGCCATACAAACCTAGACCTCAAATTAGGTTCTTCTAAGAAAAACTTTTTTATTTTCTCATCGATTTCAATCAAATTTCGCACAAATGTGTTTGAAGTTATATCACAAAACATATGTAAAAATTGACCAAATCAGACCATGGGCTCATGGGGCTGTCATACAAACCTAGCTCCCCAAATTAAGTTCTTCTAAGAAATTTTTTGTTATTTGTACACCAATTTCAACAAAACTTCACACAAATGTGTTTCAATTGATGACACAAAACATATGTATGAATAGATGGAGTCGGACCATGTGGTCATGGGGCTACCATACAAACCTAGCCCCCCAAATCAAATTTTTCAAAGAAAAAACGTTTTTATTTGCACACCAATTTCAATCAAACCTCAGAAAATTATATTTCTATTGATGCCACATAACAAACGTGGAAATAAATGAAATCGGACTATGGGGTCGTGGGACTGGCATATAAACCCAACCCCAAAATTAGGTTCTTCGAAGAAAAACTTTTTTATGTATCCACCATTTTCAACCAAATCTCATAGAAATGTGTTTTAATTGATGCCACAAACATACGTAAAAATTTATGGAAAGGCCATGGGTTCGTAGGGCTGCCGTACAACCCCCCCCCCCCCCTTTGGTTCTTCTAAGAAACCCACATCTCCCGCTTCTCCCTTTAAATCTTCGCCACGGAAATTCAAGGACAAGGAAAAGCATGGAAGCGGGGAGGACTAAACACAAGTCATAGATACGCCCCAAAAAACTTTTAGCCCGAGGGGAGCGAAGGGTATCCAAATTTCGGCCGCGCCCGAAATTAGCCTCGGTCTCGTTTTTTAGTTATGCTATGATTTTTACACTTTCTTCAATTGAAATTAAAATGCTTTTTTTGAAATACAATTCTTCAACATTAAATTTTAAAAGTAAACTTTTTGCCAGCTCGTTTAGTGAGAAAAATGTTGCATTTGTTTCTGGCCATGGGAGTGTCAGGCCTTTAAACTTCATTTTCTTTGCCTGATATGTAACAAAACGTTGGTGAAAATAAAAGTTAAGAGAAATGTTTCGGTTGTAGATTAGTCCGATTAGGCAAGTTCCACTGTATTCGTATTAATAAGTTGGCCACCTGTCTATGTTGACCATCTAAAGCGGGAAACGGCGGTGTTCAACATACACAGGTTTTACTGTACTAAATTTAATTTTGTGAAATGCGCCACAGAGTTCAGGAGGTAAAGGCAATAATTAGAGAAAATAAACTGTATTAATAATTTTACTCCCGGACACTTTTCCAGAATAATCCATTGGGGGTAGAACTCGTTCAGGTAGGTGGTTGAGGAACTTACGCATATCCGCTAATCAGACAAAAGGAGGAGAAAGTGGACTGTTCTCTTAGTAAATTTTTCTTTAACTCTTATTGCTCATCGAAGGTGAAAGTAATTCAGGTTGACGGACGTGGGGGAATTTACTGAAATTTCCTTCAAAAAATATAGCCAAAAGCTTGGAAAAAAGAAAACTGCTAATATTTCAAATTTTCCATGAGCTTTACGACGAAGGGTACTGAAGGCGTGAAGTGATGGAGGGAGGTGGCGATAATTTAATTAAGTACGTAGTACGATAATTTGATCAACACACATACACAACAGATGGAGAAAATATACTGCTTTCACAATTTCTCTCCAGGCCAATTTTGCAGAGGATTCAAAGCGTATTTTGATTTTGAGCGTTACATTTTTCAATAGTTATTCTGATGTTTTCGGTAGAGCCCCATCCGGTAGGGCAAAAAAATTTATTTTTGGAGTAGAGTCCCATTTGGATTTGGCGTAGCATTTTTACCGTCTGCTTATCCGCTCAGTAGATAAATGCGAAAGGGTTTAAAAAAGAACCGTCTCCATAATTTTGTGCTTGTTTTAATTCCGCTATTCGGAGTGAAGTCTATTTCTATTTCTATCTGGGATCGTGTCATCACTGAGACCAATGCGTTGTTGTTGCTCTCCCATTTGATACATCCAGATGCAGTCCAATCCCGTGGTGCAAATTTACTCAATATTGAATTAGTTCTGGAGATATAGACAAAAGTATTTGAAAAAAAAAGTTTTTATAATTTTGCTTGTTATGAATGTTTTGCATATTGGATATTGCAATAGAGACATTCTGGTTGTGACAAATCCGGTGGAATCAATTTACTGAAATACTGCAATTCGTTCAAGAAATACAGAACATAATCATGTGAAAAAGGACAGTACTCATAATTTTGCTTATTGTGATTTTTTTCCGAAGTTTTCAATAGTTATTCGGCTATTCGGGAAAATCTTCGAAAATCCGCTAGCATGTTCAAGCAATTCAGACAGAAGTCTGTGAAAAATAATTCATTATGAATTGCGACACTGGGATCAAACAAAAATAATAAAATGAATAACCCCTTAACGACCACGGTTCCTACAGTAGCATGACTTAGTTTTTTTTGAGAAATGGGAACAATCACTTTGATCAACATGTTCTTGTCAATTTATCCGAAGTTTCTATACTTCTAATCGTATTCGGTACAGACTCAAATACGATGCAGCAAATTTACTAAAACCCCCATTTAGTCAATTTAAGATCGGAGCTAACTAAACAAAAAGAAACAAACCCTAATTTAACCTTCGGGCGGGCGCAATGCATCTGACAGATTAAGTGACCAGTTTTTGTTGCGCCAATCAGCGATATAAAAAGGGAGTGATGTGAAACTCACAGTAGCTTAATCTTTATCGATCAACTACCCAAAGCAGTTTTCAGTTTCTATCTACCATATGTCTGAGGGGCGGGAGGGGATGAATTAATCTCTCAGATGTATTGCGCCCGGTCGTGTTATTTTCTCCTTTTGTATGAAAATTTCCACTTGTTATACTATTCACATTGCGTAATAACTTTGTGTTGACTTTTAGGCTAACCAAACCGTTCAATAGTGTGTTTTTAGTCAAATGAGCTCACATTTTTTAAGCGGTCGAGTTGTTGGAGGTTTTTCAAATATTGAAGCGATTAAAAGCGGAACATTCTTAGAAAATTGAAAATGTGAAGGGTATCATACTTTGTGAGCCATTTTTTGTTTCTAAAATTTCGTAGAACTGTTTCAAAAGGACAATGCAACAATAAATAAGAGTCTAAAATATACAGAAACTTAGTTTCATCCTTTTTTCTGCACTTAATCTGTCAGATGCATTGCGCCCGATCGTGTTAGGATTAGTATTGCGCCCGCCGGAAGGTTAAACATCTCTCTAGTTCCTGTCAACCCCTTGTGGGGCATAGGGCATTAACTACGCCTACTCTTCACCTCGTTCTGTTTTGCGCCAACGGCGCTGTGACCATGTAAGATTTAGCGTTTTCGCCTCGCTTGTTACCGATCTTCTCCATGTGTTCCTTGGCCGTCCAACACGGCGTCTTGCTCCGGAATCCTGTGGATTCCAGTTCAGGGCCTTTTTTGCGATGTTATTGGGCCCTCTTCGGAAGGTGTGACCTATCCATTGCCACTTAAGTCTTTTGATCGAAGTGCCTATCCTTTCTTGGCCAGTTATAGTGAGGAGATCCTCGTTCGAAATGATCTCCGGCCAACGAATATGTAGGATGCGCCGTAGACACTGATTTACAAAAGTTTGCAACTTATCAGTAATCTCTTTAGTCACCTTCCAGGTTGAACAGCCATATAGCAGCACGGATTTCACATTGGAATTGAAGACTCGAAGTTTGGTGCGTCTGGAAATATTGTTGTTTAGCCAGAAAGGAGTCAAATTGAAGAAAGCCGCCCTAGCCTTGTTTATCCGTGATTTTACATCAGCATCCGCTCCACCATCTGCTGTAACTACGCTCCCGAGATAGCAAAATTCATCAGCTTTTTCGACTGCCTGTCCCGAAATACAAATTCCGCTTTGCCCCCCTGGATATGTGCTCAAGAACTTAGTCTTGGCAGCATTGATTTTCAGCCCCGCATTACGACTTGCGCAATTTAGAGCTTCTGTCATTTGAGCGACATCATCCGTATTAGTTGATAGAAGACAAATGTCGTCAGCGTAGTCAAGATGTCGAAGGTGATCAAACAATTTCCATCTGATACCTTTGTTACGATGTAATTGAAGTGCGGAGCCGAGTACATCACTAATGACAATAAGGAAGAGAATAGGTGACAAAATGCAGCCTTGTCTCACTCCACTGGGCACCTCAAAAGGATCTGAAAGCTTGCCCTTATGCAAGACGTGACATTGGGCTCCATTGTAGGATTCCTTAATGATGGAGATTATCTTATCTGGAATATTTCGTCTTCGTAAGGCATCCCAGATGTACTGACGATCAACACTATCAAAGGCTTTTTCAAAGTCGATGAACATGAGATGTAATGGGGATCTCCACTCCGCGGATTGCTCGATGATAATACGGAGGGTGTTAATGTGGTCGCTACAGGAGAACCCTTCGCGAAAGCCAGCCTGTTCATCGTTCAATGTGCTATCGACTTTTTCCTTGATTCGGCCTAAAACAATCTTAGCCATCAACTTGGAAATTGCAGGAAGTAGGCAGATCCCATGCCAATTATTACAATTCTTCAGGTCACCTTTCTTCGGAATTTTAATAATTAGGCCCTTTTTCCACTCACTGGGAAGAGTTTCAGTTTCCCAAAACTCTCGGATTAAGGGAAGAAGAATATCCGCTGTAGCGTTAATATCCGCTTTTAAAAATTCTGTCGGAATTCCATCAATCCCCGGGGCTTTACCGGCGTCCATTGATTTGATAGCGTCTGTTAGTTCCTTTTTGGATGGTGGACCGGAACTAATGCCGTCTATTTGAGGGACGTCTTCTGCTGGCAACGAAGATACACTTGCAGGCCCGAAAGTGTTATTCAGGACCTCTAAAAAGTGTTCTCTCCATCTTTGTAGCTGTTGTTCTTCGGTAACGAGCTGAACACCTTCCTTATCTTTCACAGGATGTTCCGTTAATAAAGATCTGCCAGTTAATGGCTTAATAAGTTTGAAGAGTGTTCCACTGTCACCGCGGAGAGCCGCATCCTCTGCCTCCTTCGCAAGTGCGTTGATATTGTTACGCTTATCACGTCTTACACTCCTCTGAACGCCTTTTTGGAGCGAACGGTATTCAGCTCTGTATCGTTCTTTAGCTGAGTCGTCAGCAGCTGAGTTAATCTGCTCCTTAACTCTCTTGCGTGCTGAGATAAGAGACCAAGTAGAGTCGCTAATAAATGGTCTCCTACCGCGATCCAATCGTCCTAAAATTTCTTCGCCACATGAAATAAATGAATCCTTAGCGACTTTCCATCTATCTTCAATTGTCGGATTCTCATTTGGTGGTGGTGCATTAGCTTTTTCGTGCAAAGCGGTGGAGAACGCCCACTTGGTTGATGGAATTTTGAGCTTCTGCACATTATACCTAGGGCAAATATTTGCACCGTTAGGACGCTGGATTGCTGCCGTTCGTAAGCGCATTTTTGCGATGACAAGATGGTGGTCACTGCCAATATCAGCACCACGTTTCGCCCTAACGTCCAGGACACAGTTTCTCCACGTTTTGGAAATAGCAATATGGTCTATCTGGTTCTCAGTTCTGCCATTTGGAGAAGTCCAGGTTGATAAGTGACAATCTTTGTGTTTAAACAGAGTCCCACCAATGACGAGCTGACGAGAGTTACAAAACTCTATAAACATCTCGCCATTCTGGTTTCTGTCGCCTAACCCATGATTTCCCATAAGATGTTCCAATCCTTGGTTATCTGAACCGACTTTAGCGTTAAGATCCCCCATTATGATTTTAATGTCACCTCTGGGAGCCCTATCAAAGTTGTCGCCAAGTCGTTGGTAGAAGACGTCTTTATCAGCTTGATCAGCTGGTTCGGTTGGTGCGTAACACTGAATTATCGTGATATTTCGTACTCTGGATTTGAATCGGGCGGTGATAATACGGTCGGAAACTGGTTTCCAATCGATAAGGGATCGACGTGCATCCCTTGTCAAGAGGATTCCGACACCTGCCTGCCGAGGAGCATTTTGGTCATCATTTCCAGAGTACAATAAAACAGTATAAGAGCTTGGTGATAAAGTCGCTCCTGATCCGAGCCATCTTGTTTCGCTCAGTCCTAATATAGCGATGTTATACGCGGTCATTTCCCGTTCGACTTCAGTGAGTCTCATGTTGTTGCACTCGCCCCACATCGTTCGAACGTTCCAAAACCCAATCGTGGTCCGTTGTTTATAGCCAAAAGTCGTTGCCGATGAATCAGTCCGAGGTATCCGAGGCTCGTTAAATGTTTCGAGTGTAAAGAAAATTTCAAGTACGCGGGTTACAAGCCTACGTACCCTATCCCTCAAGTCGCCTTTTACGACAAGCCGGGAACGCTGTGGCATAATTCTAACCCCAAAAACCACAGGGGTCAATTTTTTGTTAAGTTTCGTACATATCTGAACCGTTGAGCACACAAAGCAGAGTCGCTGCGCGCACAATTGTAGAGATATGTTCGAAACTCAGGAGAGTTTTATTCTCTCCTGTCCCTTTAGTCGCCTCTTACGACACGTCGGGAAAGACGGAGGCACTATTCTTGACCCGCGCCACAGGGCTATTATTATTATTTAAACATAAAATACATTAATGGTACCCCCAAAATAGTTCCAGTGCGAAATGCAACAAAAAGCTAATGCTAAATATGTATTACCAAAATGTTCGCGGAATCCGAACAATATTTATCAACTTGGAGCAATTGCATTTACTTGTTCGAACTGGTTCCCAACAGATCATATTATCAGCAATTTATATCCCACCCCACTCTGATGTCAGCATCTATGAACATTTCGTCGAGGAAATATTCAATCACACAATTATCTTTTCAAACGCCGAAAATGTAATCTGTGGTGATTTTAATTTGCCTCACTCAACATGGGATCATCTAACGTGGACTGCTCCTCAAAACTGCATCGCAAGCAACACATTAATTGAACATTTCACTTGTTTAAATTTTATACAACTCAATAATATTGGTAACGTTTCTGGTCGAACTCTCGACTTAATTTTTCATCTTTATATGATTATAAGCTTTTTAACCTTCAAGCGGGCACGCGGGCGGTAATTTACCGCCCTGATCATATAAACACGCATATCTTTTTGCTTGGGTAAATTTTACCTTCCATACCTTTCCAGCGGTCATCAAACGTTCGGGGATTGTATATTTTTGTATACAGGGTGTCCCGCATTGGGTGGTCAATACTGTAAGGGTTGATAGCGCAACTTGTTTCAGCAAGCAAATTCCCATTACAATCGGAATTTTTTTTTACCGTTACCTTGTTATCGCTCTTTTTGTGAAAGTCATCGAAAACCGTGACTTGTCACGCAAAATCGTAATTTGCAGCACTCCTGATGACTTAATCCAAGATTTGATTCCAGTTTCAGAAACTACATAAAATTTCACAAAAACTGAAGTTTTTCCTGTTGCCAACATTATCGGCACTTTCAAGATACAGTTACTCAAACTTAACAGAAATTTTAAAATAGATTTTTCATCGAAATTTCAAACAGTAATTGCATAACGGTGCTTTATACGTACAACTCTGCAAAGTTGATAAAACTTGCTTCAACATGTTGGCTTTCCAACGGTATATCACTTTTCTTATTTACATTGCAGAATTTTAGGTAAACACGCATTGAATGGTAAAAATCATGGCTTCAGTGGAATCGTTAACAATTTTCCCTTGACTCGAAAAAAGACATACAAAGGCAATTATAATTCGGGATAGAATCTCGCTACATTATTTTGACCAGAACTGTAAGATATTTGAAATTTGGTACATTGTTTGGCAAATGCAACGGTACTTATAACGGTTAAAATTTAATATTTGCTATTTATGGCAGATAGACGGGTGCCCGCTCATAATGCGAGACCTATCAAAGAATATTTGGAAAACGAATTTCCCAGAAAGTGGATTGGCAGATTTGGGACAGTTGCGTGGCCTGCGAGAAGTCCCGACCTTACTCCCCCAGATTTTTATTTATGGGGTAACTTAAAAAGCAATGTCTATTCCGAACCGATTACCTCCCGGGAACAGCTGCTGCAGCGAATTAATGACGCTTGTGACAACATAAAGGAAACCCCTCCTGAAATCCTTCGGAACGTTTAATCCATGCGCCGAAGGTGTCGAGTCTGCATACAAAGTGGAGGAAGCCATTTCCAGCAGCATTATTCAAATTCATCACACATACCCATTTAATCATTAGTTAATATTTTTAGTTTATTGGTTCTTTCTCATATTTAAAACTTTATCTTCATTTTTATTCAACAAATTTTCCAAATTGCAATAGTAAACGAGACCGAGGCTAATTTCGGGCGCGGCCGAAATTTGAATACCCTTCACTCTCCTCGGGCTAAAATTTTTTTGGGGCAAACCTATGACTTGTATTTAATCCTTCCCCATTCTTTTCCTTCTGTTTTCGCATAATATTTGATATTGACAAATTCTGGGGCGTCGATAAAACAATATTTGTGTGAGGTTTTGTTGGAATAAGTGGTAAAATAAAAAAAATATCTCAGAAAACTTTATTGGGGGGATGCGGGAGCATGGCCCCATAGTACGATTCCATTTGTTTTACTTTTTTTTTTTTGTTTTGATAAAGACGCATTGAGTTTTTTTTTAAATTGGTGTAGAAAAAATGTTTCTTAGAAGATCCAAAATGGGGAGGTTGGGCTTGTATGGTAGCCCCATGACTCCATAGTCCGATTATTTATGGCATTAATTGAAGTGCACTTTTACGAGTTTTGGTTGAAAGTGGTGCACAAATAAAAAAGTTGTTCTTAGAAGAACTCAATTTAGGGGGTTGGCTTTGTATGATAGCCCCATGACCCCATCGTCCGATTCCATTTATTTTTACACATGTTTTGTGGCATCAAATGAAATGCACTTTTATGAGGTTTGATTGAAATTGGTGGACAAATAAAAAAGTTTTTCTTAGAACAACTCAATTTGGGGGCTGGGTTTGTATGACAGCCCCATGACCCCACTGTCTGATTCCATTTATTCTTACATATATTTTGTGGCATCCATAGAAACACATTTGTGTGAAATTTGATTCAAATTGGTGCACAAATGAAAGCCCCATGACTCCATGGTCCGATTTGATCTATTCTTACATATGTTTTGTGTTATCAATAGAAACACATTTGTGTGAAATTTCGTTGAAATTAGTAAACACATGAAAAAGTTATTCTTAGAAAAACCAAATTAGGGGGGTTAGGTTTGTATGGCAGCCCCATGACCCCACGGTCCGATTTTAGCGATTCAAACATACAAACTGCCTGCAATAAAAAGAAACATGTGTGACAACAAAATATTTACCTTGTTTTTTTACATCTAATATGTACAAAAGGGCAAAAGACTTCTCCATGTGTCCTCCGCGCGGGCGCCCCCTGGTAACGTGAACGGCTAAGTCAAATCATCTGATGCGACATTTGGAAGAAGCACC
This sequence comes from Microchrysa polita, assembly GCA_949715475.1. Taxonomy (NCBI): domain Eukaryota; kingdom Metazoa; phylum Arthropoda; class Insecta; order Diptera; family Stratiomyidae; genus Microchrysa; species Microchrysa polita. The sequence goes on from OX454415.1 coordinate 75,238,788, forward strand.
GCTGCGCCTGAGTGCTGTATTTACATCTGCAGCGTCTCAGGTTACTTAACGTGATAGGTGACAGAAAACGTCTAACTCAACCACTAAAGCAGCATCTTCGAGGCATGCCCATGATGGCCTTTACTAAACGATTAAACCCTATCATGGTTTAGCGATGTGCCGACAACTCATCCTAAGAAAAACTTCAAGTCAAGAAACCTGAAACAAAAGCCTCGGATTGGACGGATACAAAACAACGACGACCCCGCAAACGAACAACTGATTACTCTTTCGGATCCTGGAATGTACGCTCCCTGAATAGACCGGGGGCCTTAAGGGCCCTCCTGGATCAGGTAGAGCAATACAAGCTGAGCATAGTTGCAATCCAGGAAACTAAATGGCTCAAAAGCAAGATTAACGACCTCAATTCGCACACTATTTTTACGAGTGGTAAAGAGGAGGGCAACAAGGAGTTTGGAGTAGCTTTCATCGTGAATAAGCAGCTCAAGGACCACGTTATCGGCTTCAAACCCATCAACGAGCTGCTATGTGCGATCCGCATTAAGACCCGTTTCGCTAATCTCTGGCTCATTAATGCGCATGCCCCTACAGAAGTAAAGGAAGACGCGATTAAGGACGAGTTCTACAACGACCTACAAACACTCTTCGACTCACTTCCATCAAACGACGTCAAGCTGCTGCTAGGAGACTTTAACGCTAAAGTCGGAAACGAAAGCTGGCATAGGGGAACTACTGGTGGTCATAGCCTCCACGACGAAAACAACAACAACGGTCAGCGACTTATCGACTTCGCGAGCGGCAGAAACTTGGTCATAAGCTCTACATGCTTCCCTCATCGACGAATTCATAAGCAGACCTGGAAGTCTCCAGATGAATACACCGTGAATCAAATCGACCACGTACTGATCAGCAAGAGATGGGCTTCTAATGTCCTAGATGTTCGATCCTATCGAGGAGCCAACTGCGACACCGATCACTATTTGGTGAAGACGACCTACAGGTGCAGAATCTCCTCGGTGCATCTAACGAGAATCAACCCTGCCAAGATCTTCGACGTTGACAATTTGATTGATGATGCCACGGCGGCTGCGTATACTACAGCCCTTGAGGAAAAACTGTCGCCCATGCTTGATAACATCAATAATCTAGGCATCCATGAGTTCTGGGAGGAGCTCAAAGACAGCATCAAGGAGGTCGCAGAAGAGGTCGTGGGCTATAAAGGCCGGCGCAGACGAGCAGACTGGTTCGACGACGAATGCAGGGCCTCGATTGAGGCGAAAAATGAAGCCTATCGCCAATACACACAACGCGCATCCCGAGCCAAGAAAGAAAGATATAACGAGCTTCGGCGAGTATCTAATAAGTTAATTAGACGTAAGAAACGCAAACACTTTGACGAGCAGTTACAGCAAATAAACCAAAGATTAGACAGTAAGAACACTAGACAGGCGTACAAACTTATAAATAATATTAAGAACGGATATCAACCCAGGACAAGCCTATGTAAGGACAAAGATGGTAACATCATCAGCGACATCGAAAGCGTCAACAAACGATGGGCCTCGCATTTTGAAGAGCTCCTCAACGCATCATCAACATCCCCCGCGGAGCTAGCTCTTGAGCAGTTAGCCGAACCAGGCCCTCCCGTTCTACCCCCAACAGTAGAGGAGGTGAGTCTTGCCATACAGTCGCTCCAAAATAATAAAGCGCCCGGCGCTGACGAGATCCCAGCAGAACTGCTGAAGCACGGTGGAACGTGCCTGACCAACGCTGTACATGTGCTACTGCTGAAAATATGGAACGACGAGGTAATCCCCGAAGATTGGCGCAAAAGCATAATCTGCCCAATCCACAAAAAGGGTGACAAGCTGAAGTGTGAGAATTACAGGGGCATATCATTAGTTTGTACGGCCTATAAGATATTATCGAAAATTCTTGAAAAGAGAATTAATCCGTACGCAGAACGAATCATTGGCGAGTATCAAGGCGGCTTCAGACCTGGTCGCTCAACGACCGATCAGCTTTTCACAGTGAAGCTACTACTCCAAAAGTGCTGGGAATACAACATCGACGTATACCAAATCTTTGTCGACTTCAAGCAGGCATACGACAGTATCGACCGAAGTGTACTGTACAACATTATGCTGAACTTTGGTATACCGGCAAAGTTAGTGCGACTCACAAGGATGACGATGACTAATACCGTCTCGCAGGTCAAAGTGCAGAACCGACTCACTGACCTATTTGAAACTCGTACTGGACTCAAGCAGGGCGACGGGCTGGCGCCGACGCTCTTCAACCTGGCTTTGGAGTATGTAATTCGAGCCATGAATATGGACAGCAGCGGAACGCTACTCATCAAGTCGACTCAATTAGTAGCGTACGCCGACGATATCAACATCATGTCTCGAAGGTTGGGTGATGCAGAAAGCCTCCTGCATAACCTCAATAACGCCGCAAAGGAAGTTGGACTACATATCAACGAAAGCAAAACAAAGGCCATGATGCAATCGAAAACAAGGACGACAGCAAATTCAAGCATCACAGTGGGGGACCTTAATATCGAGTATGTAGACAACTTCAACTATCTGGGTTGTAACTTATCAAAGGACGCCAACGAAACCGACGAAATTAAGGGACGGATACAACTAGCCAATAAGACATATTTCTCGGTCCTCCCTATAATTAATTCGAAACTTGCGCACAGGAACACGAAGCTCCGCGTGTACAAAACGATCATCCGACCCGTGCTATGTTATGGCCGCGAAACATGGACCCTCACCCAAGCCTCCGAAATTTTGCTAGACCGATTCGAAAGAAAGGTCCTTCGGCGAATTTTCGGGGCCGTTCGCGAGCGAGACCGATGGCGTATCCGATACAACCATGAGTTGTATCAATTGTACGATGAGCTGGAAGTATCGAAAATCGTGAAACTTCAACGTCTGCAATGGGCAGGGCATGTACAACGGATGGACGACAATCGCATGCCAAAGAAAGTTATGAACGCACAACGAATTGACGGAGCGAGGCTGCGTGGACGACCGAGAGCTCGCTGGGAGAACTCCGTAGGTGAAGACGCCCACCCAGGGACGTACCGAGCACACATTTGTTAGGGGGGTGAAAAGTAAAATTTGCCGACTACATTTGAAAATTCACCAATTATAATTAGAGGTACGGAAATTTAGTTTTTACGAAATAACGAGATGCGAATTTCGGCAAAAATTGTTCCGAAGATCATTTCTTATTCGTAAAATCGCAGTTTGAGGATCAGAATGGACAACATGTTGTGGGAACAAATGGGAACCGTACCCATTGTTAAATGCAGAGAGTTCGCTGAATCATGAGCTTGGCTTGCCGAACACCGAAAAACCTCTTTAGTTGTAGGTTTGATGAATGTACTTTGTTTTTCTCTTGGTTCGGCGGGCCCCGAAATCGCAATGACCTTTACATAAAGATAAAGGCGTAACGATATTAGTGGCATATGCCGCAGTTTCTAGTTTTGCCGTTACTGTAAATCCTTGAGGAGTGGTCTTGTCGCTTAGTATCTACGTGTGTTGTCTGAGTTCGTTGATGCAGTTGGCAGACGTTTTTTTGTGCAACGCGAGTCTTGAAAAGTTGTTTAACTGTGAATCTACTTAATTTCTATATAGTTATAGAAAATTAAAATAACTACAAGAAAATTTACAAAACTAGGTGTTTATGCAAATTTCAGCGAAATTTCTAATATGCAAAATTAGTTTATGTGAAATTCCTGTTTTTTATTTGCAAAATTTCCGTACCTCTAATTATGATATATTTTTTGAGCGTTCATGTAAACATCGAAAAATACAAAGACAAAAACACGAAATTTGATTCAACCAGTTAAGTTGTGACCCGCCATAACTTAATTTGGACAAAATAAGCTGAATAACCGTGTAAGCCTTCAGTCCTTAGTTTGAAAGCCTCTCTCGCTATCATCCTAAAATGTTGACACTCGAAGCAATTATCAAGAAGAATTTGAATTTCAGCATGAAGGCATTCCTGTCGGCAGAAATTTGAAATATGTCTTGAAATGGTTGGAGCAGTTTAGCTGTTTTTTCCAATTCTTCTGTGGAATTCAAGATAAAAACGTCAAGAAGGATTTTGGACTCTTTTCGGTAAAATGTTGCAAAGTCTATTTCGGCTGTAGTTTGAGATGATTCGTCTCCATTTTTTTCGGAGCATGACGAGTTCGGTGTTGTTTTTTGTAGCCAGATTCAGGGTTAATATCTATTTTTTTACGAAAATCATGGAGCTTTGAACTAACGCATTGATTTCGCTGTCGTTGTTAATGTCTTTAAAAGACTTTATTGTACTGCGAATGAGTTTCACGGCGTCAATAATATGAAGGTCCTGAGCTTCCAAATTTTCAGTCAAATTTTTTAGTTTAAACATGAGTTTTATGTTTTCATGCCGAATACCTCTGTTAATAAGTATGCACATCCGATTACATACTTTTAGTATTGTAACTTTCAAATGTTTATATCCTTAAACATCGACAGGTATTCTTTTGTAAATGTATTAATGCCGAAAATCGCAATCCTACATATTCCCACTGAGGTCAAATTTGCCGACTGCGGATGAAAATTGAAAATGTTAGGGGGGTGAGACACCCCCCCATACCCCCCCTTAGCTACGTCCCTGCGCCCACCAGCTGCTGGGCTTCCGAAACTGGAGGACAAGGTCACGTAACCGCGACAATTGGAGGTCAACGATTCAGGCGGCCAAGGCCCGACGTCGGGCTATCGTGCCACATTGATGATGTATAATTCCAAAATTCCGCAATGTAAATATGAAAAGTGATATACCTTTGGAAAGCCAACATGTTGAAGCAACTTTTATCAACTTTGCAGAGTTGTACGTATAAAGCACCGTTATGAAATTACTGATTGAATTTTTGATGAAAAATCTATTTTAAAATTTCTATTAAGTTTGAGTAACTGTATCTTGGAACTCACGATAATGTTGGCAACAGGAAAAACTTCAGTTTCTGTGAAATTTTATGTAGTTTCTGAAACTGAAATCAAATCTTTAATTAAGTCATGAGGAGAGCTGCAAATTATGATTTTGCATGACAAGTCACGATTTTTGATGACTTTCACAAAAAGAGCGATAACAAGGTAACGGTAAAAAAATTTCCGATTGTATTGCTAATTTTCTTTCTGAAACAAATTGCGCTATCAACCCTTACAGTATTGACCACCCAATGCGGGACACCCTGTATAGTTGTGCTCAAAATGTGTGTGCTCTGTGTAATATCACTGAAGTGACATGCTTCACTAAAACTGCTGAACTTGTGTAATTGTTCACCAGATAATACTTTTTATGATGATAACTTATTTGGGACATGCTCTTCTTTCAATTTACCATAATTATAAGAATGGTTGAGCGCAAATGGAGGGGAAAAGACGAGGGCGGTAAATTACCGCCGCGCGCCCGGTAATGTCACGAAAAATGCGCGCCCGCTTGAAAGTTAACTGCCTTAATCCAATGCTTCCATTAGATATTTATCACCCAGCAATAGAAATTGATTTTGTCATCAAATCCTGTTACATTTACGAACATAATACTATTGAACCTTCGCCTAATTCCCAAAAAGCTAGTTATATCGCTATCGATAATGAATTACAAAATTATAATTGGATAGAACTACTGTGTTATAAAAATCTCGATGAAGCTTTGAATATTTTTTATAATGTGTTACACAATATTATAGATAATTATGTACGTAAAACTTCAATAAGTAACCATAATTTCCCTATTTGGTACTCTACGTTTATTATTGGTAAGAAGATAGCTCATAAAACATTCAAATCCACAGGCAATTTCAATGATTATTGTATTTTCCAAAATCTTCGCGACAAATGTAAAAAAACAATTAAGGTTAGATTTAAAACGTTTTGTTTCTAAAACTGAAAGTGAAATCACATTAAATTGTAAACATTTCTGGAAGTTTATAAATTCTTTTAAGCGTGATAATTCATTACCATCAACTATGCATTTTAACGATAAAATTAGTAGGTTTTTTTAGTACACTTTTTCCTCGAACTATTATCTGTATAAATACAGTCCAACTCCTGTATCATTTTCGAAGTATGCCACTAAAATATAGCTGTAGAGATTTTGTCTGAACTCTAAACGATGTATAAAACTTGTAATACGCAAACTGAAATCTGACCAATAAATGTTATTTTATTATTATTATAACGATAAAATTAGTAATATACCTGTTGAAATTGCTGGATATATATGCTAATCAACGGCGAACTATTTGAAGTAACACAGAACAACAGCAGATAATGTGCAGGCGATTAAATATGCAATCGGTTCCAACAATAAGCCAACCAAGTTTTCCGCGAATATTCGTTCGGATGAGGACTTGTCTCGGCGATGTTAAAGAAAACCTAATATGTTTAGAACGATATATGCAATGGACTCGAATATTTTGTTCGTGCTAATCAAAAAATAAGTTAGTATCGATTTACGTCCCTCCTAGTGCCATTTACCATCTACCATTTAACACCTTCCATCTACCATCAACCATCAACAATTTACAGTCTTTCATCCATCAACCATCTACCAGCCATCTACCATTTTTACTACAATCTACCATTTACCATCATATTTCGGGTGTTTGGGGATTTTATGATTGGGGATTTTGTATATGGGTATTATGATTATGGGGATTTTGTATATGGGTATTATGATTATGGGGATTTTGAATATGGGGATTTTGGGGATTTTTCTACGTTTGGGGATTTTGTGATTGGGGATTTCGTAAGGTTCCCCTTGCTAAAAACTCTCTGCTTTAGGATTTTGCGGCACTCTGTGTTAAAGTCATGAAGCAACTCTCTTACCCTGTTTATGTATCTTTTGGTGTACCCCAAGGAACACATTTGGGTCCATGGCTCTTTAGCTTATTTATCAACGATATTCATAAAATATTTGACGGCGTGGACTTCCTTCTATTTGCAGATGACTGCAAAATATTTAAATCAATATCTTGCGTTGATGATACATATTTATGTTTTACAAAATAATCTGCTGAATTTTTATGATTATTGTTTTAAAATTAATTTAGAAGTTCATACGAAAAAGAGCCAGTTCATATGTTTTAATCGAAGCAGAACATCTTGTAATCCATGATCCATCTTACAGTCTCTTGGAGTCTCAATAGAAGAAGTAGATTGTGTAAATGACTTAGGGCCGGATGTACAATCACGGTTTAACAAATGGTTGTCAGTTAAACCGCCGATGGTTAAAAAATGTGTACAAAAAGTTAAACTGCCGTTTAAACTACGAATTATCCTTAAAGCTGGTTGACACTATATTAAACTCATATTCGGTTTAAATTATATCAGTAAAAACTGTAGTAGATGGGTTTAAATCGTGTGTCACTAAATTCAAAATGTATAGTAGAATACACTTGAATTATTAAAGTTGCATTACAATATGGAACAACTGTTAATTAAATTTCGATTTTAGTCAATCTTGTCAACAGTATGAATCCCGTATCATTAAAAAAAAAGTCGTTTAACTAAATTTCTCTCAGTTGTAAACAACCAAGGTTTCTATGGAAACATGTGTACGAATACAGTCGAACTTACCTAAACGAACACATCTACAACCCGAACATTTTATTTTTTTTTAACTTTTATTTTCATCAACGTTTTCTTACATATCATGCGAAGAAAATGAAGTTTAAAGGCCTGTCACTTCCATCGCCAGAAACGAATACAACATATTTCTCACTAAACGAACTGGCAAAAAGTTTACTTTTAAAATTTAATGTTGAAGAATTGTTTAAGGTCAATTGAAGAAAATGTAATGTATGTAATTAGACCGTTCCTGGACATCATTTTTGTAACTTTGTTTATTGGGTGGATGCAATTCCAGCTGCTCCTAACTGAACTTGGCTGCTACATAGCTTTAAAATTGGACGAGTAAAAAGCGTCGCATACGGCGCAATCGACTCCTCTCTTATACTGATCATATTTTATATTTTTACATATTTTAGATGGTGTGAGATGCTTCCTTCAATGCATTATAAGCTTCATGACGAAGTTAATTTACCATTTCAATTAGAAAGCGAATGGTATAAAAATGGAGCTGGTGCAGGAGCACGATCGGAGACATAATGTTTTCATAATTTATACCTTTGTGAAATATTCTCATTAGCGGGAAATTTTAGTAGGCGGAAGAAATTCCATCCCCCAATGTGGTGTTCGTCTATGAGAAGTTCGACTGTAACGTAAATTGGTTGTCAACTACACCACGAATCACGCAAAAATGATTATGCGGTGTACAGCTGAGAGGACATTTGAGACGTTTTCAGAATCAAAATTACTTATGAAAATTTTGAATTTGCGTCACGTAAATTAAAAAATATTAATAGAAATGGACACTTGCAATTCTTCGGTCACAATTTCACAAGTTCCTGGGCACAGAACGTATCGAAAAATGTCTGTGCTACCTTCTTTTTTATCATTTCATGAGTTAAATAGCAGTAAGCGTTGAATTTTGCAAAATAGATCTCGCTCAATCGTAAACAATTAAGGTTACCATGGAATTTAACTGCAGTTTAAAATTGTTTAACCAATCAGCAGTCAGCACACACAAGTTAAACCACCGCCGTCTATATATTAAGGCCGCAATGTAGACTCGTAAACGTCAAATCCGCAGTTGAAATTGTCGTCATCATCTCAAGTAGTGACGTCATGGTGGCCATATGGCATTTAGCCAGTGGCTTGTTACTTTTTATTTATCTGTGCGGTTGTACGATGGCAGCACCGCCGTCGAAACGTTTTACGTACTTACTCGTTTTTTTCCTACAATATCCGTACTATCTATTCGCGATCACAAATAAACTGATTGGTATCCCTAAATGGGGAAATCTTTCACTCTATGACACATTCTCCATGCACTACATTTTGAGTGTAAAAACTTCTGCACACTGTCAATAACCCACATAACCACTATCTTTTTAATTAATTGTTTGCCGTTCAAAGAACACATTTTCTAAACGAAACTCGCGAAAAAAAGTACACTCGCCCATCTGTGTGCCACTTTGTAATGTTTAGTCTCACTGCCTTGTTCTTGCTGTTGATGACGTGCTTATGTTTGTTTCTGTTTTTTTTTGCAGCCGTCAATAAATTGAATACGGATCCATGGCGTCATTATCCAGCTGAGTTGCGGCCTTGATGTATCTAGATGGCGTTGGTTAAACGCAGTTTAACGATTTCGGTGAGCGAGGTAGTGGCTAATTGGTTGAACAATCAGCTCGCTCAATCGTAAACAACCAATATTTCCATGGAAACTTGTAAACGTAACAATTAAAATAATAGTCAGAGCAAAATACAAATATGTTCTGCTTGTGATTTTAATTTGAAGTTGAAACTAAAAAAAATCCAGTATGAAATAGTTGGTTTAAGGGAAATATTGTTTTTTAAATGATGACCTGTTTCGAGAGCAATTATTATTAATTCGATTCTGTTCATGCAAGGAGTATTGTTCACTGTCCCAATTTTACGTTGGTATTTAGTAATATTGAAAATTGGCGAATTTTGCTCACCTTTCTGCTGCATTTTCTTTCTTTGAACTAGGACGAAACAAAGACTTTGATATCACGGCTCGACCAACATGATTAACTAAGGATAAAATGACCAATCAAGGGTTCTTTCAGTGCGTTTTATTAATCTACCCGTACTGTGGAACATAATGTCATGATGCGTAATTTTTTATGAAAGGTACCGATTTTTGCTATGCTACTACGAACTGTGCAGATAAACCTAAAGAAAGTGTCGGGTTCTTGCTTTCTATCTCTCTATTCAAAAAACTAACTCAACCTGGGTTAACCATCCCATCAGCCCATTATAGAGTTATAAGCTCCCGTTATGCGGTTAGGTATAAAAAATATATCAATATGCTCACTTACTATTAGGCCAGTCAAAATCGACATTAACCTCGGAATAAATGGAATACTACCGTTCTTGCGCTTATCTGTTTGAGAGTATTACTGGCTATATAAATCCAGATTTGCAACCCTGGTGACCTTGTGCTAATTTTTTGGCGAGCGAAAAAGAGCCATTTTTTGCTCTTTTTCCACATTTGCGACAATATTTCTTTTTTAAATTATCTTGGAAAAAACCGATGATCGACATTTTGAAAGTGGACAAAATTTTCAATCCAATGATATCCTAACCACTTTTGTAGGTCAAATATTGATGGAGATACAGGTTTTCAAAAATAGGGTATTTTCCACAAAAAAGGCGAATTCTAAGCTTATGTTATTTGCCAAAACGACATTTACTTGAAATTCGCAATATTTTTAAAAACTTGTGTCTCCGTCAATATTTGACCTATAAAATTGGTTAGGACATGATTTGATTGGAAATTCTGTTTACTTTCAAAATGCCAAACACAGTTTTTATCCAAGATAATTATTTTTTTTTTTTTGTAAAGTATTACTGGCGTAATAATCGCCGCAAATTGTTATATTGGAAAGTGTTGTAAAAATGTTCCTACGGCATCCTGTCAAGTTTTGAATTTGTCGACTTTATAATATCAATAATTTAAAACTTGTAAAATAAAAGATATTTGCGAAGGAGAGGGACTTCGAAAATTGATTCATGCGCTAAAAATAATAAAAAACATGAAATAATTAATGTCTTCTCCAGCATGAAACATGTTATGCCCGCCAATGCAAGCCAATAGTGTAATCCTCGTAAAATAAGTCACCTAACTTTTAAAGAAAAGGTGTGAAGTATATACTTCAATGCACAGAAAGTTTTATATAGATTATTTTGTTTTCAGACTCTTTGCGGTATCTATTACCGATTTTGAAACAATCCGAACCGGACAAAATATGTTGCGGGCCCCCTATTGCCTACTGGTCATATTTTTTTCTAAAATTAGAGGGTCATCCCCAGCAAAAATTCAGAAATTCGTTATCTCTGCCGACCGATAGCCTTATTTCGGTTTATTTTTCTTGGGCTAAAAATCATTAGTTAAACGGCCAACGACGACCGTTTATTTTTTCACGTTGAACTGCATTTTAAACGACAGTTTAACTGTTTGTCAATTTCCTTAAACGGAGTTTAGTTAAACTGACAACCATTAGTTAAACCATGGATTTTAATCTTTCTCATTTCATTTTAAAATCAAAAATTTTAATAGCTACCATCCGGAAATATTCAGTTGCTATTTCGGTTTATTTTTCTTGGGCTAAAAATCATTAGTTAAACGGCCAACGACGACCGTTTATTTTTTCACGTTGAACTGCAGTTTAAACGACAGTTTAACTGTTTGTCAATTTCCTTAAACGGAGTTTAGTTAACCCTTCTGTCGGCACAAAGGTCTGGCCAGACCTTTGGCACTATATTTTGGTCATAAAAGTATAGAAGATGAAATCGTAGCGACTTCATATTTCATGATATCCTTGAATAATATGTTTAGAAGCACTTTGCAAAAATTTGAAAAAATCGGTTGAAGTTTTGAGTATGTTTTTGATGATTTTAAATTTATAGTGCTTTTTGATAGCCAATAGGTCTGGCCAGACCTACAGTTTTTCCCCCCATTCTTCTCTTGAGGTAAAAGGTGCAAATATGAAATTCTCTTAAAATTCTCTTATTTATGATGTAATAATGTCATTAAAATTCAATTTGTACTATAAACGATAAAAATTTCTGAGATTTTTCTTTGAAAAGCCGTGAAGCTCGGGAAATAAGTATGCCTAATTTCATCACGTTTTATAACATCACCTAATCAACTGAGATTTGACTCAAGGAAATTCAAACTAGTTTTTTTTACTTTGTAATAGTTAGGACTAAGTATGAGAGACTTACGAACGACTTTCTAAATAGATTTGATCAAGAAATTTACGAAAAATTTAGAATGAAATGATTTTTGTGCTTGAAAATTCCCTATTTCTTTCCACCTACTTCCCTAAATCTGCAGACTAATATCGAGGTAAAATCTACTAACAAAGCGCAAAATATTTGTCCAAAGATATTGATATTGAAAAATGCGAACAAACTTTCTACTAGATATATGCCATGAAAATAAAGAAGCAAAAAGATATGAAAATAAGGGAAAAACATGTTTATAATAATACCACCTCAAAATATGTCCACTTAAAAACGATGCTAGTGTATCTAAAAAAATGATTTTAATACTTCTATTGTTTAAAAATGGCAGTAAGGAACTGATAGAATGATTCTACCGATAAAAATTTCACCTTTTCTTAAAAATAAAAATTTTTCTCAGTAGGTCCAGCCAGACCTATTCGGTATATAATATGCATATTGTAGTAGGTGCCGACAGAAGGGTTAAACTGACAACCATTAGTTAAACCATGAATTTTAATCTTGCTCATTTCATTTTAAAATCAAAAATTTGAATAGCTACCATCCGGAAATATTCAGTTGCTAATTCAAACCAATGACTTTTAAAAAATATGCGCTGCTGCGTAGCCAGGAATTTCAATTATCGCGTAGTGTATTTTTCCCCAATTAGTTAAACTGATTTAAAATTAAACTACAGTTAACTAAACGGTGAGTTAAACCATGATTGTACATACGGCCCTTAGGGATAAAATTCGATAGTATATTAAACTTCATATGTATGTATTATAAAAACAATTCAGTTGACATCGAAAGTATTCAATACAATTTTATTCGTTTTATCGCTTACAAAATGAAAATACATCCACAACATATTGATTATCTTGCACTATTGAATTCTCTAAATTTACAAACGCTTGAAGTCAGACGGTTATCAGCAGGCGCCCTATTTTTGTATAATATAATTAAAGGTCACATGAACTCACCCGAATTATTAGCGGAAACTTCATTTAATATTTCTATTCGTAATACACGTAGCCACTAGCTGTTTGCTCTCTCTACACATATAACTAATTACAACCATAATGCACCGTTTGAAAGAATTAAAAGGATTGGTAATGGATTATCACTGTTTATTGATTTTTTAGTTCTAATAAGATTTTAATTAAAAAAAAAAATTAATAATTTTTCAGATACATTCTTTGCCTTAAAGCTACAATTTTAGTATTAGTATTCATATTCATTAACATTCGATGAAGACACATTGTAAGAACAAATATATTCGTACTATGGGACCATCCCCCTCCCACCAAAAAAGGTTTTCTAAGAATTGTTTTATCTGTTTGTGCAGTTATTCTAACCAAACCTCACAAAAATATGTTTTACCGAGGTAACGAAACTTACGTGAAAACGGAAGTGAAAGAATGGGGGGGATACAACAAATATGTAAAAACAAATATATTCGTACTATGGGGGCATCCCCCTTCCCACAAAAACAAAAGTTTTTTTTTGTTTTTTTGCAGTTATTCTCACGAAACCTCACACAAATATGTTTTATCGAGGTAACGAAACTTATGTGAAAACGGAAGTGAAAGAATAATGGAGGGGCATTACACACAGGTCATAGGTACGCCGGAAAAAAATATTAGCTCGAGAAGAGTGAAGGGTATCCAAATTTCGGCCGCGCCCGAAATTAACCATGGACTCCGTGTGGTGTTTTTTACGTTTTTTGTTAAAAAAAATCCTGTTTACTAAATGTTGTTTCGAGATTGAATAAATACAGACTCGTCAAGTTCCAATAGTGTATTATTAAACTAAAAACAGTAAAGTACATTGTTGATATAAAGATTATTACAAAATTTCCAATTAACTTACATCTGGTTTTTATCTATCTCTCCTGCACGGCTGCCTAGACGACACTAGCGGTTCAATCAACTAGACAGCGGTACATTGCATTATGTACCAATACATAGATATATAGAATTAGACGAAATGGATAGTTCTCATATTGATATAAATTTAACACTCCTCCTCTTCAAGCCCAGCGCAGAAATCACCTCCATTGTCGGCAGACAAAACTCGGTCCTTCAACTTACCATCCGCTTGAGGCGCTCGAAGAATTGGTGCTAACCGCCGAGCAGCCCTCCTAAATGTCTTTCCATTCGCTGTTCTAACGAGGACTTGTCTAACTTGATTCGACTCTTCATCCGGATACACGTTTATTACTTCCGTTCTGGACCAACCGCGACGACAATCATCATCAGCAACGAACACAATGTCGCCCACTTCAACTGGTCGCGTAGCTTCTCCACTGGCAGTCCTTCGGTTTTGGATCGTCAGATACTCCTTTGAGAACCGTTCCCAGAAATGTTGAACCAATTCATTGGTACTTCGTAACGCCTTCATAGCATCCCAATTGTGTCGCTCAGCCTTGGATTTGATTCCATTTGATGAACCCAATAAACAATGATTCGGGGTCAGGCACTCCTCCTCCTCGGGATCAACAGGTATTTCCGTTAGTGGCCGCGAATTGATTAATCGTTCCGCCAAGACCAACGCATGGCGCAACTCCTCTTCTTTAGGAACTTGTGGCATCCACAGTCCCTCCAACGCACGCTTCGTGACACCAACAAGACGTTCCCATGCTCCCCCCATTGATGGGCACATCGGCGGAATGAATTTTCAAGTGGGTTTGTAGCCTAGTGGGCCCACAAATTCCTTGGCAGCACCTCCAAAGCATGTGGCATTATCCGAATGAATTTCCAATGGTAGTCCGCGTCGCGCGACGAGACTGTCAAGTACTGCCACACACGATCGGGTAGAAAGACTGAACGCCACCTCCAAGTATACCGCCCTCGTGGTAAGACATGTCATCAAAACGCCCCACCTTTTCTCACGGCGCCTTCCGATGACGACATTAATTGGTCCGAAATAATCGATACCCATAAAGCTAAAGGGTGCCAAATACATCGCCATTCTGCTCACCGGCAACGCACTCATCTGTGGGACTACGGGTCTGGCCCTTCGAATCGCACACATCCGACAGTTGGCTACTGCCTTTTTCACTGCTGCGCGTAACCACGGAGACGCGATTAACTGCCTTACTTCGTTAAGCACTGTGCTCGTATTCTGATGCCCGTGCTGTCGGTGAACCTCCTTGATGATCAGCTTTGTAACTTCGTGGTCATTGGGAACAATCACGGGAAACCGCGCATCCAAAGGAAGATTTTCCGCCTTCGCAGTTCTTCCTCTCATTCGTAACACTCCAAACTGGTCATGAAATGGGGCCGCCGCTACCAAAAACTTGTGGTGCCGCTTATTCTTGACAAATCCCTTTTGCGCCTCTGTGAAGATCGTCGCCTTGGCCATTTGCCTATCGTCGTCCGTCAAACTGCCACGAAAAACTTCACCTCGCAGGACTCGTACAAATTTAATCGCAGTCGCCGCCGCTGCCACATACTTCGACCAGCTGCTGAATCGTTCCACTTGTGGCAATATGCACCAAAACTTTCGCACCGTACAGGTTTCGATCTCGCCTTTGACCATCAGCAACGGTCTCACTTCCAACAATTGTTGTGGCTCCTGCAAGCAATCCGGCCACTCACATTGCAGCTGAGTCAGGAAGTCTGGTCCATGCCACCACAAGTCATCTTCTCCTCTATGGTCTTGCCACTTTGTACCCCAGTCGGCGGGATTCAGTTGTGTTGGAGTCCACCTCCACTGAGACACGTCAGTGTGAGATAGAATGTTCGAAACCCTACTCGCCACATACGCTGAATATCGACGAGTACTGCAACGCAACCACCACAGTACGTCCTTTGCATCAGTCAACATATTGATGCTGCACACGTCCCAAGTGTTGACATCGAGCACCATCCGCAGCAAACGAACACCAAGTACTGCGGCGTCCAACTCCAGCCGAGGTATTGACTTAGTCTTGATAGGTGCAACTAGACATTTTGCCAACACGAGAGACCTCACGACTCGTTCATTTACTCGTTGGACTACATAGCAACATGCAGCAATTGCTGTCTCCGACGCGTCAACGAATATGTGTAACTCAACAGGAGCCTTGACTGTGCCATGCCAACGATCAATGCGAACTTCCTTCAATTGTGTCAGTTGCTTCGCCCATTCTCGCCATCTCCGCCGAATTCCAGATCCGAGCTCATCATCCCATCCGGCTAATTCACGCCACGCCTCGCGCAAAATGATACGACCTTGTACAGTGATGTAGCTGAGCAAAGACAGTGGGTCAAACACCGACATAACCACACTCAACATTTGGCGCTTCGTCGGCGGCACTGTCCCATCCAACAACCCTTCTGGGAATTTTTCTGGTCTGAACTGAAACGACAATTGATCATTCGACGTGCACCATTTCATTCCGAGAATAGACGATTCTCCGAGAAGCACGTCCGTCTCATCTGGTTTCTCACCCAACGATGCCAACACTTTTGGTGAGTTTGACATGAACTTTTGCATGTGAAAGCATGCCGCCGCATGAATTTGCACTACCGATTTAGCTAAATCAATTACCTCTTCCTCAGTAGTTCCGCCACCCAGCCAATCGTCGCGTAATAGCCAACACAGCATCCAATTGAACGTCTCTGAATCGCTCTGCATTGATGTTCTTCACATACTGTGCCAATGACGGAGCACAGGCGATTCCAAACGGCAGTACACACATTTGGTACTCCACCACGTCGCCAGTAGGATCGTCACGCCATAGGAATCTCAAATACTTCCGATCTTCTTCACGTACATAGACACGGTGATACATGTCCTTGATATCGGCACTCACAGCCACGGGATTTACTCGGAAACGTTGCAACACGTTCACCAAGGGCGTTGTCAAATCGGGTCCTGTAAGCATCTCTGAATTTAAGCACTTCTTCTTGTACTGTGCCGCACAGTCGAATACCAATCGAACCTTCTCCGGTTTAGCTGGATTGTGAACGTTAAACACATGAATGTAGTTCACCTCTTGTCCGAGCGACGACTCGACACGGCGCACGTAACCATTGTCTACATGAGACTGCATCAGATCAAGCACCTTCTTTCGGAACTCTGGATTCTGAGCCAACTTGCGATCCATGTTTTCGAATTGTTTTTCCACCATTTCAAAGTTGTTAGGAAGAGATACGATGTCACTCTTCCAGAGAAGTCCAGTTTCATAGCGGCCATCCTCGCGCTGCACGCGCTGCACTGTCGTTTCTTTCATGATTTTTAACGCTCGTTGGTCTTCATCACTCAGCGGCTTCTCAGTGACTTCAGCGAGTCCAAAGTGTTCTCGTTCGATATAATCGTGAAGCATTTTCTCCATTCTGGCATCGGAACCCACATTCGTAACAAGACAGACAGCCTCACAACGTTCTCCTTCTACCACATATCCGAGTGGAGTCGCGGATGCTACAATGGACTCGGATACGCCCGAAATACTAGACACAGTGCGCATCACACTCGCATTGTCTTGCCCGATCAACACCAAAGGTCTCTCCTCCTCGTAGCAATCTATGGGAAGAGAATGCAGACCTTCCTCGACGAGCATTTGTCGGCTCAGCTTGTTCATCGACAACTTCAACCCATGGTACGTTCGGCCTTGCACGCCAAACGATGCACCAGACCGGAGATTCTCTAACTCGAAGCTTACTAGACGTGTCTCTAAAGCCGGCTGTATTTCTATGTCAGTCCAGGACAAAGCCAGCGATTGTCGCACACCAATGCATTTCAGTTCCTCAGCTAACGACGCATCGATCAAAGTGACTGATGAACCGGAGTCCATCAAGGCAAGTACCTGTCTCTGTTGATCTCCATGGCGAATACGTATTGGTACAATCCGAAAGAACGTGGACTTTTCTCCTGTCCGAGCAAAATTCACTGATTCGACCGTTACTTCCATAGGGTGCAGCAGTGGGTTGTGACGTCTTCCACATTTGTTCACGTCGCATACAGCAATTGACTTGCATTTGTTCTGTTGATGATTACCAAAACACACATAACACCGACGATATCGTTTCGCTTGCTGCCATCGACTCTTGACTGTCATTCCCTTGAAAACTGGGCACACACTCCACACGTGCTTAAGGTGGCCACACTTGAAGATACATTTTGCTGGTATTTCTGGAACAGTTTTAGCAGACGTCGCCTTTTGTTCTCGTTGCACAAATGTCCTCTTGTCTTTGTCATCTGGCTTTGCTTGCTCCGACATAATCAACACCGTCCTTTTCCGTTGCTGTACGTTCTTCGCTGTCGCCTTTGTTGGGATGCATTCGTCATCGTCAGAGTCGACAAACTTCTGCACGTTACGTCCCAGCGACACAGTTCTATCATGCAGATACAGAAGAAAATCTGCAAAATGGTTGATGTCCACAGGCTGGTACATCGATACAGGAGACGTAAACGAGGTCGATTGTCCAGTCGTCACTTGGTTTTTGTATATCAGCCACTCTTCCGCGTATCGCAAGGGAAGTTTACTCTCCAATGTGGATATTAAGTCACTGTGTGTGGGTGGGTCATCCAACAATTTGTGAACACTTCGCAAATGGTCGACGGTTCCCGCAAATTTAGCAATATTTTTCAACTCCGCGTCCAAAGGTTTCATAGATACAGCCTTTTTAGACATCGCCTCAATAATCAAACGCGTATCACCAAATGCCATCTGCAATGTTGCCATCACGCCGTCCAAATTTTCAACGTTGTTCATTTGAAGCCCCACCAATTCTAACGCCGGGCCAATTAACGCGGCACGAATTCTTTCCATATCTTCTCCTGGCGTAAATCCACACACTGGGCCAGCTGTCTCCAAGTAAGACACAACAAAAGGTAGCCACTTCAATGGATTGCCGTCAAACAGCGGTAGCACAACGTTCATTGTCTTCCTTCGAAGCGCCTGATCTTTCGTCAAAGGTGCCGGGGGTGTAGCACGCTTCAGAAGATCTGCCGGTAAACGCTGACGCCAATTGTTTCTGTCGATTGTCAAATTTCGTTGACAACTGTGATTTTGCTCACCAGAGTGCGTCTGTGGAGAGTTATGGAGAGTCGCCGCAAGTGATATTGCTTGAAGGAGAGTCGCCGCGTGTGACAAACCTGATGGCGCGCTTTCTGATAGGTTTGTTGTATGATTCACTCGTTGCGCTTCCATCGTGGCATTGAGCATCTTGACTAACTCCTCCAGCTCCTTGATACGCACATCTCTCGGATCTAGCGGCCGGGCCATAGTTGAATTACCGATGGGCGTAAAAGCATTCTCCTTTTGGGCCGGAGTATCTTTTAGCAAGCACGCATCACACGCAAATGTTCCACTCCGCAGTCGACCAGCCAACACACAACGTAGATGAAACGACTTGTTGCAAACATTGCAAGACTTTCCTGGATCCACCTCGGAGATTTCGGTGTCACATTTGTCACATGTTGCAGCCATCGCACAATGATAGAGATTTTAATAATGTTGTTTCGAGATTGAATAAATACAGACTCGTTAAGTTCCAATAGTGTATTATTAAACTAACGAGACCGAGGCTAATTTCGGGCGCGGCCGAAATTTGAATACCCTTCACTCTCCTCGGGCTAGAAGTTTTTTTTGGGCGAACATATGACTTGTGTTCAATCCTTCCCCATTTTTTCCTTCTGTGGCGTCGATAAAACAATATTTGTGTGTTTTTGGTTAAGTGGGAAAATAAAAATATTTACTCAGAAAACTTTATTGGGGGGATGCGGGAGCATGGTCCCATAGAATGATTCCATTCGTTTTATTTTTTTTTTTTTGACAAGAACGCATTAAGTTTTTTTGAAATTGGTGTGGAAAAAATGTTTCTTAGAAGATCTAAAAGGGGGGGTTGGGTTTGTATGGTAGCCCCATGACCCCATAGACCGATTCCATTCATTTTTACACATGTCTTATGGCATCAATAGAGATGGACTTTTACGAGTTTTTGTTGAAAGTGTTGCACATATAAAAAAGTTTTTCGTAGAAGAACTCAATTTGGGGAGTTGGGCTTGTATGACAGCCCCATGACCCCATTGTCCGATTCCATTCATTTTTACATATGTTTTGTGGCATCAATTGAAATGCACTTTTATGAGGTTTGATTGAAATTGGGGCACAAATCAAAAAGTTTTTCTTAGAAAAATTCAATTTGGGGGGTTGGGTTTGTATGACAGTCCCATGGCCCCACAGTCCTATTCCAACCATTCTTACGTATGTTTTGTGGCATCAATAGAAACACATTTGTATGAAATTTGGTTGAAATTGGTGCACAAATGAAAAAGTTTTTCTTAGAAGAACCTAATTTGGGGGGTTAAGTTTGTATGGCAGCCCCATGACCCTATAGTCCGATTTGATCCATTCTTACATATGTTTTGTCTTATCAATAGAAACACATTTGTGTGAAATTTGGTTGAAATTGGTGCACGCATAAAAAAGTTTTTCTTAGAAAAAACAAATTGGGGGGGTTATGTTTGTATGGCAGCCCCATGACCCCACGGTCCGATTTTAGCGATTCGAACATACAAACTGCCTGCAATAAAAAGAAGCATGTGTGCAAAATTTCAGCTCGATAGCTTTTAAACTGGCCGAGTAAAACGCGTAGCAACAGACGGACAGACGGACAGACGGACAGACAGACAGACGGACATCGCCCAATCGACTCAGCTCGTCATGCTGATCATATATATACATATTTTATATGGTCGGAGATGCTTCCTTCAATGCGTTACAAACTTCATGACAAAGTTAATATACCCTTTACTCTACGAGTGAAGGGTATAAAAAGACATGCCTATAACTTATCGCCGAATCACAGCAGGCGGGAAAATTTTTGGTAAACGTTAAGGCTAAGTCCCATTAGACCCTCCACCAAATATTACTTCGATCTGATTAATCCGGGAACACTAACCTTAACTTTCGGGCGGGCGCAATGCATCTGACAGATTAAGTGACCAGTTTTTGTTGCGCCACTCAGCAATATGAAAAGTGAGAGATCTGAAACTCACAGTAGCTTAATCTTTATCGATCAACTACCCAAAGCAGTTTTCAGTTCCTATCTACCATATGTCTGAGAGGCGGGAGGGGAGGAAATAATCTCTCAGATGTATTGCGCCCGATTGTGTTATTTTCTCCTTTTCTATGAAAATGTTCACATGTTATACTCTTCACATTGCGTAATAACGTTGTGTTGATTTCAGGCTCACCAAATCGTTCAATAGTGTGTTTTTACTAAAAAAAGGCTCACATTATTTAAGCGGTTGAGATGTTTGAGGTTTTTTAAATATTGAAGCGATTTAAAACGGGATATTCTTAGAAAATTGAAAATGTGAAGGGTATCAAAGTTTGTGAGCCAACTTGTGCCAGAATTCTTCGGAATACTTATTTTATACAAGCTATATTAAGAGTTTGTGCATTATATCCGAATAAACTGTAGAAACAACCAAGAAACCAAATATGCCAACTAAAGAATGTAGACTGTTGTTACTAACGTGAGTCATTTTGACTCACAAGAAACGTTCGTTTAGTACTAACCCCGTCACAGAAAAACACAAATAGCTGCCTACCATAAAATCGAAAACGTTTGCTTACTCGAACATTCATAAGAAAACATATTTCTTAAAGAATACATGGGTAGCGGAACCCAATGGGCCAACCGCCCTTTCTACGAAAAA
Source organism: Microchrysa polita (assembly GCA_949715475.1). Lineage (NCBI taxonomy): Eukaryota > Metazoa > Arthropoda > Insecta > Diptera > Stratiomyidae > Microchrysa > Microchrysa polita. Next base: position 75,260,306 of record OX454415.1, read on the forward strand.
TGGAAATATGTGGAATATGCGTCAAAATGACTCACATTAGTGTTCCCGGGTTAAAACAAAGGGTAGCTTCCATACATGAAAATGCTTTATTTTTATTTTCTAATTTCACTTACATTAACAATATTATATATTATATACAAATCGCTAACGATGACACTTGCACTGCCCCTCACTGATAACAACAAACTGCACTATATTATCACAAAAAACAAATCATCTTGGTGTTCAATTAACTGTTATTGAAAACAATAGCTGTAACTTCCAAGAACCGTTTGCTCGTACGACAACTAAATAATTTTGTCAAGCGTCCCTGTACATCGAACTGGAGTAAGAATTATGGAATCGTTATTACACATTTTGTTAATTTGGCAAATATGATTTTTCATTCGAGACTTTTTCATTTGGGATATGGATTTTTCCAATTGGGATAGGGATTTTTGCAATTGAGAAAAAGATTTTTTTCATTTGGGATATGGATTTTTTCAATTTGGATAGAGATTTTTTCATTTGGGATATGGATTTTTTCAATTGGTATAGAGATTTTTCCAATTCGGAAATGGTTTAATTCAGTTGGGAAATGCTATAATTACAGTGAACACCTCGATATATGCATAAGTTGCATAAAAAGGCGAATCATCTCAAAAGTTAATACATAAATCAATAATAAATTGCAGGACAATGGTGCTTCTTTGCCCAATATCACAACCACAAACAAACCATCCACTGCAATCAAAGTAAAAAAACCGGCCAATTTAATATCTCCAACGTCTTCTTTTTATGGTGCCCAGCGGAATAAGAGACAAGAATGATTACGCCTTCTATCCCATCGTTTTGTATACCTGCCATGTAATTCTTATACGGCCACTCACATATATTGGCCGCATCTCGTACATATATGGATGAGTATATGTACGTTAATCCATATGTGGGAAACTACCTAGAGACAATATAAAAAGCTGTTGTTAAAACCAGAGACCAAACACCTTATCCATGTAAGAATGGTGTTCAAAATGGACAATTCCGGGCAGCATAATATATTTTGAATTGCCGACTTTTCCCCTTTTCAGGATACATCTGGTCGTAGCTTACTGTCTTTTGTTGTCCATTTCTTCCATTTTGTGTCCCTTGCGTGGCATTATTTTCCTAATGTCCTTCACCCTGCCGTTACAACTACTATTTCTTTTTCTTCTTATAGCATTCGCTCTCAAGAGAATAAATTACGAGAAAGAAAATTGAAAATAAGATTTAGGGAGCACACAAGTGAATATACGATTGTAGGGCTAACAACCAAATAAATTTTGTATATATTTTGCCTCGGATAACAGCTATGACTTGTTCACATGTTCATATCTCTGTATCCTTTCGAGTATCACACCCTGAATCCTTTTAATATTGAATCAAATAAAATGAAGTCACCGAATATAGAATATGATAAATATTCAGAAGGAAAGTTATTTGTGGTATAGCTACACACACATAAGGCCTCAATAATGTGAAAATTGCAATCCAATGAAGGATATTCCATCAAATTTGGCTGAAATAATTGAGGACGTGAGTGGATAAAGATGACAACTATATACAGGGTGTTCGGAAACCGCATAAATGCACCGGAAAATGATTCCTGTTGAGCTAAAATCGCAAAAAGTGTAAGGGACATACCCCCAATTCTTAGCGCTTTAGCTGCTACAGTCATTTGAAGATTTTTGAAAAACTCATTTTCTTACACAATATCTACAAAAATATCTACAAAACTAGAATAGAAAAATAAAATGCACAGCCAATAAATTTACCTAAAAAATAAAATTGGATCGATTTTTACAGAGCTTTTAGTAAAATTTGTGTGATTTGACTTAAAAACAAATTATGTTTCCATCTCAATCTTCTCCAACTTCTGCTAAAGTGATTGTCCGATTCTTAAAAATGTATGCATAGTCTTACGATCATATCTTTCGTACATCGTTTTATTCTAGCTCGATTATTTCATTATCAGTTTTAAGCCTTAAGCATGGGCGTAACCAGGATTTCGGTCAGGGGTGGGCCAGCCCGAATTTTTTTCAACATATAGATTTTCTTAGAAGTTGAAATCGCTGGTCGCGAAAATATTTTTAGGCAAAATTTAGAGTAGTCTGGCTGGTGTAATGGTGGGCCAGCCCGAATTTTTTTCAACATATAGATTTTCTTAGAAGTTGAAATCGCTGGTCGCGAAAATATTTTTAGGCAAAATTTAGAGTAGTCTGGCTGGTGTAATGGTTAGTGCGCGCACCTTCGGTGCACAGGGTCATGGGTTCGAGACTCACAGTCAACGAATTCAGTTCATGGTGTTTTTCGAACTCACGCCCCTTGTGACGAACTATGATCTCACTCAGATGTTAATCGATATGGGGATAAAACAAAAAAGCAGTTATGATCTTGGGAATTGGATGTCACTAACACATCTGCGGCCGTAGTCCAATGTTGGACCATCGCGCCTGTTTTTGGTTTATTAATTTTAGAGCAAAATATTAGGAAGAGACAGGCCACAATGATTTCCTGCACCATTTAACGAAAAATGGCCCTTGAACGTGTTTAGACTTTTACTGTTGATTCTGGTTACATTCAGATTCAACTGGCCTCCGATTCTGCTTTTTAGACCAGAGCTCGTCTATATTCAGTGTCATTTTTTGGCTTTTGGACTGCATATTCCACTTGCGAGATCAATATCCGTTTTAACCCATTTTGTCCAACGGTTGCGTTTTCGCAACGCTTTAAATTTTCATGTTTCACGCTTTTCTGGTAAAAAATATAAACTTTATTCCCGAGGAAGAAAGGTTCATTTTAGAATTATCTAATCGACCTGTTTTTGCTCAAAGATTGTCTTTGACATTTTCTATGATTTTTTAGGGTTCGAAAATTGTGAAAATTCCATGTTTAGGTAAAGATGCTAATTTGTGTATAAAACTACTTAGATCAACATACGCAGAACATACGCTCAAAATTTAAGGTTGCGAAAACGCAACGTTGGACTATAACGATATCCTCTTTTTCCTATCCTATGGACAGATAATTTCCATTATTTTTTATACTAATTCAGTTTTGATGCTATCTAATTAGCTTTTATTGTTTGACTCTGTTTAACTTCTTGAGATAAAGCGGGGCGAACATTGTCTGTACTTAAGTTTTCAATAAATTTAAGAAATATTAGTAAAAAGTGGCTTTGCTAATGAAAAAGTTTAATTTATTTGGTTTTATGACACGGCCACTACCTATTATCAATGAAATGATTATTTTCAAGTTTCACCCGCTTCAACAGCCCAATATTCCTCAAATAGTGTGTGAAGTTTAAACTTTGTGTATAATATAGGTACAATCCAGATATGCCCTTGGGAAGCTAGGTTGATCATAGAACAACCTTCTACAAATGGAAAGGGAAGGGGCAGTACTTCTGGAGGAAGGAACGCCGGCCTTATATCCAGACAACATTCTAAGGAGGAGTTCCACCTATCTGAATTGAGCGATCCGGTTTGGGCATGGCATCCAGCACCGGTTGGTGACTCCAACAAATCTGGTAAAAATCGAAGGTGCACAGAGAATGAGGGGGGCTTACGCATCCCCATGCGGACTCCACAAGAATACTTGGCAATTATTTTCGATGACTAATTTGGTGGGGCGATCCATAATAATGCCAATAATAGCTTTTGTTTCTAAATTTTAGGCTATTATTTGTTAAAATAAGACTTTTCAGTGTATGGAAGAGACTTTTCTTTGACCAAAAAAGTACACGTTAAGCCCTAGTGTTGCGTTTTCGCAACGTGCTCCACAGCCTAAAATACAAAAGATTAAAAATACATTTCTTCGAAATTTGCATATTATTCCTATGCCAAACTACTGTGCGAAATTTCGTAATACATACTAGCACAACTCCTTCTGACCACTGGACAATATGGGTTAAATTCCGGCTTTGCTTGATTCTACAGGATCGCATCTACTGCCCAAGCATACCGAGAAGCCTCTTATCTCACATCCACAGCATCCATAGAAAGAAACATTATCCGACAGTCGTCTGGACACATGCTTTTCCTTTTCCTTAAAATATGAGCCCAAGCTCTTAAGCTGTTTTTCCTCTTCCAAATAGGACTGCAGCGCTTCAGTTGCTTCTCTATCCTCTTTATCCAACTGAGAGTCCTATCTCCTTAGCTATTCAACGCAGCTGCTCCTCTACGCTTCTACAATAACATCGGGAGTCCTAGCTAACCCTCCGCAAAACGAAATCTCTCAGTAAAGTTTATAACGAAGTTGGGCAGGATTGCACTCCATTTCCGATGGCAGTTTTTTGCTCACTCGACTTTATTTGCCGGGACGCTGTGGAAGTTGAATGATGAAGTTTCGACATTTAAGTACTCTCGCACAAGATCAACGATCTGAGCGTTACAGCTCTGCATCTCGAGAACGAGTTTTTCTTAACTACATTTTCTTTGAATTGGCGAGCCCGTAGCTCGTGCTTTCGGCTAATCTCAGGCCTATATAGAGGCTTTCGACAGGTTGACGTACGTGACGCTGCTGCTAAGACAAGTTCGCACTTTAGTTATGTGGGGTTTCTGTAGACCCTGCCCGCGATTCTTATGTAGCAACTATTTTATATTTCCTCAGGATTCTATTTGCAATTTTTGTTAAAAAAAAATTGCGTTCCAAATCATCAAAAATGAGTAGTGGACTCTCGGATCCCGCCAGAGCACACATCTTACAAGATTTTTCATGACTTTTACAGCGAGAAAGATAAATTCAAAATATATAGTAGCCTTTGGCTTGTTCAGGCGAAACTGTCGAGAATGTCCCGAAAGTGAAGCGAAGATGTGATATTCGCCCAAAATCTAAGGACAGCAAGAGTATTATTATTCGTAAAGGTATTGTTTGTCATGTCAACTGAAGGAATAATTTTTGTTTATTTTTGTGCACGAACCCAAATTAAGACATTGTCATTTTTTAATTTGCTGATTATTCGTTATTTTCTCTTTTATTACATGTTTCTCTTTCCTGTATTTACAGAAAATATAATTAGTTTAGTTTGGAGTAGAAAGTTTTGTTCAATTTTAGTATATTAGTGAAGCTCCTTAAACATATTCAGTATATGACAGGTTTTTCCTTAAAATGATCATGTATTGTCTTAGGCCCGTATTTATGAACATTCCTTAACTCAAGGAGACCTTGAGTCAAGGATGCCGAAATTCAATAAATTATACATACACTTGTTCAGGCACGCACAGAGGGTGGGTCAAAAGGGGCAATTTGCCCCGAGCCGCGCGTTGGAGAGGGCCCCGCAGGGACAGTGGTTTCGTAGTGCGCATACGTCTGCAAAATTATTACACGAATTGATGTCAGATAAATTTTATTTAAATCTCTATTTATCTTGTTTTGCGTTATTCAAAGCATTTCTAGGACCTTATAGGATTTCCCTTCACCTACTTTTTTTAATTAAAACTGCTAAATCTAAAATTGGCACTGATCTTGATATATTTTAGGTGTTGAAATCAACAGCACACTCTGCCGCAATTTATCTAATTAATGTGTATGCTCTTAAAATCTGAGTGTCCTCGAACTATGTGTGTTTTATAGAGAAAGTGCTAACGAAGAAACTGAAAACGATGGATCCCCTTTAAATGACTATTTCTTATTTAGTTTCCATAAACTTATATTTATTCAAGTCTCTCTCTGATTGTTGTTAATTTATTGTAGTCTTATCTGTAACTATGCTCTCGAACTCGCAAAATTTCTTAACGTTTTCTACTGGTTTGGTTTTAGACTTTTGTTCTCCTATGGATCAGTGCACACTCGGTCTTAGTAACGTTTATGAAGAGACAAGAATTTCGATTTTTGCAATGCCATCAGCAGTGACGGAACAACTTCACTCTGGGCCCTGCCGCCAACTTCTTGAGTGGGCCCCCTAAACTGAGAAAAAAAGTATAGTGAAATCAATCGAAAACACTCTTGAAGGTCGATCCACACTTTTCAGTTATCAGTCACAGTCACTTAATTGACTGATAATCTGTCAATTTGAATGAGAAATTACTGTGACTGCGACTGATGACAAAAAGTGTGGATCGATCTTAAACCAAGTATTTTGAAACATGATTTTGACGTTACAGTTTTTCTACTAAAATTAAGAACATCGTACTTAAAATAACTTTGCTAAGAGCTACTTTGACTCTTTGCATTCTTACATTGAGAATAGCGTTCTTGTTGTAACGTTTATTAAATTAATGATTTCATCAATTGTTTTTTTTTTTTTTTTGATAAAAATGCTCACGCAGCGCAGCATTGACTTATATAGGTGTTAGTGATGTTTAAGCATAGAAAATTACCTACGCCTACAATGAGATTCGATCCCGCGAACCTATGATTCGAAGACGAGCGCCCTATCTATCTACCCTAATGCCGCTCTCTCAGGTACCAGCATCCTGGCATCCTGTAGTAGGAACAACATTTATAGAGGCAGCATCCTGGCATCCTGTAGTAGGAACAACATTTATAGAGGACAAGGACAAATGTCCTTTTTCTCAAAGGGGCCACTTTTATTTATATGCCCCGGGCCCCGTAAATCCTCTGTGCGCGCCTGCACTTGTTAGAAAAAGTCTCCGTACGTAAATGTAAGGAAAACTGCATATTACGGAAGAACTGGGAAATGAAAACCTTAGATTGAAATTTGTTATCCAAGATGTTTATTTAGTTTGTTACCTAATATTTGTACACATTATTTTACTGAAACTCAGCTGTAAACAAAATTGTCTAGAACAAAAACTAAAAAGCTTCACATAAAGTCTCCGTACACGACCATATTTTTTACAATTATTCAGTTTTTTTTTCTCACAGAATTTCGAAGAGTTCACTAGCTTGAGGGATAACATTTTCAGAGGAGGACCTTCATGCTTCGATTAAACATGGACTGGATCAATTTGGTCGAGCCCTGGCCGGTTATTTTGCCCCTTTTGAAGAGAATGGCGCTTTGAAGCATTCCCTTGTAGGTTATGATGTGCTGACGGTACCTGTGCGCCTTCAATTTCTGAAAATGTTCGGTGGGATTACGCTCTCGGAAATGGGATACCGTATGCGGCTTACGGTCAGTTTTAAAAAGCGATAGAAGCGTCACAATTAAAGCCAAGTGCAAGGGACCATTATTTTCTTTGAACCAAGAAGCCTCGCAAAGCCCCCTCTGTTAAGCGCCGTGTCTCTTCTTGGTTTTCAGAATTCGTAAAGGGACGTATTGATCCATTGTTGACTCTGTAAGAATAAACACGCCTACTCCCTGCGCCAACATTCACTCCCTGATCATCATGACCACCTTTGCCACGTTAGGCAGCTGGTACAAGATTTACTTTAGCGATGGTATAGACCTCTCCACCAGAGTGGGTTTTGTATATTTTTACAATAAGGCAAGAAAATTTAAGTGGCAGAAAATCGGCTCTACCTTATAAGAAAAATCAGTCGTTAAATTTTCAGAAATTTAAGGCGCACAGGTACAGTCAGCACATCATAACCTACAAGGGAATGCTTCAAAGCGTCATTCTCTTCAAAAGGGACAAAAAAAACAGGCCAGGGGTCGGCCAAACTGATCCAGTCCATGTTTAATCGAAGCATGGAGGTCCTCCTCCAAAAATTTTATCCCTCAAGCTAGTGAACTCTTCGAAATCCTGTAAAAAAACTGAATATTTGTAAGAAATATGGTCGTGTACGGAGACTTTTTCTAATTCGTTTTTGTGAAAGTTTTTAGTTTTTGTTCTAGAAAATTTTGTTTACAACCCAGTTTCAGTAAAGTAATGAGTAGAAATATTAGTTGACAAACTAGATAAACATTTTAGATAACAAATTTCAATCTAAGGTTTTCATTTCCTAGAGGTTCCGTAATATGCAGTTTTCCTTACATTGTGTACGGAGACTTTTTCTGGCAAGTGTATGTCATTTCCCATACTTTTTCATAGAAATCATTTATACTCAGGACTCAATGCATCCTTGATTTAAGGCGAAACTCAAGGCGACCTTAAGTTTTCAATAGACTTGAAATATAATATTTCAAGGAAGGTGGGTAGCTTTTTTGACCTTGACTTCAAGTGAGGTTGAATATAGAAAATTTCAAGGTCTCCTTGAGTTTTTAAGGATGCATTGACTCGTGAAAATGACATTTAATTTATTGAATTTCGACACCCTTGACTCAAGGTCTCTTTGAGTTAAGTTCATAAATACGAACTTAAATGTTTAGGTGAAAATAAATATTTTTCCTAATTACTAATATGTACATATGTTTTCTCTTATTATCTGAATTCATATTTAAGCAATTGTCAAGAAATATTGAAAAACATTATTGGGGTCCCTCTGGACCCCAGGCGCACAGTGGGGCGAAAAACCCAAATTTTGGAAACAATTATAAAAACAGGTCAATCTTAATGTATTTGGCCATTCTAAATCGAATGGAATTAGTTTCACGCAGATAGGATCAGCCGTTTTGAAGTTATTTCGATTTTAAAGGGGGAGAGGGGATACTTTTTCAGTTTTTCCTAATTATTTGAAAAACTATAAAAGCTACAGCAAAATGGTTCGAGGACACATGAAACTACTCAAAATTACCTTTGCAATGACATTAATACAATTGACTTATTTTGATAAATTATACCATAGACCAAAAAATAAAATTTGATATTATCATTTTTTGACATTTACATTTTTTACTGTAAATCTGCAAGAAATGCTAGTTGAGCCAGCATAATTTAGGGAAATATTCTTAATAAAATGAAGTTGAAGTTTGCCAAAAATTGAGTTGCTCCGACGAAGGACACGCCTGATTCGCCTACTAGAACTTTTTCAAGTCAAAACGTCCATAGCTCCCCTCCAGGAGGAAATTTTGGCTTAACGTCAAGAAAGAGTCCCTTTATACTCTCCACCAAAAACTAGTTCAATAGGATGAAAACTACGGTTATCCCCGGTTCAAAGGACCCAACATATTTGACAGTAGATATTCAAAAATCGTGTCTAAAACAGCTAACATGACATAACACAATGGGTTATAAAAGTAGCCTGGGGTTCTATGGGGTTATGATTCTTATATATTAGTAATCTTGCGACTTTCTGGAATAATGTAGCATAAACAGACGCTTGGAGGCACGAGGAGGTAGTTGTTAAAACTCAATGTGAAAAATCCAGTTAGGGTAAATTTGACCTTCAATGATTAAAATTAAATAAAAAAATTTCCAATTTTTTTTTTACTTTTTTTATGCTAAAATATTAATTATAACCTAAATATTGAAAATAAAATTATAAAACAAACTTTTATCCGAATTTATAGTCAGGGTTTTCATTCAACTTGATTATGGAAAAATGTGCAAAAACTGCAAAATCAATTCTCTACACTTTGAGAGCCGCTGATTTCTTACTGTGACAGATATTGGTCCGAAATTTTTTGTAGAAAGAAACTTCAAAATGTTCACTATGCGATGCATCATTCACAAAAGCTCTCCAATAGTATACATTTTTTGAATTTTTGCCTCTACCGCCCCACTGTGAGGCGTGATTTAACGTTACCAAAAATAGCGCGTAACTTATACAGTATAAGTTCCGATTTCCGTTTGATAAAAACAAAAAAAAATATGTTGAAAGAAAAATATTTTTATCATAACACTTTATTCACTTTTTTGTTATTAATTACAATTATTCGTAAATTTGTACTTAAACGTAAAATGACGGGTAGCAACTAGTAAACACGGCGACCGAAAACAGACTGCGACTTACTACACATGCCATTGCATTTTTCCGTGAGAATTGCAATTATTTCCACGAAATACACACAAGTGGATTAGGCCAATCAAAGATTATAGAGAACATCGAAAGGGGTGACGATTTTTTTCTTCGGTATTTTGTTAGGAGTAGTTAGGAGGTAAAGGTAGGGGTGCGCTGACGAGGGAAGGGTGGTGCAATTTTTGGTCTTATATTTCGAAAACGGTGAGTCGCACAGAAAAAAGTTGCGAGTAAGCATTAAAGCTTTCTAAATATCCTATCTATTTGCCCATACTTGCATATGCAAAACTACTAACGGTTCTTCCGATATTGTTTAATAAAAGGCGAACAATTTTCTTTGCATTCTATTTCTGGTGTCTCTCCGAAATGTTTTTCAAAAAAACTTTTGTAGGCCAAAGTTTGTGAGTGTTAAATTTGCTTTAATTTTATATACTTTTTCTTGGCTTGTCATAGAAAACATCCACACAACATAATTGGTATACTTGTATATAGATTTATGTCTGTCAAGTTAGCACTACCACTTTTAAATTTCGATGAACGCTATAGTGCATTAAATGTCGCGAATTTCAAAGCCCATTAAATTTCCAAAAACTTATTTGAACATGCCACTGACGAATTCCTGCCGTTTCCCCCGATACAGGTCGAATTCCTAACTGTTATTTAGATATAGCTAATTTAAAAATTAGAAGTTTCACATAGAAAACATCAACACACAGCGTACATGCATAATAATGTCTGTCAAGTTAGCACTACCACTTTTAAATTTCGATGAACGCTATAGTGCATTAAATGTCGCGAATTTGCCGTGATTCAATGGCAAAATCAAAAATTTTCCGCGCCCCTCCTTCCCCTTAAAACAACCCCTAAGTGTTTTTCAAGCCCCATAGAGCGTATGAAGCCTTGAAACGCAAGTTTAAGACATCGCAATGCAACAGATTGTACGCACAAGCATGTTAAAGAGCTTACTTATAATATCTGCACTCATACAAAGTTTTCCGCACCCCTCTACACCTTCAAAAACTACCCCTAAGTCCGGTTTAGCCCCATTCAAAGTTTATGGCGTTAAAACTCAAGTTATACGTATAGTCATAAAACAAAATTTATTCAGTCAAATGCTATAGGGAACGATATCTGCACTCTTAAAAAATTTTGCCGCGCTCCCCTTTCCTCTTAAAACTACCCCTGTCAAGTTAGCACTACCACCCTTGCAGTGGCGCAACCAGGATCTTGTCCTGGAGGGGGCTAAGTTCAATCATATTACTGGATATTTGATATTGCTGCCGATATGGTGCTATTTTCGCATTCACCCTTTTTTCCGTAGCATCACATGTTAAAGCAATAACAATTTGTCAAGTTACTGATTCATTTTACCGATGCAGAAATAGTGACTCCGCACGGCGCGGCGCAGCTCCGAACTTATTTATTATGTGGATTGTCTAAGGATCGTTGGCGTTATCACCAGTGGCGGCCTGTGCCTCCTTGCAAAGGATGGGCACCTTCACGGAATAAAAATTTTTTGGAAACACCTAAAATTAACGACTTTCCACATAAAGTTCGCATTGTATTAGATGGAACCATCAATTTCCGCTTCAATTTCACAGTTTTGCAACCATTTTTTAGATCAAGATATTATTTTTTAATTTAGGATCATTTTGTTTTTAAATACAGTGTCCTAGTATATAAATATTAGACTATCAAATAGATTTTCGGGGGACATGCGAATTAATGTTGTGCGCCTTTAGCATTTTCAATGTAAATGTACATAGTCTAAAACAAATCAAAAATGCGAAAAGTGCACAAAAAAAAGGTTCATGTTCCCAAAAGTTTATTTTACATTCTAATACATAATACAATGAACACTTCAAAATTATTAATCTAATAATTCATTACACAAGAAATCCTCCCGTGAAACATGTTTTCCTACATAGCATTGAGCCATCGTTGGTTTTTTATTCATTTTGACCAGCTCATGGTAACCCCGAAAATTGTACTTTTAAATTGTCTACGTCATCATCATTCTCATTCTTATTATACTGATTCCATTCGAGCTGCTATAGGCCGGCCTGAATTCCATGTCACCGTTTCCAAAAGTTTCATAAATTTCGAATGATTTGTTGTTGTAATTTAGTCACCGGCGCAAGTGGCCCACTGTGAACCGGTTGCCTCGTCTTTATGTCGATGGTAAGTAGATTTTCAACAATACCTAAAGGTTTGAGTATGCGAGTTGAATATTGCATACACATAGGCAGTTTCGATTTTGATCAAACAAAAGAAGCCTAAAAGCAGTCTAATTTGTTGATTAATAAAAACAACGGAAATGTTTTTGTGCCGTGGCTCCCAAACAGTAATTGATAGATTCGCGAGAGACTTGGTAGTGATGGGGAAAAAACTATTAATATGAATGATGTTCACCTAATAGTCAAAGGTAAAATTTTGTTGTACATTTCTACTGATGTTAAAAGATGTGAACATACAATAAGTTTATTTATTTATAGGGCGGGCCGTGCCCACCTTGCCCACTATGACGAGCCGCCACTGGTTATCACCCAATGAATAAGAAAATCTGAAAAGGAAATGCAAATAACCGCAAAATACACTGGATATGCGAATTTTTTTTCGGGACCAAAATATTTTCTATGGTAACTTGATCGAAGCTACAAGATGACATTTCTCATTTGAATTTTATATGGAAAATTAATTGTAAACAAAATCATGCACATGCGCAGCTTAATGCTGTAATTTCGTAGTAGGGGCGTCGGAAAAATGGGGGCAATAAATCCGAAATTTCAAAATTATTAGATGCTTAAAATTAATTAATCAGCAACGTTCCCGTTGCATAACTGTATACCAACAGCATCAAAATTTACATTATTGCGAAAAGCACATTTAAATGGGATTGCAAAGCGTTGCGTGGTCTAAATTCGTTTAAATACAAAATTTTAAATAGTGTGTATTCCTGTGCATTGCGTTTGAATACTCCAACGAATGAAAAAGCAAAAAGTATTAAACCATACCAGCCCCAAACACTAAAGTTGCAACGCCACTGCTAGCTATAAAAAAAATCAAATTGTCCCCTTTATTTTCAGATATTTCGTTTCCTTCTTTTTCTTCTTCATTGTTATCACCGTATCGCCGTATTTACGAGTCGAAATATGTAATGGTAATTTCACAATGTTTTGCTATTCACGTTAAGGTGTGCAGCAGTTTATTGAAAGACATGGTCCACCGCAATCAGAGAGTCATTTGTAAATGTCTAAAGAAAATTGAAATTTAGGCACAAACAAAAATCGGATCGAAATTAGGATAATGGCTGCATGGAACCATATCTTCACAGGTAAAATAGACAGTGGGAACTCTTAGAGAAATCTACCTTGCAAAGAACCATTTGATTTCGGATGTGAATTGATACGATGGCTACTGGCGATGTAAAATCGAAGGATGCAACAATTGAATCCAGTTCAATTTTTATTACTTAAAAATAATTGTAGGTTCAACGATTTGGATTGGATTGAAATATTTCTACGAAATGCAATACGGAATGTGCCATATCTTTTATCGATGCATTCTTCTTTTTACATACGTAAATCAAGCCCCCAAATTACAAGAACAAATAAATTTAGCACGTAAGGATCTATACACTTTATTTTCAAGCCGAAAGCCGTCAAGAACTGCAATTGCAATGAACAATTTTTTAGTTGCTATACTCCATACCATGTTTCAGCTGTAAGGGCTCGGTATTATTATTTTCGAAGCTGGCGGATTATTTGCGAAAGCATTTATTTTAAAGACATTTTTTATTTCTTTTACAAATATTACTTCAGACTACTGTGTCTTCTTTCTTGGATGCTGGAACCTGCACGTACCATGGAAACTGGAAAGGGACCTATGCTACAACACCACGTTTCAGATTTTTTATAAAATCTGGAACGAAAGGCATTGGTTCATATTTCATTGCACAATTTTTCCTTCCCAATTTCTGGGTCTGAGAGGGGCTTTAGCCCCCTTAGCCCCTCCCGTGGTTGCGCCACTGCACCCTTGTAACGCCGAAACTAAGAATTTAAATAAAACCAAAAGTGTCCCTGAATTTGCCGTAGGGGTCACTTATAACACCTGAACTTTAAAAAAAATTTGCGCGCCCCTCTACACCCCTAAAAACTACCCCTAAATACTTTTCTCGTTATAGCGCAAAAACTCAAGCTTTAAGCATCGTCATTAAACAAACTGTAATAAGTTCGATCCTTTAAGTGTAACTGAAGATATGCACCCCTTCAAAAAATTTGCCGCGCCCCTCCTTTCCCTTAAAACAACCCCTGTAAAGTTAGCACTACCACCCTTGTAACGCCGAAACTAAGAATTTACATAAAACCGAAAGTGTCCCTGAATTTTCCGCAGGGGTCACTTATAACACCTGAACTTTAAAAAAATTGCCGCGCCCCTCTACACCCCTAAAAACTACCCCTAAATCCTTTTATCGTTATAGCGCAAAAACTCAAGTTTTAAGCATCTTCATTGAACAAACTGGAATAAGTTCGATCCTTTAGGTGTAACTGAAGATATACACCCCTTCAAAAAATTTGCCGCGCCCCTCCATCCCCTTAAAACAACCCCTGTCAAGTTAGCACTACCACCCTTGTAACCCCGAAACTAAGAATTTACATAAAACCAAAAGTATCCCTGAATTTGCCGCAGGGGTCACTTATAACACCTGAACTTTAAAAAAATTTCCGCGCCCCTCTACACCCGTAAAAACTACCCCTAAATGCTTTTATCGTTATAGCGCGATAATTCAAGTTTTAAGCATCGTCATCAAACAAACTGTAATTTGTTGGATCCTTTAGGTGTAACTTAACCCTCGGATGGTTCAGGTAAATTTTACATACGTAAATGGTTCAGTGGGGTCTGACAGACCCCAAGGCAAAAATCGCTCTAAAACTTAAATTTTTTCCTTTTTTTGGCACATTTGTTTGAACTAGAAGTAACTGTGAAGGCTTTTGATTAAGTGGTATATAAAAAAGTGGAATTCAGACAGTAGCTTTTAGTATGTGGAAGAAAAAATTAGGTGGTGTCAAATTTGAGGGTAATTTGAACTTATCACAAATAAATCAATATAAAAACTAAAATTTTACCAAAATTAAATTTTTATTAGTCAAAACGTATTTAGTACTAATTAACAAAGATAAGTATATCAACATTTTTTAGCTAAGGTTAATATTTTTTTTTAAATCGGGATCCAAAGTTAGTCAATATTTTGAGCATTCTTCCTCACAGCTTTTTCCTCGATGGTCTTCGCAGATTGGCTTTTTGCACTCGTTGCAATTGTATTTTGTCTTCCGATCATTTGCTCGTGGGCATAGAAAACATTTTTGCCTCTTTGGGTGACCATCTGATCACATTGGGGGGCCTGGGGCATCAGTCCCCAAAGGGGGGGGGCAAGCTGAACAATGCACAAAATGTCTTCAATATTTTGCAATGTGCTTCGGCGAATATTGCCCGTTGATTTCCTCCTTCTTAGAAGAGGTTCGACAAGTGTATAGCCAAGGCCGCTGAGGAAGCTTTATGTATTATGTAAAAAAAACCCACCTAATTATTACGCTCATAAAAGTCATTAATTTATGTCTTGACTTAAAAAACATAAGGTAATGACACAATAGTGAAAGGAGATCCTCACAAATGAAAAACAGGTAAAAAACGGCATAATTTTGAATGAATTTAGCAAAAAAATTAAAAACCCCTAATTCAAAACACCCTAAATTTTTCATTTCTTTCAAAATTAACATATCTAATTTCCCAAATATACTCTAATTACAAAGTTTCAACCCTTCCCGACTATTATTATTACATTTTATCGTTTTCCAAATAACATACTTTGGAAATTTCCCACCAAACGAAAAATTTACTTTTGTAAAAAAGACATACGTAAATGGTTCGTGGGGTCTGACAGACCCCAGACCATTTTCAAGGTGCTATAACTTATTAACAAAATCACAAATTCAAACAAATTCATGCTTATATGAACGTATGTGACACATACTTAAATTACATATGCATCAAAATACCATTAAACCAGTTTTTCTATGAAAAAATTGAGATTTAAATTTCTCTGGGGTCTGTCAGACCCCACTGAACCACCCGAGGGTTAAGATATCTACCCCTTCAAAAAATTTGCCGCGCCCTTCTTTACCCCTAAAAACCCCCCTAAGTGCTTTTATCGTTATAGCGCAAAAACTCAAGTTCTAAACATCGCCATCAAACAAACTGTAATTAGTTGGATCCTTTAGGTGTAACTTAACGTACTCACCCCTTCAAAAAATTTGCCGCGCCCCTCCTTCCCCTTAAAACAACCCCTGTCAAGTTAGCACTACCACCCTTGTAACGCCGAAACTAAGAATTTACATAAAACCAAAAGTGTCCCTGAATTTGCCGCAGGGGTCACTTATAACACCTGAACTTTAAAAAAATTTGCCGCGCCCCTCTACACCCCTAAAAACTACCCCTAAATACTTTTATCGTTATAGCGCAAAAATTCAAGTTTTAAACTTCAGGTGTTATAAGTGACCCCGGCGGCAAATTCAGGGACACTTTTGGTTTTATGTAAATTCTTATTTTCGGCGTTACAAGGGTGGTAGTGCTAACTTGACAGGGGTTGTTTTAGGTGGAAGGAGGGGCGCGGCAAGTTTTTTGAAGGGGTGTATATCTTTAGTTACACCTAAAGGATCGAACTTATTCCAGTTTGTTCAATGAAGATGCTTAAAACTTGAGTTTTTGCGCTATAACGATAAAAGGATTTAGGGGTAGTTTTTAGGGGTGTGGAGGGGCGCGGCAATTTTTTTAAAGTTCAGGTGTTATAAGTGACCCCTGCGGAAAATTCAGGGACACTTTTGGTTTTATGTAAATTCTTAGTTTCGGCGTTACAAGGGTGGTAGTGCTAACTTGACAGGGGTTGTTTTAAGGGGAAGGAGCGGGCAAATTTTTTGAAGGAGTAGATATCTTAAGTTACACCTAAATTATCCAACTAATTACAGTTTGTTTGATGACGATGCTTAAAAAATTTATCGCGCCCTTCTACACCCCTAAAAACTACCCCTAAATGCTTTTATCGTTATAGCGCAAAAATTCAAGTTTTAAGCATCGTCATCATCATCAAAAAACATTGAAGATATCAAGCAAACCAAGAAAATGGAGCAACCAACAACTATAATGAAGAAAAGAAAATTAAGTGTTCGAAAATCCGATCCGAGATTTAAAAAATGCGTGGGAAGCTAATGAACAGAGAGCATTATAAAAGGTAGGTACAGAAAAGGTTGAGAGACCGGACATTTTTTTGACAAGCGAAAATATTCTTTTCCACTTCTGCAACAATTGACAGGGCTAGTTTTCAAGAAAGGAGGGGTGCGAAAAACTTTTTAAAAGTGAAAATGTCTTAAACCGCTCTTTTGACAACTAACTGGAAGCATTCAGTATTCATTCGAGTGATTCTTGAAAATCAAGCCAGCTGACAGTTAGGTAACTTGACAGGGGTCGTTTTAAGGGGAAGGAGGGGCGCGGCAAATTTTTGAAGGGGTGAGTACGTTAAGTTACACCTAAAGGATCCAACTAATTACAGTTTGTTTGATGGCGATGCTTAAAACTTGAGTTTTTGCGCTGTAACTATAAAAGCATCTAGGGGTAGTTTTTAGGGGTGTAGAAGGGCGCGGCAAATTTTTTTAAACTTCAGGTGTTTTAAGTGACCCCTGCGGCAAATTCAGGGACACTTTTGGTTTTATGTAAAGTCTTAGTTTCGGCGTTACAGGGGTTGTAGTGCTAACTTGACAGGGGTTGTTTTAAGGGGATGGAGGGGCGCGGCAAATTTTTTGAAGGGGTGTATATCTTCAGTTACACCTAAAGGATCGAACTTATTCCAGTTTGTTCAATGAAGATGCTTAAAACTTGAGTTTTTGCGCTATAACGATAAAAGGATTTAGGGGTAGTTTTTAGGGGTGTAGAGGGGCGCGGCAATTTTTTTAAAGTTCAGGTGTTATAAGTGACCCCTGCGAAAAATTCAGGGACACTTTTGGTTTTATGTAAATTCTTAGTTTCGGCGTTACAAGGGTGGTAGTGCTCACTTTACAGGGGTTGTTTTAAGGGGAAGGAGGGGCGCGGCAAATTTTTTGAAGGGGTGCATATCTTCAGTTACACCTAAAAGATCGAACTTATTACAGTTTGTTTAATGACGATGCTTAAAACTTGAGTTTTTGCGCTATAACGATAAAAGCATTTAGGGGTGTAGAGGGGCGCGGGTGTTCAGGTGTTATAAGTGACCCTTACGGCAAATTCAGGGACACTTTTGGTTTTATTTAAATTCTTAGTTTCGGCGTTACAAGGGTGGTAGTGCTAACTTGACAGGGGTAGTTTTAAGGAGAAAGGGGGGCGCGGCAAATATTTTAAGAGTGCAGATATCATCATTAACCCCTATAGCATTTGACTGAATAAATTTTGTTTTATGACTATACGTATAACTTGAGTTTCTACGCCATAAACTTTGTATGGGGCTAAACCGGACTTAGGGGTAGTTTTTGAAGGTGTAGAGGGGTGCGGAAAACTTTGTATGAGTGCAGATATTATAAGTAAGCTATTCTGCATGCTTGTGCGTACAATCTGTTATATTGCGATGCCTTAAACTTGCGTTTTAAGGCTTCATACGCTCTATGGGGCTTGAAAAACACTTAGGGGTTGTTTTAAGGGGAAGGAGGGGCGCGGAAAATTTTTTGATTTTGCCATTGAATCACGGCAAATTCGCGACATTTAATGCACTATAGCGTTCATCGAAATTTAAAAGTGGTAGTGCTAACTTGACAGACATTATAGATTTGCTATATGCATGTACGCTGTGTTGATGTTTTCTATGTGAAACTTCTAATTTTTAAATTAGCTGTATCTAGAAAACAGTTAGGAATTCGACCTGTATCGGGGGAAACGGTAGGAATTCGGCAGTGGCATGTTCAAATAAGTTTTCGGAAATTTAATGGGCTTTAATACTGTCATACATATATTATGTTTGATCTATTTATTTCTCACTGTTGCTCTTATAGCCCAATAATATCGTAATGCGGAAGTTTATTTCTCAATTTCTCAGGAGTGAAAAAAAAAACTTCCGCATTTTTTTCACGGATTGGTACTAAATCGACACGATATAGTCTGAACTATTAATTGTTGAATTGGTTGTATGTATTCCTCAACTTAAACAGCTTGGTATTTTCTTTATATTGTATTATATTTTTACGACGTTTCGTATCGTTTTTTGATACATCCTCAAGTTTATATAATTTTATTTTCTATACTGATTTGTGGCCAACTGTCACCCCCTCCCGATTTTCCACCATGGTTGTCTTCATTCTGACGAATATAGAATATTACTTCATTGAGACTCTTTTAACTCTCGAATGCTAGGAGCCGAGAAGAAGTACATATATCAAATTAAAGCAAATTTAACACTTATTAACTTTGCGCTACGAAATTTTTTGGAAAATAATTCGGAGAGACACCAGAGTCAATAGAATGCAAAAAAATTAGACTTTTTTAAACAATATCGGACGAACCGTTAGGAGTTTCGCATATGCAAGTCTGGGCAAAGAAATAGGATATTTAGAAAGCTTTAAGGCTTACTCACGGTTTTTTTTCTGCGACTAACAGTTTTCAAGATATAGCCCAAAAGACCAAAACTTGCACAAAATTGCACCTTTAACCCCCAAGCAAACAGCGTACGTGCAAGTGTTTTTCGGTCAAATGAAACGTACATACATACGATTATTCATGCTGTTTTTTTTTGTAAAAGCTTGATCGTACGGACATTTTCGTACAGTCTGAAATGGCTCTGTTACTTTAAGTATAAAAACCTTTACCTATATTTTACGATCAAGAAAATATATACTGCTCAAAACAAAATAAGGGCCACTAATGTCCGTTGATATTATCAACGTCTTTTGGCGAATTTTTAGTGTGATAATTAATTTGAAAAATGCCATTTTGTACCTGAATGTGATGTAAGTTATCACAGTATGATTCGTCAACATTAGCTTTAACGGAACTGGCTTAAACAGTTCTTTTAAGGTCACGAGTCATACATACATTCGGAAGGGTTTTTTTTTATTTCTTATTTTGATTTAGAATTAGTTTTCGTCAAGTTCTTTTTGCAACATTAGTTGTTGCACTTTTAAAGATAAGGAGAATCTGTAAAATACAAAATGCCAGCCATTCGGCGCCATTTAAATTTAAATGCTTCGTCCAGAGCCTTAGAATTTTTGGAGGAAAGTCGTTCGCAACGTTCTGTGGCCCTGCAATTAGGGTATTCGCAAAGAGCCACTCCAAATCTTTGGAACTGTTACCAGGAGATAGGAAGTGTCTCCCGTTGTCATGGTTCAGGCCGAGTTCGAATAACCAACCCCGCAGAAGACCGACATGTGAGACTTTGTGCGCGACAGGATCGTACTATCAGTGCTCGTGGACTACAAAGTAGGCTATTAAAGGTAACTGGGACCATTGTTAGCCCTCAAACACTCAGAAATCGTTTGCGCAAGACCAACAACGGTCTAGGAGACATGTTACTAGAACCCAACTGACCAGGACGCATCGTACGAATCGTTTAACCCTTCTGTCGGCACAAATGTCTGGCCAGACCTTTGGTACTATATTTTGGTCATAAAAGTATAGAAGATGAAATCGCAGCGACTTCATATTTTATGATATCCTAGAATAATATGCTTAGAAGCATTTTGCAAAAATTTGAAAAAATCGGTTGAAGTTTTTAGTATGTTTTTGGTGATTTTCAATTTATAGTGCTTTTTGATACCCAATAGGTCTGGCCAGACCTATAGTCCCCCCCCCCCCCCATTCTTCTTTTGAGGTAAAAAGTGCAAATATGAAATGCTGTTAAAATTCTCCTATTTATAATGTAACAATGTCATTAAAATTCAATCTGTACTATAAACGATAAAAATTTCTCAGATTTTTCTTAGAAAAGCCGTGAAGTTCGGGAAATAAGTATGACTAATTTCATCACGTTTTATAACATCACCTAATCAACTGAGATTTGATTCAAGGAAATTCAAACCAGTTTTATTTCCTTTGTAATAGTTAGGACTAAGTATGAGAGACTTACGAACGTCTTTCTAAATAGATTTGATCAAGAAATTTACGAAAAATTTAGAATGAAATGATTTTCGCGCTTGAAAATTCCCTATTTCTTTCCACCTGCTTCTCTAAATCTGAAATCTAATATCGAGCTAAAATCTTAATTAACTCATTGCCGGACACAACGCCAAAATTTGACACGATTTGTATGGTCAAATGCTCAAAATTGGACGTCTATAGACGTTGTGTCCGGGAAAGTGTTAAATTAATACTTTTATTGGTTAAAAATCGCAGTAAAGAATTGATAGAATGATTCTACCGATAAAAATTTCACCTTTTCTAAAAAATAAAATTTTTTTCTCAGTAGGTCCAGCCAGACGTATTGGGTATAGAATATGTATATTGTAGTAGGTGCCGACAGAAGGGTTAAGATTTGCTCGTTGACATATCCAATGGGACATGCAACAATGGCGCAAGATGCTCTTCTCGGATAAGTGAAAAGTAAAATTTTTTAGTGACGACCGACGCATAAGAGTTTGGCGGAGAACCGGAGAAGCATTTTTGGATCCTTGCATTAATCAAATTGAGAGGCAAGGCGGTTCCAGTGTGATGGTCTGGTCCGGAATTAGCTTCCATGGCAAAACTGGCCTTGTTATGGCTCTTAGCCCAATAATATCGTAATGCGGAAGTTTATTTCTCAATTTCTCAGGAGTGAAAAAAAAACTTCCGCATTTTTTTCACGGATTGGTACTAAATCGACACGATATAGTCTGAACTATTAATTGTTGAATTGGTTGTATGTATTCCTCAACTTAAACAGCTTGGTCTTTTCTTTATATTGTATTATATTTTTACGACGTTTCGTATCGTTTTTTGATACACCCTCAGGTTTATATAATTTTATTTTCTATACTGATTTTTTCCTTTATTGATTTGTGGCCAACTGTCACCCCCTCCCGATTTTCCACCATGGTTGTCTTCATTCTGACGAATATAGAATATTACTTCATTGAGACTCTTTTAACTCTCGAATGCTAGGAGCCGAGAAGAAGTACATATATCAAATTAAAGCAAATTTAACACTTATTAACTTTGCGCTACGAAATTTTTTGGAAAATAATTCGGAGAGACACCAGAGTCAATAGAATGCAAAAAAATAGACTTTTTTAAACAATATCGGACGAACCGTTAGGAGTTTCGCATATGCAAGTCTGGGCAAAGAAATAGGATATTTAGAAAGCTTTAAGGCTTACTCACGGTTTTTTTTCTGCGACTAACAGTTTTCAAGATATAGCCCAAAAGACCAAAACTTGCACAAAATTGCACCTTTAACCCCCAAGCAAACAGCGTACGTGCAAGTGTTTTTCGGTCAAATGACACGTACATACATACGATTTCATTCATGCTGTTTTTTTTTTGTAAAAGCTTGATCGTACGGACATTTTCGTACAGTCTGAAATGGCTCTGTTACTTTAAGTATAAAAACCTTTACCTATTTTACGATCAAGAAAATATATACTGCTCAAAACAAAATAAGGGCCACTAATGTCCGTTGATATTATCAACGTCTTTTGGCGAATTTTTAGTGTGATAATTAATTTGAAAAATGCCATTTTGTACCTGAATGTGATGTAAGTTATCACAGTATGATTCGTCAACATTAGCTTTAACGGAACTGGCTTAAACAGTTCTTTTAGGGTCACGAGTCATACATACATTGGGAAGGGTTTTTTTTATTTCTTATTTTGATTTAGAATTAGTTTTCGTCAAGTTCTTTTTGCAACATTAGTTGTTGCACATTTAAAGATAAGGAGAATCTGTAAAATACAAAATGCCAGCAATTCGGCGCCATTTAAATTTAAATGCTTCGTCCAGAGCCTTAGAATTTTTGGAGGAAAGTCGTTCGCAACGTTCTGTGGCCCTGCAATTAGGGTATTCGCAAAGAGCCACTCCAAATCTTTCGAACCGTTACCAGGAGATAGGAAGTGTCTCCCGTTGTCATGGTTCAGGCCGAGTTCGAATAACCAACCCCGCAGAAGACCGACATGTGAGACTTTGTGCGCGACGGGATCGTACTATCAGTGCTCGTGGACTACAAAGTAGGCTATTATAGGTAACTGGGACCATTGTTAGCCCTCAAACACTCAGAAATCGTTTGCGCAAGACCAACAATGGTCTAGGAGACATATTACTAGAACCCAACTGACCAGGACGCATCGTACGAATCGTTTAACCCTTCTGTCGGCACAAATGTCTGGCCAGACCTTTGGTACTATATTTTGGTCATAAAAGTATAGAAGATGAAATCGCAGCGACTTCATATTTTATGATATCCTAGAATAATATGCTTAGAAGCATTTTGCAAAAATTTGAAAAAATCGGTTGAAGTTTTTAGTATGTTTTTGGTGATTTTCAATTTATAGTGCTTTTTGATACCCAATAGGTCTAACCAGACCTATAGTCCCCCCCCCCGCCCCATTCTTCTTTTGAGGTAAAAAGTGCAAATATGAAATGCTGTTAAAATTCTCCTATTTATAATGTAACAATGTCATTAAAATTCAATCTGTACTATAAACGATAAAAATTTCTCAGATTTTTCTTAGAAAAGCCGTGAAGTTCGGGAAATAAGTATGACTAATTTCATCACGTTTTATAACATCACCTAATCAACTGAGATTTGATTCAAGGAAATTCAAACCAGTTTTATTTCCTTTGTACACAGCAAAAAATCCGGTGTGAATTTAACTCCGAAAATTGTCGAATAAGGTCCCTCCGTTTGGATAAAAGATTGTTTTATCCAAATGGATGAACACAAAAGAGTACTTCCAATTACATCAAAAGGAGTAATTCTCGATATTTTAGGATAAAAATAAAACAAAATTTTCACAGAACATTTAACTCATAAATGAGTTTTGTATAACTAGCATTTACCTCTCTATAGGTGTTGGCGACATTTCATTTACCTCTTTACGCTCTAAAAATGCATAATAAATTACCTGCCTACAGTGGGATTCGATCCCGAGACTCTATGATTTGAAGACTAACGCCCTACCTACTACACCACACAGACTATACGGGACAACGATCGTAATTTGCCCCATATATTACCTGTCATATTGTGCGGAGTTACTCCATTTTAAGTAAATTTTAACACCATATAAACAAAAACTGATAAAATTTCGGATAAAATTTATTATTTATCCAAATGAATTTTATTTTGAGTGTTTTATCCTAATGGATAAAAGAAAAATTTTATACTTGTGGGCAGAGTTAAATAAGTGTAGTTAACCCCATATATATAAAAAAATAACCCCATTTGGATAAATTTTGATTCACACCGCCTGATTTTTTAGTGTGTAATAGTTAGGACTAAGTATGAGAGACTTACGAACGTCTTTCTAAATAGATTTGATCAAGAAATTTACGAAAAATTTAGAATGAAATGATTTTCGCGCTTGAAAATTCCCTATTTCTTTCCACCTGCTTCTCTAAATCTGAAATCTAATATCGAGCTAAAATCTTAATTAAATTAATACTTTTATTGGTTAAAAATCGCAGTAAAGAATTGATAGAATGATTCTACCGATAAAAATTTCACCTTTTCTAAAAAATAAAATTTTTTTCTCAGTAGGTCCAGCCAGACGTATTGGGTATAGAATATGCATATTGTAGTAGGTGCCGACAGAAGGGTTAAGATTTGCTCGTTGACATATCCAATGGGACATGCAACAATGGCGCAAGATGCTCTTCTCGGATAAGTGAAAAGTAAAATTTTTTAGTGACGACCGACGCATAAGAGTTTGGCGGAGAACCGGAGAAGCATTTTTGGATCCTTGCATTAATCAAATTGAGAGGCAAGGCGGTTCCAGTGTGATGGTCTGGTCCGGAATTAGCTTCCATGGCAAAACTGGCCTTGTTATGGCTCTTAGCCCAATAATATCGTAATGCGGAAGTTTATTTCTCAATTTCTCAGGAGTGAAAAAAAAAACTTCCGCATTTTTTTCACGGATTGGTACTAAATCGACACGATATAGTCTGAACTATTAATTGTTGAATTGGTTGTATGTATTCCTCAACTTAAACAGCTTGGTCTTTTCTTTATATTGTATTATATTTTTACGACGTTTCGTATCGTTTTTTGATACATCCTCAGGTTTATATAATTTTATTTTCTATACTGATTTTTTCCTTTATTGATTTGTGGCCAACTGTCACCCCCTCCCGATTTTCCACCATGGTTGTCTTCATTCTGACGAATATAGAATATTACTTCATTGAGACTCTTTTAACTCTCGAATGCTAGGAGCCGAGAAGAAGTACATATATCAAATTAAAGCAAATTTAACACTTATTAACTTTGCGCTACGAAATTTTTTGGAAAATAATTCGGAGAGACACCAGAGTCAATAGAATGCAAAAAAATTAGACTTTTTTAAACAATATCGGACGAACCGTTAGGAGTTTCGCATATGTAAGTCTGGGCAAAGAAATAGGATATTTAGAAAGCTTTAAGGCTTACTCACGGTTTTTTTTTCTGCGACTAACAGTTTTCAAGATATAGCCCAAAAGACCAAAACTTGCACAAAATTGCACCTTTAACCCCCAAGCAAACAGCGTACGTGCAAGTGTTTTTCGGTCAAATGACACGTACATACATACGATTATTCATGCTGTTTTTTTTGTAAAAGCTTGATCGTACGGACATTTTCGTACAGTCTGAAATGGCTCTGTTACTTTAAGTATAAAAACCTTTACCTATATTTTACGATCAAGAAAATATATACTGCTCAAAACAAAATAAGGGCCACTAATGTCCGTTGATATTATCAACGTCTTTTGGCGAATTTTTAGTGTGATAATTAATTTTAAAAATGCCATTTTGTACCTGAATGTGATGTAAGTTATCACAGTATGATTCGTCAACATTAGCTTTAACGGAACTGGCTTAAACAGTTCTTTTAGGGTCACGAGTCATACATACATTGGGAAGGGTTTTTTTTTATTTCTTATTTTGATTTAGAATTAGTTTTCGTCAAGTTCTTTTTGCAACATTAGTTGTTGCACTTTTAAAGATAAGGAGAATCTGTAAAATACAAAATGCCAGCAATTCGGCGCCATTTAAATTTAAATGCTTCGTCCAGAGCCTTAGAATTTTTGGAGGAAAGTCGTTCGCAACGTTCTGTGGCCCTGCAATTAGGGTATTCGCAAAGAGCCACTCCAAATCTTTGGAACCGTTACCAGGAGATAGGAAGTGTCTCCCGTTGTCATGGTTCAGGCCGAGTTCGAATAACCAACCCCGCAGAAGACCGACATGTGAGACTTTGTGCGCGACGGGATCGTACTATCAGTGCTCGTGGACTACAAAGTAAGCTATTATAGGTAACTGGGACCATTGTTAGCCCTCAAACACTCAGAAATCGTTTGCGCAAGACCAACAATGGTCTAGGAGACATGTTACTAGAACCCAACTGACCAGGACGCATCGTACGAATCGTTTAACCCTTCTGTCGGCACAAATGTCTGGCCAGACCTTTGGTACTATATTTTGGTCATAAAAGTATAGAAGATGAAATCGCAGCGACTTCATATTTTATGATATCCTAGAATAATATGCTTAGAAGCATTTTGCAAAAATTTGAAAAAATCGGTTGAAGTTTTTAGTATGTTTTTGGTGATTTTCAATTTATAGTGCTTTTTGATACCCAATAGGTCTAACCAGACCTATAGTCCCCCCCCCCATTCTTCTTTTGAGGTAAAAAGTGCAAATATGAAATGCTGTTAAAATTCTCCTATTTATAATGTAACAATGTCATTAAAATTCAATCTGTACTATAAACGATAAAAATTTCTCAGATTTTTCTTAGAAAAGCCGTGAAGTTCGGGAAATAAGTATGACTAATTTCATCACGTTTTATAACATCACCTAATCAACTGAGATTTGATTCAAGGAAATTCAAACCAGTTTTATTTCCTTTGTAATAGTTAGGACTAAGTATGAGAGACTTACGAACGTCTTTCTAAATAGATTTGATCAAGAAATTTACGAAAAATTTAGAATGAAATGATTTTCGCGCTTGAAAATTCCCTATTTCTTTCCACCTGCTTCTCTAAATCTGAAATCTAATATCGAGCTAAAATCTTAATTAAATTAATACTTTTATTGGTTAAAAATCGCAGTAAAGAATTGATAGAATGATTCTACCGATAAAAATTTCACCTTTTCTAAAAAATAAAATTTTTTTCTCAGTAGGTCCAGCCAGACGTATTGGGTATAGAATATGCATATTGTAGTAGGTGCCGACAGAAGGGTTAAGATTTGCTCGTTGACATATCCAATGGGACATGCAACAATGGCGCAAGATGCTCTTCTCGGATAAGTGAAAAGTAAAATTTTTTAGTGACGACCGACGCATAAGAGTTTGGCGGAGAACCGGAGAAGCATTTTTGGATCCTTGCATTAATCAAATTGAGAGGCAAGGCGGTTCCAGTGTGATGGTCTGGTCCGGAATTAGCTTCCATGGCAAAACTGGCCTTGTTATGGCTCTTAGCCCAATAATATCGTAATGCGGAAGTTTATTTCTCAATTTCTCAGGAGTGAAAAAAAAACTTCCGCATTTTTTTCACGGATTGGTACTAAATCGACACGATATAGTCTGAACTATTAATTGTTGAATTGGTTGTATGTATTCCTCAACTTAAACAGCTTGGTCTTTTCTTTATATTGTATTATATTTTTACGACGTTTCGTATCGTTTTTTGATACACCCTCAGGTTTATATAATTTTATTTTCTATACTGATTTTTTCCTTTATTGATTTGTGGCCAACTGTCACCCCCTCCCGATTTTCCACCATGGTTGTCTTCATTCTGACGAATATAGAATATTACTTCATTGAGACTCTTTTAACTCTCGAATGCTAGGAGCCGAGAAGAAGTACATATATCAAATTAAAGCAAATTTAACACTTATTAACTTTGCGCTACGAAATTTTTTGGAAAATAATTCGGAGAGACACCAGAGTCAATAGAATGCAAAAAAATAGACTTTTTTAAACAATATCGGACGAACCGTTAGGAGTTTCGCATATGCAAGTCTGGGCAAAGAAATAGGATATTTAGAAAGCTTTAAGGCTTACTCACGGTTTTTTTTCTGCGACTAACAGTTTTCAAGATATAGCCCAAAAGACCAAAACTTGCACAAAATTGCACCTTTAACCCCCAAGCAAACAGCGTACGTGCAAGTGTTTTTCGGTCAAATGACACGTACATACATACGATTTCATTCATGCTGTTTTTTTTTTGTAAAAGCTTGATCGTACGGACATTTTCGTACAGTCTGAAATGGCTCTGTTACTTTAAGTATAAAAACCTTTACCTATTTTACGATCAAGAAAATATATACTGCTCAAAACAAAATAAGGGCCACTAATGTCCGTTGATATTATCAACGTCTTTTGGCGAATTTTTAGTGTGATAATTAATTTGAAAAATGCCATTTTGTACCTGAATGTGATGTAAGTTATCACAGTATGATTCGTCAACATTAGCTTTAACGGAACTGGCTTAAACAGTTCTTTTAGGGTCACGAGTCATACATACATTGGGAAGGGTTTTTTTTATTTCTTATTTTGATTTAGAATTAGTTTTCGTCAAGTTCTTTTTGCAACATTAGTTGTTGCACATTTAAAGATAAGGAGAATCTGTAAAATACAAAATGCCAGCAATTCGGCGCCATTTAAATTTAAATGCTTCGTCCAGAGCCTTAGAATTTTTGGAGGAAAGTCGTTCGCAACGTTCTGTGGCCCTGCAATTAGGGTATTCGCAAAGAGCCACTCCAAATCTTTCGAACCGTTACCAGGAGATAGGAAGTGTCTCCCGTTGTCATGGTTCAGGCCGAGTTCGAATAACCAACCCCGCAGAAGACCGACATGTGAGACTTTGTGCGCGACGGGATCGTACTATCAGTGCTCGTGGACTACAAAGTAGGCTATTATAGGTAACTGGGACCATTGTTAGCCCTCAAACACTCAGAAATCGTTTGCGCAAGACCAACAATGGTCTAGGAGACATGTTACTAGAACCCAACTGACCAGGACGCATCGTACGAATCGTTTAACCCTTCTGTCGGCACAAATGTCTGGCCAGACCTTTGGTACTATATTTTGGTCATAAAAGTATAGAAGATGAAATCGCAGCGACTTCATATTTTATGATATCCTAGAATAATATGCTTAGAAGCATTTTGCAAAAATTTGAAAAAATCGGTTGAAGTTTTTAGTATGTTTTTGGTGATTTTCAATTTATAGTGCTTTTTGATACCCAATAGGTCTAACCAGACCTATAGTCCCCCCCCCCGCCCCATTCTTCTTTTGAGGTAAAAAGTGCAAATATGAAATGCTGTTAAAATTCTCCTATTTATAATGTAACAATGTCATTAAAATTCAATCTGTACTATAAACGATAAAAATTTCTCAGATTTTTCTTAGAAAAGCCGTGAAGTTCGGGAAATAAGTATGACTAATTTCATCACGTTTTATAACATCACCTAATCAACTGAGATTTGATTCAAGGAAATTCAAACCAGTTTTATTTCCTTTGTAATAGTTAGGACTAAGTATGAGAGACTTACGAACGTCTTTCTAAATAGATTTGATCAAGAAATTTACGAAAAATTTAGAATGAAATGATTTTCGCGCTTGAAAATTCCCTATTTCTTTCCACCTGCTTCTCTAAATCTGAAATCTAATATCGAGCTAAAATCTTAATTAAATTAATACTTTTATTGGTTAAAAATCGCAGTAAAGAATTGATAGAATGATTCTACCGATAAAAATTTCACCTTTTCTAAAAAATAAAATTTTTTTCTCAGTAGGTCCAGCCAGACGTATTGGGTATAGAATATGCATATTGTAGTAGGTGCCGACAGAAGGGTTAAGATTTGCTCGTTGACATATCCAATGGGACATGCAACAATGGCGCAAGATGCTCTTCTCGGATAAGTGAAAAGTAAAATTTTTTAGTGACGACCGACGCATAAGAGTTTGGCGGAGAACCGGAGAAGCATTTTTGGATCCTTGCATTAATCAAATTGAGAGGCAAGGCGGTTCCAGTGTGATGGTCTGGTCCGGAATTAGCTTCCATGGCAAAACTGGCCTTGTTATGGCTCTTAGCCCAATAATATCGTAATGCGGAAGTTTATTTCTCAATTTCTCAGGAGTGAAAAAAAAAACTTCCGCATTTTTTTCACGGATTGGTACTAAATCGACACGATATAGTCTGAACTATTAATTGTTGAATTGGTTGTATGTATTCCTCAACTTAAACAGCTTGGTCTTTTCTTTATATTGTATTATATTTTTACGACGTTTCGTATCGTTTTTTGATACATCCTCAGGTTTATATAATTTTATTTTCTATACTGATTTTTTCCTTTATTGATTTGTGGCCAACTGTCACCCCCTCCCGATTTTCCACCATGGTTGTCTTCATTCTGACGAATATAGAATATTACTTCATTGAGACTCTTTTAACTCTCGAATGCTAGGAGCCGAGAAGAAGTACATATATCAAATTAAAGCAAATTTAACACTTATTAACTTTGCGCTACGAAATTTTTTGGAAAATAATTCGGAGAGACACCAGAGTCAATAGAATGCAAAAAAATTAGACTTTTTTAAACAATATCGGACGAACCGTTAGGAGTTTCGCATATGCAAGTCTGGGCAAAGAAATAGGATATTTAGAAAGCTTTAAGGCTTACTCACGGTTTTTTTTTCTGCGACTAACAGTTTTCAAGATATAGCCCAAAAGACCAAAACTTGCACAAAATTGCACCTTTAACCCCCAAGCAAACAGCGTACGTGCAAGTGTTTTTCGGTCAAATGACACGTACATACATACGATTATTCATGCTGTTTTTTTTGTAAAAGCTTGATCGTACGGACATTTTCGTACAGTCTGAAATGGCTCTGTTACTTTAAGTATAAAAACCTTTACCTATATTTTACGATCAAGAAAATATATACTGCTCAAAACAAAATAAGGGCCACTAATGTCCGTTGATATTATCAACGTCTTTTGGCGAATTTTTAGTGTGATAATTAATTTTAAAAATGCCATTTTGTACCTGAATGTGATGTAAGTTATCACAGTATGATTCGTCAACATTAGCTTTAACGGAACTGGCTTAAACAGTTCTTTTAGGGTCACGAGTCATACATACATTGGGAAGGGTTTTTTTTTATTTCTTATTTTGATTTAGAATTAGTTTTCGTCAAGTTCTTTTTGCAACATTAGTTGTTGCACTTTTAAAGATAAGGAGAATCTGTAAAATACAAAATGCCAGCAATTCGGCGCCATTTAAATTTAAATGCTTCGTCCAGAGCCTTAGAATTTTTGGAGGAAAGTCGTTCGCAACGTTCTGTGGCCCTGCAATTAGGGTATTCGCAAAGAGCCACTCCAAATCTTTGGAACCGTTACCAGGAGATAGGAAGTGTCTCCCGTTGTCATGGTTCAGGCCGAGTTCGAATAACCAACCCCGCAGAAGACCGACATGTGAGACTTTGTGCGCGACGGGATCGTACTATCAGTGCTCGTGGACTACAAAGTAAGCTATTATAGGTAACTGGGACCATTGTTAGCCCTCAAACACTCAGAAATCGTTTGCGCAAGACCAACAATGGTCTAGGAGACATGTTACTAGAACCCAACTGACCAGGACGCATCGTACGAATCGTTTAACCCTTCTGTCGGCACAAATGTCTGGCCAGACCTTTGGTACTATATTTTGGTCATAAAAGTATAGAAGATGAAATCGCAGCGACTTCATATTTTATGATATCCTAGAATAATATGCTTAGAAGCATTTTGCAAAAATTTGAAAAAATCGGTTGAAGTTTTTAGTATGTTTTTGGTGATTTTCAATTTATAGTGCTTTTTGATACCCAATAGGTCTAACCAGACCTATAGTCCCCCCCCCATTCTTCTTTTGAGGTAAAAAGTGCAAATATGAAATGCTGTTAAAATTCTCCTATTTATAATGTAACAATGTCATTAAAATTCAATCTGTACTATAAACGATAAAAATTTCTCAGATTTTTCTTAGAAAAGCCGTGAAGTTCGGGAAATAAGTATGACTAATTTCATCACGTTTTATAACATCACCTAATCAACTGAGATTTGATTCAAGGAAATTCAAACCAGTTTTATTTCCTTTGTAATAGTTAGGACTAAGTATGAGAGACTTACGAACGTCTTTCTAAATAGATTTGATCAAGAAATTTACGAAAAATTTAGAATGAAATGATTTTCGCGCTTGAAAATTCCCTATTTCTTTCCACCTGCTTCTCTAAATCTGAAATCTAATATCGAGCTAAAATCTTAATTAAATTAATACTTTTATTGGTTAAAAATCGCAGTAAAGAATTGATAGAATGATTCTACCGATAAAAATTTCACCTTTTCTAAAAAATAAAATTTTTTTCTCAGTAGGTCCAGCCAGACGTATTGGGTATAGAATATGCATATTGTAGTAGGTGCCGACAGAAGGGTTAAGATTTGCTCGTTGACATATCCAATGGGACATGCAACAATGGCGCAAGATGCTCTTCTCGGATAAGTGAAAAGTAAAATTTTTTAGTGACGACCGACGCATAAGAGTTTGGCGGAGAACCGGAGAAGCATTTTTGGATCCTTGCATTAATCAAATTGAGAGGCAAGGCGGTTCCAGTGTGATGGTCTGGTCCGGAATTAGCTTCCATGGCAAAACTGGCCTTGTTATGGCTCTTAGCCCAATAATATCGTAATGCGGAAGTTTATTTCTCAATTTCTCAGGAGTGAAAAAAAAACTTCCGCATTTTTTTCACGGATTGGTACTAAATCGACACGATATAGTCTGAACTATTAATTGTTGAATTGGTTGTATGTATTCCTCAACTTAAACAGCTTGGTCTTTTCTTTATATTGTATTATATTTTTACGACGTTTCGTATCGTTTTTTGATACATCCTCAGGTTTATATAATTTTATTTTCTATACTGATTTTTTCCTTTATTGATTTGTGGCCAACTGTCACCCCCTCCCGATTTTCCACCATGGTTGTCTTCATTCTGACGAATATAGAATATTACTTCATTGAGACTCTTTTAACTCTCGAATGCTAGGAGCCGAGAAGAAGTACATATATCAAATTAAAGCAAATTTAACACTTATTAACTTTGCGCTACGAAATTTTTTGGAAAATAATTCGGAGAGACACCAGAGTCAATAGAATGCAAAAAAATTAGACTTTTTTAAACAATATCGGACGAACCGTTAGGAGTTTCGCATATGCAAGTCTGGGCAAAGAAATAGGATATTTAGAAAGCTTTAAGGCTTACTCACGGTTTTTTTTTCTGCGACTAACAGTTTTCAAGATATAGCCCAAAAGACCAAAACTTGCACAAAATTGCACCTTTAACCCCCAAGCAAACAGCGTACGTGCAAGTGTTTTTCGGTCAAATGACACGTACATACATACGATTATTCATGCTATTTTTTTTGTAAAAGCTTGATCGTACGGACATTTTCGTACAGTCTGAAATGGCTCTGTTACTTTAAGTATAAAAACCTTTACCTATATTTTACGATCAAGAAAATATATACTGCTCAAAACAAAATAAGGGCCACTAATGTCCGTTGATATTATCAACGTCTTTTGGCGAATTTTTAGTGTGATAATTAATTTGAAAAATGCCATTTTGTACCTGAATGTGATGTAAGTTATCACAGTATGATTCGTCAACATTAGCTTTAACGGAACTGGCTTAAACAGTTCTTTTAGGGTCACGAGTCATACATACATTGGGAAGGGTTTTTTTTATTTCTTATTTTGATTTAGAATTAGTTTTCGTCAAGTTCTTTTTGCAACATTAGTTGTTGCACTTTTAAAGATAAGGAGAATCTGTAAAATACAAAATGCCAGCAATTCGGCGCCATTTAAATTTAAATGCTTCGTCCAGAGCCTTAGAATTTTTGGAGGAAAGTCGTTCGCAACGTTCTGTGGCCCTGCAATTAGGGTATTCGCAAAGAGCCACTCCAAATCTTTGGAACCGTTACCAGGAGATAGGAAGTGTCTCCCGTTGTCATGGTTCAGGCCGAGTTCGAATAACCAACCCCGGAGAAGACCGACATGTGAGACTTTGTGCGCGACGGGATCGTACTATCAGTGCTCGTGGACTACAAAGTAAGCTATTATAGGTAACTGGGACCATTGTTAGCCCTCAAACACTCAGAAATCGTTTGCGCAAGACCAACAATGGTCTAGGAGACATGTTACTAGAACCCAACTGACCAGGACGCATCGTACGAATCGTTTAACCCTTCTGTCGGCACAAATGTCTGGCCAGACCTTTGGTACTATATTTTGGTCATAAAAGTATAGAAGATGAAATCGCAGCGACTTCATATTTTATGATATCCTAGAATAATATGCTTAGAAGCATTTTGCAAAAATTTGAAAAAATCGGTTGAAGTTTTTAGTATGTTTTTGGTGATTTTCAATTTATAGTGCTTTTTGATACCCAATAGGTCTAACCAGACCTATAGTCCCCCCCCCCCCATTCTTCTTTTGAGGTAAAAAGTGCAAATATGAAATGCTGTTAAAATTCTCCTATTTATAATGTAACAATGTCATTAAAATTCAATCTGTACTATAAACGATAAAAATTTCTCAGATTTTTCTTAGAAAAGCCGTGAAGTTCGAGAAATAAGTATGACTAATTTCATCACGTTTTATAACATCACCTAATCAACTGAGATTTGATTCAAGGAAATTCAAACCAGTTTTATTTCCTTTGTAATAGTTAGGACTAAGTATGAGAGACTTACGAACGTCTTTCTAAATAGATTTGATCAAGAAATTTACGAAAAATTTAGAATGAAATGATTTTCGCGCTTGAAAATTCCCTATTTCTTTCCACCTGCTTCTCTAAATCTGAAATCTAATATCGAGCTAAAATCTTAATTAAATTAATACTTTTATTGGTTAAAAATCGCAGTAAAGAATTGATAGAATGATTCTACCGATAAAAATTTCACCTTTTCTAAAAAATAAAATTTTTTTCTCAGTAGGTCCAGCCAGACGTATTGGGTATAGAATATGCATATTGTAGTAGGTGCCGACAGAAGGGTTAAGATTTGCTCGTTGACATATCCAATGGGACATGCAACAATGGCGCAAGATGCTCTTCTCGGATAAGTGAAAAGTAAAATTTTTTAGTGACGACCGACGCATAAGAGTTTGGCGGAGAACCGGAGAAGCATTTTTGGATCCTTGCATTAATCAAATTGAGAGGCAAGGCGGTTCCAGTGTGATGGTCTGGTCCGGAATTAGCTTCCATGGCAAAACTGGCCTTGTTATGGCTCTTAGCCCAATAATATCGTAATGCGGAAGTTTATTTCTCAATTTCTCAGGAGTGAAAAAAAAACTTCCGCATTTTTTTCACGGATTGGTACTAAATCGACACGATATAGTCTGAACTATTAATTGTTGAATTGGTTGTATGTATTCCTCAACTTAAACAGCTTGGTCTTTTCTTTATATTGTATTATATTTTTACGACGTTTCGTATCGTTTTTTGATACATCCTCAGGTTTATATAATTTTATTTTCTATACTGATTTTTTCCTTTATTGATTTGTGGCCAACTGTCACCCCCTCCCGATTTTCCACCATGGTTGTCTTCATTCTGACGAATATAGAATATTACTTCATTGAGACTCTTTTAACTCTCGAATGCTAGGAGCCGAGAAGAAGTACATATATCAAATTAAAGCAAATTTAACACTTATTAACTTTGCGCTACGAAATTTTTTGGAAAATAATTCGGAAAGACACCAGAGTCAATAGAATGCAAAAAAATTAGACTTTTTTAAACAATATCGGACGAACCGTTAGGAGTTTCGCATATGCAAGTCTGGGCAAAGAAATAGGATATTTAGAAAGCTTTAAGGCTTACTCACGGTTTTTTTTTCTGCGACTAACAGTTTTCAAGATATAGCCCAAAAGACCAAAACTTGCACAAAATTGCACCTTTAACCCCCAAGCAAACAGCGTACGTGCAAGTGTTTTTCGGTCAAATGACACGTACATACATACGATTATTCATGCTGTTTTTTTTGTAAAAGCTTGATCGTACGGACATTTTCGTACAGTCTGAAATGGCTCTGTTACTTTAAGTATAAAAACCTTTACCTATATTTTACGATCAAGAAAATATATACTGCTCAAAACAAAATAAGGGCCACTAATGTCCGTTGATATTATCAACGTCTTTTGGCGAATTTTTAGTGTGATAATTAATTTGAAAAATGCCATTTTGTACCTGAATGTGATGTAAGTTATCACAGTATGATTCGTCAACATTAGCTTTAACGGAACTGGCTTAAACAGTTCTTTTAGGGTCACGAGTCATACATACATTGGGAAGGGTTTTTTTTATTTCTTATTTTGATTTAGAATTAGTTTTCGTCAAGTTCTTTTTGCAACATTAGTTGTTGCACTTTTAAAGATAAGGAGAATCTGTAAAATACAAAATGCCAGCAATTCGGCGCCATTTAAATTTAAATGCTTCGTCCAGAGCCTTATAGAATTTTTGGAGGAAAGTCGTTCGCAACGTTCTGTGGCCCTGCAATTAGGGTATTCGCAAAGAGCCACTCCAAATCTTTGGAACCGTTACCAGGAGATAGGAAGTGTCTCCCGTTGTCATGGTTCAGGCCGAGTTCGAATAACCAACCCCGCAGAAGACCGACATGTGAGACTTTGTGCGCGACGGGATCGTACTATCAGTGCTCGTGGACTACAAAGTAAGCTATTATAGGTAACTGGGACCATTGTTAGCCCTCAAACACTCAGAAATCGTTTGCGCAAGACCAACAATGGTCTAGGAGACATGTTACTAGAACCCAACTGACCAGGACGCATCGTACGAATCGTTTAACCCTTCTGTCGGCACAAATGTCTGGCCAGACCTTTGGTACTATATTTTGGTCATAAAAGTATAGAAGATGAAATCGCAGCGACTTCATATTTTATGATATCCTAGAATAATATGCTTAGAAGCATTTTGCAAAAATTTGAAAAAATCGGTTGAAGTTTTTAGTATGTTTTTGGTGATTTTCAATTTATAGTGCTTTTTGATACCCAATAGGTCTAACCGGACCTATAGTCCCCCCCCCCCATTCTTCTTTTGAGGTAAAAAGTGCAAATATGAAATGCTGTTAAAATTCTCCTATTTATAATGTAACAATGTCATTAAAATTCAATCTGTACTATAAACGATAAAAATTTCTCAGATTTTTCTTAGAAAAGCCGTGAAGTTCGGGAAATAAGTATGACTAATTTCATCACGTTTTATAACATCACCTAATCAACTGAGATTTGATTCAAGGAAATTCAAACCAGTTTTATTTCCTTTGTAATAGTTAGGACTAAGTATGAGAGACTTACGAACGTCTTTCTAAATAGATTTGATCAAGAAATTTACGAAAAATTTAGAATGAAATGATTTTCGCGCTTGAAAATTCCCTATTTCTTTCCACCTGCTTCTCTAAATCTGAAATCTAATATCGAGCTAAAATCTTAATTAAATTAATACTTTTATTGGTTAAAAATCGCAGTAAAGAATTGATAGAATGATTCTACCGATAAAAATTTCACCTTTTCTAAAAAATAAAATTTTTTTCTCAGTAGGTCCAGCCAGACGTATTGGGTATAGAATATGCATATTGTAGTAGGTGCCGACAGAAGGGTTAAGATTTGCTCGTTGACATATCCAATGGGACATGCAACAATGGCGCAAGATGCTCTTCTCGGATAAGTGAAAAGTAAAATTTTTTAGTGACGACCGACGCATAAGAGTTTGGCGGAGAACCGGAGAAGCATTTTTGGATCCTTGCATTAATCAAATTGAGAGGCAAGGCGGTTCCAGTGTGATGGTCTGGTCCGGAATTAGCTTCCATGGCAAAACTGGCCTTGTTATGGCTCTTAGCCCAATAATATCGTAATGCGGAAGTTTATTTCTCAATTTCTCAGGAGTGAAAAAAAAACTTCCGCATTTTTTTCACGGATTGGTACTAAATCGACACGATATAGTCTGAACTATTAATTGTTGAATTGGTTGTATGTATTCCTCAACTTAAACAGCTTGGTCTTTTCTTTATATTGTATTATATTTTTACGACGTTTCGTATCGTTTTTTGATACATCCTCAGGTTTATATAATTTTATTTTCTATACTGATTTTTTCCTTTATTGATTTGTGGCCAACTGTCACCCCCTCCCGATTTTCCACCATGGTTGTCTTCATTCTGACGAATATAGAATATTACTTCATTGAGACTCTTTTAACTCTCGAATGCTAGGAGCCGAGAAGAAGTACATATATCAAATTAAAGCAAATTTAACACTTATTAACTTTGCGCTACGAAATTTTTTGGAAAATAATTCGGAGAGACACCAGAGTCAATAGAATGCAAAAAAATTAGACTTTTTTAAACAATATCGGACGAACCGTTAGGAGTTTCGCATATGCAAGTCTGGGCAAAGAAATAGGATATTTAGAAAGCTTTAAGGCTTACTCACGGTTTTTTTTTCTGCGACTAACAGTTTTCAAGATATAGCCCAAAAGACCAAAACTTGCACAAAATTGCACCTTTAACCCCCAAGCAAACAGCGTACGTGCAAGTGTTTTTCGGTCAAATGACACGTACATACATACGATTATTCATGCTGTTTTTTTTGTAAAAGCTTGATCGTACGGACATTTTCGTACAGTCTGAAATGGCTCTGTTACTTTAAGTATAAAAACCTTTACCTATATTTTACGATCAAGAAAATATATACTGCTCAAAACAAAATAAGGGCCACTAATGTCCGTTGATATTATCAACGTCTTTTGGCGAATTTTTAGTGTGATAATTAATTTGAAAAATGCCATTTTGTACCTGAATGTGATGTAAGTTATCACAGTATGATTCGTCAACATTAGCTTTAACGGAACTGGCTTAAACAGTTCTTTTAGGGTCACGAGTCATACATACATTGGGAAGGGTTTTTTTTATTTCTTATTTTGATTTAGAATTAGTTTTCGTCAAGTTCTTTTTGCAACATTAGTTGTTGCACTTTTAAAGATAAGGAGAATCTGTAAAATACAAAATGCCAGCAATTCGGCGCCATTTAAATTTAAATGCTTCGTCCAGAGCCTTAGAATTTTTGGAGGAAAGTCGTTCGCAACGTTCTGTGGCCCTGCAATTAGGGTATTCGCAAAGAGCCACTCCAAATCTTTGGAACCGTTACCAGGAGATAGGAAGTGTCTCCCGTTGTCATGGTTCAGGCCGAGTTCGAATAACCAACCCCGCAGAAGACCGACATGTGAGACTTTGTGCGCGACGGGATCGTACTATCAGTGCTCGTGGACTACAAAGTAGGCTATTATAGGTAACTGGGACCATTGTTAGCCCTCAAACACTCAGAAATCGTTTGCGCAAGACCAACAATGGTCTAGGAGACATGTTACTAGAACCCAACTGACCAGGACGCATCGTACGAATCGTTTAACCCTTCTGTCGGCACAAATGTCTGGCCAGACCTTTGGTACTATATTTTGGTCATAAAAGTATAGAAGATGAAATCGCAGCGACTTCATATTTTATGATATCCTAGAATAATATGCTTAGAAGCATTTTGCAAAAATTTGAAAAAATCGGTTGAAGTTTTTAGTATGTTTTTGGTGATTTTCAATTTATAGTGCTTTTTGATACCCAATAGGTCTAACCAGACCTATAGTCCCCCCCCCCCCCATTCTTCTTTTGAGGTAAAAAGTGCAAATATGAAATGCTGTTAAAATTCTCCTATTTATAATGTAACAATGTCATTAAAATTCAATCTGTA
This sequence comes from Microchrysa polita, assembly GCA_949715475.1. Taxonomy (NCBI): domain Eukaryota; kingdom Metazoa; phylum Arthropoda; class Insecta; order Diptera; family Stratiomyidae; genus Microchrysa; species Microchrysa polita. Next base: position 75,300,096 of record OX454415.1, read on the forward strand.
CTATAAACGATAAAAATTTCTCAGATTTTTCTTAGAAAAGCCGTGAAGTTCGGGAAATAAGTATGACTAATTTCATCACGTTTTATAACATCACCTAATCAACTGAGATTTGATTCAAGGAAATTCAAACCAGTTTTATTTCCTTTGTAATAGTTAGGACTAAGTATGAGAGACTTACGAACGTCTTTCTAAATAGATTTGATCAAGAAATTTACGAAAAATTTAGAATGAAATGATTTTCGCGCTTGAAAATTCCCTATTTCTTTCCACCTGCTTCTCTAAATCTGAAATCTAATATCGAGCTAAAATCTTAATTAAATTAATACTTTTATTGGTTAAAAATCGCAGTAAAGAATTGATAGAATGATTCTACCGATAAAAATTTCAACTTTTCTAAAAAATAAAATTTTTTTCTCAGTAGGTCCAGCCAGACGTATTGGGTATAGAATATGCATATTGTAGTAGGTGCCGACAGAAGGGTTAAGATTTGCTCGTTGACATATCCAATGGGACATGCAACAATGGCGCAAGATGCTCTTCTCGGATAAGTGAAAAGTAAAATTTTTTAGTGACGACCGACGCATAAGAGTTTGGCGGAGAACCGGAGAAGCATTTTTGGATCCTTGCATTAATCAAATTGAGAGGCAAGGCGGTTCCAGTGTGATGGTCTGGTCCGGAATTAGCTTCCATGGCAAAACTGGCCTTGTTATCCTAAATAACGGGACAATTACATCCGAAAGTTATATTGAAAGGATTGTTCTGCCACGTATCATTCCTTTTTTTACAACAGGCGTTGGATGGTTTTATACTAATGCAGGATAATGCACGACCACCTACTGACCGGGCGACAATGTCTGTTTTCGAGGAAGCCAATATAGAGGTCATGGAGTGGCCTGCCAACAGTCCGGACCTAAATCCGATAGAACGTCTTTGGGATAAATTAAAATGCCGGATGCGGACCGCTGAAGAGGACAAACGCAATCAGCAACAGCTGATTCAATTGCTAAAAATGTGTTGGGACGAGATATCAAAAGAAAGCGTCGATCGGCCTATTGAAAGCGTTCCGTCCAGGCTTCGAGACTGCATATAAAAAAGTGGAGGCCATACTCGATACTAAAAAGAATTATTTTATTTTAGACATACAAATTAATTGTTATTGCTACCATTACATGACCGCAAAAAGTAAGCAATCCGAAGAAAATGCTAAGAAAAATGTGTAACTTTTGGTCAAAATTCAATAAAATCCATTATATTTAATGAAAAACCTATTGTTTTATTAAACTAGACCAACAAAACTATGATTTTCCGTTTCCACAGAATAAGGGCCACTAATAATTTTCTAATTATTTATTAGGAAATTATTAGTGGCCCTTCTAATTATTTATTACAAAATTATTAGTGGCCCTTATTTTGTTTTGAGCAGTATACATGGGAAAATTCAACGCCATCTAGATTTACAAGCCGGATTATCAGCTGATTAAATTGCAGTCAGCAGCTACGAACCCTAAGTACCACGTAGTACAACAATAGCAATAACAACAACAACAACATGAACTTAGGCTTGTAACCATTGACAGATGGTTTCTGCAGTTCGGCCTGTCTATCTAGATGGCAATAGTAAATTGATGGTTGGGAGTATGCAGTGCAGTACAAACCGCGGTTGTACAGTATCTAAAAAAAGTTTGCGGCCAGTTTTCAGATTTGGATTGAATTGAATATGTATCGCTGCTCGCTGGCTAGGTGAAAGAAGACATGTTTCTGAAATCAAACAGCACAAATCGATTATCGCGTACCCGTGTGTAGTCGTCAATGCTTCAACGACAAGTGAATTCTTGCTGTTGTAGAAGCGATCAACTGAACAACAACGACAACACAACTGTATTGAGTTGTAACTGTTTATTTCATATTGTTATATTTGACATTTCTCTTACAATCTATTACATACATGTGTAGTGTTCTATTACTAATTAATGTATAGTACTCTGTTTATACTAAGTAGGTTTAAGTTAACTTTATTAATACAATTCATTTATAATACATCTCCTCCTTTAATTTTAATTTTTCTTTTGTTACTTCGTTAATCTAATACATCAATCTTGACATAAGAACTTATATTCTTGCAATAAACTTTAGTCAGCCTTCAAAAACGTTTTCTTAAATAAAATGAATTTCTACGTACGACTTTTCCATTGCTGAACTCAACCAAATAAGAACGAGGCTCTTTAAGCTTATTTTTTATTAATCCAGGTTTCCAATTCTTATCATCCTGTATCCATACTTTTTCCCCTTCCCTAAAAGGCTTACGTTTTCTTGCTGTTCTGTCATATCTTGTTTTATTAGCTCTATTGTTCCTTTGAATTACGGGCACTATGTTTTTTTAACTATCGTTAACTCTATACTTGGATAATTTACCCGGAACTAATGTTCTTGCCTGCCTACCCATTAAAACTTGAACAGGAGACAATGTTGATCCTTTAATAGGAGTATTACGGTACTCCAGCAAAGCTATCCACAAACTATTCCCTGATTCTTTGCTTTTACGAACCAAATGCTTAGCAATGTTAACATATTTTTCGGCTAACCCGTTTGATTGAGCGTACAAAGAACTTCGAGTAATAATATTAAATCCTAACTGTTCAGAAAATTTTTTAAAATCGTACGAGTTGAACGGCATATTATCTGCTATTACCGTTTTAGGAATTCCATGAATTGCAAATATTGTTTCTAATTTATTAATTACTGCTTGGGCAGTTTTTCTTGCCATTGGAAGAATGTCTAGATATTTCGACAAATAATCTACTACTATAAGGTAATTTTGCCCACTAATTTCCATTATGTCTATACCTAATGTTTGGAAAGGTGCCTCTGGAATATCATAATTTATCATTGGCTCTTTGATATTCGAATTTCTGTATTTCTGACAAATATTACATTTGACGATAGTGTCTTCAATATCCGAATTCATCGACGGCCAAAACATAAGCATGCGTGCTCTTTGTTTGGTCTTTTCAATACCCAAATGTGACTTGTGTAATAAAGTTAAAATATATTTCTCAAGACTTTTAGGGACTAATATTCTATCTCCAAAAAATATAATATCGTCACTTATGAGAAGTTCATTTCGAAATTTCCAATAATATTTAACTGCTTCAGGTAAATATTTATTTTCCTTTGGCCACCCTTTGATTATAATGTCTTTTAACAACTTCAAAACAGGATATTTTGAAGTTTCATCTTGCAACTCTTTTTTCTTTTGGTCGCTGACATTGATTGTATGAACTAATTCATTGATCCCATTTACGATTTCTTCCTTAGAAGCAGGATTGTTTACATTTCTAGAGAGACAATATGCTAAATAAAGAAACTTCCCAGGGACAAATTTGAATTCGAGATTATATTTCTCTAATTTAAGCTTCATTCTTTGAAGTCTCGGTGATGGAATCTTATTATACTCCTTGCTTATTAATCCAATTAAAGGTTTGTGATCCGTTTGTATCTCAATCTTTCTACCATATATAAGAGCATGCCATTTTTGACAGGCAAATACAATGGCAAGCAGTTCTTTCTCAATTTGGGAGTAATTTTTTTCTGTATCGCTCAAACTATGAGATGCAAAGCACACCGGTTTTTTATTTTGTATAAAACAGGAACCTAAACTATTTTGCGATGCATCCGTTTGCAAAATTATTTTTTCAGCGGCATTAAACGGCCTTAAAACTGGAGCATCTTCAATAAGTTTTTTAATTTGTAAAAGACATTTATCATGTGTTTGATGCCAGTCAAATTCTATATTCTTTTTTAAAAGTTCTCTCAAAGGAGTTGTAATCTCTGCTAATCGTGGTATATAATCTCTAAGATAATTAATGAATCCCATCAAAACTTGTAATTCTTTTTTATTTTTCGGTTTACCTAAATTTTTAACTGCTTCTAACCTACTTTCATCTAAACTAATACCATCTTTGGATATCTTGTGTCCAAGAAATTTAATTTCATTCTTTTTATATTGCATTTTTTCTTTGTTAAATTTTATGTTTTTCTCTAAAGCTCTTTGCATGACCATTTCAAAAATCCTCATGTTCTTCTTCTGTTTCAGCAACAATTGCGATATCATCTATATATATGACTAAATTGGGTATATCTGCAAAGTTCTTTTCGTTAATTTGTTGGAACACCTCTGGTGCTATTTTTAAACCAAAAGGTAAGCGTTTGAACCTATAATAACCGTACGGTGTACTGAAAGTGCATAATTTTCTGGATTCCTTATCTAATTTTATTTGATAAAATCCTGCCTTCATATCAAGTACAGTAAATATTGTTTTACCAGTAAACTTACATTTCAATTGCTCGAAAGAAGGTATTTCGTAAAAATTTTCTTGTATGGCTGTGTTCAAATATTTTGGATCCAGACAAACTCTAACTTGCTTATTCGGTTTTTCTACTATTACTATGTTGGATACCCAATCACTAGTTTCCTCAATTTTTTCAACTATATCATTTTTGGACAGTCGATCTAATTCTAGTTTTAACGGTGTTCTGAGCGTCTGCGGAATGCGTCTTGAAGGTCTTGTTACCGGCAAAGCATCCTTTTTCACTTCAATATGAAAGTTTCTTTTGCAGCAACCCAAGCCTTCGAAAATGTTTCCCCACTTTTCGATAACTTGTTCTTCTCTGGTTGTAATTGAATTTATTCTTTTCACTAAACCTGCCTTGACACAGGTTTCTAACCCTAAAATTGGTATACCTTCTGTTGTAATATAAAATTTTTCTTTTAACACTTCATTTCTAATAATGCATTCTAAGATACAAATTCCTTTTGTTGTTATTCTTGAGCCATTATACGCTTCTAGTGAACTATTTTCATTTAAAAGTTTTACATTTTGAAAAGAATGGATATAGGAATAGGGGATTATATTGACTTGAGCCCCCGTATCAAGTTTAAATGTAATCATTTTAGAATTAATTTTAACTTTTTCTAGCCAAATTTGATTTTTGTTCTTATTAATTGGATAGTTATTAATTGAATCAATAAAAAACGGTTTTTCGTACTCACTCGTATTTCTCGTAACTTCGTTGACTTTTTTGGTTGAGCAGGCTATGGCAAAATGATTAAATTTGTTGCATTTGCGACATTGCTTCCCGTAAGCTGGACATTCTTTCGCGTTGTGTTTTTTCAGGCATCTTTTACAATTTATTTTGCTACTCCATTCTTGTTTACCTTCTTGTTTAACATTATTCCTAAAAAATTTCGGATTAGTTTCAGTCTTATAGTTAAATTTATTACCTATCTTAACTTCATCCGCTCTCATGATGTTGGTCGACATCTCTGCTACTTGCTTCTTGGTCGCTTCTGTCGCTCGTGCCATGTCAATCGTCTTCTTCAGGTCCAAGTCCTCGACTTCCAGAAATCGCTTCTGTAGTTGCTTGTCTGCGATACCCAAGATTATGCGGTCCCGTACCATCCGATCCGTGTCTTTGAAATTGCATTTCTGACTCAACTGCTTAACCGCCATCAGAAACGTGTCAAAAGGCTCCTTTTCTTCCTGTGTCCTCGAGTGGAACACGAAACTGTTGTAGATCTCGTTCGATTTCCCTTTGCAAAATGTTTCGAACGCAGCAACAACATTTTTCAACTTTTTGCTGTCTTCTTCGCCAATTTTCAATGCTGTGTAGAATTTTTCTGTTGCATCGCTGCCCGCGGCATTCAAAAATATTGCCACTTGTACCTCCTCGGGGTTTTTGGACAATTCTGCTGCCGTTGCGAAAATTTTAAAATTTCTATTAAAACTTGTCCAGTTCTCTTCCAGATTTCCGGACTGTAAATTGAGCTCATCAATTTTTCGCACTAAATCCATTTCTTGGTTAATGTACACGTATCGTACGTTTTTCAATGGTCTGCCGCGTGGTTTCTTCGTTCGCTGTATTTCCGTACGCCCCATAAATTAATCCGTATTCATCTACGGTTTTCTTGTCCGTTGTTATGGGCGGCTTCTTACCAGCCCACTGTTATTCTTTTGTTGGAAGAAATAAAACAATTTTGTCTTTTTTTTTATATAAAAACTTATATTATAATTATATTATAACACACTTATTATGCTAATTGTAAGTTACTTTTATTATTAAAAATTATTTAAGATTTGCACACCGCGCTTTAAACTTTTGTGCAACCCGCACTGTTTGAATAGAAAAATGGAGATCAACTCAACGCGACCCGCACTGGTTGATTTTGGAAAGTGGACTTTTGTGCATCAGCGCAACCCGCACTGTTTGAATAGAAAAATGGAGATCAACTCAACGCGACCCGCACTGGTTGATTTTGGAAAGTGGACTTTTATGCATCAGCGCAACCCGCACTGTTTGAATAGAAAAATGGAGATCAACTCAACGCGACCCGCACTGGTTGATTTTGGAAAGTGGACTTTAATGCATCAGCGCAACCCGCACTGTTTGAATACAAAAATGGAGATCAACTCAACGCGACCCGCACTGGTTGATTTTGGAAAGTGGACTTTTATGCATCAGCGCAACCCGCACTGTTTGAATAGAAAAATGGAGATCAACTCAACGCGACCCGCACTGGTTGATTTTGGAAAGTGGACTTTTATGCATCAGCGCAACCCGCACTGTTTGAATAGAAAAATGGAGATCAACTCAACGCGACCCGCACTGGTTGATTTTGGAAAGTGGACTAACTTGTGTCCTTTGCACAAGTCGTGAATATCCCTTTGGTCCTGCATTCTATTTTTAGAAATATCTGGTTCCCACACACCATGATAGTTCTTCGTGTAATTAGGACGATCACTGCACATATGTAGCGATCGTTTTCTTTCCTAAGTATGTAAAGTCATAAAATTTATTATGCACTTTAAAATAAACCTATGGTGAGATTTTATGTTTCCGGTCATAATATGCATATCGTAAAATGTGCATAGATATTTGACTCTAGTTGGAAACATTGTCCGATAAGGGCGATGTGTTTTCAATGCAGGCCAATGAATTTTCGGGAATTCTTGGAACAAGGATAAGACATAAAATAGTCTTGCCTTGAAATATTTATATGACCCTGTTTTTATTATTATGTTTGTGTGCCGCTGTGTGGGTGGCACATAACAACACCCCCCTTGGGGAAGACGAATGATAAATTGATTTAAAAGTTATTATTCGTCTTAATTAAACCTTCCAACAGAAGGACGAACTCTACTCCGTGTTGATCGCGTGTGGCGTATCGGAGTTGCTTGGTTACCAACTGGATCTGAACCTGAAGGTGCATTTACTGGAGTGTTTTCACGAACATTGTTCATCTCCAGATTAATATTTAGAGTAGGCGACGAAGGTGGTGTATTATATTGGTTAACTATAACCGACCTACAACAGCAGTGACAAGAAGTGGAAAGAAGGTAAACATGGTTTTATAAAATTGTAAATTTTATATAATACAAACAATATTATTAATGTTGAAGTCATTATGATGAGATAATTGTAAAAAGTACTATATCTTAATAAATAAGGTTCCGTATGGAGCTTAGTAATGTGATCATTAAGATCGTCTAATTTATGAGATGCGATGTTCAACTCATCTAATTTAATATTTGATAAGTGAATTTGATCAAGGTATAGTTTTACCTCAGATTTATTTAATTTTCCTTGATTACAACAATCATCTTCTATAATGTTGAGTCTAGGAATTATATTTTCAAAAGAAACAACTGTTTCTGTCCTAGATACAAGCTGAGTTTGTGAAGAATATGCTTTGCAACCGGATTCCAAAAATAAAATTCCTGTATTCACTATTTCTAAATCTCGGAATGTATTGTTGCATGATATTGTAAGTATTTTTGAATCACTTACAACATAAATCCACCTGTTATTCAAAAGATTATGCCAAATTTCTATTTTGCCTGTTAGAAATCTTGTTTTGCAATCTTTTGGTATATTCTTATTCACATTTGTCAGCAATGAAACTTCACAAATTGGTTTGCTAAGGGTAGCATAAATTATTTGATTTTCACAACCAAATTTATTAGTTTCCAATTGTTTGCAATGATCTAAATCTTGGAATTGTGCATACTGCATTTTATTTGTGGATATAGCAAGATATTTAAAACTTGGCTCAATATACGCATATGTCTGTTGGCTAATATGAGGAATTGGTAAAGGTATTAAATGGTATAAATTGAAAGTTGTACTATCAACGATAGGAATAAGTATAACATAAATCATTCTTTGATTAATGAAACTATATTGGATTTGAGCAATATCAAATATTCTATTGATATAACGCATTTTCAATTCTACTGGATATTCATGGCCATTTTTAAGATATTTAACGGAACTGATAAGCTCTTCGAGTAAACGTTTAGGACTTATAAGACTTGGATGAATATTATTTTGTCTAGCCGATAAAATTATATTTATAATTTCTTCGAACTTAATATCGAGTTCATTCAATAGAAACAATAGAATACTGAAATGTTCGACAATATCTTCATTTAATTGTGTTTCAGAGTTTAGCTTATATTGGTTCCTTAGAAAACTGTTAAAACGATCAATGTTCTCGTTTAGTTGTTTCTCGGATGTTTTAATTTGCGATATTGTATTATTGAAATTGGTAATTGTAGTTTTTATTACATGAATTTGATCTTTCATTAAAAGCTGTATATCAGAGTCTTCTTTTTCAACTTTGTGTATTACATTATTGTAATAATTGGCATCATTGGAATCCATCGTTCCAAATAAGAATTTAGCTATCGACCCTACAATATTTAATATACCTCTTTTTGATCTTCCATTTCCCAACATATCTCGTATTGATTCCTCTTTATTTAATAGTTCTGGTAACTTAAACTTAACCCTTAACAACCCACAAGTGTCTCGTGGACACACTTTAATGTTCATTCACGTATAAAAAGTAAAGTATTTATTTCTGCGAGAAACCACTTGATCTATTCTTTCCCCAAAGTATTAAGATTCTGATCGTGTACTTAATGATTTTTTTACATTAATAACTCAATATTTATTACTAATTAAGTAAAATAGTGACTGATCAACCCAGAAGTGTCCAATGGACACAGTACCATTTTCATCTGATTTCAATGTGTATAACGGTATTTGGGAACAAAAAATTGCTTCAGTACTTCGACGTTTTGTCATAAAGCAGTCGCGGGCGAATTTGAGTTATTTGGTTACATTTAGTATATCGGTATTTGGGAGCGAACGTTTTGTTTGAGTACTTCAACGTTTTTTTATGAGGTAGTCGTGTTTTCTTCGAACAAATGGCTAAAAAGGAACTGCCAGATGCTGAAATTTGATGTGCCTTTGCAGAAAAACTTTTGGGGCACCAGTTCAATAGCGATGACGAGGAGAAGTTTGCTGTTGACAGTTGTTCTAGGACCCGATATTTAGAAATTAAATATTTCGTGCTACCATAAGAAAAAACAGATTTGCTTCTTTATTATGATTCTTGAGATTCGATGATAAAGATACTGGGCTCCTCAGAAAGTCAAAAGTTATGGCCATGCGTATGGGTATGCGTTGCCATCCAAGATGTGGTAGGATTCAGTAGGAATCAGGAAGCTTTTTAACCATCTGAACCTGCCGAAACGAAAGAAAAATCTCGAACTTCTAAACAGTGCTGCGATGAATGCAATCGCAATGTCTGCTCTGAACACTCTGAAAACATTCATTAGTAATGCTGGCAATAAGAAAAAATAATATAATTTCATTGTTTTCTTTCAAATTCCCTAGAAATCTATAATGGTGTCCGTTGGACACTACTGGTCAGTCGCGTTATAAAAGTGTACTGGGTTGTTAAGGGTTAAATATATTTGAATTTTGTACACAGAACAATTTAACGTGATCTTTAGGTATTAGATCACACAATTGAAACGAAGCTCTAGCAATCCTTCTTATTTGAATCAATTGTTCTGAATACGAATCTATATCTATGTGTGTAACTATCTTTGTCGTGCTCTGTGGCTGTGATCGTTCGGTCGCCACTCTGTGAAATAGAAACTCATAGAGAAACGAGTTTCCAAACTCGGCACGACTCGTCGCTAGTTTATTATTCAGAAGAAGATGATAAGAAATATTCTTATCGTAGAATAATAAACTAACAATGCGACTAGGAAGTGGTATGGCTGACAACCGTATCACACTCCGAATTCAGTTGTCTTTGTAACGTTGATGACTACACACGGTAGTCATCAACGCACCATGCTCCACTAGGAGTTACGGTAATCGAGAGAGAACTATCTTAAGATAATCTGAATAAAATTTACTTGTACCGGTATGTTCGTAAAATAATCCGCTCCCAGCATCTATTTTCTGAACCTCGAATCCCGGCAAAGCCTTGCATAAATATGCATTCATGCAGACAACAAGTAGAGTAATTAGCCTGTAAGAGAGGTTGGTTTTAATTGATTTGTATGAACTTTGACAGTTTTATTTTTTGCTATACGAATAATTATATTTTTATTATTATCACAAATTTTTACCACCTCATAAGGACCTTTCCAATTTGGAGAAAGTTTTTTAGTGTTTCCTACTTTCGTGGAAAAGTTTTTCATCAAAACAGAATCCCCTATTTTATATTTCGGATTATGAATTTTCCTATCATAATAAGTTTTACTGGTTTCTTTTGATTTTATTATATTTTCTTTGGCAATTTCGAAGGATTTATTTAGTTTATATCTTAATTGTTCGATATAAGAATCATATGTATCAAGAGACGCGAGAGCGTCTCGCCCGCCAAAGGAAAAAGAAAAACGAAAGCGAACAAGTCTATGATTACCGGAGACAACTTGCTTTTTTGTTTGATCAGGCTACAGCCTTCCAGGCAACAGCCCCCAAAAAATTTTTTTTACCAAAATATTCCACATATCCTGTTCTAGTGCCTTTTCAAATAAAATCTTCGATCAGCACAATAACGGGTAAGATATATGCAATTAACGGTGAAATTTTCACCCTCACAGACTTAAGCGAGTAACCCAATTTCAGAATGAAGTCTTCAGTTACAGAAAGACTTGCTTCTACTGTCTCTCTTCGTGATGGAATTTTTTTGAAATTTGGAACGAATGATCCTCTGGTGGTCCTTCTAAAGAATCAATGTCTTCCATTTAGATAAGTGGATGGAATAACGGTAAAGTAATAGGTAAAGTTAACAAAAGATTTCCAACAATTGCGTCTATCGGTTCATCGCATTGACCATTTTTTAAAACACACTGTGGCATTGGGATATTTGGATATTGGGACACCGGGAGACTGGGAGACTAGGATCTTGGGGTAGTGGGATATTAGGAAATTGGGACATTAGGGTCTTGGGACATTGGGGCATTAGGCACAATGGGGAAACAGGGACGTGGGGACATCGGCATATTGGGGCATTGGGACATCGGGATATTGGGACAATGGGACATTGGGATATTGGGACATTAGGACACTGGGAGACTGGGACATTAGGACACTGGGATATTAGGACATTGGGACATTATGACCTTGGTACAATCGGACATTGGGACACTGGTACATAGGGGCATTGGACCATTGAGACATCGGAATGTTGTAACATTGGGACATCGGGATATTCGCACATAGGGGCACTGGGATATAAGAACATGTGAACATTAGGGTCTTGGGTCATTAGGACATTGGGATATTAGGACATCAACACATTAGGACATTGGGACATTAGGTACACTGGGGAAACTGGGACGTGGGAACATTGGGGCACCGGGACATCGGGATATTAGAACATTGGGACATTGTAGCATTGGGATATTGGCACATTAGGATATTGGAACATTGGGATACTGGGACATTAGGGCACTGAGATACCGGGACATTGGGGCACTGGGATATTAGGACATTAGGTTATTGGGACCTTGGGACACTTGGTATACTGCGACATTGGGACACTGATCACTGGTACATTAGGACATTGGCCATTGGGATATTATCACATTAGGATACTGGGACATTTGGGACATTGGGGTACTGGGATATTAGGAAATTGGGGCATTAGGACCTTGGGACATTAGGACAGTTAGACATTGGGATATTAGGACATTATGTGGGAGACTGGGACATTAGGATATTCCGATACTGGGACATTGGGACACTAGGGTAGTGGGACATTCGGATATTAAACCATTGGGGCACTGTGATATTTGCACATTGGGACAATAGGACCTAAATTGGGACACTGGGACATCAGGATATTGGGACATTCGCAGATTAGGATATTAGGACATTGGGACACTGGGACACTGGGATGTTAGAACATTGGGACATGAGGACACAGTGACAATGGACCTTAGGGCATTAGGACATTGGAACATTGGGACACTGTGACATTGGGACAATGTGACATTGGGACACTGGGTCAGGGGGGCATTAAGACAGATCAGTAACAGAACGTTAACAAAGCGTTGGTAAGGCAACAACAGAGCGTTAGCAGATCGTTAACAGAGTGTTAACAGAAAATTAACAGAGCCTTAACAGAACGTTAACAGAACGTAAATCGAGTAATAAAAGAAAGGTAACAGACCGTTTACAGAGCGTTAGCCGAATGATTAAAGAGAATTAAGAGAACATTAACAGAACGTTAACAGAGCATTAACGAAAAGATAATAGAGTGTTAAGATAACGTTAATAGAGCATTAACAGAGTTAACAAAAAATTAACAGATTACTAACAGAATGTTAGCAGAGCTATAACACAAAGATAACACAAATCTATTTTGCACAAAATACATATTAATAAACTATACCCATTTCCAGGCCTGTAGAGAGGGGGGGGGGAACGGGGGGATTCCCCCCGGGCCCGGGATTTCTTAGGGGGCCCGGATTTTGACACAAAAGTTGTGCTTTAGTTTGTTTTTTACATACAAATTGCTATTTTGAGGTCTATAACTAAGAACCCTTATACATACGTATATGTACTGCTTTTAGCGTTTTAACAACAATTCATAACATACTGTGCACTAGGCTTGGGGCCCCTAATCACAAATGTGAATTTTGAGAACTAGGGCCCGAATCAGCATATTCAATCAACATGATAGTTTCGTTACTAAATTTCAATTATGAAATTTCGACTTCTTCATCAAGTAGCGTACAGTTTTTCGAAATATTTGTGTTTAAAGTTAAAATAGGAGTACAGCGTCATTTTTTTCAAGGAGGACTTTTCCGAACGATTTTTATTTTTACATACTGCTGCTGCTTATGAAATTGTTTTCAAGATACCAGCACACAGATGTTGATCACTTAAATTGTTGAATCTTAATTTAAATCTATCTATCTACCAGTACTCGCCAACTCGGTAACAAAAAATTTAAGGTTTTTTGAAATAGGTAAAATAGGAAGAAATAAAAATCCTTTAAATTCGTAGCGTTGCGCATTTCGAAAGTCAATTTTATAGAGTAAAGACCAACATTCTGGGCCACTGCGAGTGTGCTAATAAATTACAGATTTGACCTCCTCAAGCATTTGTTAGAACTGTGAACTGTATCCGCCTTGTTTTGCTAAAAGCTTTGTAACGGTTGAGGTACAGAATAGACCACAGCTTTTTCCTACGAAAAATCTTCAACCAGAAAAAAAAATAAGTAAATTTGCCCAGTTTATTGCATTATACTCTTTGTATTTTGCGTGTAGTACAACCTTTATTATTGATCTGTAAAATGAACACTTGAGCCAATTTCACTCGTATAGTCTTCAAATCGAATTAAAAAATTATATTTATGAATGATCCTATCCTATCGAGAATGACTGTCGAAAATTTCAAGGCTTTCTTCATATCAAAGTTCGAATATAGGTTGGAATCTTACTTCACCAATAGAATAGAAATTTTCTAAATAATTTTGTTGGGACAAGGGAATCAATAATTTTTCAATATTTTTTCTTGGGAGAACTAAATGCTTTCTACCACAGTGAGTCTTTACTATTACTAGGAACATATTTGGGTGAAATATGGTTTAGATTGGTTCATAAAGAAAAAGTTTTTCTTAGAAGAACCTTATTTTCAAGGGCAGCCCCCATGGCCCGATTTCATTCGTTATACACAGCGTACACTATAAAAATCTCGTCACACTGATCAATAATATACATATATACTTTATATAGTAGGAAGTGCCTCCTTCTGTGCGTTGCCAGCTTCAAGACAAAGTTAAAATACCCTTTCATATAGTGACGGATATGAAAAAAAAATACACATACACAAACTGTTAAACTATCCAGTTAACCCCGTTTTTTGTGAGTTTAGTATGTAAAAATGCATCACGAATGAATTCAGTTGTAGAAAACATCCGGATTACTGAGACTGAGCCGATTCAGTGTGGACGCCTGATTATGAGGTGTTCCGGATTAAATGGAGGCTGGATTATAGAGATAATTGTACAATTGTACAATTTGTTTGAGGACCGATATGTAAAAAAAAAATTTTCTTCGATTCATAATTTTTTATCGTATGGAAGAGGTGGGCCCGGAATCATTGTCCCCCCGGGCCCGGATTTTCTCTCCACGGCCCTGCCCATTTCATCCCACAATTATTTTTTAAAAAGCTCAGCAACAGCCATTTGTGGCGTATTTGCAATTGCGTTTATTTTAAAGAAGACCCTGTGAATATAACTTATGATATTAAATTTATGGAATATGCTGAACAAAAACCTATTGAAACTTTTCCCAAAACAAAAATATTAGTTGGCTATTTAAGTATGCAAAAATATATGAAATCTGACCAAAAACAACAAAGTTGTAAAAGTTACCCCGCCAAAGAAAAATTCGTCTGCCGCAAAAAGAATACATATCACTCCAATCCGCTGCTCATCTAATTTTATTTCCTGGATGTACTTTTGTTTTAGGTGTAAATGCTGGAGAAGTTTAAATGTACAGGACTACTTCTTAAAGTAATTTGGAGGGAGCCGTCAAAGTGGCACTGAATAAAATGTTAAAGCTCCCACCAAATTACTTTAAGAAGTAGTCCTGTACATTTAAACTTCTCCAGCATTTACACCTAAAACAAAAGTACATCCAGCAAACAAAATTAGATATGAGCAGCGGATTGGAGTGATATGTATTCTTTTTGCGGCAGATGAATTTTTCTTTGGCGGGGTAACTTTTACAACTTTGTTGTTTTTGGTCAGATATCGATATTCTGGGGTACTCGTAATAGAGCTTGGTAGTACTGGTTTAGTTCCAAATACTAATTCATATGGGGCATATTTGGTAGTTGAATGTATCGCTGTATTATACGCAAATATTGCCAAAGGTACATATTCATCCCAATCATTTTGCTGACTGTTGATGTAATGTTTCAAATAATCTTTTAGGGTTGAATGAGAACGCTCTAATGCACCATTAGATTGAGGATGATATGCTGTTGTGTTCAGAAGTTTAATATGAAACAACTTAGCTACTTCCTTCATTAAAGAAGAAGTGAAATCAGAACCTTGGTCAGTGAGAATTTGTTTTGGTATTCCAAATCGAGTAATAAACTGCAATAATTCATTAGCTACAGTTTTCGCTTCATGATTTGGTATTGGATATGCATTAGAATATTTTGTTAAGTCATCCTGTAGAGTTAAAATAAATCGATTACCTTCCCTTGTAATAGGTAAAGGGCCAACAATATCGAGGCTAATTTTCTCAAATGGACTATTTGCTGTTGAGGTTATCTCCATTGGAGCTTTGGTTAACTTTCTCGAAGTTTTATTCAGCTGACAAGATGTACAATTTTTAATGTATGATTTTATTTGTCTTTTCATATTCGTCCATTTGTAATATTGTTTTATTTGATTATAAGTTTTATGGAAACCATTGTGACCAGAATTAGGAGTATCATGAAATTCTTTAAGAATTATTGGTATTTGATTTGTATTCGGCATTATAATTTTATTATGGAAAATATTTATTTTAATTTTCTCTTTCCGGAATACGTATTGTATAATGTCACGCAATTTATTGTAATTGAACTGATTATATTGGTCAACAGGATTTGGAATATTTATTTCATTTAATTTATCTGACTTGAGTTTTCCTTTTAAGTTAAGCAAACAATAAAATAAATCTTTGTATGAAGGTTTTTCGAAAAATGAATGCTTATAGAAACAATGGTATATGATTTGTCTATCCTTTACAATAGATTTCTCTATGTCATAGAGCGAATAATTTTTATTAAGTATTATTTCTTTATTTAAACTTTTATAAAGAAATAAAGTCATATGAGGGTTTTCATCAGCTTTGTCCAATGCAGTAAAGTATGCCACACTAGACTTCGTTTGACTTATATTGTCATTAATATCATTATATTCAAATATTTCTGGAATTTCTGAGTTATAATAAAACTTTATATAGTCCTCGTATGTATCTTCAGACTGCGCGATTAAAACGTTTTCCGTTGCATTTATTTGCTTTAAATTTGAAATTACAGTATCTTCAGCTTTAATTCGTGATAAAGCATCTGCATTTGAATTTACTCGACCTTGTTTGTAAACTATCTCATAGTCAAACTCTTCAAGCCAGGCCCGTGCGCAGGAATCATCCAAGGGGGGGGGGTTTAACTTATATATTCAAATTTTTCATTGAAAGGTATATTTAAAGTTTAAAATATACAGGCTATAATAAGGTGACCAGACTCCCAAAAGCCCAATGCTGTACACAATCTAGCGGAATTCGGTTGTCAAGCAAATCCAGAGTCATATATCCAGGTTCCAGGTCCGAGGTCTATGTCGCAAATATGTTGGCTGTTTTTCTAATGCACGACAGACAGAGTGTGAGCGCGCAGAGTATTCTGAGCTACAGGTTATAGGGACGAGTCATAGGTTTAAATTTCACGAAATGGCGTTTATTGGCTTACCGATCGCCGCGCTTGCACCTCGCCTTATCATTCTTAGCACCATCACTACGTCGCAAATTTAGGCGAATTCTGAAAAGCGCAAAAGGCATGGCGAGGTCTGGATGAAGCGAAGGGCAAGGCACAGGATTTAGGTAAACTTAAGGACGAGTCAGAGGTCTAAATTTTACGAATTGTCATCCATTGGCTTACCGCTCGCTGGACTTACCTTGTTCCGCAACAGCACTACGTCGCGAATACTAAATAGCGAGACAGATAAAGCGAGGTCTGAGCGGAGTAAAGGGCGAGGTGCAGGGTCTGAGTATATGTATGGACGAGTCAGAAATATAAAGCTTACGAATTGCCTGACATTAACTCACCTTGTTGCGCTCGCTTCATCCTATTTCCAAGCAGCGCTACGTATCAACTCTTTGGCGAATTGTGAAAAGGGCGACAGATAGCGAGATCTTAGTTAACAGACGAGCTATAGGATTTGAGTAAATGAGCCAGAGATCTAAATCCAACAAATTGCTTTCCATTAGCTCACTGCTCGCTGCGCTTGCACTTCGTCTTATCCTATTTCGCAACAGCACTGCTTCGCAAAAATATTGGCGAATTCTCTAAAGGTACGTGTTCGTAGAGACGACTCATATGATGATCGCTCAGCGATCGCAGTTAAACCATCGGTTCTGACCACTATACGCGCATATTTTCTATACAGACATGTTATGGTCGACACATGGAAAGTAACACCATTACAAAAATATGCAAATATGGCTCGGAATTGGATGCAAAACTACGATCGCTGAGCGATCATCCCAAGAGTCGTCTCTACGAACACGTAATTTAATGCGAGACTGACAGTGTGAGATCTGAGCGGAGCGAGGGGTGAGTCACCGAATTATAGTAAACTAAATACCAAAGGACGAGCCTGAGGTATAAATCTTATCTAAACCTGGTGGCAATATTTCACGAGGAGAATAAGGATTTCTTCATAGTTACGATAGGGATGCCATGCCGTTCCCCTAGGCTTTTACCTACCTTCAGGGGCGAACCTAAGGGGGGGATTAGGGGGATCAAACACCCCCCGAAATTATGAAACCGATTTTTCAAAAGTATTAGTTTAAACAAATTGTACACAACATAACTATTTTGACATAACAAATAAGGGATGATTTTCAGACTCAAGATCTATAGTGTATTCACTAGGTGATTTCAGATTGCAAAATGTAGTGGAGCATTTTTTTTTGTTTCTTTTGTTTTTTGGGGTGCTGAGCTTGAGTCCGGAGCTTCCCACCAAAATTTCGATGCAAAACAGGGCCATAACCGCAAAAAACTCGAAAATTTTCGGAGTTTTTCCTTTTTTTGGCTTATAACTTCGAAACTGTAAATTTATCCTTTAAAATAAATTATGCGGTATCGCTACAATTAATAGTATTTTTTTTGTGATTTTGACCCTGTTTTGGGCTTAGCACCCCAAAATACATGAAGCACAAGAAAAATGCATTTTTTGGGACCAAAAATTTCAATTTTAAAATTAAATACCTACATAATATGGAACTATGTTAACAATTACAAACTTAAATTATTAATTGTAGTAATACCGCTCAACGGATTTATAATATTTATGTCTCTTTGGAAGCGTAATCATGTTTTCTCTAACATATTAATGAAGAGTTTTTCGTATAAATGAATATCGTTTTAGAGTAAGGAGCTAAAAAAAACGGAAAAACAGCGAACATTTTGGGGTTCCTCGCGATTTGGACCCTGTTCCGCATGGAAATTTTGGTGGGAAGCTCCGCATGCGTGCTAAGCACCCCCAAAAAACATAAGAAACAAAAAAAAATTTCTCCAATACATTTTGCAATCTCATGTACTAGGTTTATTCAAGTGTAATAAAAAAATTATTAATTAATTAATTTTATTAGTTTTCATAGACAAGATATAGTTGCGAATTATTTTTTAAAGCTTTAATTAATGCGATATAAATTAAAATAGAAAAGAAGATTAGATACATTCAGTGAGTAGTTTTTGTTTAGGGTCATATTAGATATTATAATTCGCGAGTTTCTAAAACCACCAAAATTGACAAATTTCTCATAGTAACCGTTGAAAAGTGGGTAACACATGTTTTCATTATGTAGAACCTAAAGGGATGTAAAAAAACTAAATTAATTTGCAAGAAATGCAGTAACGTAATTCCGTCTACACATTTTCGTAACAATCGGTTATCGAAACCAGTCATTTCCTATGGGAGTATTTAAAAAAAAGAACTTAAATTTATTTGATGAAAATCAACTTAAAATATTTTAAATTAAATTTTTGTGAAATTTAGAATATATAAAAACGATTATCTAAAGGTTAAGGTCTGAAAATAAACGTATGATTTTATGAGTCACTTGCATGCACAAATCTCCCCCCGAAATAAATTCCTGGGTTCGCCCCTGCCTACCTTGATGGAGGATGGTGCGTTGACGACTACCGTGTGGCATGTGTAATCGTCAATGTTACAAAGACAACAAAATTCGGAGTGTGATACGGTTGTCAGCCATACCACTTATTAGTCGCATTGTTAGTTTATTATTCTACAATAAGAATGTTTCTTATCATCTTCTTCTGAATAATAAATTTGCGGCGGGTCATGACGAGTTTAGAAACTCTCTCTCTCTCTCTCTCTCTATGAATCTCTATATCACAGAGTAGTGACCGAACAATCATGGGCACAGAGCACGGCTAGTAACGCCGCCTCCGGAAAAACGTGAGGAAATTATTTAATCGGGCCAAGCGTAACGGAGACTGGGACGTGTATCGTTCCACCCTG
This sequence comes from Microchrysa polita, assembly GCA_949715475.1. Lineage (NCBI taxonomy): Eukaryota > Metazoa > Arthropoda > Insecta > Diptera > Stratiomyidae > Microchrysa > Microchrysa polita. Next base: position 75,319,735 of record OX454415.1, read on the forward strand.
ACAGAATATAATAAGACGATTAGAGAAGCGAAACGGCGCAGCTGGATGACCTTCTGCGACAATGTAAACAGCACCACAAAAGCGGCTAGGCTGCACAAGGTGCTGGCGAAAAACGGGGCTAATGCAATCAGCACACTCAAGAGGCCGAATGGCACAATCACTGTAAACTCGAGTGACACAGGTACACTGCTCCTGGAAACTCATTTCCCAGGATGCAAATTAAACCAGACCGCTTTCCCAAACTGTCGTACCTCCAATAGGTCCAACCAGTCCGATTGGAGGGCAGCACGGGCTATATTTACCTATGACAAAGTTAGATGGGCGATTGGGACCTTTGATCCCTTCAAATCGCCTAGCATGGATGGCATCTTTCCAGCGCTATTGCAGAAAGCGCAAGAAGAGTTGATCCCATTCCTAGTCAATATATATAGAAGTAGTTACGCGTTGGGTTATATCCCAACAGCTTGGAGATCAGTGAGGGTGGTCTTCATTCCCAAAGTGGGAAAAAGGTCGACAGACGATCCGAAATCGTATCGACCAATCAGTCTAACCTCGTTCCTCATGAAAGCAATGGAGAAGATATTGGACGCACGCATAAGGAGCACGCTTCTTGAGACAAGTCCGCTGCACCCCAGACAATTCGCCTACCAACCAGGCAGATCGACGGAATCTGCACTTCACACCTTAGTGGACGAAATCGAAGTGGCCATATCAAAGAAGGAGATGGCACTTTGTGCATTCCTGGACATAGATCTTCCAGTTTCGTATGCAAGTCGTACAATGAATAGAGCAGAATCAAACTATAGTACAACAGAAAGAGAATTATTAGCAATAGTTTGGGCCGTGCAAAACTTCTGTCCTTATCTTTATGGAAGAAAATTCAAAATAGTCACAGACCATCGACCTTTAACTTGGTTATTTAATTGTAAAGACCCAGGAAGTAAATTAATCCGGTGGAGATTAAAGCTTGAAGCAGGCCCGTGCGCAGGGGGGGGGGGGGTCTTGGGGGTTGAAACCCCCCCCATTGGCAAATGTTGTCAGAATTTCTTATTAAATACTATTGTTCTCATAAGGCAAAAATTTAACTTCATAAAAATGTAAACTGGCGTTGTTAATTTATACCTTGCCAAAAGAATTTTCTCTCGCCGCTAGACACCATCCAGTTCCGGACAGTTCAAGCACATTCGTGGTAGAAACTCATAAGTGTTGGTATGCAATCCGAAAAGCGGTATTTTCCCTATACCGAACGTATTGTAATTCAAAGATAAATGTAACCGCGCGGCATGTGTAGATTGTAGTGGGTGAACTATTGTAGGGCATTGCAGGGGATTTGTTGTTGATTGCGACATTTCAAGGCTCTAGATGCCAAGGTTTAGAGGTTACATCCGTCAAAAGATGAGATTTTAAGATGAAAAAATCAACCATTGTACTCTATTCCGATACCTTTATCAACCTCTATAGGAAAATGCATACTAATGAAATGACTCAGCATGGGTTTTAGGTAGTTTTTTTTCCAAATTTCATTAAAATCCATTTAAAACGGCGTTAGATTAGATTAGATTACATGAGGGCATCGGCATATTTGCCATAAGCACTGCGACCGGTGGTCTATTGTGCCATTGCCCACTCTACAGGTTAGATAAATTTATCTAACCGACATCTGTCGATAAATCGATTAATTTGTCCCATGCTAAGGGAGGCGATGTCCTCTGTGAGAGGGAAAGTTATGCCGAAGCATTCCTCCCGTCGCATCGCCAGTCTTTCACACTCGCAAAGTATGTGGGTGGATGTTTCGTCATCCGCCTCGCAGAAGCGGCAGGTCGCGTCTGCGACTAAGCGCATGGTTCTTAAATGCCCGTTCAGACGGGAGTGGCCTGTAAGGAGGCCAGTTATGATTCTCACCCTGTTCCTGCTGAGCTTAACTAACTCCAGAGTGCGTTTCTTAGAGTAGGTTGCTACAAAAAGCTTCAACTGCCTTAGTCCTGGAAGGGCTTCCCAGCATACGGTGGCTGTTGTCTTTTCCATTGGCATTGGCATTGGCTTATATGGGAAGCTCACGACGAGCGAGAGCTGTGCCGCTGTCAAAACTCAACTAGCGAGACGTGTTTCCACATATCGTGCACCAAAACCCGCAAATTCACGGCTAGCGAGCCGTGTTTTGACAGTGGCACGGCTCTCGTTTGCTCTCGCTCGTCGTTAGCAAAATTTTAGTCTAGCGCCGAATTTTTCAATAAAATTCTAATGTCTTATATACCATTGCGACCGTATTTTTATTTATTTTTTCCTGCAACAATCCAGCGATGTATGTTTTTTGCCGACCCAATATCGTATTTTTCTTCAACTATATAATTTATTTTATTTAACTTAAGTATGTACTCGTACATGAGTAATATCTATATCTATACCTTCTATACTGATTATATAAAATAGCTTATATGGGAATGTTTGTTTGTAACGGTTCGGCCTTAAAACTACTGGACCTCTCTTAAAGTTATTTTTCCCAATCCCTGCATCTGTGACGGAAACGAGAATAAGATACTTATTTTTTTCCACTTTGGATGTAGAAATGCGTATTTTCTATTATGCTTAAAATTTGAGTAATTCGCTTAAGTCGTTTCGAATTTTGTTTCATCACGCATTTCACACCTTCTTCAGGTGTGGATAGGGAAAAAGGACTCTTTCAATCATAAGGAGTAAGGAAGTCCAAAATTGATATTTATTGTGAAGATATCAAATATTGGAAATTGACGAAATTTGGTATCCTTTCACAATCGTTTCTTTAGGATGTTTTTAGCAACCAAGTGGTATATTATTACCTATATACCATATAAGCTATTTTATATAATTAGTATAGAAAGTATAAATATAGATATTACTCATATACTTAAGTCGGAAAGAGAATAGGGATGAAATGAAGATTTAGAATCAAGAAAAATGAGTCAAATATGAAAAAAACATCTTCCATTTGCCAATGGAAGCACAAGTAAACATCAGCACCCACCAAACATCAACTCAATCGGATAAAACCAAGTGTACCTCCCATACAAAGTGCAACTTTACGTTGTTTTTGTTTGTGTCCTCAGATCATTTTTCTGTATCTCTTGCTGTTTTTGAAATAATCGCAAAAAAAAACCAAATACCCCCTATTCCCCCTTTGTTAAGGCTGCGAACCTTTAATCGGTGGGGACTTTTTTCCCATAATAATTTTTGCCGTTCGATGGCCATATTTTGGCTTAATTTGTTTCGGCTAATAACAAAATTTTCATTGTCACTACAATGCATAGTTTGCGCTCTCCTTTCGAATATAAATTTCTTAAAATCATCAAAAGGAATGAATTTGGCTCATTCTACAAATTCAGTTCTACACAAGAGTTCTCGTATCTATGTATGCATATGTATGTATATACATATGTAAATTAATACGATTCATACCTTTTGTGATGCCATAAATTTGCTCGTCTCATCGACATGATGACCCCGGGAATATGCGTCGTCGTGAGTCGAGCTTAAGGCCGCTCGCACGATCCAATTTTTTTCCAACTTTTGATATTCAAACGAATTTGAAGACTGAGTAGATGGCGTTGGTTGAGTGAAGATGACGTCACAACTAATCCCTTTTTCCTTAATAATTCCTGTATCCTTGCGTTTCCAGGATGAACAAACGCCCTACAAAATGAACAAACGTCTGGCTTTCGATTGATACCAAACCTGTACCTTTCCGACCCATATTTAAAAATGGCTGGCTAAGTTCACACTCACAATTTTAAAGTTGCTATAATTAAATAATTAGAGAAGCACAAACGATATTAATTGGTTAACAATCAAGAACAAACGTAGCCGCTGTAGACCAAACGGTTCACCGAGCAAAAGGACCTAATTTCAAAAACATGACTGGCTAACTTCACATAGCCCACCGACAGTCTCCAGACACAGCAACCCTTGGGCTTCATTCAAACGGCGCGAAAACGGCTCGCAAGCTCCAGCCATACAAATGCATTGGCTTATATGGGAAGCTCACGACGAGCGAGAGCTGTGCCGCTGTCAAAACTCAACTAGCGAGACGTGTTTCCACATATCGTGCACCAAAACCCGCAAATTCACGGCTAGCGAGCCGTGTTTTGACAGTGGCACGGCTCTCGTTTGCTCTCGCTCGTCGTTAGCAAAATTTTAGTCTAGCGCCGAATTTTTCAATAAAATTCTAATGTCTTATATACCATTGCGACCGTATTTTTATTTATTTTTTCCTGCAACAATCCAGCGATGTATGTTTTTTGCCGACCCAATATCGTATTTTTCTTCAACTATATAATTTATTTTATTTAACTTAAGTATGTACTCGTACATGAGTAATATCTATATCTATACCTTCTATACTGATTATATAAAATAGCTTATATGGGAATGTTTGTTTGTAACGGTTCGGCCTTAACACTACTGGACCTCTCTTAAAGTTATTTTTCCCAATCCCTGCATCTGTGACGGAAACGAGAATAAGATACTTATTTTTTTCCACTTTGGATGTAGAAATGCGTATTTTCTATTATGCTTAAAATTTGAGTAATTCGCTTAAGTCGTTTCGAATTTTGTTTCATCACGCATTTCACACCTTCTTCAGGTGTGGATACGGAAAAAGGACTCTTCCAATCATAAGGAGTAAGGAAGTCCAAAATTGATATTTATAGTGAAGATATCAAATATTGGAAATTGACGAAATTTGGTATCCTTTCACAATCGTTTCTTTAGGATGTTTTTAGCAACCAAGTGGTATATTATTACCTATATACCATATAAGCTATTTTATATAATTAGTATAGAAAGTATAAATATAGATATTACTCATATACTTAAGTCGGAAAGAGAATATGGATGAAATGAAGATTTAGAATCAAGAAAAATGAGTCAAACATGAAAAAAACATCTTCCATTTGCCAATGGAAGCACAAGTAAACATCAGCACCCACCAAACATCAACTCAATCGGATAAAACCAAGTGTACCTCCCATACAAAGTGCAACTTTACGTGGTTTTTGTTTGTGTCCTCAGATCATTTTTCTGTATCTCTTGCTGTTTTTGAAATAATCGCAAAAAAAAACCAAATACCCCCTATTCCCCCTTTGTTAAGGCTGCGAACCTTTAATCGGTGGGGACTTTTTTCCCATAATAATTTTTGCCGTTCGATGGCCATATTTTGGCTTAATTTGTTTCGGCTAATAACAAAATTTTCATTGTCACTACAATGCATAGTTTGCGCTCTCCTTTCGAATATAAATTTCTTAAAATCATCAAAAGGAATGAATTTGGCTCATTCTACAAATTCAGTTCTACACAAGAGTTCTCGTATCTATGTATGCATATGTATGTATATACATATGTAAATTAATACGATTCATACCTTTTGTGATGCCATAAATTTGCTCGTCTCATCGACATGATGACCCCGGGAATATGCGTCGTCGTGAGTCGAGCTTAAGGCCGCTCGCACGATCCAATTTTTTTCCAACTTTTGATATTCAAACGAATTTGAAGACTAATCGTGCGTGTGAACAGAAGTTGGACGACTTGTTTGAATTGGAGAGAATATTGTATCGTGCGAACAGCCTTCCAACTTGCGATAAGTGCGAGGGAAAAGTTTAATCAAACAAGTTGTCGTTGACGTGGACGCGGCATTACACAGCTTAATGTACGCGCTGGGTTAAGGGCATTATGAGCTTGAAAATTTGAAAAAAAAACTTTGTTTTTTACTTGTGTTTTGATTGTGTGTGTGCAGGCTTGTAGGGATTGGACTATGATCTGTGTGTGATTTATGAATGATCTCTGAAATTATGAATGAAGGCTACGTGTACTCATACAATCCTAGTGGGAGAGAAATCCGGTTTCGGACAAGCACCTAATAGACTTTTCACATATGGCCGCAAGATCTAGGTGAATTATGTAATCCTGTATGCTGTTCACACTTTGGTCGTAATCTTGTTCCACGACTTGACAGTACAGTACAATCCGTCTAAATTAAAAATTCCGACAATTTCATGCATGAAACTGCTATTTATATTAATTTGTTAAAACAAGAAGCAGAATCTATCTTATAGGAATTAATGGTTTATGTTCGTCATCAAACTTTTGTGCACAAAACCATGTGCGAAGCGGAAAATGGATTAGATTACCTCTACTGTAGTATTATCAAATGCGAAGCTCACCACGCTTCACCATGATTTTGTAAAGATTTTCTCCGAGATTTTGGTTATAATTTCCGTACAAAATCTATGAAAATGTATGGAAAATCTAGAAGATTTTCGCCTAGATTTTGTAAAATCTCAAGATTATGCAAAATCTTCTATAGTCTGTAAAGAGCTTAAATGCTTGAAAGAGATTAGACGCGTTGAATCTGGCGAGGGCAGCAGATTTCTAGGCGAAAAGATATGAAAGCGATATAAACATATTGTATGTACACTCAGAGAAAAAAATGCACATTCATATTAAAAGCTCCACATTTAAATTGAACGCAGTATTCGTTTGAAAAATCTCGTTTGATTTTAACGAGTTCTCATTTACGCTAAGAGAAATTCGTTTAAAACAAAAGAGTAGCTAAACCCCAAACGCCGGTCGTTTAAATCAAAAGATTCCGCATTACATAAAAATGTGTATACATTCCCTTGCGTAACAAATACACATACCTACATCCCTAACTCGTTTTTTGCCATAAATGCGTGTAAGTCAATTTGTGCATTGATAAAATACATTCTCTCTCTACAACAAAGGACGCGATGCCAAAATATAATTTGCTTCAATGTAGTACAACAGTTGTTAGTAAATACTTCTGGCCGGTCTGATGAGTCTCGCGTGTTCATATTCATTCCAAACAAGTGGGTAGTGCCTAACAATAAACGCGTATGTCATTAGAATCGATGTTTAGAAGTATTTTTGAGAATGTTCTTTTGCATTCATCTGGAGGAATGGACGCTTGCACACGTGCAATTTAAGTTTAGCTGGTGTTAAAATAAAAGTGAAATATATTAATCATATTTTCTGAAGTTTTCATAAGTTTTATTTTTTATTGATTTGCCAAACCAGGTAACAGTGAGTATCTAATCGAATGGAGAATGGACAATCAAACGGAATGTTTTATTTTATTTTAGCAGAGTTTGCTTTTAATTCCATATAAAACTCAATTATTTTGAAAGGGGTAATTTCTATGAAATGAAAACGGGATTCGTTACTTTCGAAATACATACCGTTTCTTTAAAAAGAATGCTTCGTTTAATTTAAATAACAAAAATGTTCAATATAAAAACGGAGACGTTTGATACAATTGCCTTTCATTTATTCAAAATGTGTTACCCGTTTACAATCAAAGAATAAGTGTTTATTTCAATGAAGAATACGTTTAAATCAACTGGCTTCTTCTTTCCAGGTAAACGCAAATTCTTTTAATTCAAACGCTTTTTTACAACTCATAATGCTTTTGAAAGAAACGCCACTCGTTAGAATTAAACGCATTTGCTTGTGGAGCCAAATCAAAAGCGCAAATCGTTTGAATTAAATATATTTCGTTCAATATGAGTGAATTTTTCTCTGAGTGTATTACACATAGAAAATGAGCACCCTCAAACAGGTTGGCCGAACCCTTCGGTCAGGTTCCGGTTCGGCTGACCAGTGTTTTTATCATCAGGGAGTGACCCTCTATCGAATAGAATAGGTTTGATCCGACAGTTCTGATACCCCATCGACCCGTCAAAATTGGTAATTTCGAACTGGTTGGCCGAAGCCTTCGGTCAGGTTGCGGTTCGGCTGACCAATGTTTCATCAGGGAGTGACCCTCTATCGAATAGAATAGGTTTGATCCGACAGTTCTGAAACCCCATCGACCCGTCAAAATTGGTAATTTCGAACTGGTTGGCCGAACCCTTCGGTCAGGTTGCCGCTCGGCTGACCAGTATTTTTTGCATCAGGGGGCGGTCCTTTATCGAATAGAATAGGTTTGATCCGACAGTTCCGAAAACCCCATCGCACCTAAAAAAATCGCACCTTTAAACTGGTTGGCCGAACCCTTCGGTCAGGTTGCGGCTCGGCTGACCAATGTTTTTAGACTCACGGAGAGGTCCTCTATCGAAAAAAATAGGTTCGATCCGACAGTTACCCATACCCCCGAACACCTCTAATTTTTGCGTCTAATTACGTCTAATTACGCTATACTGGTCAAGTTTTGCTTCGGCTGACCAACCGTTTCGATATCACCGTAACTAAACGCAACTTTTAAGATCGTTAATTTCCGACAGTTCGAAAACCCCGCTTTTTACCATCACGGCTCGGACTACAAGTGCAGCATACGCCGACATCTATTCCTCTGATTCTGAAAACAAAATAAAAATATCAAATTAAATAAATTTAATAATTAATAAATAACAGGCGCGACAACCCAGCATTGGACTAAGGCCGCAGGATGTGTTAGTGACATCCTATTTCCAAGATCTTATCTGCTTTTTGTTGAGGTAATGAGATCAGCATCACGCTCAGCAGTGTTATTTATCCCCATAAATGGGTACTCGTTTAACATCTGAGTGAGATCATAGTCCGTCACAAGCTCGTGAGTTAGAAAAACACCATGGAACATGGTGAGATTCGAACTCATGAGCCTGTGCACCGAAGGTGCGCGCACTAACCGCTAGACCAGCCAGACTACAATTTAATAATTGATGTTACAATAATAAGTGTTCACTTATCAAAGTAGCAAACGCTGGATGCATAAATTGAAGTGTTTTAACTACCAATGTTCCTTGGGTCTCGTAAACTTGATAACTTCCCAACATTTTCAAAATTAATTGACAGGATTTAATCTTGGTCGAACGGATAGTTCTTGAATTGATTCGGTATTGAATATTTTCTTCACAGTCGTTTTTCTGGGAAAACTTGATTAAAATCTCCTTCGAAATATTTCGAACAGAGGGGTAAAACCGATTAATGATTACGCGGATCGCTTTTATCACCGCCATCTTGATAGACAGGCCGGACTGTCGAAATTCGATTTCGAAAATTTGGTACCTTAGCGCCTGTGGTTGTTGCTATTGCTATCGTTGTAAATGTGGTTCCATAGCCAGATGACAGCTCATTTTATCAGCTGATAGCCTGGCCTGTCTATCAAGATGGCTGTGCTTTTGATACATTGATAATTTTCATATTAATGACTTTTGATGGCAAGCATCAATAAATTTCCTTTGGAGAATCAGCTGCATAGAGGGGATATTATTGATGACTCATTGATGCCGCAGGATCAGTTCCGAAATGCTATCTGGGACCGTTTGGGTGAATTCAATTTGTAAGACGAAACCGGACGGGTAAACTTGCAAGACAAGAATCATCGTTCTTAAAAACTTTATCTTTATTAGCACAAACAAACAGACGGCGAGGGCTTTTGTAGTGGCCAGCAGACAAGCATTGTGCATTTCAGATTGTAAGAACGATGGTTCTTGTCTTGCAAGTTTACCCGTCCGGTTTTGTCTTACAATTTGAATTCACCCTTTGCCTACTTAATTGTGGAAAGATACGAACAAACAACAACAATTACAAGGAATAACAAAACAGTGCAAATTTAGTAGGCGATTATCCGTTTAAGATTCTACATTGCGGCCTTAATATCTAGACGGCGCCGGCGTTGCTTATATGTGGTATGACTAACCTTCGAGCAGGTAGGAAGGAGAGGAAACATCGCTTAAAAAGTGTGCCGAAAGCGCAAATTCATGGGAGAGAAAAATACAATAACAACACTGTTGAAGCAAAGCGTTTTGACACAAGTAGAGTAACAGTACATCTCGATTCAAAAAAAGTTCAGTGGCGGATTTACACATTTGCTGCTAGTAGGCTGTTGACATTTTGCCGCCCCTACCAAGCTCTACGAGAGGGATGTCGAGTTCAAAACCTGATATGGGCGGGTCTGGGCCAAAAAATATCACTGTCTTTCAGTTTGAGCGGGGCGCAGGATCAAAAATACGGAAACCTCTACAAAAATTTACGAGTATTTCACAAATTTGATTACACAAATATTTCTTTTGAAATATGGCTATAAATCTGAGGCACTCGGGATCCTTGAAAAATGAGATTTTTGGACAACGTACTTAAATCGAATTAAAAAATTTTAAACAAGAAATTAAAGGCCAAAATCGATCAAAATCAAAAAAATTTGATCCGTCAGTAACAACTTTTTTTCAAATTAATTTCCGTGAAATTTTAACCAGCTGATCAGAATATTCATCCGGTTATCCAGGTCGCCCCAAACAACCTTGGCAGTGAAAATTGGCAGAAAACATAAGTAAACTTCGGACAGAAAGGTGGTTTTAAATAAGCAAAAATTAGTTTGTGATGCACCGGTAAAACTTAGCAAAAAATCGAGTACTTGGAGTCAAATTGCAATGTATACGAAATTTACTATTTTCTCACCAAAGGATCGGGGTATTTTTTTTTAAATAAATATTTTCCAAGATACTCTTGTCCCATAATCTAAAAGGTTGCGAACAAATTATGTTGCAAACGTAGCAAATGACTATCGGTTTCGGCAGAGCCAATACCATTTTTCTGAACCGAATCTCGGGACAAACCCACTTCACCAAGGAGATATTTTGCCTGCACAAAATGACTGCCCTAAACAAATATACAAATTATATATTTGTAAAATATATATTTTAATCTTGCATAATAATATGTTCCCAGTGGTTGAAAACCGATTGATTTCGCCGTTCGTTTTCAAAAATTACCGAAAATTGTTCACAGTGCACTATTCGTGATTTCATATGACAACCAACATTAGGGGCGATTCAGACTGTCGACAAGATTTACTAAATCCTAGATTTAGTTAACAGTTGTACCATATTGTACTGCAATTTGAATAATGCAAGTACATTCTACGATGCATTTTGAATTTAATGACATACGACTTAATCTAGTAGGAGGGTTTTGACTCGATTAATTTAGTGGTTTTGTAAATCCTGTCCATAGTGTGAGACCCCTTTTATTTTGCCTATAAATCGTTCTAAGTTAAAAAAAAATGCGCTGGTAACTTCAAACTGACCGTCCAAATAAGATTTTGGGAAAATTAAGAAAAGTGGGAATACATCAAACTGAACAATTTTTTTTCGGGTGTCAGTTAAAATATCGGAGTGAGCCGAAATGTGCTGAATAGGAGAGTAAAGTTTGGGACCTGGGTTTTTACACATTTTCATTGGAAAAAAATCTAGTTTTGAATGTTGTCCCAAATCACATGTTTTCGTACACTCTGAACATATTATTAGCCGGCTATTTTACAAGCTTTTGTAAATTTTTAGACTTGAGTTCAACATTCCATTTCTTACATTTTGAGGCATTTTTGCTGATGATTTTGAATTTTTTTATTGGGTCGAGTACAGGACAGAACAGCTCAACTTCCATAAAAATTTTACAAACATATTGACAAAAAATCCGGATTTGAAACTACAATTTCAAATACTTTTCTATCAACGTCACTTCTAAAATACAGTTCTAAACTTCATGTTCATTGTTTGATCCAGTCACAAGATAATGCACGGAACAAATGCTTAAAGTGATGCCCTATTGTGAAACGCCCTTACCAAATATTAGATTCGCTATTTTACAGTTTGGATAAAGTTATTCGAATGAAAATTTGCAGACATATTCCTCATGTCATTTCCTAAGAACCCTCATCAAAATTTTCAAATTTACAGACCTAAGAGGGGCTACACACGCACAAATTGAAATTTCAAAAAATTTACTGTTATTTACGTTTTCTTACCAAATGTAAACAGACTTAGGCCCGTATTTATGAACATTCCTTAAATCAAATAGACCTTGAGTCATGGATGCCCCAATTCAATAAATTAAATGTCATTTCCCATACTTTTTCATAGAAATCATTTATATTCAGGAGTCAATGCATCCTTGATTTAAGGCGAAACTCAACGAGACCTTAAGTTTTCAATAAACTTGAAATATTATATTTCAGGGAAGGTGGGTAGCTGCCTTGACTTCGAGTGAGGTTGACTATAGAAAATTTCAAGGTCTCCTTGAGTTTTTCCTTAAATCAAGGATGCATTGACTCGTGAATATAAATGATTTCCATGAAAAAGTATGGGAAATGACTTTTAATTTATTGAATTTCGGCATACTTGACTCAAGGTTTCCTTGAGCTAAGGAATGTTCATAAATACGGGCCTTAGTATTTAACGTGTATCAGCTCATATTAGTTTTGTGTAAAGTTTCATATCGGTACCCCCATAACTGTTTAGAAAAACCGAGGTGAAATCGTAAGCTTAACTTCAAACGCCCATAAATTCGTTACCGTTACTTTAAACTGGAAAAACGTAACAGATATAAATCAAATCAAAGTAGTCGATGAGTGCGAGTCCTTTGATTTGAGTTTCCATACGTTCATCTCCGATAAGAAATAAAAAGTCACCTCTTCGGAACACCCTGTTATCTTTGTCCTACTAACTTCTAAGGTATTCGTGCCGTGACTGTTACCATTCTACACATTCCTTCCAAATTCTAAGTGAACTGGCGGACAGACGGACGGACCAAAACCATTTCATAAGGGTTTTTCGAAAAAAAAATTCCAAAAAACCCTACAAAAGAGCTTTGTTGCGAATTTTAGCCGGCAAGCAAATTATAAGAGGTCTTTTTGCTAATAAATCGTTTCGCTGTTTGAAGCTCTGAGATAACGGTGACAAATAGTTCTTCACTTTTGTGTCTCCCTGAGGTACAAACCGACTTCACGAGAAGAATAAGTGGTATATGGCATAGCGTTGAAGTTTGTTATTTGCTTCAAATTTGCCGCCCCCGCAAAATCTGCCGCCCTAGGCTCCAGCCTACTCAGCCTACTGGTAAATCCGCCACTGAAAAAGTTCCATGCTTTGACAACCCACTTTTAAAGGCAAAGAGAATGAAGAAGAAGAAGAATTCAACCAAGCGCGCACGAATTTTTGACACAATTACTACTTTACTGTTAGATGCTTGCTCTCCCATGTATTAGATTCTCGGCACATTTTTGAGCTGTCACCTTGTATGGAATTCATGACTTTCGCCCTCTCCTTCTATTAATACCTGCTCAAAGTGACTAACAACCATATCAAACTATGAATTCAGTTGTGTATTATAAATGAATTGTATTAATAAAGTTAACTTAAACCTATTTAGTATAAACAGAGTACTATACATTAATTAGTAATAGAACACTACACATGTATGTAATAGATTGTAAGAGAAATATCAAATATAACAATATGAAATAAACAGTTACAACTCAATACATGGCGCAGCCGGACACGAACACGCTCTCTGAAAATAAAAAGAAATAAAGAACATAAAATAGTTAAATTGTTAGTGCAATAAAAGTGAAAAATTGTACTGAAAGTGCTTGTGAATAAAAAGCAATAAAGTTAAAAGCCGAAAATTTAAATAAAACGCGGATGAATACCGATTAAATTCATCGAGCGCGTGACAACGAAAGAAGCAAAAAGTAAAAAGTGCAGAAAAGCGTAAAATAAATATATTCTTAGTGCAATAATAGTTAAAAATTGTGCCAAAATTGCTTGAAAACAGAGAGCAATTAAAGAAAAAGTGTCACGGTGTTATGTGCCACCCACACAGCGGCACACAAACATAATAATAAAAACAGGGTCATATAAATATTTCAAGGCAAGACTATTTTATGTCTTATCCTTGTTCCAAGAATTCCCGAAAATTCATTGGCCTGCATTGAAAACACATCGTCCTTATCGGACAATGTTTCCAACTAGAGTCAAATATCTATGCACATTTTACGATATGCATATTATGACCGGAAACATAAAATCTCACCATAGGTTTATTTTAAAGTGCATAATAAATTTTATGACTTTACATACTTAGGAAAGAAAACGATCGCTACATATGTGCAGTGATCGTCCTAATTACACGAAGAACTATCATGGTGTGTGGGAACCAGATATTTCTAAAAATAGAATGCAGGACCAAAGGGATATTCACGACTTGTGCAAAGGACACAAGTTAGTCCACTTTCCAAAATCAACCAGTGCGGGTTGCGTTGAGTTGATCTCCATTTTTCTATTCAAACAGTGCGGGTTGCGCTGATGCATAAAAGTCCACTTTCCAAAATCAACCAGTGCGGGTCGCGTTGAGTTGATCTCCATTTTTCTATTCAAACAGTGCGGGTTGCGCTGATGCATAAAAGTCCACTTTCCAAAATCAACCAGTGCGGGTCGCGTTGAGTTGATCTCCATTTTTCTATTCAAACAGTGCGGGTTGCGCTGATGCATAAAAGTCCACTTTCCAAAATCAACCAGTGCGGGTCGCGTTGAGTTGATCTCCATTTTTCTATTCAAACAGTGCGGGTTGCACAAAAGTTTAAAGCGCGGTGTGCAAATCTTAAATAATTTTTAATAATAAAAGTAACTTACAATTAGCATAATAAGTGTGTTATAATATAATTATAATATAAGTTTTTATATAAAAAAAAAAGACAAAATTGTTTTATTTCTTCCAACAAAAGAATAACAGTGGGCTGGTAAGAAGCCGCCCATAACATAAATTTGGTGTCAGAAGTGGGATTGGAAATAAATAAAACAATCCATAAAAGGTGAACGGTGTCCATTAAAAACATAACAGTGAAAAAGAAAAAGGAAATAAAAATATGTGAAAAAAACAATATTCGTAAAAAATAAATCAAATAAAAATATTTTTTTTAACGGTGTTAAAAAATAATAGAACGCGTGAACGGCGTAAAAAAAAAATCCAGATAATGAAAAGTGTTTAAAAAAAATTAACGGTGTTTATAAAATATATAATCATTAAAATTAAATTGATGAAAGTGAGCCATTTAAACAAAAATATATAAATATAAAATATCAGTGCACAAAAAAATAAATAAACAAAATAACACTCTATCGGACGGATAGAGGCAGCAGGGACAAGGACTGATCCCATAATAACACTCTATCGGACGGATAGAGGCAGCAGGGACAAGGACTGATCCCATAAAACCGCTCTATCGGATATATAGAGGCAGCAGGGACAAGGACTGATCCCATAAAACCGCTCTATCGGATATATAGAGGCAGCAGGGTCAAGGACTGTACCCCAACGCAGTTATTTCAAGATTCCTATCCGGTGGATAGAGGAAAAAAGAAAAGAATTCAAAAATCAGAATGTCGAAGGAATTATTTAAGTAAGTTGAAATTTCAAAATCAATTTATATTTATCTAAGTATTATATCTAAGTAAATTTAAATTAAATATTACAATCTAAAAAAAAAATTTGTAAAATTAAAATTTATAATTCAATAATTCCTTAAATTAAAATTAAATTCTTAAAATGGCACAAAGCGCGCAACCACAACAAGCAACCGCAGCACATAATTCAAGACGTGGTTCTGTTAGTGATTCCTGTAGCGAAACACTTACAGAAAAAGTTAATCTTTCAATTTTGATAAAGTTTATTAAACCATTCAATGGGGATCGAAATAATTTAAATTCGTTCCTATCCGGATGCAAAAGAGCATTTCGATTAGCTTATCCGGAGCAAGAACAAATCTTGCTGGATTATGCTATCACTCAGCTAGAGGGTAAAGCTGAAATAGCAGTCGCAAACCATACATTTAGTGAATGGTCGGAGCTAAGCGATTTCCTCAAATTATTATATGGTGACAAAAAACATTATAATCACCTTTTAATTGAACTACAGCAGTGTAAGCAGTTACCTAGGGAAACGATTACACAATATATTGTGAGAATCGAAACGGCAGCAAAAAATTTATTGACTTGTGTTCAACAATCAGTTGAAAATGAAGAAGAAATTCCTGGTCGCATTGCTGCAATGAACGATCTAATTCTTCATACATTTATAATCAATATTGAGCCTGGAATGAGCAGGTTAATCAGGGCTAGGAATGCTAAGACTCTTACTGAAGCTATGCAAATAGCAATAGAAGAGGAGAAAATAGACAATCTAACTAAATCTAATCTCTTTAGCACAAATCAACATTCTTCTAAATTCTGCAAGGTTTGCAGAATGAAGAATCATAATACTGCCGAATGCTTTCGGAAGAACAAAACAGGCGCAGCATTTAAGGTTGATACAGCAGTCGATACAGTTGACAAATTTTGCAAGTATTGCAAAAATAAAGGTCATGTATTAGAAGATTGCAGGAAACGTGCCTATAATAATCAGAAAAAACAAAACGCATCAAATTTTAAACCAACGTCTTCAAATGGAAGAAATGAATCAATAAAATCCATAAATCCGGTAAAATCTTCAAATAATAGGACAAATTATGAACCAAAGCAAATTCGAAAAGCGAAAAGTTCATTAAATGTGGAGAAATGTGAATTAACAAGTTCCAGTAACTTAGCAAAAAGTTATAATTTCACATATTCTTCAACTGATAATAATTTATTTATCAAAATAAAAAGTCCAGATTCAAAGTTTAAATTTTTCAGGTTCTTAGTAGATACAGGAGCTTCAATTTCAATTGTGAAAGGTCACATATTAGTTGATAATACGTCAATTGATGAAACAACTAAAATTGATCTTCATGGTATTTGCTCATCCACTTCAACTGTAGGAATAGCAAATATTCAACTTCAATTTCCAACACAAAATATTAAACACCAATTTTCAGTAATTGTAAAAGATTCAAATATTCCATTCGATGGGATTCTTGGTAATGATTTCCTTTTAAAACGAAATTGTTTCTTAGATTTTTCTCAAAAGATCTTAATCGTCAATAATCATAAAGTTCCTTTACGCACATTCTTTATTAATTGTAGTCAGAGCAATGAATGTACTACAAACGAACAAGTTAAAGGGTCTTTAGCAAATTCGAGATCTCGTGAAGATCGAAATAAAGATGATGTTATAAGGCAAATGATTAAGGCAAGATCTATCACTTATGTAAAAGTGAAGATTCAAAATCCAGAAATTAATGAAGGAATTGTTACACGACAAGAAATAGGTCATGGAATATATTTAAGCGAAGCGTTAACTAAAGTTAATAAGGATAACGAAGCCATTGTTTCTATACTCAATACCACAGAAAAAGATGAAATATTAAAATATACTCTTGTTTATCTGGAACCATTACACTCAGAGAAAAAAACGCACATTCATATTAAAAGCTCCACATTTAAATTGAACGCAGTATTCGTTTGAAAAATCTCGTTTGATTTGAACGAGTTCTCATTTACGCTAAAAGAATTTCTTTTAAAACAAAAGAGTAGCTAAGCCCCAAACGGCGGTCGTTTAAATCAAAAGATTCCGCATTACATAGTAATGTGTATGCATTCCTTTACGTAACAAATACACATACATAAAGGACGCGATGCTAAAATATCATTTGTTTCAACGTAGCACAACAGGTAGTTAATACTTCTGGCCGGTCCGATGAGTCTCACGTGTTCATGTTCATTGTGTACAAATGTGTAGTGTCTAACAACAAACGTGTATGTCATTAGTTAGAATCTTCGTCGATGTTAAGAGTGTTTTCGAGAATGTACTTTTGCATTCATCTGGAGGAATGGACGCTTCCACACGTGCAATTTAAATTTAGTGAGTGTTAAAATAAAAGTGTTATGTATTAATCATATTAAAATTAGACATAAATAAAAAATAAAGTGTTTTCCTGAAGTTTTCATAAGTTTTATTATTTATTGATTTGTCAACCCAGGTAACAGTGAGTATCTAATCGAATGGAGAATGGACAATCAAACGGAATGTATTATTTTATTTCAGCAGAGTTTGCTTTTAATTCCATGTAAAACTCAATTATTTTGAATGGGGTAATTTCTATGAAATGAAAACGGGATATGTTACTTTCGAAATACATATCGTTTCATTAAAAAGAATGCTTCGTTTAATTTAAATAACAAAAATGTTCAATATAAAAACGAAGACTTTTGATACAATTGCCTTTCATTTATTCAAAATGCGTTACCCGTTTACAATCAAAGAATAAGTGTTTATTTCAATGAAGAATACGTTTAAATCGACTGGCTCCTTCTTTTCAGGTAAACGCAAATTCTTTTAATTCAAACGCCTTTTTACAACTCATTATGCTTTTGAAAGAAACGCCACTCGTTAGAATTAAACGCATTTGCTTGTGGAGCCAAATCAAAAGCGCAAATCGTTTGAATTAAATATATTTCGTTCAATATGAGTGAATATTTCTCTGAGTGTAGAAACTAATTCTCAATCAGTATATTCTCTCCAAAAAAGCAATACTACTTTGAAAAGTACAAGTCGTCATGAAAAGTTAATGGAATCTATAAGACTAGATCATTTAAATGATGAAGAAGCAGAAATATTTCACTTAGATGGCGACTTATTAACAAGTACAAGTTTTATTGAACATGAAATTAATTTGACAGATAGCAGACCAATCTCAGCAAAAACTTATCGCTATCCAGAAATCCACAAAAGTGAAGTCAATAAGCAAATAAATAAAATGCTTGAGCAAGGAATAATTCAACAATCAAATTCTCCATGGTCAGCACCACTTTGGGTGGTGCCTAAGAAACAAGATGCTTCTGGTGAGAAGAAATGGAGAGTTGTTGTTGATTATAGGAAATTGAATAACGTTACAGAAAGTGACGTCTTTCCAATACCCAATATTACAGAAATATTGGACCAATTGGGACATTCCAAATATTTCACAACACTGGATTTAGCTAGTGGATTCCATCAAATTAATATGAGACCCGAAGATAGAGCAAAAACAGCATTCACAACACCTCTAGGACATTACGAATATACTAGAATGCCTTTTTGTTTAAAGAATGCTCCGGCAACATTTCAACGTCTTATGAATTCAGTGTTATCTGGTTTACAAGGAATTGAATGTTTTGTATATCTCGATGATGTCGTTATATACGCAAGCTCAATTCAAGATCATGACACAAAACTAAGGAATGTATTTGAAAGAATGAGAAAGAGCGATTTAAAATTAGAACCTTTCAAATGCGAATTCATGCGACATGAGGTTGTATATTTAGGTCATGTAATTTCAGCAGACGGTGTCTCTCCAAATCCTGAAAAGATTCAAGCAGTAGAAAAATTCCCAACACCAAGAAATCAAAAAGAAATAAAATCTTTTCTTGGATTGTGTGGTTATTATAGAAGATTCATTGAAAATTTTTCGAAACTCACCAAACCTTTAACT
This sequence comes from Microchrysa polita, assembly GCA_949715475.1. Taxonomy (NCBI): domain Eukaryota; kingdom Metazoa; phylum Arthropoda; class Insecta; order Diptera; family Stratiomyidae; genus Microchrysa; species Microchrysa polita. The sequence continues at coordinate 75,338,924 of OX454415.1, forward strand.
AAATTACTTAGGAAAGATATAAAATTTGAATGGTCAAGCGAGCAAGTATATGCCTTTGAAGTTTTAAAATCTAAACTTATTACTGCTCCAATTTTACAATATCCTAATTTCTCTAACGAATTTATAGTTACAACGGATGCATCAAATTTCGCAATTGGTGCTGTTCTGAGTCACATGGGTGATAATAACGTAGATCTTCCAGTTTCGTATGCAAGTCGTACAATGAATAGAGTAGAATCAAACTATAGTACAACAGAAAGAGAATTATTAGCAATAGTTTGGGCCGTGCAAAACTTCCGTCCTTATCTTTATGGAAGAAAATTCAAAATAGTCACAGACCATCGACCTTTAACTTGGTTATTTAATTGTAAAGACCCAGGAAGTAAATTAATCCGGTGGAGATTAAAGCTTGAAGCAGGCCCGTGCGCAGGGGGGGGGGTCTTGGGGGTTGAAACCCCCCCCCCCCATTGGCAAATGTTGTCAGAATTTCTTATTAAATACTATTGTTCTCATAAGGCAAAAATTTAACTTCATAAAAATGTAAACTGGCGTTGTTAATTTATACCTTGCCAAAAGAATTTTCTCTCGCCGCTAGACACCATCCAGTTCCGGACAGTTCAAGCACATTCGTGGTAGAAACTCATAAGTGTTGGTATGCAATCCGAAAAGCGGTATTTTCCCTATACCGAACGTATTGTAATTCAAAGATAAATGTAACCGCGCGGCATGTGTAGATTGTAGTGGGTGAACTATTGTAGGGCATTGCAGGGGATTTGTTGTTGATTGCGACATTTCAAGGCTCTAGATGCCAAGGTTTAGAGGTTACATCCGTCAAAAGATGAGATTTTAAGATGAAAAAATCAACCATTGTACTCTATTCCGATACCTTTATCAACCTCTATAGGAAAATGCATACTAATGAAATGACTCAGCATGGGTTTTAGGTAGTTTTTTTTCCAAATTTCATTAAAATCCATTTAAAACGGCGTTAGATTAGATTAGATTACATGAGGGCATCGGCATATTTGCCATAAGCACTGCGACCGGTGGTCTATTGTGCCATTGCCCAATCTACAGGTTAGATAAATTTATCTAACCGACATCTGTCGATAAATCGATTAATTTGTCCCATGCTAAGGGAGGCGATGTCCTCTGTGAGAGGGAAAGTTATGCCGAAGCATTCCTCCCGTCGCATCGCCAGTCTTTCACACTCGCAAAGTATGTGAGTGGATGTTTCGTCATCCGCCTCGCAGAAGCGGCAGGTCGCGTCTGCGACTAAGCGCATGGTTCTTAAATGCCCGTTCAGACGGGAGTGGCCTGTAAGGAGGCCAGTTATGATTCTGACCCTGTTCCTGCTGAGCTTAACTAACTCCAGAGTGCGTTTCTTAGAGTAGGTTGCTACAAAAAGCTTCAACTGCCTTAGTCCTGGAAGGGCTTCCCAGCATACGGTGGCTGTTGTCTTTTCCATTGGCATTGGCATTGGCTTATATGGGAAGCTCACGACGAGCGAGAGCTGTGCCGCTGTCAAAACTCAACTAGCGAGACGTGTTTCCACATATCGTGCACCAAAACCCGCAAATTCACGGCTAGCGAGCCGTGTTTTGACAGTGGCACGGCTCTCGTTTGCTCTCGCTCGTCGTTAGCAAAATTTTAGTCTAGCGCCGAATTTTTCAATAAAATTCTAATGTCTTATATACCATTGCGACCGTATTTTTATTTATTTTTTCCTGCAACAATCCAGCGATGTATGTTTTTTGCCGACCCAATATCGTATTTTTCTTCAACTATATAATTTATTTTATTTAACTTAAGTATGTACTCGTACATGAGTAATATCTATATCTATACCTTCTATACTGATTATATAAAATAGCTTATATGGGAATGTTTGTTTGTAACGGTTCGGCCTTAAAACTACTGGACCTCTCTTAAAGTTATTTTTCCCAATCCCTGCATCTGTGACGGAAACGAGAATAAGATACTTATTTTTTTCCACTTTGGATGTAGAAATGCGTATTTTCTATTATGCTTAAAATTTGAGTAATTCGCTTAAGTCGTTTCGAATTTTGTTTCATCACGCATTTCACACCTTCTTCAGGTGTGGATAGGGAAAAAGGACTCTTCCAATCATAAGGAGTAAGGAAGTCCAAAATTGATATTTATAGTGAAGATATCAAATATTGGAAATTGACGAAATTTGGTATCCTTTCACAATCGTTTCTTTAGGATGTTTTTAGCAACCAAGTGGTATATTATTACCTATATACCATATAAGCTATTTTATATAATTAGTATAGAAAGTATAAATATAGATATTACTCATATATGTACTTAAGTCGGAAAGAGAATAGGGATGAAATGAAGATTTAGAATCAAGAAAAATGAGTCAAATATGAAAAAAACATCTTCCATTTGCCAATGGAAGCACAAGTAAACATCAGCACCCACCAAACATCAACTCAATCGGATAAAACCAAGTGTACCTCCCATACAAAGTGCAACTTTACGTGGTTTTTGTTTGTGTCCTCAGATCATTTTTCTGTATCTCTTGCTGTTTTTGAAATAATCGCAAAAAAAAACCAAATACCCCCTATTCCCCCTTTGTTAACCTTCGGGCGGGCGCAATGCATCTGACAGATTAAGTGGCCCGTTTTTGTTGCGCCAATCAGCGATACGAAAAGGGAGAGATCTGAAACTCACAGTAGCTTAATCTTTATCGATCAACTATCCAAAGCAGTTTTCAGTTTCTATCTACCATATGTCTGAGGGGCGGGAGGGGATGAAATAATCTCTCAGATGTATTGCGCCCGATTGTGTTATTTTCTCTTTTTCTATGAAAATTTCCACATGTTATACTCTTCACATTTCGTAATAACGTTGTGTTGACTTTTAGATTCACCAAATCGTTAAATAGTGTGTTTTTAGTAAAATAAGCTCACATTTTTTAAGCGGTCGAGTTGTTGGAGGTTTTTTAAATATTGAAGCTATTGAAAGCGGAATATTCTTAGAAAATTTAAAATGTGAAGGGTATCAAACTTTGTGAGCTAAAATTACGTAGAACTGTTTCAAAAAGGCAATGCAACAGTAAATAAGAGTCTAAAATATACAGGAAACTTAGTTTCATCCCTTTTTCTGCACTTAATCTGTCAGATGCATTGCGCCCGATCGTGTTAGGATTAGTATTGCGCCCGCCGGAAGGTTAAGGCTGCGAACCTTTAATCGGTGGGGACTTTTTTCCCATAATAATTTTTGCCGTTCGATGGCCATATTTTGGCTTAATTTGTTTCGGCTAATAACAAAATTTTCATTGTCACTACAATGCATAGTTTGCGCTCTCCTTTCGAATATAAATTTCTTAAAATCATCAAAAGGAATGAATTTGGCTCATTCTACAAATTCAGTTCTACACAAGAGTTCTCGTATCTATGTATGCATATGTATGTATATACATATGTAAACTAATACGATTCATACCTTTTGTGATGCCATAAATTTGCTCGTCTCATCGACATGATGACCCCGGGAATATGCGTCGTCGTGAGTCGAGCTTAAGGCCGCTCGCACGATCCAATTTTTTTCCAACTTTTGATATTCAAACGAATTTGAAGACTAATCGTGCGTGTGAACAGAAGTTGGACGACTTGTTTGAGTTGGAGAGAATATTGTATCGTGCGAACAGCCTTCCAACTTGCGATAAGTGCGAGGGAAAAGTTTAATCAAACAAGTTGTCGTTGACGTGGACGCTGCATTACACAGCTTAATGTACGCGCTGGGTTAAGGGCATTATGAGGTTGAAAATTTGAAAAAAAAACTTTGTTTTTTACTTGTGTTTTGATTGTGTGTGTGCAGGCTTGTAGGGATTGGACTATGATCTGTGTGTGATTTATGAATGATCTCTGAAATTATGAATGAAGGCTACGTGTACTCATTCAATCCTAGTGGGAGAGAAATCCGGTTTCGGACAAGCACCAAATAGACTTTTCACATATGGCCGCAAGATCTAGGTGAATTATGTAATCCTGTATGCTGTTCACACTTTGGTCGTAATCTTGTTCCACGACTTGACAGTACAGTACAATCCGTCTAAATTAAAAATTCCGACAATTTCATGCATAAAACTGCTATTTATATTAATTTGTTAAAACAAGAAGCAGAATCTATCTTATAGGAATTAATGGTTTATGTTCGTCATCAAACTTTTGTGCACAAAACCATGTGCGAAGCGGAAAATGGATTAGATTACCTCTACTGTAGTATTATCAAATGCGAAGCTCACCACGCTTCACCATGATTTTGTAAAGATTTTCTCCGAGATTTTGGTTATAATTTCCGTACAAAATCTATGAAAATGTATGGAAAATCTAGAAGATTTTCGCCTAGATTTTGTAAAATCTCAAGATTATGCAAAATCTTCTATAGTCTGTAAAGAGCTTAAATGCTTGAAAGAGATTAGACGCGTTGAATCTGGCGAGGACAGCAGATTTCTAGGTAAAAAGATATGAAAGCGATATAAACATATTGTATGTATTACACATAGAAAATGAGCACCCTCAAACTGGTTGGCCGAACCCTTCGGTCTGGTTGCGGTTCGGCTGACCAGTGTTTTTAGCATCAGGGGGCGATCCTTTATCGAATAGAATAGGTGCGATCCGACAGTTCGGATACCCCATCGACCCGTCAAAATTGGTACTTTCCAACTGGTTGGCCGAACCCTTCGGTCAGGTTGCGGTTCGGCTGACCAGTGTTTTTAGTATCAGGGAGTGACCCTCTATCGAATAGAATAGGTTTGATTCGACAGTTCTGAAACCCCATCGACCCGTCAAAATTGTTACTTTCAAACTGGTTGGCCGAACCCTTCGGTCAGGTTCCGGTTCGGCTGACCAGTGTTTTTATCATCAGGGAGTGACCCTCTATCGAATAGAATAGGTTTGATCCGACAGTTCTGATACCCCATCGACCCGTCAAAATTGGTAATTTCGAACTGGTTGGCCGAAACCTTCGGTCAGGTTGCGGTTCGGCTGACCAATGTTTTTAGCATTAGGGAGTGACCCTCTATCGAATAGAATAGGTTTGATCCGACAGTTCTGAAACCCCATCGACCCGTCAAAATTGGTAATTTCGAACTGGTTGGCCGAACCCTTCGGTCAGGTTGCCGCTCGGCTGACCAGTATTTTTTGCATCAGGGGGCGGTCCTTTATCGAATAGAATAGGTTTGATCCGACAGTTCCGAAAACCCCATCGCACCTAAAAAAATCGCACCTTTAAACTGGTTGGCCGAACCCTTCGGTCAGGTTGCGGCTCGGCTGACCAATGTTTTTATACTCACGGAGAGGTCCTCTATCGAAAAAAATAGGTTCGATCAGACAGTTACCCATACCCCCGAACACCTCTAATTTTTGCGTCTAATTACGTCTAATTACGCTATACTGGTCAAGTTTTGCTCCGGCTGACCAACCGTTTCGATATCACCGTAACTAAACGCAACTTTTAAGATCGTTAATTTTCGACAGTTCGAAAACCCCGGTTTTTTACCATCACGGCTCGGACTATTGGAAGAGATGTGACTTGAAGAAATTGCACAACACATGAAAGAAACAATGCTGTTGCCTTATAAAATAAAATGTGACATTTATGACATACCTACTTATTAATAAAATTAATAAAATAAAAAGATGAAGATTTGTTTTAATGGATTTGGGGCTAAAAAATTCACATAACAACCATCAATATAGTATGAGTGCAAATATTCAATATTATATCAATGATATATATCAACATAGTTCGAAGGTATGGTTCGATATTATTTTGATACAATATTGATGCCAATTATCAATAGCTATTCCCCTTTGCGAAAACGACGACCAATCAAAATGTTTTAAAAGCGGACATTGTCCATATAAAAGAATCAATAATGGTATACTGAGAGGATCAATACATTGAATATAAGGTTCAATACAGAATCAACAAAACATCAGTATTGTGCTATATGGAGTACGGGCGGGCCTTGCCTAGTTTGGAAACTCGTTTTTCCATAAATCTCTATATCACAGAGTGGCGACCGAACAATCAAGGCCACAGAACACGATAATTGAAAATGATTCGAATGCTACACTAAAATACATTTTTTTCGGTGTGCCTGCTACAGAATTATAACCCCGTTTCTCGACGAATACATATCGAATAGGCGCGGCAGAAACACTAAAATAATTTTGGGTCGCTGTTAGAGTTTTGACGCCGCGTACATTTCGCTGACGCACCGGTATGAGGGACGCTTTAAAGGGCTCATTGAAGGCTTTTGAAATCCCAATGTTTTCTGACTTCAAGCAACAGTAATGAAGGTTGCTAAAGATTAAACTATGTAGAACTCAGAGTATGCATCATCGGATTCATAAGCCGCTGTAGACACAATTGTGAAGTTTCACAGACAGATTACATGTCAAGTTGAATATTTTTCTTACTGATATTTGCCTAAAAAAAGTAACAAACAATAAATTTATGTAAAAATCTTTTCTGCACGTATATAGTCTTCATTAACCCTTTCATTCCTAAATTAAATTCCTTCGGGAAAAAAAATTATCTTGTTATTATTTCGTCTTTATTTGTATCTTAAAATATATTTTCAATGAAAACAAAGAAAAAAAATTATGGGTTTGGAAAATAATAGTATGTAAACTGCAGTTTACATTGGGATTGAGTGGAAACTTTTTCAAATACAAATAGTTGACGGCAATATGAGCTATTTAGTTTTTATTACGGAAAAGATGAAAGAAATTTTCCCGATTAGTTGTTCTTAGGTCCCACCTATTTACTGAAGCTATGTTTAGAAACCAGTAGTGTAAAATCTTGCCAATCCGCAAACTAAAATATTTTTTGTGATAATCCGAATTTAGGCCTTTTTATCAGTAAAGTTTAAATTTAAGTTAGAGTTTTTTAATTAAATTAAATTTATAAAAACAGACAAAACTATAAGTTTAACTGATCGAATCTATAGGTGCTAAATTTATGAAATTTAGTTACCATTTTAGCATAAATGATATATATTATAGACGAGTCTTTATCGGTGCATTTTGGAAATCCGGACAGTTCGATAATCCAGGCATCGGTCCTAATCAATCCGAAATATACCCCAATAGGTTGAAATAGCCCAATTTTCACCATCTGAAAGATTTTATGCTACTTTTTTCCGCCTAGTTCATCTTTTTCATATCGGATTCATTACAATAACGGCGACAATACTATTCCATAAATGCCCAATGTAAACCACAGTTTACATAGCTTCCAACGTCCCCCAATGTCACCCTATTCAATTTTTGTCACAGAAAATTCTGGCAAATTAATCTTGTGTTGTTGGTGAACAACGCTATATTTTTTTTTTTTACGGGTGGATTTTGCACCTAGAATTATGTAGGAGGGGAGCAATTCACCACTTGTTACAATGCACGAAAACACCCTGACGGCCTTAATTCTAAAGGCGTTCATACAAATTTCAATCCATATTCATTAACTAAATATTTACTATTCGAATGCTGTTATATGTAAGTTTTAGTGTATATCACTAAATTTTATTTAAAAGTAAACCAAAACATGGAAAAAGGGTTTTAAAGTTAATGTAAACTGCAGTTTACAATGGAAATGAAAGGGTTAAGTTTGTATAGTGTTACACAAATCGTTACAATACTTTCCCACAAAGCGACTTCTAACTGCATTCAGAATAACATCATTAGACGATATTATTGGTGGTATGTACATACCTACATGATAAATTGATATATCATACGTTTTGGCGTCATAAATCCTCGAAAAATAATAATTTATTCACTTGTGACTCAACCAATTTCGTCAACCAACTTTTACTAGGAAATCATATTTTCATGCACGGCCTACTATAGTCGAAAATTAAAAAAAAATTACACTTGTATGAAAATTATGGCGTTTGTTGTTGCTTTTTCTGGCGACTCTAGCTAGCTGATGAAGTAATTAGGTAAGACGATCAGGTGATCCTGATATAGATACAAAAGATACGCGTCTATGAATATGGGTGACAGGTATAAATATTTTCTAAAAACTGATTGAAATCACTCACTTGGTTAAGCCGCACTCTACGATGCTAGTAATATAGAGGTCCGGAGCTCGAATCTCGAATTTCGTACATGTGCGGATAGGAAATTTATAGCGCTTGTAACATTATACAGTAAAACTTCGTTATAACGCTCTTCTGGGGTCTAAGCCAAAAAAGCGCTATAACCGGGAAAACGCTATAGCCGGGAAGTCCAAGAAATATACTTCATAGACGCATACACCTTTTACAGGTGGCAAAATTTATTATTCGATTGATACATACATGGAATGAAATAGTAAGGAAATGGCAATCAATTGATTACTGGTTTAAAAAAAAACAGATACAGGTTAAAAAAAAAAACAAATAATTGTTTTTGTCTGAGACTAGTAACAGACTGCAGTAATACTAAGGTTTTCAATTTACTGAAAAATCCTTCCTCTATGTCCATGCTATAGGCAAAAATTGCTCGAATCTTCTTTATTGCAACTAAGACTGCAAATGTTTTTGGCATGCTTGACACCTCTTTCTTGTTCTCTTCGGTGTGGACGGATGCTGATGCAATTACGAGATCTTCAATTATACTTTCAATTGTTGTTATGTCTTTCCCTTTTCCAGGAAATTTGACCTTGATGTGAATTAACGGAACAACTTGTGCATCATGGTCTCGTTTGTGATTATTACAATGTAAAGATAGACTATACGTGCGCAATGAATTTGTCAATATAATTTTTTTTAAGAAAGTGAGACTGTGAAAAGAGCGTTATAACCGGGAAATAGAAACGTTATAACGAATCGAAATTCCCTGTAATAAATGCTAATGGGACCGGGACCGATAAAAAAGAGCGTTATAGCCGGGAAAACGTTATATCCGGGAGCGTTATAACGAAGTTTTACTGTATACACTCAGAAATTATCTGCAATGTAACTTTGACTCGAAATAGCCTATAAACGGCTGAGTGAACGCACCATGCCCCAGAAGGGGTTGCGGTACAGAGAAGAGGAAGATTGGAATCTGAACACTAGTATAATTTTGCCATTTGCCAGCACATGCTATTGTTGCTTTATCCGGCGATTCTGCCTGAAAAAGTAACCAGGTACCTGATTGTCTGCTTGTTGTTGTTGTACTTCCGACTTGACGAGCGATCAGGTACGTGCTATTCGCAACCATGCAAAATGCGTGATTCAAACCTGATCGTTCTGAGTTACTCTTACTTTTGGTCCGCATAAAACAAATCGTTAGGGTTCTGGTATTGACCCCCCTAATCTTCTTCCGGGCGCATTGGCCGTAATTTACCGTCCTGATCATACAAATACGCATAATTTTTTTTCCGTTGAGGGCTGAATTAGGATCGAGAGTGAATTTTTTTTTTCCAATAAAAATGCATACTTACTGTCGCGGAATATGTCACAAACGGTGGGGAATTCCATAAGCTAAAATACAATCCGAAACCGGTTCCATAATTCTCCTCGGCCATTTTATGTATTATTTTTCGATTCGCCGGTCATTTTACATTTCACGATGAAATAACCGTGGAATCGGAAAAAAATACATAAAATGGCCGAGAAAAATTATGGAACTGTTTCCGGATTGTAGCTTATGGAATTCCCCAGCATTCTCCACATATTCCACGACAGTAAGAATATATTTTCATTGAAAAAATCGCAGCCGACAAAAATTTCACTCTCGATGTCAGTACTAGGCTTTAGCCGGAATGGGTTGGGAGCAGCGCCCGCTCTAAGGCGGGGCAAGCCGGGCGGTCGCCCGGGGCGCCAAACTTCAGGGGCGGCTTTTTGGTTAGCACTAGATTAAAAAAACCGAAAGAAAAAAATCAATATTAACTTCGATTTAGTGGAGGCTATGAAGAGCCCACAATCAGTGCCGGATTAACCACGTGGCAGAAGGTGGCAAATGCCACGGGCCCCGCGCCTTAAGGGGCCCCGCGTTTTTCTCAAACAAAAATTATAACACCCAAGATTAAATTCTCAAAGCCAGTTTCTTCTAAATTATTATAACACGTTGTCGTTTAAAAATTTACGCCAGTGTGCTCCAAACTTATAGCAAGGTTAATATTGCATAAAATTTCAGAAATATTTCTTTGTAATTCATGATGGCATTCCCGCAAACCTACATCCACCGTGTTTCAGGTTCACATTCTAGCGGGACATAAGATTTATGAAATTAATGTTGGGAAATGTATTTGCACACATCCATAGAATTTAAAAATTACAATTATATCTCTAATTCTCAATGGCGTACCGCTTCAAACGTTATGAAAAGTGGGCACAAAATTACCTATTTAAATAATGATTCAAAATTGTTTCAAAAAATGTTGTTTTTCATTCAAGTGTGTAAGATTTCCAAGATTTTTTTATTTTAATTAGTAAAACCCAATAAATGTAAAAGGTGTTAACGTAAATTTGGCCTTCTAGTATGTGCTATTTTATTTTGGCCCTTTCTATACTACATGTGTGGTTGTAACCTTTTATAAACCTGAATTTTCAGAGGGCGTCCAAAAACGGACTTCTAAAATAAATTCTTCTTTGTCGAATAAATATAATTTGTCTACAAAAACTTACGGTTTTACTAATTAATATAAAAAAAATCTTGGCAAACTTACACAAGTCAATGAATAACATTTTTGTGCAAACATTTTGAATCGGATAATAACCCAGATAATTTTGCCCCTATTTTTCATAATGCTTTGAGATGATGCCTGTGCATGACGGATATAATTGTTATTTCCATATTTTATTACTAAGTGAAAATTTATTGCCCATCAAAATCATAATTTCGATTTTACGAAATAATGCGAACCTCGGCGTAAATTGCTCAATTTTGCGAAATGTTTTAACTTTTTAAACGAAAATGTTTTTCACCCAAAAAATCAATTATGGAAGATAATAATCTTCTTCAATTTAGATTGATTTTTTTATAAGTTTCTCATTAATGAGAATAAATTTGTAAATGAAGAGTGCAGAGAGTGCACAGAATCGCGAGGACAGCTTACCAAACACCGTACCTCTAAATATCATTATAGCAATTCTTTTATTGCTCATTCGTCGTGTATTATAAAGCTGTAATGCTGATATTTGCTAGCTGCTAGCCCTTTCCTAAACCCATTGAGAAATGACTAATAAAACCGAAATATTAATATTTATTAGTTTGGTTAATCGAAGTTCCATAGGCCCCGCTCTCAACATTTGCCACGGGCCCCGCGCTTGCTTAATCCAGCACTGCCCACAATTGATACGAAATGCTGCATTTAGAATCCTAAAATGCTTAGTAAGAGCCGCGCAAATTTTACGTCTGTGATGCTATCAACCGCCCTACTTTCGAAAAGCAAAGTGGGACTATTCGTTAGTTATGCGCTAATTAAGTTATTCTTTGAACAAAAAATTTCTCGTATGTGCTACAGTTTCGTCCTCCGATTAAACATTCACTTCCTCTTCTTTTCACCAGAAGGACCTTGCATGAACCCTAATTTCTGCCTTCTGAGGGCGATGCCCTTAACGGCGAAATTTTTGTGTTGTTTTTTTTTTTTTAAATTGCTCTTACGTCAGCTCATGGTTTCACTATGTAAATCGTTTTGGAGCAACTGCCATGAGTACAAACACTTGATTCAAGAGGAAACTTTGAATCGATTCTACAACAATCATTCTATACAGATCAGTGATTCCCAAACTAGGGGCCCCCTTAGGATGCGCGACGATTAGGGAAGGATAACGCGAGCGCAACTCTAATGTTTAAGCCGTTTATGAATTATGGTTTCCTTCAACACCATTATTCTGACTAAAACTTCTTTCGAAACTCACCAGGGTAATCAGTTGTTGCAGATTGCCAATAATTTTACTTCATCGAGTAAAAAAAAAACGCTGCTACTAAATCTGTTTGACCACAGCGATTCTGAAAAGAACCGCACCAATCAGCTAGTGTTTGTATAGATAGGATAAATCTTTGGTAAAAATCTTGCGGATTTTGGTCGCTCCGGTGATATAATTTTTCGTATCACTGAAACCATGGTGACGGCCTTCTCAAAATGTCCAGTACTTCCAAAATATAGGCAGCACCAACAAAAAAATGTTCAAGGCTAAGCAGACCTCGCAAGGGGGACACGAACTGAAAAAGATGGGAACCACCATATAGATAATATGGAATCTACTATCAATCTGTTTGGTACAGTACCTAAGGGGCAATTTTTTCCCTTGCCCGGGGCGGCGAAAGTCCTAGAGCGGGCGCTGGTGGGGAGAGGTATGTCATAGTGTTATATATGTGATACAATAAAATTTTGGGTAAATGTCAGCTTCCATACCTTCTCAGCCGTCATCAAACGTTCGCGGATGGTAGGTATATGTTTTGGTAGATAGTTCTGTGTAATATGTATCACTGAAGTAACGAGCTTTACTAAAATGGCAGAACTTGTTTTATTGTTAACCCTAGAGAGATAATCATATTTTTTACCCCTGAAAAGATAATCATACGTCGATTCGACGTGTTGCTAGTTAACATCCTTATAACTTCTTTGTTAAGAGTAACATGTTGCTAAAAGGTAGATATATAATCATTTGTATTTAATATTAATCTGTTAAACTCGTGGTTTTGCAAAATTATCATTTGTTTGTTTATATAATATTGATTTTAAAAAAGTGGTACTAGGAGAAAGTGGACTGTCCTTTCAATAGATTAAAATAAAGGATATCTTTATCGAAACAGGCTTTTAGTGGTTATATCCAAGTGAATACACATTCACATTATGAAGATTTATAAAAATGTCAATTCGGGGCAATTAAAATATTTTTCAGTACAAATTTGTTAAAGATAATCATACGTCGATTCGACGTATATTTGACTTATGACCCCCAATAGCTTAGGCTGTGTGGCACCCAAGCCAATAATTTTGCCACGTAATTACGCCTACAGATATGAATTGAGTTAAATCTTGGAACCAACAAATTATGAAGCTTCACTAATGAAATATAATAAAAAGAAAAATTTCTGTACGTCGATTCGACGTAGATTATCTCTCTAGGGTTAAGCAGATAATAGTTTTTATGATTATTACTTATTTGGGACACGCACCCGGATGAAGGTTAAAATGAGCACCATTCTTTGATATAACATTTTTTATAGTGGTAAAAACTCCCTACAAGCTATCTCGTGTGATGGAAAATCGTGTGTACACATCTTTTTTGGAAGCTCTGTAGTAAACACATTTATCTTAGCAAAGTGAGTCAAGCTGGGTCCTTGCGGATTCGAAATAGAACTAAATGCTGAAATTATTGGATTATTTACTTTGACAAGAGTATATACGCATGTACAACCGTTTTCATATTATTTTCAATTCCTTTGCAACGTTAATCAAACCAAAAATAAGATGAGATTCATAAGCATCCACTTGGAAAAAATATCATTAACATTCCTTCGAAACCAAACAAATCTGATGACCATTTTCTTACAACTGTAGCGGTGGAGACCCTTTCTAAATGACGGCCACAGATTACCAATTGCGAGGAAAAGGTTCCGTCGTCAGACTTCAAGTATAATAAAGAATTGTAAAATAAAAATAAACCAAGGGAACGCACAACCAAGCGGAAAGAAAAAAAAACATCCGTAAAATACAAACGTATTAAATTCCTATTTGCAAAGGATCAAATGTCGCTGACAAAATAAAAGCCATCTCATTTTTAAGGGATTTGCATGTTTAATGAGACCGCCAACTTGAAGAGGCAAAGATATTGGAATCCATGTGGATTTCATTCTTCATCCCTCGAATACAGGGACTTGCCATCCTGGAACTTTTGGAGGGAAAGGCATGTGAGAGGGAGAGAGTGCGGCCAGCTAGAACGACAAATGAATCCTATTCTATTTTCAATTCATAGAGTGAAGTATGTTTGGCTCGTACGCGACATAGATCTGATTCAACCCCGTGTCAAGGCTTGAATCGATATCGTCGTAGTGTGGAAATGTTGCTCTCCATTCGTTCTCTTTGACGGGATAACGTGAAATTGAACTTTGACAAAATTGTATTTAATTCCTCGCCTTTAGGGAAGCACTCACTTAAATATTCAATTTTCAGAAGATAAGGATGAATTTAAAAATTTACACATATGCGCTAAATTTTTTAAACATTGTACTCAAATATTTAGTAATAGCGGATATGCATACTGTCGTTAATAAATCCTGTTGATAGGTTGAGCTCCCTATATTTCTGCTGCAAAAAATAGAGTAGATATTAGGGATGAGCATCGAACATCGATGTTTCGAAAACATCGATGTTTTTGGTCGGATGGTCGATGTTTTTACCATCGATGGTTTTCACCATCGATGGTTTTCAACTATCGATGTTTCTTTCCTCAACATATTTTTTTTTTGTCTTTATAAGTGTATGCGAATAGCTTCAAACAAAAAGGAGTGTCTTTCTTTATACGCCCGGTAAGGCACAATTTCCAAACGGGGTTTCGCCCTGAAATACATAGTTTCAACCTTTCCATTGCTATTTACGTTGAAATTTAAAGAGGTGCGGTAGGTGTGCTACAATTTCGTCGCGCATCTTTTCTTTTCATGCACCGACCACTCGTCAAGATACATGTACGACGGACGGCCGAAGTATATCCGATTATCGTTCTTTCTCCCTCAGTGTTCAGACACTATGAGAAAGTGGAAGCAGGCCCACTGCACTTCTGTAGCGTATTTTTCCAAGTAGTCGGCACATGGCCAGATTTCCGCACGCTACCGCTGGTTGTTCTATGCCAGGGCCCAGGGTTGTCAAACTCAAAGCCTGGCCTAGGCCAATTATCAGTGTCCTAAGGTTTAAGCGGGCCGCAGAATAAAAAATTTAAAACGCGTGTTGAAACCTATGTATTTTTGTCATTTAATCCCAGATATTTGCTTTAAGATGTGTCTTTTAATCTAAGTCAATAGCTTCCTAGGGATTACGCCCTATAGAAATTATTACATCTTATCAAAATGCTCTTCAAATAAATTGAGAACCTTAGATAAGAAGTTAAAACGCCAACATTAGTCGTCAAATTTTGGACAGCTGACCCATATATTGTAGAACCGGTCATAAGCGTCCAGGTAGCCCAACACAACCTTGGGAGCGATTATCTTACTTAGTTAGTCTGCGTTACATCAAGTCCGGTCAGAAAGAAAGGCTAAAAATGGACAAAAATTTGTTATGTAATGAGGTGTGAAACAAACGCATGTACCAGTAAATCTTAATAAGCTAAAAGGAAAAATTCTGTACTTGGGCTGAAATGGCCATACTTACAACATTTCACGTCTAAGTGATTTCCTCACCAAATATACGATTTCGGGGCCTTACAACTTTGTCCCTCAAATAAATCTCAGCCCAAGATGTTCTTGTCCAATAACTTGAAGGATGCGAATGCGAGTTATAGTGCAACGTGGCAGATAACTAGCAAGTTCGGCTAATACTAAAAAAATCTGGACCGAATTTTGGGATAAAACAATTTCACAAAAAGACTTAATGTTTTCCTTCACAAAAAAGGATGCCTTAAGCAGATGTAACTCCAATAATCGTCGGCGATTTTTTTAAGCGTGCATAAGCCACCGACTTCTTGACGAGTTTTAGTAAATTGTTGAAATGAGTTCAACAGCTCGAATTTGTGTTGCCACACTTTTTATACCCTCTCTCATGGAGTGAAAGGGTATATCAACTTTGTCATGAAGTTTGTAACGCATTGAAGGAAGCATCTCCGACCATATAAAAAGTATACATATATGATCAGCATGACTTGGGGAGTCGATTGGGCGATGTCCGTCTGTCCGTCTGTCTGTCTGTCTGTCTGTTGCGACGCGTTTTACTCGGTCAATTTAAAAGCTATGAAGCTGAGATTTTGCACAAATGCTTCTTTTTGCTGCAGGCAGTTTGTATGTTTGAATCGATAAAATCGGACAATGGGGTCATGGGGCTGCCATACAAACCCAACTACCCAAATTAGGTTCTTCTAAGAAAAACTTTTTTATTTGTGCACCAATGTATTTCTCTTGATGACACAAAACATATCTAAGAATGGATCAAATCGGATAATGGGGTCATGGGGCTGTCATACAAACCGAACCCACCAAATTAGGTTCTTCCAAGAAAAACTTTTTTATTTGTGCACCAATGTCAACCAAATTACACACAACCGTGTTTCTCTTGATGACACAAAATATGTCTAAGAATAGATCAAATCCGTCCATGGGGTCATGGGCCTGCCATACAAACCTAACCTTCCAAATTAGGTTCTTCTAAGAAAAACTTTTTTATTTGTGCACCAATTTCAACCAAATTACACACAAACGTGTTTCTCTTGATGATACAAAACATGTTTTAGAATTGATCAAATCTGACCATGGGGTCATGGGGTGGCCATACAAACCCAACCCCCAGTTTGGTTCTTCTTAGAAACATTTTTTGCACCAATTTCACAAAACCTTGAATTAATGTGACTTTACCAAAGCAACTAAAAAGTTAAAAACGAATGGAATCGTACTGTGGGGTCATGCTCCCACAACCGCAATAAAATTTTCCGAAAAGAGCGAAGGGTATCCAAATTTCGGCCATGCCCCAAATTAGCCTCGGCCCCCGGGGGTTGGCGAGCGAAGCGAGCAGGGGGCGAAGCCCCCTAGTTTTAAATTAAGTTCTTCGATCTGGCCGCGGGCCGTGAGTTTGACATGTCTGCTCTATGCGGTGGGTTTTGGGTGTAATACGAATGCGTATTATGCAAAAAAACGCAAGGAGAAGAATTACTTTCTGGTGGGTCGGGGAGGCAATGAGCGAAAACCATTAACGAAACCATATAAATATCTATTCAATCGGCTTAATTTTTGATATCAAAGTGATTTTTTTTGAGTACTCAAAAAACCCAAAACATCGATGTTTTTTGTTCGATGTTTTCTTACCATCGATGGTTTCGTCTCGATGTTTTTTCGATGGTAACCATCGATGTTTTTATTTCGATGCTCATCTCTATTAGGGATGAGCATCGAACATCGATGTTTCGAAAACATCGATGTTTTTGGTCCGATGGTAGATGTTTTTACCATCGATGGTTTTGTGTCGATGTTTTTCACCATCGATGGTTTGCGTTTCGATGGTCGATGGTTTTCACTGAATGTCTCAAGATTTGGATTGTATAAAAGCTCGCACTTTTAAGATGTTGTTTCCACTTTCCGCTGATGGCTTTTCAAAGTTTATAATTAGGCCAATCAAAGAAGGCATTATAAAGAACATCGAAGGGGGTGACGATTTTTTTCTTCGGTATTTTGTTAGGAGTATGTAGTTGGGAGGTAAAGGTACTAATTTTACTCGGACCTGAAGGGTGCGCTAACGCGGGGAAGGGCGGTTAAAGGTGCAATTTTGTGCATTTTTTTGTGTTTTGGGCTATATCTCAAAAACGGTGAGTCGCAGAGAAAAAAGCTGTCAGTAAGCATTAAAGTTTTCTAAATATCCTATTTATTTGTCCATACTTGCATATGCAAAACTCCTAACGGTTCTTCCGATATTGGTTAATAAAACTCTACAACTAAACAAACTTAACAATTTTCGGAATTTAATAACCTGTATCGGGGGAACCGTTTGTATGTTCAAATAAGTTTTTGAAATTTAATGGGCTTTAATACTGCCATACAAATACTCTCAGGACGACTCACCGCTTCTGAGCTATTTCCGAGATTAAGTCGAAAACCTGCAAAAATTAATCCTAAAGCCCACTCTCCCCACGTTAGCGCACACCTCATGACCGCGAGCTTTTAGTATGTTTTACTCGGAACCATCCGTTATAGATCCGTGAAATAAAAAACCGTCACCCCCTCCCGCTTTTCCACAATGGTTGTCTTCATTCTGATGAATATAGAATATTACTTCGTTGAGACTCTTTTAACTCTCGAACGATAGGAGACAAGCCAAGAAGAAGTATATCAAATTAAAGCAAATTTAACACTTACTGACTGTGCCCTACAAAAGTTCTTCTCGACTTTTATTAAACAATATCGGAAGAACCGTTAGGAGTGTTGCATATGCAAGTATGTATGGACAAATAAATAGGATATTTAGAAAACTTTAACGCTAACGCACAACTTTTTTCTCTGCGACTTACCATTTTCGAGATATAGGCCAAAACATTCATTCTGATGAATATAGAATATTACTTCGTTGAGACTCTTTTAACTCTCGAACGATAGGAGACAAGCCAAGAAGAAGTATATCAGATTAAAGCAAATTTAACACTTACTGACTTTGCCCTACAAAAGTTCTTCTCGACTTTTATTAAGCAATATCGGAAGAACCGTTAGGAGTGTTGCATATGCAAGTATGTATGGACAAATAAATAGGATATTTAGAAAACTTTAATGCTAACGCACAACTTTTTTCTCTGCGACTTACCATTTTCGAGATAGAAATTGCACTTTTAAACCCCTCTCCCCGCGTTAGCGCACCCCTCACCACCGAGTAAAATTAGTACCTGTACCTCCTCCTAACAAAATACCGAAGAAAGAAATCGTCACCCCCTTCGATGTTTTTTACACCCCCTTTTTATGCTTTTATTGATTTGATTTTGATTACACAGTCATATTTATATTATAATGTATTTCATATGCCTAAGCCTACTCGATTCATTCAGTATACATTTTTAGACTCGCAGTAAGCGAAATCAAGTAGGCTTAAGCATATCCTTCTATATATAAAAATACTAACTTCGGAAATGGAAAAATCTATTATTGTTCTGGTTGGCTACGATGAATCTCGAATATCGATAAGTATAGCATACAAGAACGAACAGCAGAGCAGTCAGTCAGTGCTGCGAGCGCGCAGCGCGAGTTCATCTGCTCATAGTGGGGAGCAGGCGTTGGCTGGTAGCATGGCAGGGGCACGGGCCGGGGCAAGGGGGGTGGGTTGACGAGCGTAGCGAGTAGGGGCCGAAGCCCCCTAGTTATAATAGAAATATGATTGTGTACTGGAGCCCTAAGATATTCCTTTTATTTATGCATATAAAATTTTCTACATGCTGGCATGGAAGGCTTGTAGGAAATTTTGATAGCTAAAAATTAATATATGATTAAATAGAAGCTGTAAAAGGGGATTCAGACTATCGACAGGATAAGATACAGTGGCGTGCATCCCATAGAAGCATAAAAGCACTGCCTACCCAAATCGAAAAGTGAAAATAATAATTATTAAAGCGCCTAACATTTTGCATATGTGATACATAACACAAAAATTATTATTTCCATCACTGTAAGGTAAACAACAACACACACTCTGTTTATCAAACACGGCGATTTTCTTCTCATCCAAGTTATCGTCGAGCAACCCAGAACAGGCACAATTCGGACTGCCTTACAGATACGCACACCATGATACGACATTGTATGCGTTTTTTCAATGAGAAATTACAGCTGCTTCCCGTAGGTGAATGCGGCGAATTCGAATTTGTGAAATTACGAAGACACAAAAGTAGGCATACTTTTCGCTTGATTTTAACTCAACTTGTTCGACCGCGGCGAAAGTGTATTCCGCTTTGCTCTCATATTAGTCTAAGCAAAATGGCATATTTGGTCGGCGAAAATCCTACATCGGAATTTTTTTTGATTATGGTTGGGAATGGTCCCCAGTTTATGGCATTAAAAGTCCCAACCGATCGGGGGTCCGCAACCTTAAAAAAGGGGGGAAAGGGGGGCATATTTTCGTTTTTTTGCGATTATTTCAAAAACAGTAATAGTATAGTGACTTTAGCTCCAGTCCCAAACATCCAAAAAAAGAGCTGACTTTTGATGCCAAATTGTTCTATGGCCTGACCGCATTACGCAGTAAAAAGTTAGACTTTTTGCGCGTCACATTTGGGGGGGAGGGGGAGGTAAAGGGGTGAAATTATTATTTTCCGCCAATATCTTGTTAACTGTAATATTTACAGCAAAATGTTCTGAGGAGGATTTAAACTACACAAAATTTCCTTTCTAATGATATATTATATCATATACCTTCTCTGGGCAGATTATATACTAGACCTAAAAACATTCGGTGTAATTTCGATTTTTTGATAGTTACATTTGGCGCTCTAGCTCCTGAAGTAATTTAATTGGAGCCATGGTAATTGGGATAACTATCCTTAACAATATATAGCTGTGCCACACGGAGACTCAGGCTGCCCCGACAAAGCATTCCCCTATACCCCCTATTAACATTTAACTTTTCGCTGAATCACAGCAGGCGGGAAACATTTTGGTAAACGTTAAGGCTAAGTCACATAAGACCCTCCACCAAATATTACTTCGAGCGGATTAAAACAAAGGGTACCTCTGATACAAATTATTCAAATTCAATGCCACTAGTTTATTAAGAAATAAGGGAACAAGTCCACCAAAATTAAAGTTTTGCTCGTAGGCAATTTTCTGGTCATTTTATATGGAAGGTACCCTTTTACGCCAGGAAATTTGAACAAAAATTTGGCCAAACTTCGGAAAAATTAAGGGAAAGCTGGATTTTTGCATGAGCCGTCCTTTCAAGGTCCTAAACAAGACCCTAAAAGTCCCCGTCTCTACGAGTGCCGCTGGCGGTGCTCCAGAGGGTCAAAAACCCTCGAAAACAGGTTTTTCTGAATATCTCGATAACGGTAGCAAATATGAAGCTCTTGTGCTTTTTCAATAAACGATGGAAATACCGAATAATTTTTCAAGAAAATCTCTATAACGGTAACTTGTACTAAAAGCTTTTGTTTAGAAAATTTGTAGCCTATAGAGTTTTGAAGAACGCAGTCAAATTTCATATCAATACGTGCAGCCTTAAGGGCGCTATGGGGGTTCAAACCTTAAAAAAAGGTGTTTTTTGGGGTTTTTCGCGAATGGCGCTAAGACGGGGGAGTGTGCTCTCTGGTCTTCTGGGAGAAGTTTGTAGCTTATACAACGCTTAATTAGATATTCGAATTTCAGATTGATGCGCGCAATGCTAGATTCCCAATTCAGGTATCCAAATAGAAAAAATAGATAAGGCAAATTTTTGTTGTTTTTGATTCAGTGGGTGCCAGGAGTCAACAAATTTGGACGGAGTCGTCCCAAAAAGGACGAAAAAGGATACTCCTTAATCCTTGACCGGAGGTCAGCATGCGGGGTATCATATCAAAGGGGACGTCGAGTACATTACATATCTGTTGTCCGTTTCCTGTTTCAAGGACCCTTAATGGAATAAAACGAGCTAAAATGGAAAATTATTGAATTATCGTGTTTCCCGTATATCTTTCCAAAGCCACAACCACGAGAATAGTTCAAGTTGTCACTACTTTTCTGACTTTTCAGAATCTTAAGATTCTACCATTAAATTTGCTAAGAAAACAATTTATCGGAATGTTCTAAAACAGGACTTAAAAGGACACTAATTACACACCTTGATCGAACTTGGGAATGCGGGGTGTCATATCAAAGATGACGTCGAGCACATTCCATATCCGGCGTTTGCTACTTATTTCAGAGACTCCCAAAGGCGAAATTTGGGTTCAAATGATAAATTTTCGAGTTTCCCGTATCTGTTTCTTTCCAAAGCCGTAATTTTCCATTTAAGCCTGAATTATTCCATTTAGTGTCCTTGAAACAGGAAACAAACAGTGGATATGGCATGTACTCGACGTTTTCTTTGATATGACACCCCGCATGCCCATGTTGGTCAAGGTGTATAATTAGTGTCCTTTTATGTCCTTTTTCAAAGCTTTACGATAAATTTTTTCTTAGAATTGATTGGTACAATCTTACGGTATTATCGATTTTGAAAAGTGAGAAAAGTAGTGAAAACTTGAATTATTCTCCTATAGTTATGGCCTTGGAAAGATACACGGGAAACACGATAATTCGCTGATTTCCCATTTGAGCTCGATTTATTCCGTTAAAAAGTCCTTGAAACAGAAAACAGACACCGGATATGTAATGTACTCGACGTCTCCTTTGATTTGATACCCTGCATACTGACCTCCGGTCAAGGATTAGGGAGTATCTTTTTTTGTCCTTTTTGGAACCTTTCCGATACATTTTTTTTAGCAATATGCGTGTTAGCTTCCTGGGAGGCCGCTGATTCAAAAATAACAAAAATTAGCTTTACTCTATATTTTCTATTTGGATGCCTGAATTGGGATACATATTTTGACTGGACTAAGATGAATGAAATCTGAGAACGTGTTTTTCTCTTTAGAATGTTGATTACACGATGATAGCCGAATCATTTCTTGTCAAATTTTTCAAGTAAAAACTACTGGATGTAAAGTGGTAAATACTGCTTACTTCGAATCTATTTTTCTCAGATGTAGGCAAATGCATTTGAATTGGTGTGCAAGTGCGTTTTTTTGTCATTTTATGTCATAAAGTCATGTTTTAGTTTAGAGTACACGTCGTGAACGGTCGGCTGTAATTTTTGCTCAATTTTCATTCAACCGACACGAGCGAAGCCGACAAATTGTTTACAAATTTCGCGAATGTGAATTGAACAAAATTTAGTGAAACGCGCAGTTTTTTTTACAGTTGTTTATTCGCCAGTGTCACGCAGTGTATTTGTAAGGTCCGGCAAGTGTATATTTATACATTTTATGTTATAAATTAGTATGTGAAATCCAGTGTCCACTTCGTGACCAGTCGGCTGTCATTCAAAACACATTGGGTTTGTCTGAACGTGGAATAAAAACAAAAAACAGGTTTTTATAGCTTGCTCCTCGCGAATCTCTTCTTGTTGTTCTTGTTCCCGTGTAGACAGGCCCATTGCTTTGCAATGCTCTCAACCTGCAACGAGAGAATAAAATTCTCGCACACATATTCAACGGAGAGATAATCTATACTCATACAAACATTTTTTTCGGAAAGAGGTACAAATACAAACACATTCTTTGGAAATCAGAGATTTTCTTTTGCACTTTTCTATACGCGATTGCCTACTTGTAATATTGTCGTCACGCTCTTGCAATTTTTTTCTTAGAAAAATAGCTAGTATGGAGTGAGCCCTCTATGTATTTATCCTCATTGTATACATATTCTAAAATCATGTCAAGGAACGAACCTTCTATACATTCAGATTAATATAAGTCATTTTTTCAGAGTTAGCGGTGAAATCGATTTGTGCAAACAATTATTACAGACACTTTAATAGTTGCGCAAATAATTTCGGCATTTCAAACTGCTATATTTGCGCCTGATTTTTGTAGTGGAAATAATATTGTGGAGTATTTTATACACATTATTTACACGTAGATGGAAGGAATAAACAACGATTTTGCGTAGGTGCATTTGGTCTTTATCTACTCGTCTGTATTCTTCTATATCAATTTCATCTTATATCTATAGCATCATTCTCGGTTGTGTACTTGTTGTATAAACGACAAATCCCAGAAATACCACGCCAAAATCATCGAATGGACATGCAAGCGGTTTTCGCCATTAAAGTCCTTGTTTAATTTTCAGCTTTGAATTGATACCGCTGGAGCGGAAAACCACATGGAATTGTTCCACCAAACATGACATCATTGTTAGTTTCATTTGGACTCTGTGATATTTGTTCACAATTGTCGTCCCTCAATTAAAACCTGATTTCGCATAAGACCTCCATATAACACATGTATCGGAGAATGTGAACTGTTATCTCTACCATTCTGCATTCTATGCGTGCAGTGCATTGGACATTCTATTCACCTGGTCATGCATTCTAAACCGTTGAGAGCGAAGGTGCAAATCAGAAATTTGTATTTTCATAGAAATATTAAATATGCGGGATACCCATGTTTGACATATTTCAATTTTTGGAAGTGTAGATAACACACTACATGTGTCTCAGTTAGCTCTTAAAAAAATTGTTCGGAATGTATAGATTACAAAAAAATATGTTTCTTTGTTCACAGTTATTTTCGAGTTAAAACTAACATATCGGTGTTGTAGAAAACCACTAGCCTAATATCGGGAAAGGAAAAGTTCTAGCACCACTGAACACATCCAAATCTGGTGGAGGATAGTCATAGTCAATATTAAAATGTCCATGCCTGTCTCTTCAAGCTGACAGCGATTGCACTAGAGGTGCTTCGATCCAAGTTGGTACATACCATGTAGTCTGGCCATATGTAAATAGTACATGTATGATGGCAAGCATGTAGTTCAAAGTAGACAGCACTGTCCATAGATGCAGAAATATTTTCCAATGCATAAAATTTTGATGAGGTTTACGTAACGTCGTTTGAATACAATGGTTTCCATTTGTGGCAATTGTTAGGTTACTCTCGAAAAGCGAAATTGGTAAAAGCGCACAGAAACACAAAAGGACTTTGATAGAAAATTCACATTAGACAGAGAGGAAAATTATTTGCGAATCCTCTGGAGTGCTTTTCTATGGGGGACAACATCCATTGTTCATTCCAGAAAGCTCAATCGGTTTTGAGTACGTAGAGAATTGCATGTTAGAGGATACAGTTTTCCAATAACATGACGTAGTACGTAATTCAATATAGTTTTGGAAATTAATGTTCGAAAATACTGCCTCCTTTTAGGTAGATCTATACCTATATATTGGTTCATTTAAGGCATCATTGGTCTTGTCATGGCGATAACGCATTATTTTCGTTTTTCTATTTACATACTCGTATTAAAAAAATAAGTAGACGTTTTACATTTAAACATTGCATTGCAAACTCTCTGAACAGGTGTTGGGCTTGAGATCAAGAACAGTTTAAAAGGAAGGTGCTAATATCGGCCTTTGACGTTAAATCCATGCGAATACATACTGTCAACATTTTGATGACCGTTAAGTTGAACTCGAATGTCTTCTCACAAAACGTGATGCTGACTTTAACCCATTTCTTCCCAAGGATAAAAATACGCTGAAACTATGAAGTTTTTTGGTAAATTCCAATCAATTACAATACAATTAACTCATTTCTTCCCAGCGTTGCGTATACGCAGTGTTGCCAACTGGAAATTTAAAAAACGGCTAAATTTAGCCGGAAAACCGGCTATATTTTTTTCAAAAACGGCTAAAAATCCGGCTAAATAAATTTCAGCGAGAAAAACGGCCAAGAAACCGGCTAAATCATACAAAACAGTCACATTACGAAAAAATATAGTAAAAAGCTGATTTTAATAATTTTATTTCTTTTCTGGAGTACTACCCGTAAACTATGCTTTAGGCAGATTTCTTAGTTTTATTACATATATGCCCCAATCGCTGGCATTATAGTCAAAATTTACTTTGTTCGGAGTTAGATAACTCAACTAGTCAACATTTTTGTATACAGGTACAATTTCTCATTCAAGTCCATAACCACATTAGGTTCGAAATTGTGGAACATAAAATTCGTAAAAGGAACGTCTAATACGTAACTATGGGCAGCGGCAACCGCATTTATGTATGGATATCTTACCATCATCGCACCTGAACAATCTTATATTTTGATAAAAAAATTTAACCATTTTAGGCCCAAGACACATATCCATATCATTACGACGATAATCCATCATGATGATGAAAGCTTGAAATTGGAGTGACACATAGGCTTTCGTCATTTACTTTTGACGTTTGGTGAAAATATCCCTCACAATTATGTCTGTCAAGTTAGCACTACCACTTTTAAATATCGATGAACGCTATAGTGCATTAAACGTCGCGAATTTGCCGTGATTCAATGGCAAAATCAAAAAATTTGCCGCGCCCCTCCTTCCCCTTAAAACAACCCCTAACTGTTTTTCAAGCCCCATAGAGCGTAGGAAGCCTTAAAACGCAAGTTTAAGGCATCGCAATATAACAGATTGTACGCACAAGCACGCTCAAGAGCTTACTTATAATATCTGCACTCATACAAAGTTTTCCGCAACCCTCTACACGTTCAAAAACTACCCCTAAGTCCGGTTTAGCCCCATACAAAGTTTATGGCGTAAAAACTCAAGTTATACGTATAGTCATACAACAAAATTTATTCAGTCAAATGCTATACAGGCTAATGATGATATCTGCACCCTTAAAATATTTGCCGCGCTCTTCCTTCCCCTTAAAACAACCCCTGTGGAATTAGCACTAACACCCATGTAACGCCGAAACTAAGAATTTACATAAAACCAAAAGTGTCCCTGAATTTGCCGCAGGGGTCACTTATAACACCAGAACTTTAAAAAAATTTGCCGCGCCCCTCTACACCCCTAAAAACTACCCCTAAATGCTTTTATCGTTATAGCGCAAAAATTCAAGTTTCAAGCATCGTCATCAAACAAACTGTAATTAGTTGGATCCTTTAGGTGTAACTGAAGATATCTACCCTTTCAAAAAATTTGCCGCGCCCCTCCTTCCCCTTAAAACAACCCCTGTCAAGTTAGCACTACCACCCTTGTAACGCCGAAACTAAGAATTTACATAAAACCAAAAGTGTCCCTGAATTTGCCGCAGCGGTCACTTATGACACCTGAACTTTAAAAAAATTTGCCGCGCCCCTCTACACTCCTAAAAACTACCCCTAAATGATTTTATCGTTATAGCGCAAAAATTCAAGTTTTAAGCATCGTCATCAAACAAACTGTAATTAGTTGGATCCTTTAGGTGTAACTGAAGATATCTACCCTTTCAAAAAAATTTCCGCGCCCCTCTACACCCCTAAAAACTACCCCTAAATGCTTTTATCGTTATAGCGCAAAAACTCAAGTTTTAAGCATCGTCATCAAACAAACTGTAATTAGTTGAATCCCTTAGGTGTAACTTAAAGTACTCACCCCTTCAAAAAAATTGCCGCGACCCTCCTTCCCCCTAAAACAACCCCTGTCAAGTTAGCACTACCAGCCTTGTAACGCCGAAACTAAGAAATTACAAAAAACCAAAAGTGTCCCTGAATTTGCCGCAGAGGTCACTTATGACACCTGAACTTTAAAAAAATTTGCCGCGCCCCTCTATACCCTTAAAAATACCCCTAAATACGTTGATGGTCTCATATAGAGTTTATAGCGTAAAAACTCAAGTTTTGAGTATCATCGTCAAACAAAATGTATTTAGTCGAATGCTTTAGGGGTAACAAAAGATATCTACCCTCTCAAGAAGTTTTAAGTATCGTCATAAAACAAAATTTATTCAGTTGAATACTTCAAGGGTAACTTAAAATATGTGCACTCTCAAAAACTTTGCCGTGCCCCTTTACACCCTTAAAAGTGACCCCTAAGTGTGTTTTTGACTCCATGCAGAGTATATAGCGTAAAAATTCAAGGTTTAAGAATCGTCATGAATGATATTGTTTCTACTTGAATGCTGCAGGGTTTACTTAAGATATCTCCATTTTCAAAAAATTTGCTGCGACCTTCCATGCCCTCAAAAACTACCCCTAATTGCGTTTATGGCCCCATACAAGGTTTATGGCACAAAAACACATGTTTTAAGAATCAACATGAAACAATATTTATTCAGTTAAATGCTACAGGGGTAACTTAAGATATCTACACATTCAATAAATTTGCCATGCCGCTCCTTCCCTTAAAAGTACCCCTGTCAAAACACCCTAAATTTTCCATTTCTTTCAAAATTAACATATCTAATTTCCCAAATGTACTCTAATTACAAAGTTTCAAAACTTCCCGACTATTATTATTACATTTTATCGTTTGCCAAATAACATACTTTGAAAATTTCCCACAAAACGAAAAATGTACTTTTGTAAAAAAGACATACGTAAATGGTTCGTGGGGTCTGACAGACCCCAGAGCACTTTCAAAGTGCTATAACTTATTAACAAAATCACGAATTCAAACAAATTTATGCTTAATTGAACGTATGTGACACATACTTAAATTACATATGCATCAAAATACCATTCAACAAGTTTTTCTATGAAAATTTTAAGATTTAAATTTCTCTGGGGTCTGTCAGACCCCACTGAACCATCCGAGGGTTAACGATTTGCCAATTAGTGGCTTAATTGGCTTCGCCTTCACCACGGTAAGCCGCATCATCTGCCTCCTTCGCTAAAGCGTTGATGTAAGTACGCTTGTCACTTAAGGGTAGTTTTTAAGGGGGAAGAGTGGCGCGGCAAATTTATTAAAAGTGAAAATGTCTTTTTAAGCCCCTGCGACAATTAATTGGATACTTTTCGTTTTAAGGAAATTCTTGAATTCGCCGCTACTGGGGTGGTGCTAACTTTACAGGGGTACTTTTAAGGGAAGGAGGGGTGTGGCAAATTTTTTGAATGTGTAGATATCTTAAGTTACCCCTGTAGCATTTAACTGAATAAATATTGTTTCATGTTGATTCTTAAAACATGTGTTTTTGCGCCATAAACTTTGTATGGGGCCATAAACGCAATTAGGGGTAGTCTTTGAGGGCATGGAAGGTCGCAGCAAATTTTTTGAAAATGGACATATCTTAAGTAAAGCCTGTATATCAAGTAGAAGCAATATCATTCATGACGATTCTTAAACCTTGAATTTTTACGCTATATACTCTGCATGGAGTCAAAAACACACTTAGGGGTCATTTTTAAGGGTGTAAAGGGGCACGGCAAAGTGTTTGAGAGTGCACATATTTTAAGTTACCCTTGGAGTATTCAACTGAATAAATTTTGTTTTATGACGGTACTTAAAACTTCAGTTTTTACTCCATAAACTCTTTATGGGGCCAAAACTGCACTTAGGGGTAGTTTTTGAGGGTGGAGAGGGGCGCGGCAAATTTCTTGAGAGGGTAGATATCTTTCCCTACCCCTAAAGCATTCGACTAAATATATTTTGTTTGACGATGATACTCAAAACTTTTACGCTATAAACTCTATATGAGACCATCAACGTATTTAGGGGTAGTTTTTAGGGGTGTAGAGGGGCGCGGCAAATTTTTTTAAAGTTCAGGTGTTATAAGTGCGGCAAATTCAGGGACACTTTTGGTTTTATGTAAATTCTTAGTTTCGGCGTTACAAGGGTGGTAGTGCTAACTTGACAGGGGTTGTTTTAAGGGGAAGGAGGGGCGCGGCAAATTTTTTGAAAGGGTAGATATCTTCAGTTACACCTAAAGGATCCAACTAATGGCAGTTTGTTTGACGATGCTTAAAACTTGAGTTTTTGCGCTATAACGATAAAAGCATTTAGGGGTAGTTTTTAGGGGTGTAGAGGGGCGCGGCAAATTTTTTGAAAGGGTAGATATCTTCAGTTACACCTAAAGGATCCAACTAATTACAGTTTGTTTGATGACGATGCTTAACACTTGAGTTTTTGCGCTATAACGATAAAAGCATTTAGGGGTAGTTTTTAGGGGTGTAGAGGGGCGCGGCAAATTTTTTGAAGGGGTGAGTAAGTTAAGTTACACCTAAAGGATCCAACTAATTGCAGTTTGTTTGATGACGATGCTCAAAACTTGAGTTTTTGCGCTATAACGATAAAAGCATTTAGGGGTAGTTTTTAGGGGTGTAGAGGGGCGCGGCAAATTTTTTTAAAGTTCAGGTGTCATAAGTGACACCTGCGGCAAATTCAGGGACACTTTTGGTTTTATGTAAATTCTTAGTTTCGGCGTTACAAGGGTGGTAGGGCTAACTTGACAGGGGTTGTTTTAAGGGGAAGGAGGGGCGCGGCAAATTTTTGAAGCGGTAGATATCTTCAGTTACACTTAAAGTATGCAACTACTTACAGTTTGTTTGATGACGATGTTTAAAACTTGAGTTTTTGCGCTATAACCATAAAAGCAATTAGGGGTGTAGAGTGGCGCGGCAAATTTTTTTAAAGTTCAGGTGTTATAAGTGACCCCTGCGGCAAATTCAGGGACACTTTTGGTTTTATGTAAATTCTTAGTTTCGGCTTTACAAGGGTGGTAGTGCTAACTTGACAGGGGTTGTTTTAGGGGAAGGAGGGGCGCGGCAAATTTTTTGAAGGGGTGAGTAAGTTAAGTTACACCTAAAGGATCCAACTAATTGCAGTTTGTTTGATGACGATGCTTAAAACTTGAGTTTTTGCGCTATAACGATAAAAGCATTTAGGGGTAGTTTTTAGGGGTGTAGAGGGGCGCGGCAAATTTTTTTAAAGTTCAGGTGTCATAAGAGACCCCTGCGGCAAATTCAGGGACACTTTTGGTTTTATGTAAATTCTTAGTTTCGGCGTTACAAGGGTGGTAGTGCTAACTTGACAGGGGTTGTTTTAAGGGGAAGGAGGGGTGCGGCAAATTTTTTGAAGCGGTAGATATCTTCAGTTACACCTAAAGTATCCAACTACTTACAGTTTGTTTGATGACAATGTTTAAAACTTGAAATTTTGCGCTATAACCATAAAAGCAATTAGGGGTAGTTTTTAGAGGTGTAGAGGGGCGCGGCAAATTTTTTTAAAGTTCAGGTGTTATAAGTGACCCCTGCGGCAAATTCAGGGACACTTTTGGTTTTATGTAAATTCTTAGTTTCGGCGTTACATGGGTGTTAGTGCTAATTCGACAGGGGTTGTTTTAAGGGGAAGGAAGGGCGCGGCAAATATTTTAAGGGTGCAGATATTAGCATTAGCCTGTATAGCATTTGACTGAATAAATTTTGATGTATGACTATACGTATAACTTGAGTGTTTATGCCATAAACTTTGTATGGGGCTAAACCGGACTTAGGGGTAGTTTTTGAACGTGTAGAGGGTTGCGGAAAACTTTGTATGAGTGCAGATATTATAAGTAAGCTCTTGAGCGTGCTTGTGCGTACAATCGGTTATATTGCGATGCCTTAAACTTGCGTTTGAAGGCTTCCTACGCTCTATGGGGCTTGAAAAAGAGTTAGGGGTTGTTTTAAGGGGAAGGATGGGCGCGGCAATTTTTTTGATTTCGCCATTGAATCACGGCAAATTCGCGACGTTTAATGCACTATAGCGTTCATCGATATTTAAAAGTGGTAGTGCTAACTTGACAGACATCACTGAGAAAAAACCAGAGTGAAATCAATCAAAAACACTCTTGAAGGTTGATCCACACTTTTCAGTCATCAGTCACATTCATTTTTCATACAAGTTGACAGATTGTCGGTCAATTGATTGACTAAGAAATCTGTCAGTTTGCCTTATCTACCCTAATGCCGCACACACACGGTCAATCCTAATCCTTTTTTAATTTTCGTTCTGTCAAAATCGAAGAAAATGTATGAATTTTACATAACGAAGAATTAAAAAAAATATGGATTCGGACGCTTCGTGTGTGGGCCTAAGTTTGTAAGTTGCTAGACAATTGAAAAATGGGACACGTTATTAGTTCAACTCTATTCTTTGTGTCAGGTTTAAATTTAAGTGTGCTCTAATTTAAATCCTCCAATTTTAAGAACGTTTGTATTTAATATTAAATTCAATATTGCAATCTTGGCAAGACTCCTTTCAAACCAATCGTGGCCTCTGCACCACAGCCCTAATCACTATTTTGTTCGTGTTTGAGAGTTCATGACAAAGTGGATTGGAATTAAGTCCGAAAGTTTAGAAAAGGTACTATATTACCAAAAATGTTAGATAGTTTATTTGCAGAGGAACCTAAAGAATATTTTTGCCCATATGGTATTTGGCAAGGAAAAGACTGAGTCGGATTGAAAACCGCGGCTGCAGTTACAGCAGCCATGCAAAGTAAATTTTATTTTGTGAAAATTTAAGGGTCCGGATTGTCTTATGAACTTTCAAAGATTTTAGGGTAATATTAAGTTGGTTCATTTAAGGCACCTGAAAGAGGAACAATAAATTTAGCATTTGTTTTGACTTCGAAAACTGAACCGACATTCTGTAAGGCGACAGTTGACTGGCGATAGTCGTTTTCGTCATTTTGGAATCATCTAAGGCGACAGTCGCCCAATGTATCTTATATGGCCGTCATTTTCAAGGCGACAGTCACTTTCATGAAGAATTCCCCATAAGTTCAATACGAACTCTTGTTGAAACATCAATTGTGTACCAATAACACAATGTGACACGGCATAACCAATAAATTAACGCTGAAGCCTTCCTTCAAAAAGTAAATTCCATCTAAATTAACAAAGCGACAGTCCAATGAAAATGATAGGTGTCGTCCTTTGGAATCATGTAAGGTCATCACTTTGTATACGGCGACAGATGGTTTTTGTGCTCGCTGTGCTTCGTGTGACAGAGACAGATATATGTATGTGCTTTTGCATTATAGATACTTTAGGGTCATCCGACACCATGCATTGTAAACGTACATATGGTACGTATGGACGAGTTCCCAAAATGGAATTATATTGTCGTCCATCGTACGATCGATTCCAAGGTATATGAAAAGCGTCAGGAGTTTCTTTATGTTTTTGAATGTGTGTATGCAATATAGAGAGACCACTGCATGTGTGTGCTGTATTATCATCCAATAAACACAAGAGTGGAGTATTAAAGGAGTACGTTTTTAGGTTAACGTTTAGAGACAGTTTTATCAAAGTTTTATACCACCATCTTTAAATTTATTCCATAATGATGATATAAGCTTTCCGGAAAATACTTTAAGGATGTTTTATCGGGTCAAAATATTACTTTAAGCGATGTCAAACGATAAATGAATTTCTTGGTACTATATGATTGCTACAGTATAAGTGCTTCTTAAAAGCAAACGAATTGTAGCTTGGGATATGCGATTTGAGATAACAGATTTGAAGAAGTGAATTACGTAATCTTACGATTTTTTTCTCAGGAAGTGCACGTGCACTTGTGCACATATGGGCGAGCCGCCACTGGTTAAAGGTGTGTTCAAGGTGTTTCGCGCATGTATGCATGTATCTGAACGTGACGTACGCGCTTGCAATTCGGATATGTGTTGTAGGTTTCGTTTCGGGGTCGTGGCTTGCACCTCGTTGCATAAAGTAGACTATGGGTAGCTGTGGATGCATGGTGCGGAAGAGAACTCGAGAAAAAGTGTTTTGCGCATGATCTGATGCGTGCTTGAGAGTTGTTGGTTGGGTAT
The DNA here is from genome assembly GCA_949715475.1 of Microchrysa polita. Classification (NCBI taxonomy): domain Eukaryota; kingdom Metazoa; phylum Arthropoda; class Insecta; order Diptera; family Stratiomyidae; genus Microchrysa; species Microchrysa polita. Next base: position 75,371,855 of record OX454415.1, read on the forward strand.
GGATTCCTGCTGGTAGGTTTCCTGAGATGATGGTCGCTCATACAATAGACGAAAATTTGCTTCGTCGTGACTTGCGCAACAGCAGTGGACTATGGGTAGCTTAGGGCGACAGGGCGGAAGAGAGGATTTACATTCTCAAGTGTATCCCGTAAGGAGGAAAATAAAGGTTGAAAGGCTCCGGCTAATTCCTATATTTTCTTCAGTTGTGGCATAACTGCGGACCCTTAGCTATGCAGGAGGATTTTCATAGGGTGATCGGCTTTGGCCAATTCTTATGTCTCTCTACGGGGCGTTCCCGCATTATCCGAGTAACCGCTGCGCCTGAGTGCTGTATGTTAATGCAGCGCCTCAGGTTTCTTAACGTGATAGGTGACAGAAAACATTTAATTCAACCACGAAAGCAGCATGCCCATGATGGCGTTTACTCAACGATTAAACCCTATCATGGTTTAGCGATGTGCCGGCAACTCATCCTAAGAAAAACTTCAAGTCAAGAAACCTGTAACAAAAGCCTCGGATTGGACGGATACAAAACAACGACGACCCCGCAAACGAACAACTGATTACTCTTTCGGATCCTGGAATGTACGCTCCCTTAATAGACCGGGGGCTTTCAGGGCCCTCCTGGATCAGGTAGAACAATACAAGCTGAGCATAGTTGCAATCCAGGAAACTAAATGGCTCAAAAGCGAGATTAACGACCTCAATTCGCACACTATTTTTACGAGTGGTAAAGAGGAGGGCAACAATGAGTTTGGAGTAGCTTTCATCGTTAGTAAGCAGCTCAAGTTATCGGCTTCAAACCCATCAACGAGCGGCTATGTGCGATCCGCATTAATACCCGTTTAGCTAATCTCTGGCTCATTAATGCGCATGCCCCTACAGAAGTAAAAGAAGACCGCAGGGCCGGATTTCCCATAAGGGCAACCCGGGCAGCTGCCCGGGGCGGCAGATTTTAAGGGGCGGCAAATTTTTTAAACTTGCTTTCTCGCGAAAATATAAGCATTCACAACTCGAAAAAAGTTTAGAATTGGAGATATAGTTGACAGCTCTTTTATTTCTATACTACTTTGTATTATCTTATGATGAAATATCATGCATCCAGGACCATATTCCCCCAATTTTAAAGGCGGCATATTTCTGAAACTTTCATCCATTGAATAATGTTGTGTGAAATATACACATTTCGTTATTTTAGGAGGCAGTTTAAATAAATTAGAAAAAAGTAAAGAAAACACTGCAAAAATCGTTCCGTTGGTCAGTATGGCGGACTTACATATCATGATGATGTCAGTAAACGTTTCGAATTCTGCCACCCTACCGACCTTGTCCCTTATTTTTGCAATCCAACGATTGATCAATTGATCCTCGACGTTAAAAAATGCCGCTGTAGGCTTCAGCCTGCCAGTTCACAACTATCTTCTTCTTCTTCTTGTTTGTACCGAAACCCCTTGTGGGGCATGGTGCGTTCACTCAGCCGTTTATAGTCTACTTCGAGCAATGGCGCAACCTGGATCTTGTCTTGGAGGGGGCTAAGGCTAGCCATATTACTGAACATTTGTCATGTTCGTGATTTTTGTGGATTTTCAAGTCCTAGTACCATAATTCGATTTCGCAATCATCGCTCTAAAGAATACCGTCAGAGCGAATGGTTTTCTATAATTTTGGCTTATATTTTTGTTTCCCATTTTGATCTTCCTACGTTGGTGAGTTCAGTGCAGAAATAGTGAAATCACCGTGAATCTGGATTATCTAAGGATTGTTCTGGGTATCACTATAGTGATGCCCAGGAATAAATGTAAATTCCAGGGGGTTCAGCAGGGTATTGGAAGTAATTGCCACCGCAAACACAGCAGAATTTGTGAATGCTCGCGGTACTACACGAGATAAAAATTAAATTAATAGGCACAAACAAAAACCGAACCGAAGTTGGGTTAGTACCGTTCTAATGGGTTCAAGCACCGATGACTGTTCCTTATGTTACTCTTGTATCTAGTTCAATTTTCGTTTATAAAATTGTAATGAAATTGCTCCCTGAATGGGAGAAGGCCGATTGCCGGTAGCTCCAGCCGCGAGGATGACGTCGGGGTTAGCAAAAAGTTTAGGCCATCATTACACTGAACACAAAAAAAAACATCTCCCAAAAGCTCAAAGACACCCCTCAAGGGGCCGCGTTAATGCATTTCTGTTCTTTTTAACAAAACAAAAAAATTAACGAATTTGAATCCTTTTCGATCTATGTATTTTTTTTTTTAACTAAGATTTAACAAACTAAATTTCATGTTCCATATTAGGAAGTGTTGTTGTCCGCGATATTTTTTTCCATGCATGCAATATTGTTATAACCGAAGTTTTATATTTTTTTTATCAATTTTCTTTTTCTTTTCTTTTTAGTTCTACGGATCCAAGAACGGCCGCTACTGGACGCCACACAACTAGGTATCTACTACCACAATGAAATTATATATATTTTTTTTTTATAAGTTTAACTACGGCAACAACACTTTTGACACAATATAAATATTATATTATATAAATTATTATTTTTTTTTTTGTTATTTTTTTTTCACATACATCAATTTCACAGGACACTACAACACAAAACACATAGGCTTATCTGCTTCATTTCCTTTTTTCTTTTTCTCGTGGAACATTAAATATTTTTCGTGGAGAAGTTCCGTCCTCCCGCCAAATTGAATCGTGACTTGGTTTTTTTAGCGATTGCAAATGGTGCCGCTTGCAAATGACAATGCGATAGCCAATATCCACGGACTCTTCCAGCCAACCTAGATTGCGGCTTCGATTCGAGCCGTTAAATGGTGCGGCTTTGTCACGAGCCGTTACAAGATGCGGCTTCGTCTCAAGCCGTTAACCAAAAAGTAACCACTACGGGCCGTCACACGATTTACCCTTGGGTCGGATTACTCATTATTCACAAGCTTATATAAAAAAAAAAGATTTACCTTTAGCTTTCCTACGTTTTTTTCTCTTCTACTCGTTTCGAGCAGTTAAAGGTTGCGGCTTTGTCCCGAGCCGTTACAGATGCGGCTTTGTCCCGAGCCGTTACAGAGGCGGCTTCGTCTCAAGTCGTTAACAAAATCAACCACTACGGGTCGTCACCACGAGTTACTCTTGGGGCGGATTACTCATTATACACAAGCTTATATAAAAAACAAGATTTACCCTTAGCTTTCCTACGTTTTTTTCTCTTCTACTCGTTTCGAGCAGTTAAAGGTTGCGGCTTTGTCCCGAGCCGTTACAGATGCGGCTTTGTCCCGAGCCGTTACAGAGGCGGCTTCGTCTCAAGCCGTTAACAAAATCAACCACTACGGGTCGTCACCACGAGTTACCCTTGGGGCGGATTACTCATTATACACAAGCTTATATAAAAAACAAGATTTACCTTTAGCTTTCCTACGTTTTTTTCTCTTCTACTCGTTTCGAGCAGTTAAAGGTTGCGGCTTTGTCCCGAGCCGTTACAGATGCGGCTTTGTCCCGAGCCGTTCACAAAAACCAACCACTACGGGCCGTCACCACGAGAAAAGTGCCAGAATGACATGCCAAATTGCATTTCATTTATGGCATGAAGTGAGGCGAGTGTCTGCTGCTACAAGAAGTTAGCTACAAGTGGCGGCCATCTATTGACAAGTAATGACACTCGTGCCGACAACTTATGGTACTATTGTACCTTCATTACAAAATATTTGTACAGCAATGATAATATATTTTTGCGAAATTTCCTACAGAAATATGTTTTACCGATGCCTTCTACTTTTTACCTTAATTACGTACAGGAGGCTACCTACTAATTATGAACAAGTAAAATTAATTTTTCATCTAGATAGAGTCTCAAAAACTTAAATATCACTGAAAAATTATAATCGTCAGTTGATTTGCTTTTTTACAATGTCTGCGGTGAAAAATATTTAGAGCTCGGTCAAAATAATTAACCCGGGAACACTAACCTTAATTTTAGGCGCTTATTACTAACCATGAGTCATTTTGACTCACTACAGAAACGCTGGTATATCAAGGAGAAGAGTATGAAAGGATGCACCAAAAACCTCGGAATACTTGTTTTATAAGGATAATAAGAATGTGTGTTTGATAATTGGATATACTGTAAAATACCACCCAGAAACCAACTATGTAAAGTACAAAACATAGGCGGTTATTACTAACGTGAGTCATTTTGACTCACAAAAAAGGTTCCTTTAGTACTAACGACGTCACAGAAAAACACAAATAGCTGCTTACTATAAAATCAGAACCCTCCGTTTCCTTCGACATTCGGTAGGGAACATATTTTTCAAGGAAAACATGGGTAGCGAAACCCGGTTGGGCGTATCGCCTTTTCTACGAAAAATGTAATCTGCGGCGTATGCGTCAAAATGACTCACATTAGTGTTCCCGGGTTAAAGATGCAGGGGGAGACCTTTTTTTTAATCATCTCAAACCAGTGGAGCTTGTTTGTACACGGAGAGGTTTCTAAAATTATGGTAATGATGTTGTAACCGGCACAGACCATCGACGACACTGGTGAAGAGCCAAGAACACAATTTTTTTGAAAATCTGCAACGAAATGCCTGGCCTCATATTTCATTTTAGAGTTCTTCCTATCATAACTTCTTGGTCTGGGCGGGGCTTTACATTGCATATAGAGGACTGTATATAATGTTGCAAGCACTATAGATTTCCTGGAACACGCCGAGATTCGATCTCAGGACCTCTAGATTACTAGCATCGCAGAGGGCGACTCAACCAAGTGAGCCACAGAGCATGGGAGAAGTAACATACACTCGAAACCAGGAAAATAGGACACTTTTACTTTTTTTTATTCTACTTTATTATAGCGAAAGGTCTTGACCACCTTGACCACCAATAAACGGATCTATTCCCTGGATCCACTTTCTTTTTCCTGGTATAACATATCCCACCTCCTTCCGGAAAATGCAATTTCGGGCTGGTTTCATTAAGTATTTAAAACGGCCATTTCTGGGGCTGCAGCTGGAGAATGGTTGTGACTAAGAGAAAAACGACTTAATATCCATTATTTGGAAGTCGAGACCTTTCGATTGACTTCAATTTCAATAAACATTACGGAAACTCATCCCGTACTGAAAACAATCAACTTAGTGGGCTCTAGTGGGATAACGGACTCCAAGGACTATCCGCTCCTCCATTCTGAACATTAGCTTTGATTAGAAGTTCAATCCAAATACTATTCTAAAAATTAAATTAACTGCAATTTTCACTGAAGTTCTGCTACTTCCAGAAACGCCGGAAACCAACGTACGTTAAACAAAATTGTACACCTCCCATGAATGCGACTGATCTATTTTCAGCTTAAATTAGTGACGAAGGGCGGCAACTCGACTACTGCCCAGGGGCGCTACAGAGGGTAAATCCGGCCCTGCGAAGACGCGATTAAGGACGAGTTCTACAACGACCTAGAAACACTCATTGACTCACTTCCATCAAACGACGTCAAGCTGCTGCTAGGAGACTTTAACGCCAAAGTCGGAAACAAAAGCTGGTATAGGGGAGCTACTGGAGGTCATAGCCTCCACGGCGAAAACAACAACAACGGTCAGCGACTTATCGACTTCGCGAGCGGCAGAAATTCTGGTCATAAGCTCTACATGCTTCCCTCATCGACGAGTCCATAAGCAGACCTGGAAGTCCCCAGATGAATACACCGTGAACCAGATCGACCACTGATCAGCAAGAGATGGGCTTCTAATGTCTTGGATGTTCGATCCTATCGAGGAGCCAACTGCGACTCCGATCCCTATTTGGTGAAGACGACCTACAGGTGCAGAATCTCTTCGGTGCACCTAACGAGAATCAACCCTGCCAAGATCTTCGAGGTTGACAATTTGATTGATGATGCCACGGCGGCAGCGTATACTACTGTACTTGAGGAAAAACTGTCGCTCATGCTTGATAACATCAATAATCTAGGCATCCATGAGTTCTGGGAGGAGCTTAAAGACAGCATCATAGGAGCCGGAGAAGAGGTGCTGGGCTATAAAGGCCGTCGCAGACGAGCATACTGGTTCGACGACGAATGCAGGGCCTCGATTGAGGCGAAAAATGAAGCCTATCGCCAATACACACAACGCGCATCCCGAGCCAAGAAAGAAAGATAACAACAAACTTCAGCGAGTATCTAATAGGTTAATCAGACGTAAGAAACGCAAACATTTTGACGAGCAGTTACAGCAAATAAACCAAAGATTAGCCAGAAAGAGGCGTACAAACTTATAAATTATATCAAGAACGGATATCAACCCAGGACAAGCCTATGTAAGGACAAGGATGGTAACATCATCAGCGACATCGAAAGCGTCAACAAACGATGGGCCTCGCATTTCGAAGAGCTGCTCAATGCACCATCAACATCCCCGCGGAGCCAGCTCTTGAGCAGTTAGCCGAACCAGGCCCTCCCGTTCTACCACTAACAGTAGAGGAGGTGATTCTCGCCATACAGTCGCTTCAAAATAACAAAGCGCCCGGCGCTGACGAGATCCCAACAGAACTGCTGAAGCATGGTAGAACGTGCCTGACCAACGCTATACATGTGCTACTGCTGCAAATATGGAACGACGAGGTAATCCCCGAAGATTGGCGCAAAAGCATAAACTGCCCAGTCCACAAAAACAGTGACAAACTGAAGTGTGAGAATTACAGGGGCATATCATTAGTTTGTACGGTGTCACGAACCACGGCTCGATAATCACAGGACAGTTTTATGGCAATTCAAATATGTATGTACCATAATTTTGCATTGCCATCTTACTGACCTACCACAATATATCACGTCTGTGATGCTGGAATTACCACTTTCAAAAATCAAATTGGGACATACCCCATAATTATGTGCTAATTTTGTCCAACTTCAAAAAATTTTGTACTCGTCCCCCTCCCTAGAATTAAGGTTTATAATTGGTTGTGCTAGCATCACGTGATGCTAGCACAACCATTAAGTAAATATAGCCCAATCGAAATGAAACCAATTGCATAATTATGTGCTAATTATGTGCTCTCCACTTTTCCAATAGAAAAAATGTTGTGCTCCTCCCCCTTCCCCAGAATCAAGGATATTCTTTGGTTGTGCTAGCATCACACCATGGAAAAGCCAAAATCTGTAATTTTCACCCGATCGGAATGAAACCAATTGCATAATTATGTGCTAATTATGTGCTCTCCACTTTTGCAATAAAAAAATTTTGTGCTCCTCCCCCTTCCCCAGAATCAAGGACATTCTTTGGTTGTGCTAGCATCACACCATGGAAAAGACAAAATCTGTAATTTTCACCAGATCGGAATGAAATCAATTGCATAATTATATGCTAATTATGTGCTCTCCACTTTTCCAATAAAAAAATGTTGTCCTCCTCCCCCTTCCCCAGAATCAAGGACATTCTTTGGTTGTGCTAGCATCACACCTTGGAAAAGCCAAAATCTGTAATTTTCACCCGATCGGAATGAAACCAATTGCATAATTATGCGCTAAATATGTGCTCTCGCCTTTTTCAATAAAAAAATGTTGTGCTCCTCCCCTTTCCCCAGAATCAAGGACATTCTTTGGTTGTGCTAGCATTACACCATGGAAAAGCCGAAATCTGTAATTTTCACCCGATCGGAATGAAATCAATCGCATAATTATATGCTAATTATGTGATCTCCACTTTTCCAATAAAAAAATTTTGTGCTCCTCCCCCTTCCCCAGAATCAAGGACATTCTTTGGTTGTGCTAGCATCACACCATGGAAAAGCCAAAATCTGTAATTTTCACCCGATCGGAATGAAACGAATTGCATAATTATGTGCTCTCCACTTTTCCAATAAAAAAATTTTGTGCTCCTCCCCCTTCCCCAGAATCAGGACATTCTTTGGTTATGCATCACACCATGGAAAAGCCAAAATCTGTAATTTTCACCCGATCGGAATGAAAGCAATTGCATAAATATGTGCTAATTATGTGCTCTCCACTTTTTCAAAAAAAAAAATTTTTGTGCTCCTCCCCCTTCCCCAGAATCAAGGACATTCTTTGGTTGTGCTAGCATCACACCATGGAAAAGCCAAAATCTGTAATTTTCACCCGATCGGAATGAAACCAATTGCATAATTATGTGCTTATTATGTGCTCTACACTTTTCCAATAACAAAATTTTGTGCTCCTCCCCCTTCCCCAGAATCAAGGACATTCTTTGGTTGTGCTAGCATCACACCATGGAAAAGCCAAAATCTGTAATTTTCACCTGATCGGAATGAAACCAATTGCATAATTATGTGCCTATTATGTGCTCTCCACTTCCCCAATAAAAAAATTTTGTGCTCCTCCCCCTTCCCCAGAATCAAGGACATTCTTTGGTTGTCCTAGCATCAGACCATGGAAAAGCCAAAATCTGTATTCTTCACCCGATCGGAATGAAACCAATTGCATAATTATATGCTCATTATGTGCTCTCCTCTTTTCCAATAAAAAAATTTTGTGCTCCTCCCCCTTCCCCAGAATCAAGGACATTCTTTGGTTGTGCTAGCATCACACCATGGAAAAGCCAAAATCTGCTATTTTCACCCGATCGGAATGAAACCAATTGCATAATTATGCGCTAAGTATGTGCTCTCCACTTTTCTAATAAAAAAATGTTGTGCTCCTCCCCCTTCCCCAGAATCAACGACATTCTTTGGTTGTGCTAGCATCACACCATGAAAAAGCCAAAATTTGTAATTTTCACCCGATCCGAATGAAACCAATTGCATAATTATGTGCTAATTATGTGCTATCCACTTTTCCAATAAAATTTTTTTTTGCTCCCCCCCTTCCCCAGAATCAAGGACATTCTTTGGTTGTGCTAGCATCACACCTTGGAAAAGCCAAAATCTGTAATTTTCACCCGATCGGAATGAAACCAATTGCATAATCATGTGCTAATTATGTGCTCTCCACTTTTTCAATAAAAAAATTTTGTGCTCCTCCCCCTTCCCCAGAATCAAGGACATTCTTTGGTTGTGCTAGCATCAGACCATGGAAAAGCCAAAATCTGTAATTTTCACCTGATCGGAATGAAACCAATTGCATAATTATGTGCTAATTATGTGCTTTCCACTTTTCCAATAAAAAAAATTTGTTCTCCTCCCCCTTCCCCAGAATCAAGGACATTCTTTGGTTGTGCTAGCATCACACACCGAAAAAACTTTTAGCCCGAGGAGAGCGAAGGGTATCCAAATTTTGTCCGCGCCCGAAATTAGCATCGGTCTCGTTTCCCATTACGATTATTTTCAAGACCAAAAATTGTTTTTTTTTTTATTTTTATTACATAATACTTTATTCTATATACACTCCCAGTCACTTGAATAGGGACAAACTTTCCGAGAGTTGTTTATCTCAAAATATCCTTTTCCTTGCAGCGGAGAGTATAACTCAGTATTTGCTTACAAAGGCTATTATGTTGCTCATAGTTTGCGAGAAAAAAAATGAAACATTTAATAATAACAGTTATGTTTCATCAACATTATGCTGATGCACTAATAAATTCTATGTTCAAAATTGGGTCACTTGAATAGGGACAGTTGCGATTCGGTCGTTATTTCGAAAGTGCTAGCGTCACATCCTAACTGTTTTTGTTTTAATCCTGTCAAATTGTGTTTTGACTTTAATTTTTGTAAGTTTCGGTAATAATTGGTACAGGAAAAGCATTAAATACCGCGAAAATGGCTCAAATCGATGTTTTGCGAAATGAACAATACGGTTTACGCAAAATTTCGAAATTAGTAAAAAAAGTATATCGGTTGTGTTTAACTATGTATTTAAAAATTAAAAGTGGATATGGACGAAACATGAAAGGGCGTACGCGAGGTGCCCAAACCGCCAAAGAGAAACGGGCAATTCTGCGAGCGGCCTCTAATTTTGCACTATCAGCGGCTATAGTTGGAGCTAAAGTCGGCGTTACAGCTAGTTTATCAACAGTGCAACGTGTAATAAGGAATTCCTCACACCTAAAACGAAAGAAAATCCAAGAAAATTCAGAAAAAAAAACCACCGTTAGACGCAAAGAAAGAAAAGCCATCCTCTGGATTTTGCTCGCCAGTCATGTCATGGCGACAGGGGTGGAACAGGGTAGCTTTTTCGAATGAAAAGAAAGTCAACCTGGATGGAAGAGATGGGTTCCATTTCTATTTCCACGGTGGTCAGTTCGTGAGATGGCATGATGAGGTTGCTATCATCACGGGAAGTGCTCGCAGTACCTCTACGCGGTGGCCACTAGTAACTTCACCACGGTGAAGGCCAAACTGTGAGGGCCGGTTGCTCTGGGGTTACTCATTCAGACAAGGCTCATGCCAGAGCCGGCGAATCTGTAACCTCAGAACCACTGCCATACATTCGTGCCAATGACTAGCTACATTTATTATATGTTTTTAGTCTTGGCTCTAGAATGTTAGATTTGTCCTAAATCCCCGGGGTGTTAAGCGACCCGTGCCCATCGGGGGAAGATGTCCAGGGACGCAAATGGACATCTCTAACGGAGCAGCCGGATACAGGGCGACCTCCGGTGCTATCTAGCCTTACCACATCAAGCGGGGCTCTGGTGTGGTGGACTCTCTTTTCCCTAGCTTCTCGTGGGAATCAAATGAACCAAAACAATCAAAACAAAAAACAAAAACCTAACTCCGATCCGACTGAGGCAGCCTCAGACTCGGATCAAGGGGCTTTCGCCTCAGACTTTGTTCCAGCGGAACTTTATTTGTCGGATGTGGACGACCCACACCGACCTACACGGTTACTTCCTGCACGGAAGCCGTAGCGGCGGGCTCTAGCGAGCGCACCGCAAATGAGGGGAAGCAGAAAGCTGGGCTTCCACCCAAATACTCTCCGGGTGGTCTTCGGGATCCTCTTCGCAAAGGAGTTGGAGGGGCGGCCTGTAAAAGGTACTGTCGCTTCCTCGCACAAGGTCATTCTCCCGAAAAGGCCAGGGCACTTGTGACTAACACCAACCGCAATGCCCCCCTCCCAAACGACAACGATCGGAGGAAGACGGTGCTCCCAACTCAGGGAAGCATAAAGTGTTTACGGTTTTTTAGCTTTGATTACTACATATTACTTTTCCGTATCAGTTTTATTTGTTTTGAAACAGGAAATGAGTTCGCGTGATCGTGATGTCGGGAGAAAATTTGAATCGGGTTGTGCAAAACGGAAACGAGCAGCCGAAAGAAAACAGGCTGATAAAAATCTACATGGGTCTTTATATAAATATATAAAAAGTGATGGCCCAACAGCCTCTAAAAAAATCCGTTGACTGAATGTGACTCGTTTACGAATACCGATTCAGCCCGAAAAAAATGATTCCGGCAACACCCACATGTGCGACATGTGCGGGGATAATGAGTTATTATCAATCGTGTCTCGAACGCCTCCCTCACCGTCATCATCCAATGCGGAATGTGTATCCCCTATTAATAGCGTTGAGAATCAGAATTCTGAAAATGACCCTGGGTATGTGGCCATCAAAAATCACCGCTAATGACCCCTAAATGATAATGGACGGCGATTTAGCGAATATCACTACAATAAAATTTTATCAAATGCCGAAAAAGCTGATAGGCGTTGGATGATTTATTCACCAGTGAAAGATGCTGTTTATTGCTTTCCATGTAGATTGTTGGGGAACGATGTGACGAAAATTGGATCGATCGAGGGAGTGCGTGACTGGAAACATTTAAGCGATACCCTTAAGTCTCATGAATCCAGCCGACAACACAAAGAGAGTATGTTGAAATGGCTAGATTTAGAGAACGGGTTGAAAACCTGTACAACAATTGATTCTGTAGCTCAGGCTCAAATTGACCAAGAGAAGCAGCGTTGTGGAGATATCTTAGAAAGACTTCTTTCAATTATTAATTTTTTGGCATCACATAATTTGGCTTTCAGATGTCATAGGGAAAAGTTAATATCTAGCTCCGATGTTGGTGAGACTAGTGGAAACTTCTTAGACCTAGTCAAATTAATTGCCAAATTCGATCCAACGCTGCGACTTCACTTAAAACAAGTAGAAGATAGAACGGTTAATGACCACTATATTGGGAAAAATACACAAAATGAGCTAATACAATTAATGGCAGAACATGTGAAGGCTAAAATTGTTGATAAAATATTGAAAAACAAATATTACTCAATTATCTTAGATTACACTCGTGACATTTCTCGTGTTGAACAGGTAACAATAATTATAAGATTCTTTGATACCAGTACAGCTAAGATCGAAGAGCATTTTATTGGTTTCTTGGCAGTCGAGAAAACGACGGCTGAGAGTCTTACTTATTGTATATTAATAGAGTTAGAGCAGCTGGGCATTTCTTTAGAAAATTGCAGAGGTCAAGGATGTGATAACGGAGCTAATATGTGGGGTGAAAAAAGTGGTGTCCAGAAACGGATCCTTGACATCAACCCACTTGCATACTTTTTACCATGTGGGAGTCACAGCTGGAATCTCATTCTTGGTGACGGAGCATCGTCATGCGTTCAAGCGAAATCATTTTTTGGCTTGCTACAAAGTCTTTATACTCTATTTGCAGGGTCAAACCAAAGGTGGGCTATTCTAAAAGCACATGTGAAGTCCCTATCGCTGAAACCCCTTTCCGAGACCCGATGGGAATGCAGAGTGGAATCGGTAAGGGCTGTTAACCCTAATTTACTAACAATACGTCAAATTGACGTGTTCTCTCACATTATACTGTGTATAAGCTGTTCCACGAGTCTGGTTGACTACTCACTGCAGCAGTGCTTTCCTCAGTTAGTTGTTGTATGTCCATATGAGTGGCAGCATCCTATCTGTGGTCTAGATGCTACTACCTATTTGACGTGTAAATAGTAATACCAATAGAAAATAGCATGTAATTTATACGTCTTGTTAGTAATATAAGCGCATTTTCCGAGGGCATATTTTGGTCAAATAATTTTTGTCTGTGGCACTGAAAGATGATAAGCTCGGTAAAATGTGTAAACTGGGAAAGCGACTGTAGGAAAATATGAACACGTCAAAATTACGTGTTGTTAGTAATAACGCCCTAAATGGTCATGTTAGTATTCCAGGGTTAAATACCAACTGAGCGACATTTGCGATGCTTTAAAGGATTTGGCCGAAAGTACAACAGATTGTCAGTTGGTTAGTTAATGTCAATCCATAGAAAACGAAATAACCACTTAAGAATTTGTAATTTCTCTCGTAATATGGTATGACATTCTCATAAAGGTAAACATTATAAGTAAAATGTGGCAAAGCGAAAAAATGCACTTAGATGTTGCCATTCAACACCTCGATTCGTTCACACAGTGGCTTGGTAATTACCGCGAAAATGGTTTTCAATCATCCTTGACTGCAGCAAGAGAAATAGCTGAGGAAAACAACATCGAACAACGTTTTAAAGTTGTGAGAAGAAGACGAAAGAGAACGAATTTTGATTACGAAGGAAGAGATGAAGTTCCAGATTTACCTCCGGAAGAAATTTTCAAAATAAACTGTTTCAATATTATCATCGACAATGTACGCACAAGCTGTAACCCTAGATTTGAGGCTCTCAAACAGCATGAAGCTACATTCGGTTTTATGTATAACTTAAGGAGTTTAAAAGATGTTACAGCTTCAGATCTTTTGAACCACTGCAAAGGCTTGCAGAGATCCCTTCAAACTGAAGGAAGATCTGATATTGATGGGCAGGAGCTGTTCGACGAAATCAACATGTTTGTTTCAGTATACCAGGGAAACTTATGACGTAATCTCAGTGCTCAAATATATGATTGAAAAAAAAATATTCGAGGTGTATCCTTCAATCGCAATTGTCCTGCGAATTATTGCCACCACACCTGTGACAGTTGCGTCTGCAGAAAGAAGCTTTTCTAGACTTAAAATAATAAAAACTTATTTGAGGAGTTCAATGACCCAAGATCGCCTTTCAGCACTTGCTATCATTTCCATTGAAAATGACATGGCACAAGGTTTGGACTATTCCTCCTTGATTGGAGATTTCAGTCTCAGAAAAAGCCGCAAACACCTATTTTAGTTTCTTTCTTTTTCTCAGTTTCGCCGTTCAGACAAACATCACGTATGGTAATTAAAAATTGAAATTATATATATTGACTTTTGGACAAAAACCGACACTTTTGAATGCGGCGGTAATTGAAAATTCTCGATTTCCAACTAACGAATCTTCAGTCAGCTCCTTTCTCTCGCTTCACTCCTTAATGTTAACTATTTAGGCCCGTACTTACAAATCTATTAAAATAAACCAAAATATCGATATTTATTTAGATAGTATCAACTGGGTTAACTAATGGGTCGTTAATAAATGCCACGTTTTCTGAAGAAAGCTTAAATCTTAATAGCTCTTTGGGTAAGGATATCTGTAACTTAAGCCAAGAAAGTTTTCAAGAGGCGTGCATAAATATGGATCTTACTGTATTGGAATCAAATCGATATTACAGTTCCTGTAACCACAAGTGTAATTGTGGTCAGTGTACCTATATATGGCATTTCATATATGCATATACATATATAAATAATAAAATAAAGAAGGGCCTCGCGGGACCTCTTGCCCGGGGCCTCGCAAAACCTAAGCCTCGGATATAGTATCAGCGCGGTTCATAAGGGAGAGCCTTGACATCGCTCTCATACAGGAACCGTGGCAGCATGATGGGAACGTCAAAGGACTGAGCGTAAGTAATACGAATCTGGTGTATGACAGGGGCTGTACTCGCCCCAGAGCCTGTGTTGTAGTTAGCAAACGTATTAATTACCTCTGTCTTTCAGAATTTACCAACAGTGACCAAGTGGTCATAGAGATCAGCACTACCAGCGAGGGCAACCACAACCTGGTCGTGGCGTCCGCCTACCTACCTAGCGACATGGACATTCCTGCGGGGGAAATCCAGAGATTGGCCTTCCACTGCAGGACCAACGGTAAAAGCCTGTTGCTAGGCTGTGACGCCAACGCCCACCATACACTCTGGGGTAGCACGGACACTAACAGAAGAGGTGAGTACCTACTTGAACTAATTACTTCACTTGACCTATGTATTCTCAACCGAGGATGTCAGCCTACATTTGTAACCAGAGTAAGGCAAGAAGTACTTGACCTTACTCTGTGTAATAACTCAATAGCGGAACGAATTCGTTCCTGGCATGTGTCGGATGAGCCCTCCTTATCTGATCACATGCACATACGCTTTAACTTAAGCTTTGCGGTTGCTGCAGGAATCGAGCGAAGAGTTCCACAAAATACCAACTGGTCGGGATATACCGAGTCGTTGGTGGAGCATCTGCAGCAAATCGACAAAAGGGTCACAGGGTGGTTGAGTCTAGAAAGACCACCAGGGCAATTCTGTCCTCCTATGAAGAAAACTGCCCCGTGCGGGTCTTAAAAGAAAATAAGTGTGTTCCGTGGTGGAATCATGAGATAGCTTGCCTCAGGAAAAGAGTGAGGAAGCTGTTCAACAGGGCCAAGCGCAACGGGGACTGGGCTCTGTATAGATCCACCCTCACGGAATACAACAAAAAGATCAGGGACGCTAAAAGGCAAAGTTGGGCTAACTTTTGCGACAGCGTCAACAATACCACCAAAGCAGCTAGACTGCACAAAGTTATGGCAAAAAATGGTTGCAGGGTGCAAATGGGGACATAACGAGGGATGCCGAAAGCACAGGCATGCTGCTTTTAGCAACCCATTTCCCCAGCTGCAGACTGGACTATAACGTGAATGATGGTCACAGTTGCATGAATCCGCCCAATAGGGCAAACAGATCTGCCTGGGCCGCAGCAAAAGATATCTTCACGTATGGCAGGGTTAGGTGGGCAATTGGGACATTCTATCCATTTAAGTCGCCCAGCATGGATGGGATCTTTCCGGCGCTCCTACAAAGAGGCCAAAGCGAGCTGATACCATTCATGGTTAGTATCTATAGAAGTAGTTATGCTTTGGGATATATTCCGACAGCCTGGAGATCAGTTAGGGTAGTCTTCATCCCCAAAGTGGGTAAAAGACCGGCGGACGATCCTAAGTCGTAGCGCCCCATCAGCCTTACATCCTTTCTCATGAAAGCTATGGAAAAGATACTGGACTCTCACATCAGAGGCACACTTCTTAAGACACGGCCGCTGCACCCAAAACAATACGCCTACCAACCGGGTAAATCCACGGAATCGGCACTTCAGAGCTTGGTAGAAGAGATAGAGGTAGCCATGTCCAATAAGGAAACAGCACTATGTGCATTCCTTGACATAGAAGGCGCCTTCGATAACACCTCCTTCAAATCCATAGAAACGGCACTACGAGCCAAAGGAGCCGACAATACAATCATTACCTGGGTGCAGCGTATGCTTTCGTCTAGAATTATTTTTACCAGTATAGGCAATACTACCCTTTCTGCTTCAGCCACTCGTGGCTGCCCCCAGGGAGGGGTACTATCCCCCCTCCTGTGGTGTCTGGTAGTTGATGGATTGATGTGGAGACTTAGCTCAGCTAGGTTCTCCACACAGGGGTATGCGGATGACCTGGTTATCACGGTTAAAGGCAAATTCGAGGAGGTCCTACCGGATGTCCTGCAGAGTGCTCTGCATATAGTCCAGGAGTGTTGCACAGCAAACGGGCTGCGCGTCAATCCAACAAAGGCCGCCGTGATACCATTCAGTAATAAAGGGAATCTCCAAACACTGGAGTGTCGCTCCATGTATAATGCACGGCTAACAATGTCGGAAACTGTCAAGTACTTGGGGGTCACACTTGACAAGACGTAGCATGTGATGCGGCGTCTCCACTGAACTCAGTTCAACAAGGATGGTTAAGTAACAGCAGATTACTGGATATGCCATCAGACCATCTGGTCAAAACTCTCCGTTTTGACCCTCCTTATAGTGCAGAGATATGGGAAAGGGTGGACTGGACTGACAGATTCTGATCACTCCACCCTAGCACCATCAAATTTTACACGGACGGCTCCAAGACCGATACAGGATCTGGAGCTGGAATTACTGGCCCGAACATTAATATCTTTATTCCTATGGGAATACATCCGACCGTGTTTCAGGCGGAAGTGCACGCAATCGAAGTGTGTGCAAGATTATGCCTTGACAAAGGTTACACCAACAGGAAAATAGCAATATTCACTGACAGCCAAGCAGCAATAAAAGCGCTGACGAGCTGTACTGTCACATCTAAGCTCGTGTGGGTTTGTCAGGAAATCCTCCAACAGGTGGGCAATCTCAACAATCTCACCTTTTTCTGGGTACCTGGGCACTCGGGGTTTTACGGTAATGAGAAGGCCGACGAGCTCGCAAGAAGAGCATCCACCACTCTCTTCTATGGCCCAGAACCTTACTGTGGGTTGGCACTCTGTATCTGCAGAAATGTGATTGTTGAGTGGGAAAAAGCCAAAGCCACCACACACTGGGAAGCTCTTCCAGGGCTTAGGCAGTCAAAACTCTTTGTCGCCAACTACTCACCCAATCGCACCCTTGGTCTGATGAAATTGAGCAGAAACATCATATGCGGGCTCCTTACGGGGCATTGCCGTTTAAACGGTCATTTAAAGCGCTTGCGCATTGTTACCGACGCCAGCTGTCGCTTCTGTGAGGCTGACGATGAAACTGCTTCTCACATCCTCTGTGAATGTGAGAGGCTAGCTAGGCGCCGATTGGAGTGTTTCGGTATCGCTTTTCCCTTGGAAGAGGATATCGCCACTATCAATATGGCCCAGCTGAATCGATTTATCGAAGGCAGTCGATTAGATGAGCTCATCTAATCCATAGTAGGGGCAATGGTACAATAGACCACCGGTCGCAGTGCCTAGGGCAACTCTTGTTGCCTGTGCCCTCAATAAATCTAATCTAATCTATTTCCACGGTCTACGTAAAAATGAACGGTTTCTGTCAACGCATCGTAGCAGAGAAGGCAGCGTCGTGGTTTGGGGAGCTGTCTTTGAATTTTTTCTGAATTTTCTTTCGTTTTAGGTGTGAGGAATTCCTTGTTACACGTTGCACTCTTGATAAATTAGCTGTAACGCCGACTTTAGTTCCAATTATAGCCGCTGATAGTGCAAAATTAGAGGCGGCTCGCAGAATTGCCCTTTTCTTTTTGGTGGTTTGGGCACCTCGCGTACGCCCTTGCATGTTTCGTCCATATCCACTTTTAATTTTTAAATAGTTAAACACAACCGATTTACTTTTTTTTACTAATTTCGAAATTTCGCGTAAACTGTATTGTTCATTTCGCAAAACATCGATTTGAGCCATTTTCGCGGTATTTAATGCTTTTCCTCTACCCATGATTACCGAAACTTAGAAAAATTAAAGTTAAAACACAATTTGAGAGGATTAAAACAAAAAACAGTTAGGATGTGACGCTAGCACTTTCGAAATAACGACCGAATCGCAACTGTCCCTATTCAAGTGACCAAACTTTGAACATAGAATTTATTAGTGCATCAGCATAATGTTGATGAAACATAACTGTTGTTATTAAATGTTTAATTTTTTTTCTCGCAAACTATGAGCAACATAATAGCCTTTGTAAACAAATACTGAGTTATGCTCTCTGCTGCAAGGAAAAGGATATTTTGAGATAAACAACTCTCGAAAAGTTTGTCCCTATTCAAGTGACTGGGAGTGTATATCCCTTAATTTTTTTTTTATTATTATATAATTGAGGGCAGATGGTCGTCACTCATACTTAAGTTAATAAATTCAAAGCCGTTCGAAATCTTAATATAAATTTGGTCTTTTTTTACATTTCCAACAAGTCTCTTTTTCGCTCGCCAAAAGATTAGCTAGCACAGGGTCCCCTGGATTTATGTAGCCAGTAATACTCTTAAACAGATAAGCGAAACAACGGTAGTATTCCATTTATTCCGAGGTTAGGCCTTTTTTTTGTGAAGTTTTACTGGCGTATAGATAATTTTTTATATTTTAGTTGTCAATTACATATTATAATTGCATCCCTGACATAAGGAGGTTTTCACACTTACGCCAGATTACGTAATCTACGGAACTTAATCTGGCAAATCAAGCTGTGGTGAATTTGGTGTTCACACTATCTTTACTTGATCTAGTCATTTTGACTTTCACAAATTATATTATTATACCCTATACCCATAAGATGGTATAGGGTATATTGTTTTTGTTACGACGATTTATGTAACACCTCAAAGGAGCCACCTGAGGTATGGCAAAGTATATATATAAATTATCAGGGTCGGTCCCTGATTCGAATAAGCCATGTCCGTCTGTCTGTCTGTCTGTCTGTCTGTCCGTCCGTGTGTCTGTCAGTTCGCACGATAACTCCCGAAATAATGGAGCTAGCGCTTTGAAATTTCGGTCAGATGATTGCTTTGATAAAAGCTTGGATGGTATTGAAAATTGGCCAAATCGGATCAAGGGTTCCCCTACCTCCCATACAAATGACCCCTCCGTGATAGTGTAATTCGGCAATATTTTTCGACAGAATGTCGCTAGGAACCTGAAATTTTCATCAATGCCTAATTGTGACATATGCTTGAAGTTAGTGGAAAATGGAGAAGGTCTGCCTTCCCCTACCCCTACATCCCCTACAAAGCAATATTCCGCCATATCTTTTGATAGAATGACCCGAAAAACTTGAAATTTATCGCAAATGATAGCTGCTGGATGCCGTTATAAGATATTAAAGATGTGCGAGATTTAGCCCATCTACCCCTCCCCCCTTAAAAAAAAAATTAAATTGAATATTTTCGGTTTTACGCGCATTCTAGGTCTGTACATGGGTATAGGGTATACAGTCATCGTGCTATTCGCACGATTAGAACTCGGTCTCGTTTTTTAGTTATTTGTCAAATGTCATCACAAGAACATTTTTTTAGCCGATTTTTTTTTTAATTTTGTTTTGTATAGACACTAAATATCGCATAAATTAATTTTCTATTTCTAAATATTGCCGAAACGTAATATTTATACTTTTCCAAATAAAATTGGAAGTAAAACCTGATGACTGGAAATTTGTCATTACAAATGACATTTTTGGCATTAAATAAATTAAATAAGACAAGTATGACGGTAAAAGCGACATTTTCAATATTTAAAATTCACCTCGACTGAATGGTGAATAAAATCAAGTCGTTCTGGGTACTTAATTTGCAGTAGGCAGATTACGTAATCTGTAGCTTAATCAGACCCCAGATCGCGTAATTTGCAGCAGATTACGTAATCTGGCGTAGGTGTGAAAACCTCCTAACATTATTTAATTGAATGAAAAATGCGATTTTAAGTGACGTTTTGTGTCCTTATTAATCAAGGGAGGACTAAGAATAACGCCCTTCTTTGACCTTTAAAATAAGTTTAAATCTTAAAACTACGAGATACTTTTTCATGTATTATACAGGGTGGCCCATTAAAAGTGAACTAGTGTAAACCATGCATAACTTTTTTATTTTTTAATATTTTCTGAAATTTGGTACGAATAAACTAGACACATGGGAGATATGTTTACACTACTTTCCAGATAGGTACGCATTGAGGAAGGGTCGATTTAGGTAGGGTTTATAAAAGAGTTTATTTTTGAACCATTTCATTCCCAAAAAGTATGTATGCGGACAGGTAGAATGGAATTTTGCTAACGATTCATTAACTCAATGTTTAAAAAGTAATTGCTGCCAAAATTATCATTATTTGACAATTTATTTAGAAATTAAGTGGTATAATTAAGTCACGTTATGACACCATAATAACAAAAAAATAATGAATGGTAATGAATGCTTGTCTCGTTGCTCAAATTTATCAAGTTTTTATAAAATTACATTGATAAAATAAAATGGAAAGGATCCATATGAGTTAGAACTGAAAAGAAAAAACAACATGGAAAGATATACGGTTGAGAAACGAGTTCAAATAAAACATATTTACACGCGGAATAATAATTCGATTGTCGAGACACAGCGGAAGTATCGACTAACACTGTAAGAGTGGCTCCCTCGAAATCAACGATTCGCAGAATTGTTCGCCGTTTTCGAGAACAAAGAACCGTTAATAGCCCTAGACGAGCCCAGAGTGCGGAGTGCGAGGACGGACGAAATCAATGAACGGTTGGAGGCCAGCGTCGAATCAGATGCAAAAACATCAACCTGAAGAAGGCCGTTTCAATTGGGGGTATCGTGAGATGCTCAACAATGTTATTCGTCGTTTTGTCCAAAACCTACCAGATATGTGGTTTCAGCAAGGTGGAGCGCCTTTCCATACCGCTGCAGCCACAATGGAGATTTTAACGGACGGTTTCGGCAAAAGAGTCATTTCAAGAGGATCTTCAGTTAACTGGCCGGCAAGATCTCCAGACTTAATTTCACTAGATTTTTTTCTGTGGGGATACCTTAAGGAGAGAGTTTACAATAATAAACCAAGGACAATTTAAGAATCGAAGCAAATATTAGGTATAGCGGAGATCCGAGGTTTGCAGCCAGAAATATCGCATAAGGTAATTGAACATACCGTAGAATGATCCCGTTTTTGCGAAGCTGCCCTGGGGGCCCGTCTAAAGGATATAATTTTCGGAATATAGTGTACACATATCTCCCAAGTGTCTATTTTTTTATGTGAAAATTTCCAAAAATCGGTTCAGAAATAAAAAAGTTATTTGTGTTTTACACTAGTTCACTTTTAATGGGCCACCCTGTATATACAGGGATCGCAACACGCTCGTGGTTTATTACATCCGCGGTTAAAAAATGGTAGAATTATGATAGGAATTTCTTATTATATTTGATCAAAAAATAAAAAAATTAAAATTTTTTAATATTTTTGTTTGCACGGTTTCGCATTAAGTTATTAAGTTTCGCATTAAGTTATATAAACTAGGGGGCTTCGCCCCCTGCTCGCTTCGCTCGCCAACCCCGGGGCCGAGGCTAATTTCGGGCGCGGCCGAAATTTGGATACCCTTCGCTTGCGCTAAAAGTTCTTTCGGGCGTACCTATGACTTGCATTTAATCCCCCTCCTCATTCTTTTTCTTCCGTCTTGACAAAAGTTTTGGGCTTGGTTGAAATTAGTGGCCAAATAAAAATATTTACTCGGAAAATTTTATTGGGGTTGCCGGAGGATGACCCCACAGTACGATTCCATTCGTTTTGAACTTTTTAGTTGCTTTGCTAAAGACACATTGATTCAAGGTTTTGTGAAATTGGTGTAAAAAATGTTTCTTAGAAGAACCAATATGGTTTGTATGGCAGCCCCATGACCCCATTGTCCGATTTGATTCAATCTTACATATGTTTTGTGTCATCAATAGAAATACATTTGTGTGAAATTTGGTTGAAATTGGTGTACAAATAAAAAAGTTTTTCTTAGAATAACCTAATTTGCGGGGTTAAGTTTGTATGGCAGCCCCATGACCCCATGATCCGATTTGATCCATT
This sequence comes from Microchrysa polita, assembly GCA_949715475.1. Lineage (NCBI taxonomy): Eukaryota > Metazoa > Arthropoda > Insecta > Diptera > Stratiomyidae > Microchrysa > Microchrysa polita. Next base: position 75,394,285 of record OX454415.1, read on the forward strand.
CTTGCATATATTTTGTGTTATCTATAGAAACATATTTGTGTGAAATTTGGTTGAAATTGGTACACAAATAAAAAAGTTTTTCTTAGAAGAACTCAAATTGGGGAGCTAGGTTTGTATGGCAGCCCCATGACCCAGTGATCCAATTTGAGTGAATCAAACATACAAACAGCCTGCAACGATAAGAAGCACGTGTGCAAAATTTCAGCTTGCTAGCTTCAATACCCGCCGAGTAAAACGCGTCGCAACAGACAGACAGACAGACAGACGGATATGCTCCAATCGACTCCCCCAAGTCATGCTGATCATATTATGTATACTTTTTGTATGGTCGGAGATGCTTCCTTTAATGCGTTACAAACTTAATGACAAAGTTACGAGACCGAGTTCTAATCGTGCGAATAGCATGATGAGTGTATACCCTATTCCCATGTACAGACCTAGAAGGCACGCAAAACCCAAAATATTCAATTTCATATTTTTTGTTGGGGAGGGAGGGGTAGATGGGTCGGACCTGACACATCTTTATTACCTTGTCAAGACATCCAACGGCTACCATTTGATATTAATTTGAAGTTTTTCGTGACATTCTATCAAAAGATATGACTGAATATAACTTTGTAGGGGAAGTAGGGGTAGGGGTAGTCGGACCTAATCCACTTTCCATAAACTCAAAGTATATGTCAGAATGAGACATTGATCAAAATTTCAAGTCGATAGCGACATTCTACCGAAAGTTTTGACCGAATTAAAATATGAAGGAGGGGTAGTTTGTATGGGAGGTAGGGGAACCCGTGGTCCGATTTGGCCCATTTTCAATACCGTCCAAGATTTTAGCAAAACAAACATTTGACCAAAATTTTAAACCGCTAGCTTCATTATTTCGGGAGTTATCGTGCTAACAGACAGACACACGGACAGACAGACAGACAGACAGACAGACAGACAGACAGACAGACATGGCTTATTCGATTCAGGGACCGACCCTGATCATTTATATATATACTTTGCCATACCTCCGGTGGCTCCTTTGACGTGTTACATAATATCGGCGTAACAAAAACAATATACCCTTTCACTCTATGAGCGAAGGGTATAATTAAGAAAAGCTTAAGCATAAATAAAAATATGGAAACAATTCTCCGTGGAAATAAAATTATCCTGCGAGTTAAACTCGTAAATGCAAATGTTTTGCTGATTAGATACTGGCGTCTAGTCAGGGACGGCGCATAAGGGCCCACGAGATTTAGGGGCCCAAAACCCACATGAAAGACTTCTCGAAAAATAAAACAGCACGACTGCGAAAAACAATACTGTTTTTGTAGACAGGAAGAGATATACACTTTTCGAAGTCAAAACAAATGCTCAACTTTTTGTTCCCTTTTCAACACATTCCTTAGATAAGCCTTTACGCTTACACATTTAATACTGTCCTCAAATTTTTGAAAGATCATCAAACAATCTGGATCCTAAAATTTTAACAAAAAAAAAAACTCTTCTATGATTGAAAAGATTACCTCTGTATTTTGATAATAATTTATAGTGCAAGAAAATTTTAGTTTGCTTTCCTAATTCACATAGTTCGAAATCGGCACATTTTCCATAAATGAATGTTTACACTGAAAATACATCATTTTGTGTAGTTGTTTTTGTTAAAAGATAAGCTAAACTTTCAGAAATGTTCTGCTTAATTATACTCTATTAACCATTATATGGTATAGGGTATATTGTTTTTGTTACGCCAATATTATGTAACAGCTCAAAGGAGCCTCCGGTCGATCCCTGATTCGAATAAGCCATGTTTGTCTGTCGCACGATAACTCCCGAATATAATAATGAAGCTAGCGGTTTGAATTTTTGGTCAGATGTTTGTTTTGATAAAATCTTGGACAGTATTGAAAATGGGCCAATTCGGACCTAGGGTTACCCTACCTCCCATACAAATTACCCCTCCTAGATATGTTAATTCGGCCATAACTTTCGACACGATATCGCTATCGACTTGAAATTTTGGTCAATGCCTAATTCGGACATATACTTGAATGGAAAGTGGAGTAGGTCCGGCTACCCCTACCTCAAATTAGTATCAAATGGTAGCTGTTGGATGCCTTGATAATATGTTAAAGATGTAGCAGTTCGAACTCATATATACCCCTCAATCCCCTACATAAAACAGGAAAATGCAAATTTTAGGTTTTGCATGTCTTCTAGGTCTGTACATGTATAGGGATTAATGTGGTGGTAAACTAAATCCCTATTCAATAATAAAACTAGACTTGCGTTTGATGTACTTTATTAAAACACGTGTTAACAGTGAGAGGCCACAACCTCGACTCGATGTTCCAGTCGGAATTACAATTGATGCTCGATTTAAGCGCCACGATGGGAAGGAGCAGAAGCTCTCAGCTGGTCGCTACAGTACTCCCCCTGAGTGACATTGCGGTGTTGCAATGCGAACGGTGTCGTCGGAGATCATCGTGTAGTCGCGTGTGCCGTATTGCATGGACGGGGATCGATGCGTTCGAAGCATGCAGGACAGTGGAGTCACGCACGGATGTGCGGTTGCACATTGCGTGTTGCAGTGCTGTGACGTCTGTGTTGCGGAACTGCTCGTTGCAGTAGTTGTGCGGTTCATGGTGTCCTCTGCGAGGCGTACGGCGTACCTGCCGACCCGGCAGTCGTAGCACTGGTGGTTACGAATATGCCGGTTTGTCGAGTCGTCTCGTTGGTTCACATGGATCAGCAAAACTCTGCGCGATGAGCGTGGAGCAGACTGCTGTTGGGCGCTGGCTGGTTGCGTTCCAAATGACAGGTGTTGTGGCATCGATAACCCGGAATGCGGCGTCGTTCCGGCGAGTCGAGGTCGGTAATCACTTTAAACGCGAAATTCACACATTTTGCGCTGTTCTAATACGGGGTCACCAATATAGGGATTAATGTGGTGGTAAACTAAATCCCTATTCAATAATAAAAGTAGACTTGCGTTTGATGTACTTTATTACAACACGTGTTAACAGCATAGACCTATATACTGGACCGGACATATGCTTAAAACGTTGAAGCATTTTTACGCGACCCACGAATATGTATGTGTGACATGGTCATAGGCGTCGTAAAAAAATTACAAAATCAGAAGTTTGAGAAGCACTGACTATTATTGTTGATTCAAACCCTAACTTGCATTTAAGCTAAGTTCTACGTTCATCGAGCGAAAAAATTGCGTTTTTGTCTCCCATGAAAATGTGCCGTGCAAACTTGCCTTATATTCACTAAATTAAAAAAAAAAATGTGATTGTCAATAGCATTACTGTAAACTAAAGTGCAGCTGCATTGTTTTCGCAGGCGACATGCCAAAATTCGGTATGGAGATTTTCGTGTGAAGTCAGTACAAGCAAGCGAGTTCGATTTTACAATCATGTATACTTTGAAAGTATTTCCATGGATTCCACGTGAACTGACGATGTTATTAAAACAACGCTGTTGCACTTTATTTCACGGGGAAACGGTGTGAATGGCAATCAATCAGGCCATGAGTGCACATTTATCTTAATTTTAGTGAATAAAAGGCAAATCTCCACTGCACTTTTTTTTCACGGGTGGCATAAATGCAAGTTTTTCGCTAGGTGAACATAGTACTTACCTTTATTTAAAGTTTCGTTTTTCTGTTGTATTATGTTTGAAATAAAATAAATAACAGGCGCGGCAATCCAACATTGGACTAAGGCCGCAGGATGTGTTAGTGACATCCTATTTCCAAGATTCTATTTATGGAACTCATAAATGGGTACTCACCACTAACCGCTAGACACTAACGCACTAACCGCTAGACCAGCCAGACTACTGTGTTTGAAATGGAAAATTAAAATATTAGATGATGTTACATTATGATTTTGAAAGGTCCAAAATCGATAGTTGCTGTTTTTATTTAAGCAATATTTAGACATTTGACGCCAGCACTAGTTACGTTTTTTGGTATCGAGGTTTACTCTGACTCAAAACTCGCGATCGTGTTTAACAACGGTGCCCAAAACTACACGGGATGTATAGCAATAAAATGAGCCTGTTTCTTAAATTTATTATAAATAAATAACAGGCATGACTGTCCGACTCTGTACGAACGCCGCTTTTTTGTTGACGGGTTGAAATCAACAGCACGCTCACCAGTGTTATTTATCCTCATAAATGGAAACTCGTTTAACATCTGAGTGGGATTATCGAAAAACACTATGTATAAACTGAATTTGTTCACGGTAAAGGCAAGTACTATGCTCACCGAGCGAAAAACTTGCATTTATGTCTACCATGAAAAATGTGCCGTGGAGACATGCCTTTTATTCTCTAAATTTAAGATGAATGAGAACTCGTGGCCTAATTGATTGTGGATGACACCTTTTCCCTGTGAAATAAAGTGCAACGGCATTGTTATCGCAGGCGAAATGTCAAAATACGGTGGGGAGACTTTCGTGTAAAGTGAGTACAACCAAGCGAATTCGTTTTCACGATCATCAAAATTTTGACAGTATATTTGCATGGATTTCACGTGAAATGAAGATGTTAGTACCTACTCTAAGTCTCCACTCCATGACCCTCTGCAACGAAGGCGCGCGCACTAGCCAGACTACTAAATATTTTGACTCCAACACTTTTTAAATTGATTTTGCATGGGTTTAAATTCATGCGAAAACGCAAAAATATTTCAAATGAGGAATCATTATGCGTTGAATAAAGCTCTGTAATGTGTTTGCTCATAACGTAAGTCAAACATTTAAATTTTTGTTACTTAAAAGACAATTTTATATGTTATTATGCAATGGCGAAATTATCCTCTATGAATGTAACAACTCCACTTCACATGAAAATCTCCACACCGGTTTTGCCGGTTTTTGACATTTCGGCAGCGAAACAATGCAGTTTCTCTTTGTTTCACAGGAAAATATGTGGTCGACATTCAATCAAAACGCGAGTAAACGTTTACCTTAAATTGACTAAATAAAAAGCAAGTCTCCACGTAAAATTTTTCACGGGAGCCATAAATGCAAGTTTTTCACTCGGTGCACTCAGTACATACTTTTAATGTAAATTTAAGCCTTTCTGAATTTTCTGGTTGAAATTTTAAATATAAACTAACCTGTAAAAAAGATCTGCTTTTATATTAGACAGACTAACGAAAAGAACCGGAGATTATTTCTGATCCGAAAAATTGTAGTTAGGGAATCAGAACGGCACAACGCAACTGTTTTGTTTCGTAACCTCACAATTTTTTACAATGACTGTGATTGATGGCAAAAACAACATTATTTTTTATCAGCATTTTACCTGGATTGTATTGCCCCATATGGTTTCAGCGGCTAGTAGCTCAAAATCGGAATCAGGGTAATTAAATAGATACGTCGAAACCACTCTCTAAATGATACACATTATCATTATGATAAGACAAAAACAACGACACAATTTTAAGGTAATATGTATCAACATTGAAATTGCTAGTAGCTAACAGCAATTTCTATGAACATTCTAAAACGTAATTTCGATTAAATTTAGTTTAGTTTATCTTTTTAGCGAACATCCGAAATATATAATTAGTTCACAATTCGAATCTTTCGCGCCATATTTTTATCATAAACAATCACCAAAATGGTTTGAGGTGAAGGTAAAATTAAAACGATTGGAACAAAAGAACGAGAAAATACATACTACACGGCGCTACTGTGAATTCACCCGAATTTTCCGAGAAAAAATCACTTTTTATCTATGAAATATGCAACTAAAAACATTCTCACATATTTCATTTTCACCGCCACTAATTCAGTTTTTCGGATTAATAGAGCCGTTTACGAGATTCACTGGTTAGCATCATGAAAAATACATAGAAATCCGTGCCACGCATGGGAAAACTCACCGAAATCATATTTTCACCGAAAATATTTATGGCACTGATAGTACCACATATAAGAAGGTACATGCAATATTCAGTAATATGTTGTTTACACCTTAAAAGTTATCACTTTACCAGCCGACGTGGTTAGCTATTAAAAAATCTTCAATTTGTACCACCAGAACACGAAGCTTACACGAAAAATGAAGTTCAGGCTCAAAGTTTTCGGTAAATCACTGGCACAATTCTTTACAGCGCACTTCATTATTCAAGTTTAAAATGTTGTTAAGGGATTTGAATTAATGAAACTCACTAAAAACTTTAAATTTTAAAGTTATCCCTGAATACAGTTCTTAACGATGTGAAAACAGACCGGGACTTGTCACTCATGTCAGAAGTTGGAACGAAACGGAATGAGCGAATTCCCCGCAATTTTCCTGCGTTTCTCAAAATTTAATGGAAATGAGTTTTGAAATCAGATTTTGGTAATGCGATTTTTTTGTACTTAAAATAAGTAACATTATAATTCCAACTAAGTGTTAGCTTTAATAATCCAGGAAGAATGTGCAAAAGTGAAAAAATGCGGAAATATTGTTAAATGAGGAATAAATGTTCAACAATTTCTTCCGAAAAAAATCAGTTGAGAAAAAAGGTTGAGAGCCAGTGTTATAATCGCAATTTTAGACAGTGACGTAAGAGAGGAGAAAAAAATGTCCGTATACGAATACGGCAAAATCAAAGTATGTGTGACAATTTGTTGTGGCTTCAAGGGTTGCAATAGAGCGATGTGCGATGTCTTCTCCGGGTATGTATCTCTTTGGTTAACAGTGAGACCTCGACTCGATGTTCCAGTCGGAATTACAATTGATGCTCGATTTAAGCGCCACGATGGAAAGGAGCAGAAGCGCTCAGCTGGTCGCTACACATGTATACACTCATCGTGCTATTCGCACGATTAGAACTCGGTATCCTTTACTTTAAATTTATCTAAAATCAGAAATCCGCTTCGGTTCTCTGAACACCTTATAAGCCTCCATTACGGAATAAATTTGCTCCTGCTGTGCTATATTCCGACCCACCCTTTAGGTCCTTCTGCAAATAAAATACATATCATAAAACATTTTGAAAGATAGTTTATACCAGACTAAATTTCAGTCCATTGACACACTGTCAAACACGAACAAAATACTTCGCGAGTGGTACTAAACTTATTTCAAACTAGTTAGTACGACCTGTATAATGTAGTTGAAGACTAACATATTTTAATGTCTGTCAAGTTAGCACTACCACTTTTAAATTTCGATGAACGCTATAGTGCATTAAATGCCGCGAATTTGCCGTGATTCAATGGCAAAATCAAAAAATTTGCCGCGCCCCTCCTTCCCCTTAAAACAACCCGTTTTTCAAGCCCCATAGAGCGTATGAAGCCTTAAAACGCAAGTTTAAAGCATCGCAATATAACAAATTGTACGCACAAGCATGCGGAATAGCTTACTAATAATATCTGCACTCATACAAAGTTTTCCGCATCCCTCTACACCTTCAAAAACTACCCCTAAGTCCGGTTTAGCCCCATACAAAGTTTATGGCGTAGAAACTCAAGTTATACGTATAGTCATAAAACAAAATTTATTCAGTCAAATGCTATAGGGGTTAATGATGCTATCTGCACCCTTCAAAAAATTTGCCGCGCCCCTCCTTCCCCTTAAAACAACCCCTGTCAAGTTAGCACTACCACCCTTGTAACGCCGAAACTATGAATTTACATAGTTTCTTATTACTGTTTTAAAAAAATCTAACTACAAAAACATTAATTGTTTTTCATTTAACTTTTTGAATTTTAGCTTAACTTTGTTGGTTTTTTTTTCTTAACATTTTTTTTCCTTTCTTTCCTTTTCTTCTTATCATTGTCTTTATTAATTTGTTATTTCTTTATATTTTTTATCCTTACTTTGAATTCTTTACATTACATGTTTTGGGAAATTATTCCCGTTTTGTAATATTTACGAATTAAATAAATAAATATGTAATTTTTAAATTAAATTTTATACTGTTATTTAATTATTAAGAGATAACCTATGTACAGGGTGACCCATTTAAAGTGAACTAGTGTCAATCATGAATAATTTTTTAAATCTGAACCGATGTTTTTGAAATTTTCACATAAAAAATAGACACTTGGGAGATATGTTTACACTATGTCCGAAAAAGTATATCCTTTAGATGACCGCCCGGGCCGCTTCGCAAAGACGGGATCGTTCTACTTATCATTGTAGACTCTCTCCTTAAGGTATCCCCACAGAAAAAGATCTAGTGGAGTTAAATCTGGAAATCTAGCCGGCCAGTTAATTGCAGATCCTCTGGAAATAACTCTTTCGCCGAAAAGTCCGTTAAAATCTCCATTGAGGCTGCAGCGGTTTTCAAGGCGCTCCATCTTGCTGAAACCACATATCTGGTCGGCTTTGGACCAAAGGACATGTTTAATGAAGTAGCCTCGCTATCAACCGATCTTCTCCAAGTGTTTCTTGGTAGTCCGACACGCTGTCTTGCATTGGCTTCTTGAGGGTTCCAATATAGCCCTTGTTTAGAAATATTTTTTGGCCATCTTCGAAGGTTAAAACCCATCCATTGCAACTTTTGCCTTTTTACAGAAGAGCCTATCGAATCCAGGATTATAACATGGAGGTCATCATTCGAAACAATCTCCGGCCAGCGGATTTGTAGGACGCGCCGTAGGCACTGGTTTACGAAAGTTTGCAGCCTAGTTGTTATCTCATTGGTCACCTTTCTTGTTGAATAGCCATAAAGAAGCACAGATTGTACAATTGCGTCGAAGATTCGGATTTTGGTGCGCCTCGAAATGTTTATATTTTGCAACAATGGAGTCCAAGTGAAGAAGGATACCCTAGCCTTGTTAATATGCAATTGCACATCAACGTTCGAGGCGCCATCTGTCACAGTCACAGCTTCCGAAGTAGCAGGATTCGTCAACTGTTTCGATTCCCTGGCCCGAAACACAAATTCCGCCAGTTTGACTTTCGCAATCAGAGCATCCTCTGTAGTTCTAATGCTTCAGAAAATATTCTGATTTCCCCCGCTTTAATTAATTCAACCGAAACTCCATCTATGCCCGGGGCCTTACCGTCCATCCCATCTTCTGCCGATGAATTTCAGGCCCAAACCGGTTGTTTAGGAGTAAGGCTGCTGTTCTTCGGTAACAGCAGATATCCTTCTTTTTATTTCACAGGATTGTCAGTAGTTAACGATTTGCCAATTAGTGGCTGAATTGGCTTTAGGCCACGGTAAGCCGCATCATCTGTCTCCTTCGCTAAAGCGTTGATGTAAGTACTCTTGTCACTTAAGGGTAGTTTTTAAGGGAGAGAAAGGGTGCGGCAAATTTTTTAAAAGTTAAAATATCCTTTTAAGCATCTGCGACAATTAATTGGATACTTTTTGTTTTAAGCAAATTCTTGAATTCGCCGCTACTAGGATGGTAGTGCTAACTTGACAAGGGTACTTTTAAGGGAACGAGGGGTGTGGCAAATTTTTCGAATGTGCAGATATCTTATATCCCCCGTAAGGGGGAAGATAAAGGTTGAAAGGCTTCGGCTAATTCCTATATCTTCTTCAGTTGTGGCATAACTGCGGACCCTTAGCTATGCAGGAGGAGTTTCATAGGAAAAGGACTTCGGCCAATTCCTATGTCTCTCTACGGGGCGTTACTTTCCCGCATTATCCGAGTAACCGCTGCGCCTGAGTGCTGTATTAACATCTGCAGCGTCTCAGGTTACTTAACGTGATAGGTGACAGAAAACATTTAAGCCAACCACTAAAGCAGCATCTTCGAGGCATGCCCATGATGGCCTTTACTCAAGGGCCCTCCTGGATCAGGTAGAACAATACAAGCTGAGCATAGTTGCCATCCAGGAAACTAAATGGCTCAAAAGCGAGATTAACGAACTCAATTCGCACACTATTTTTACGAGTGGTAAAGAGGAGGGCAACAAGGAGTTTGGAGTAGCTTTCATCGTGAATAAGCAGCTCAAGGACCACGTTATCGGCTTCAAACCCATCAACGAGCTGCTATGTGCGATCCGCATTAAGACCCGTTTCACTAATCTCTGGCTCATTAATGCGCATGCCCCTACAGAAGTAAAAGAAGACGCGATTAAGGACGAGTTCTACAACGACCTAGAAACACTCTTCGACTCACTTCCATCAAACGACGTCAAGCTGCTGCTAGGAGACTTTAATGCCAAAGTCGGAAATGAAAGCTGGCATAGGGGAACTACTGGAGGTCATAGCCTCCACGACGAAAACAACAACAACGGTCAGCGACTTATCGACCTCGCGAGCGGCAGAAACCTGGTAATAAGCTCTACATGCTTCCCTCATCGACGAATCCATAAGCAGACCTGGAAGTCTCCAAATGAATACACCGTGAACCAGATCGACCAGGTACTGATCAGCAAGAGATGGGCTTCTAATGTCCTAGATGTTCGATCCTATCGAGTAGCCAACTGCGACACCGATCACTATTTGGTGAAGACGACCTACAGGTGCAGAATCTCTTCGGTGCACCTAACGAGAATCAACCCTGCCAAGATCTTCGAGGTAGACAATTTGATTGATGATGCCACGGCGGTTGCGTATACTACAGCAATAGAGGAAAAACTGTCGCCCATGCTTGATGACATCAACAATTTAGGCATCCATGAGTTCTGGGAGGAGCTCAAAGACAGCATCAAGGGGGTCGCAGAAGAGGTTGTGGGCTATAAAGGCCGGCGCAGACGAGCAGACTGGTTCGACGACGAATGCAGGGCCTCGATTGAGGCGAAAAATGAAGCCTATCGCCCAGGGACGTAGCCAGGATTTTGTTTCGGGAGGGGTCCAACCCTCGATCTCTGAAATTGCGGTAGACATTATAAAAAAGTAGAATTTTGTTGTTGATTGTGGGCAGCATTATATCCGAGTTTGATTTTGAGCCAAAACATGCAGAAACGCCCCCTCAAAAATATTTGTGAAAGACAAAGGATTCGCTTATGTAGACGTTATTATATTCCTTTTTGACCTCATGGGTGCAGATACCTAAGAAAGCTATTTGCGGCGTAAAGTACCTATATATTTCAGCATATATTTATGTTCAAATTCAAAGCGGGGGCCGTCTTTTTCATACAATCGAATTTTCTTTTTGTTAATCTACATATAAAGAGCTATTCTCTATTTCTCAATCGTTTTTTCATTTTAAATATTTTTCGAAACGAAATAATTACTTCTCAAATCAAATTTTGGTGAGCAATCCTCACAGTTGTATTTTGTTATCATTTCAACGAAAAATTTCTGTTGAATCGCTACACGACAAGGAACTTCCTAATCGCCTCTTCCTAGCTGTATGTACTTGATTTTTGATTTTAATTTAATTTTTCTTATTTTGTGGCATTGTGTGTACCGATATTGATCAATTTTTAGAGTAATAACCGCGACCAATGAACACTAATTTATTTTAAAAGGAAATTCGTCGATTTGTTCTGCGGAAATTCGTCAAAATGATTTGAAAAATGTGTTAATTAGATATGAACATTCACAATTTGAAACTGAAATTCGTTAACATAATTTTCAAATTTGTCAATTCGACATTAAATTTCGTCATAAAACTTTGAAAACAAAACTGAATTGGAAATTGTAGAACATGCTTTTGAAATTACCCAATTTGTAACAGAAATTGGTAGACCAGATCTTAAATCCTCCAATTTTCAATGAAATGCGTTAATTTAATTCGGAAATCAATTAGAAAAATCGCCAAGATAATTTGAAATTTTGAAATTCGCGAATTTGGCATGGCAATTAACTAGTTACAAATGAAAATTCGTCAACATGGTTTGATGTATTTCATGTTAACTTGATTTAGAAATTCGTCAATTTGTTCGGGAAATTCATTAATAAAAAATTCATTAACGTGTTGTGGAATTTCATCAATTTGAAATGGAGTTTCATAAATTTGAATTCCGCCAACGTGTTTTGGAACTTCGTGGGCATGATTTTGAACTAATTGTGGAAATCTTGACTTATCGTTCCATTCTATACACCAACTGCGGTGCATGTCTGTAGTATTTTTGGCGTGGTAACTTACCAGTTCTATGGAAACTACGCGGAACTTTTGATATTTGTCAATTTGGTATAGAAATTCGTCAATTAGGAGTGGAAATTCGACAAAATGATATTGAAAATCGGGAATTTGGAACGTGTTCGTATCAAAGCAAGCATAATTTTTAATTTTATCTTAGGCATGAATCAGTGGCATTAGTTTGGTACTTCTGATCCTATTGGTTGACCACGACCGTTGGAGGCGCTTTAGCCTTAGGGGCCCGTGTTCCAATGAACACATAGAACACCGTTCGTTACGCCACTGCATATACCGGATTAATTTTACAACAAATAAGTTAAAGACCAAATATCCTTCGCCAAAACCGACGAGTGTAATGAACACCAGGAAATTTAGTTAAGAAATCCTTTCGCTCTGTATAGATCTCCTAGTTGGGAAGCATCTCCATAGATGCTGCAGATACTTTCTATTGGTTACAGGAACATTGAGATATAAATCTTAGTCAAAACAGCTGGGACACGGACATAACATGGCTCACATAATGCTTGTCTCACGGTGGTCCCATGCACCACGTTTACCGCCACCCAGTGGCGCAACCAGCATTTGGTCCTGGAGGGGGCTAATTTCATCCATATTACTAGATATTTGATGTTGCTGCCGTAAGTTGGGGTACTATTTGGTGCTATTTTCCAGAGCGCTAAACAGAAGTATTTCAAATTGCAGTTGAATTCACTTTTTTTTTTCGATCTAAAACTTTTTGTAGCGGTACATGTTAAAGCATTGACACTTTGCCATGTTATTGATTAATTTTACCTATGCAGAAATTGTGACACCGCACGAGTATTTATTATGCGGATTTGTCTAATCGTTGGCGTTATCACCCGTGGTATTTAGCTGTCGAAATGTAGCGTAATTTCGCAATGTTTTGCTATTATTAGGGTCAAGGCTTGCAGCGGATTCTTGAAAGAAAAATAGGAATTAGGCTCAAAACAAAATCTAAATAAACAATGGGAGCCCTTAGAGGACTGTATCTTGCAAAGAAATAATTGATTTCGAATGGGAGTTGATACGATAGCGACTGACTACATAAGATCAAAGGATGCAACAATTGAATCCAGTTCAATTTTTATTACTAAAAAATATTTGAAGGTTCAGCAATTTAAATTTAAATATTTCTACGAAGTGCCATACGGAAATATCTTTTATCGACGCCTTCTTCTTTTTCTTCTTAAATTGCAATGAACAATTTTAATTTTTAGTCGCTATGCTCCAAACTATATTTCAGCTGTAAGGGCTCAATATTAATATTTTCGAAGCTGGCGGATTTTTTTTTTGCTTTACCATTCATTTTGAAGACATTTTTCCCTTTTTGCAAATATTACTTCAGATCAGTGTGTCTTCTAATTTGCACAAAGTATGGTATGGATCTTGCAACCTGTACAGCCCACGTTTCATATTTTTTTTGTAAAATTTGCAACGAAACGCATTGTTTCAAATTTCATTTTGCAATTTTTCCGTTCCCTATTTCTGGGTCTGGGAGGGGCTTTAGCCCCCTTAGCCCCTCCCGTGGTTGCGCCACTGCCGCCACCTAACACAATGCCCAAAGTAAAACTATAACCCCTCAATTAATCATTACCATATTGCAGGATGCGGCGATCCCGATTTCATTTCCCATAAGAAGCACGATAGTTTACCTAGTTAGCCGCAATCTGAATATAAACTGTTTACTTCGGTGCCCTTTTAAATAAGCTCCCTCGCTACTTACTAGAATAATAAATCCAATTTTCGTTTGGAGCTTTTATAAAGCCTTATTAATCTACCAACTTTTCAATCTAAAACTGTACCGTGATCATTGGACATTAGATTTATTAAATGATTTGTCCAAAGTTGTCGCAAAAGGATATATTCTTTTTTTTCTGTAAAAGAAAAGAAATAATTAAATGTCAGTAAAATTTCAAAGTCCACTGAAATCATTTCGGGAGGGGTCCGGACCCCCTGGACCCCTCCCCTGACTACGTCCCTGCTATCGCCAATACACACAACGTGCATCCCGAGCCAAGAAAGAAAAATACAACGAACTTCGGCGAGTATCTAATAGGTTAATTAGACGTAAGAAACGCAAACATTTTGACGAGCAGTTACAGCAAATAAACCAAAGATTAGCCAGTAAGAACATTAGACAGGCGTACAAACTTATAAATAATGTTAAGAACGGATATCAACCCAGGACAAGCCTATGTAAGGACAACGATGGTAACATCATCAGCGACATCGAAAGCGTCAACAAACGATGGGCCTCGCATTTTGAAGAGCTCCTCAATGCACCATCAAAGGTGTGTGAAGTTGGCGACGTCACATTCGATTTTTTAACTTTTTTTTGTCCAAATCGTTTGCCCATCGTTAGCCCACGTTTGCCCAGGAAAAATTTTCGTTTGCCCACCCCCTCAAAAAAAGTTATTACAAAAACAAAAAAAAATTTGTGAAGTTGGCGACGTCACTTTCGAATTTTTTATTTTTTATTACACAGTTCGTTTGCCCATCGTTAGCCCACGTTTGCCCAGGAATAATTTTCGTTTGCCCACCCACCCAAAAAAAGTTATTGCAAAAACAAAAAAAAAAAGTGTGAAGTTGGCGACGTCACATTCGATTTTTTGATTTTTTCTTACGTCATTCGTTTGCCCATCGTTAGCCCACGTTTGCCCAGGAAAAATTTTCGTTTGCCCACCCACCCAAAAAAAGTTATTGCAAAAACAAAAAAAACTAGGGGGCTTCGCCCCCTGCACGCTTCGCTCGCCAACCCCGGGGCCGAGGCTAATTTCGGGCGCGGCCGAAATTTGGATACCCTTCGCTTGCGCTAAAAGTTCTTTCGGGCGTACCTATGACTTGCATTTAATCCCCCTCCTCATTCTTTTTCTTCCGTCTTGACAAAAGTTTTGGGCTTGGTTGAAATTAGTGGCCAAATAAAAATATTTACTCGGAAAATTTTATTGGGGTTGCCGGAGGATGACCCCACAGTACGATTCCATTCGTTTTGAACTTTTTAGTTGCTTTGCTAAAGACACATTGATTCAAGGTTTTGTGAAATTGGTGTAAAAAATGTTTCTTAGAAGAACCAATATGGGGGGGTCTGGTTTGTATGGCAGCCCCATGACCCCATTGTCCGATTTGATTCAATCTTACATCTGTTTTGTGTCATCAATAGAAATACATTTGTGTGAAATTTGGTTGAAATTGGTGTACAAATAAAAAAGTTTTTCTTAGAATAACCTAATTTGCGGGGTTAAGTTTGTATGGCAGCCCCATGACCCCATGGTCCGATTTGATCCATTCTTGCATATATTTTGTGTTATCTATAGAAACATATTTGTGTGAAATTTGGTTGAAATTGGTACGCAAATAAAAAAGTTTTTCTTAGAAGAACTCAAATTGGGGAGCTAGGTTTGTATGGCAGCCCCATGACCCAGTGATCCAATTTGAGTGAATCAAACATACAAACAGCCTGCAACGATAAGAAGCACGTGTGCAAAATTTCAGCTTGCTAGCTTCAATACCCGCCGAGTAAAACGCGTCGCAACAGACAGAAAGACAGACAGACGGATATGCTCCAATCGACTCCCCCAAGTCATGCTGATCATATTATGTATACTTTTTGTATGGTCGGAGATGCTTCCTTTAATGCGTTACAAACTTAATGACAAAGTTACGAGACCGAGTTCTAATCGTGCGAATAGCACGATGAGTGTATACCCTATTCCCATGTACAGACCTAGAAGGCACGCAAAACCCAAAATAATCAATTTCATATTTTTTGTTGGGGAGGGAGGGGTAGATGGGTCGGACCTGACACATCTTTATTACCTTGTCAAGACATCCAACGGCTACGATTTGATATTAATTTGAAGTTTTTCGTGACATTCTATCAAAAGATATGACTGAATATAACTTTGTAGGGGAAGTAGGGGTAGGGGTAGTCGGACCTAATCCACTTTCCATCAACTCAAAGTATATGTCAGAATGAGACATTGATCAAAATTTCAAGTCGATAGCGACATTCTACCGAAAGTTTTGACCGAATTAAAATATGAAGGAGGGGTAGTTTGTATGGGAGGTAGGGGAACCCGTGGTCCGATTTGGCCCATTTTCAATACCGTCCAAGATTTTAGCAAAACAAACATTTGACCAAAATTTTAAACCGCTAGCTTCATTATTTCGGGAGTTATCGTGCTAACAGACAGACACACGGACAGACAGACAGACAGACAGACAGACAGACAGACAGACAGACAGACAGACAGACAGACAGACAGACAGACAGACAGACATGGCTTATTCGATTCAGGGACCGACCCTGATCATTTATATATATACTTTGCCATACCTCCGGTGGCTCCTTTGACGTGTTACATAATATCGGCGTAACAAAAACAATATACCCTTTCACTCTATGAGCGAAGGGTATAAAAAGTGTGAAGTTGGCGACGTAACATTCGATTTTTTGATTTTTTCTTACGTCATTCGTTTGCCCATCATTAGCCCACGTTTGCCCAGGAAAAATTTTCGTTTGCCCACCCACCCAAAAAAAGTTATGGACAAAAAACATTTTCAATTTCACTCAATATTTGGAGTGCCTCATCTGGCCACCCTATGCACGCCTCCGAGGTCTGACTTGTACGTTTCGATTGCCCATTGGGTGCTCTCAACAACTCACTAAAAATCGTCGTTTGCCCGCCCCTGCGAAAAGAGATATTCACTGAAAACCGTTACTAGTCATGAATTTCACTCAACAAAAATATCTCATTTTGGTAAATTTGACTACTTCCCGTTCGAATTTTTAAAATGTTTTTACACATTTAATTTGCCCCTCGCCAGCGCTCATTTGCCCACCTCCTGAAAAAAAGTTATTGTCAAAAAACCTTCCTCATATAAATTTCACTCAATTATTTTGAATGCCCGGTCTGGCCACCCTAAATACGCCAGGGCAATCGGACTTAGCCACTTTGATTGCCCATGAAGGGCGCTCGTTTGCCCAGGAAAAATCATCGTTTGCCCACCCCCTGAAAAAAAAAAGTTATTGGCATAAAACCTTCTACATAGACATTCCACTCAACTATTTGAATGCCCTATCTGGCCACCCTAAACACGCCAGGGCAATCGGACGTAGCCACTTTGATTGCCCATGAGGGGCCCTCGGATGCCCCGCAAAAATCATCGTTTGCCCACCCCCTGAAAAAAAGTTATTGGCAAAAAACCTTCCACATAGACATTTCACTCAATATATATATATTCTCAAAAAGTGTGAAGTTGGCGACGTCACATTCGATTTTTTGATTTTTTCTTACGTCATTCGTTTGCCCATCGTTAGCCCACGTTTGCCCAGGAAAAATTTTCGTTTGCCCACCCACCCAAAAAAAGTTATGGACAAAAAACATTTTCAATTTCACTCAATATTTGGAGTGCCTCATCTGGCCACCCTATGCACGCCTCCGAGGTCTGACTGGTACGTTTCGATTGCCCATTGGGTGCCCTCAACAACCCACTAAAAATCGTCGTTTGCTCACCCCTGCGAAAAGAGATATTCACTGAAACCCGTTACTAGTCAGGAATTTCAATCAACAAAAATATATCATTTTGGCAAATTTGACTACATCCCGTTCGAATTTATAAAATGTTTTTACACATTTAATTTGCCCCTTGCCAGCGCTCATTTGCCTAGCAAAAATTTTCGTTTGCCCACCCCCTGAAAAAAAATTATTGGCAAAAAACCTTCCTCATATAAATTTCACTCAATTATTTTGAATGCCCGATCTGGCCACCCTAAATACGCCAGGTCAATCGGACTTAGCCACTTTGATTGCCCATGAAGGGCCCTCGTTTGCCCAGGAAAAATCATCGTTTGCCCACCCCCTGAAAAAAAGTTATTGGCATAAAACCTTCTACATAGACATTCCACTCAACTATTTGAATGCCCTATCTGGCCACCCTAAACATGCCAGGGCAATCGGACTTAGCCACTTTGATTGCCCATGAGGGGCCCTCGTATACCCCGCAAAAATCGTCGTTTGCCCACCCCCTGAAAAAAAGTTATTGGCAAAAAACCTTCCACATAGACATTTCACTCAATATATACACATATGGCCAAAGAAATAAGTACACCCATACTAATTTTTCTTATCACCTTGTAGCCAAGTAGTTATTTGAGGAAATAAACTCATATGGATAGATTTAAATACTTAATTGGTAAGGAATGAAATAATATGTAAATTAGCATATTATAATAAATAGCAGCTTTCATTTACCTTGAAAAAGTACGAACTGACTAAAATAGGTTGGACAAAATAATAAGTACATGTCATTTAATTTGATTAAAACTTGTTTTAATTAAAATATTAAGTTCTGATTCGACCAGAATTTAATTTATTTTATTATTTAAAAGTAAATGGTTCATTATTTTGAAAGAAAAAAAGGTTTTTGTTGGCCTTTTGGAGATAATTCTTATGGTATGTTCCCATACATCCATATATCCAGTTACTTCCAGGAAATTCCGTAATTGGTCCGTTTTATGAAAACTGTGTTTCTGTTTCATTGATTCAACTCCCCCTAAACATTACAGATTCAATTTAACTCTAGTAACAACGCGAAAAGCCACCCGACTTGGTTGAAGCGGATCCTTGACCAGTTTCTGAGGTACGGTTAGGGTTAATATCCTGCTGAAATCCCCATTTAAAGTGTGTGTGTTCATCAGGGAAATATTCTAGGACTCTAAGCTAACATTTCTTATATGGAAATTGCCTCATTGTAACGGTTATTAGGTATATTTGAACGAAACAAAACTATGAAAATTAAACCATAGACCACGTTTTTCGCCTCCATGGGAAATAGTCAGTAGATGTAACATACATTATATTATTTTTTTCCTGAATAAAGAATATTACGACAAGAGTAGTTTCCAATCAAATTTATTCCGATCTCATAAATAAAACAGACTATTCTGTGAGTTTTCATTGTTCGGTCTGGAACAAGAAAAACTATCCCTCCCAAATTTTCTTGAACCGTCAACACTTTTTGACGTCGCCATGGAAACTTCCAAACTTTTTGTCAAAACTGCTTTACTTCTTGTATTCTTCGATTAACTTTTCAAAGGGATTCTATATTTTAAATATTTGCCGCGAAAATTACCAAGAGAACTTTTCTCGCCATAATGATAATGAGACCGACAGTTGTCCTTAAGGCCCTTACATGGACTTAACTGTATTTGAGACTGCTTATATTTACTTTTTAATGAATTACACAGTAAATACAATGTTTAGCTGATTTATTTCGATATTGAGAGAATATTTTTTTCGCTATTTCAAAGTTTCGAACTTAAACTTCTTTTTTCGTACCTACCATGCGTTTTCGCCCCCTTAAGTATTTTGGTTTGTTTTTAATTTAACGCTTCTGGCATACACCAATTAATAAAAAAAAAACAAATCCTTACGGAAAATAGCAACTTGTTGTCAAAATTAAAAAAAAACCGATGGTGTACTTATTATTTTGACCAAGCTGAAAACCCACTTCAAAGCTAATATCGGTAGGGACTAAGAAAATAGGGGGATGCCATTTAGTTTTTCGATTCCGTTGGCATTGTTGTATCCTAATTGTTGTAATGACTATCTATTTGGAGTAATTCAATTTTAAAAAGGGTATGAAAATTTGGCATAAAAAGGTACATGAGTGGTGTACTTATTTTTTTGTCCATATGTGTATATATTCTCAAAAAGTGTGAAGTTGGCGACGTCACATTCGATTTTTTGATTTTTTCTTACGTCATTCGTTTGCCCATCGTTAGCCCACGTTTGCCCAGGAAAAATTTTCGTTTGCCCACCCACCCAAAAAAAGTTATGGACAAAAAACATTTTCAATTTCACTCAATATTTGGAGTGCCTCATCTGGCCACCCTATGCACGCCTCCGAGGTCTAACTTGTACGTTTCGATTGCCCATGGGGTGCCCTCAACAACCCACTAAAAATCGTCGTTTGCCCACTCCTGCGAAAAGAGATATTCACTGAAACCCGTTACTAGTCAGGAATTTCAATCAACAAAAATATCTCATTTTGGCAAATTTGACTACTTCTCGTTCGAATTTATAAAATGTTTTTACACATTTAATTTGCCCCTTGCTAGCGCTCATTTGCCTAGAAAAAATTTTCGTTTGCCCACCCCCTGAAAAAAAGTTATTGGCAAAAAACCTTCCTCATATAAATTTCACTCAATTATTTTGAATGCCCGATCTGGCCACCCTAAATACGCCATGTCAATCGGACTTAGCCACTTTGATTGCCCATGAAGGGCCCTCGTTTGCCCAGGAAAAATCATCGTTTGCCCACCCCCTGAAAAAAAGTTATTGGCATAAAACCTTCTACATAGACATTCCACTCAACTATTTGAATGCCCTATCTGGCCACCCTAAACACTCCAGGGCAATCAGACCTAGCCACTTTGATTGCCCATGAGGGGCCCTCGTATGCCCCGAAAAAAATCGTCGTTTGCCCACCCCCTGAAAAAAAGTTATTGGCAAAAAACCTTCCACATAGACATTTCACTCCATATATATATATTCTCAAAAAGTGTGAAGTTGGCGACGTCACATTCGATTTTTTGATTTTTTCTTACGTCATTCGTTAGCCCATCGTTAGCCCACGTTTGCCCAGGAAAAATTTTCGTTTTGCCCACCCACCCAAAAAAAGTTATGGACAAAAAACATTTTCAATTTCACTCAATATTTGGAGTGCCTCATCTGGCCACCCTATGCACGCCTCCGAGGTCTGACTTATACGTTTCGATTGCCCATTGGGTGCCCTCAACAACCCACTACAAATCGTCGTTTGCCCACCCCTGCGAAAAGAGATATTCACTGCAAATCGTCACTAGTCAGGAATTTCACTCAACAAAAATATCCCATTTTCGTAAATTTGACTGCTTCCCGTTCTAATTTTCAATATGCTTTTACACATTTAATTTGCCTATCGCCAGCTCTCATTTGCCCAACAAAAATTTTCGTTTGCCCACCCCCTGAAAAAAAGCTATTGGCAAAAATATTTTCCACATATAAATTTCACTCAATTAGTAGTGTGCCTGATCTGACCACCTTATAATAATACTTCCGGGTTTCATTACAAGGTGTTCGGAAACTTCTACATATTATGTGATTTCTTCCCAAAATGTTGTTTGTAGCATCCTGCGAACGCTTTTTGATGCTAGAACCATATCTGAAAAGTTCACATACGTTAGCTTTTAATAATACATATATAATTGGCGTGTTTTTTGTACGCCGGTTTAGGTTAGTTTAGCGTAACTACATGGGGTTACAATAAAAACATGACCCATACAGGTTATGTCTTCTTCTATTTGCTTGCCTCGTTCTTTATACCTACCGCTCCATGGTTTCGCGTTGCTCGACCTGCGGTGTAGGCACATCGCCCGTTTTGGCGGTAATATCTCAGCATATTTCTACAGGCAGCTCTATCTTGGATCGTGTCATCGCCGAAACCAATGCGTTGTTGTTGCTTTTTCATTTGACATATCCAGGGTTCTTCGGTCTGCCTCTGGCCTTGGGTCCATCAAGTCAGGTTATGTATTATTGTAAAATAACCTACACAGGAGTACAAAAAAACACGTCTAATATTTCTGCTTGGAGACAATGAGCTGGGTGCTTGGGTATCTCCCCTTTACAAAAGATTTCAAATATATTAGTATTGATATAAGTATACAGGGTGTCCCGCATTAGGTGGTCAATACTGTACGGGTTGATAGCGCAACTATATCAATACTAATATATTTGAAATCTTTTGTAAAGGGGAGATACCCAAGCACCCAGCTCATTGTCTCCAAGCAGAAATATTAGACGTGTTTTTTTGTACTCCTGTGTAGGTTATTTTACAATAATACATAACCTGACTTGATGGACCCAAGGCCAGAGGCAGACCGAAGAACCCTGAATATGTCAAATGAAAAAGCAACAACAACGCATTGGTTTCGGCGATGACACGATCCAAGATAGAGCTGCCTGTAGAAATATGCTGAGATATTACCGCCAAAACGGGCGATGTGCCTACACCGCAGGTCGAGCAACGCGAAACCATGGAGCGGTAGGTATAAAGAACGAGGCAAGCAAATAGAAGAAGACATAACCTGTATGGGTCATGTTTTTATTGTAACCCCATGTAGTTACGCTAAACTAACCTAAACCGGCGTACAAAAAACACGCCAATTATATATGTATTATTAAAAGCTAACGTATGTGAACTTTTCAGATATGGTTCTAGCATCAAAAAGCGTTCGCAGGATGCTACAAACAACATTTTGGGAAGAAATCACATAATATGTAGAAGTTTCCGAACACCTTGTAATGAAACCCGGAAGTATTATTATAAGGTGGTCAGATCAGGCACACTACTAATTGAGTGAAATTTATATGTGGAAAATATTTTTGCCAATAGCTTTTTTTCGGGGGGTGGGCAAACGAAAATTTTTGTTGGGCAAATGAGAGCTGGCGATAGGCAAATTAAATGTGTAAAAGCATATTGAAAATTAGAACGGGAAGCAGTCAAATTTACGAAAATGGGATATTTTTGTTGAGTGAAATTCCTGACTAGTGACGATTTGCAGTGAATATCTCTTTTCGCAGGGGTGGGCAAACGACGATTTGTAGTGGGTTGTTGAGGGCACCCAATGGGCAATCGAAACGTATAAGTCAGACCTCGGAGGCGTGCATAGGGTGGCCAGATGAGGCACTCCAAATATTGAGTGAAATTGAAAATGTTTTTTGTCCATAACTTTTTTTGGGTGGGTGGGCAAACGAAAATTTGTCCTGGGCAAACGTGGGCTAACGATGGGCTAACGAATGACGTAAGAAAAAATCAAAAAACCGAATGTGACGTCGCCAACTTCACACTTTTTGAGAATATACATATATATATGGAGTGAAATGTCTATGTGGAAGGTTTTTTGCCAATAACTTTTTTTCAGGGGGTGGGCAAACGACGATTTTTTCGGGGTATACGAGGGCCCCTCATGGGCAATCAAAGTGGCTAAGTCCGATTGCCCTGGAGTGTTTAAAGTGGCCAGATAGGGCATTCAAATAGTTGAGTGGAATGTCTATGTAGAAGGTTTTATGCCAATAACTTTTTTTCAGGGGGTGGGCAAACGATGATTTTTCCTGGGCAAACGAGGGCCCTTCATGGGGAATCAAAGTGGCTAAGTCCGATTGACCTGGCGTATTTAGGGTGGCCAGATCGGGCATTCAAAATAATTGAGTGAAATTTATATGAGGAAGGTTTTTTGCCAATAACTTTTTTTCAGGGGGTGGGCAAACGAAAATTTTTGCTAGGCAAATGAGCGCTGGCGAGAGGCAAATTAAATGTGTAAAAACATTTTAAAAATTCGAACGGGAAGTAGTCAAATTTACCAAAATGAGATATTTTTGTTGAGTGAAATTCCTGACTAGTAACGGTTTTCAGTGAATATCTCTTTTCGCAGGTGTGGGCAAACGACGATTTTTAGTGGGTTGTTGAGGGCACCCAATGGGCAATCGAAACGTACAAGTCAGACCTCGGAGGCGTGCATAGGGTGGTAGATGAGGCACTCCAAATATTGAGTGAAATTGAAAATGTTTTTTGTCCATAACTTTTTTTGGGTGGGTGGGCAAACGAAAATTTTTCCTGGGCAAACGTGGGCTAACGATGGGCTAACGAATGACGTAAGAAAAAATCAAAAAATCGAATGTGACGTCGCCAACTTCACACTTTTTGAGAATATATATATATGGAGTGAAATGTCTATGTGGAAGGTTTTTTGCCAATAACTTTTTTTCAGGGGGTGGGCAAACGATGATTTTTGCGGGGCATCCGAGGGCCCCTCATGGGCAATCAAAGTGGCTACGTCCGATTGCCCTGGCGTGTTAAGGGTGGCCAGATAGGGCATTCAAATAGTTGAGTGGAATGTCTATGTAGAAGGTTTTATGCCAATAACTTTTTTTCAGGGGGTGGGCAAACGATGATTTTTCCTGGGCAAACGAGGGCCCTTCATGGGCAATCAAAGTGGCTAAGTCCGATTGACCTGGCGTATTTAGGGTGGCCAGATCGGGCATTCAAAATAATTGAGTGAAATTTATATGAGGAAGGTTTTTTGCCAATAACTTTTTTTCAGGGGGTGGGCAAACGAAAATTTTTGCTAGGCAAATGAGCGCTGGCAAGGGGAAAATTAAATGTGTAAAAACATTTTATAAATTCGAACGGGAAGTAGTCAAATTTGCCAAAATGAGATATTTTTGTTGATTGAAATTCCTGACTAGTAACGGGTTTCAGTGAATATCTCTTTTCGCAGGGGTGGGCAAACGACGATTTTTAGTGGGTTGTTGAGGGCACCCAATGGGCAATCGAAACGTACCAGTCAGACCTCGGAGGCGTGCATAGGGTGGCCAGATGAGGCACTCCAAATATTGAGTGAAATTGAAAATGTTTTTTGTCCATAACTTTTTTTGGGTGGGTGGGCAAACGTGGGCTAACGATGGGCAAACGAATGACGTAAGAAAAAATCAAAAAATCGAATGTGACGTCGCCAACTTCACACTTTTTTGTTTGTTTTTGCAATAACTTTTTTTGGGTGGGTGGGCAAACGAAAATTTTTCCTGGGCAAACGTGGGCAAACGAACTGTGTAATAAAAAATAAAAAAATCGAAAGTGACTTTGTAATGACGCTGTGCCTCACGCCAAGATGGCGCTACTTCTGTCCGATGGTGGCCAACTTCACCTCTTGGGACAGACGGAAATACCACCAGAGGGCGTGGGCACAGTGGCATGTGTGAACAACTTCACCTCATTTAGCGGCTGTCAAATTGACCACCACATGGTCGGCCATTTAGTTGTCAACCACCGGTGCTTACGGACGTCGCCACAAAGAAAAAAAAGGTAATTTTTCTTCGGGATTTATACCAAGGAAATCCATTCTCTTATAAATCTTCCTTGCCCTGTAGGGTACCGTGCCCCGCCGAGCAATTGAGCTTGAGCGGTAACATTACAATCGTGTATGTAAAATTCTGGAAGGATTTAGCTGCAAGGGTGGCTGCCAACGTACCGTTTGATTTGTGTAAGACTTAGCTCCAGCGTTTGTCACCAGTGTGCGGTTAATATCTGGAAGCAGGAACTATTTCAAGCGGTGGTTAGCGGGAAAAAAAGGTAAGAAAAGAAAACAAGAAGAAAAACAAAAAAGAAAAGAGAACCACCCATTTACGCCTTTTTTTTTAGCTGGCACCCATTCGAATCCTCAGCCCCTTGCAAAGCAAGAGAAGATTTAGAAGGAAACACTCGAGGCAGGCCGCTTCACCCACTTGTAAGGCAAGTGGGCTTGGAAGTCGGCACAAAAGTTGCCCTGCAAGAGATTGAGGTTAGGACGTATTCAACCCCAAAAAGTTGCCCTGCAAGAGATTGAGGTTAGGACGTATTCAACCCCAAAAAGTTGCCCTGCAAGAGATTGAGGTTAGGACGTATTCAACCCCAAAAAGTTGCCCTGCAAGAGATTGAGGTTAGGACGTATTCAACCCCAAAAAGTTGCCCTGCAAGAGATTGAGGTTAGGACGTAGTCAACCCCGAAAGTGCCCCTGCGGGAGAGATTGTGGTTAGTTTCGGCGTCAGTATTTGCAGTCAACCAGCGTTCAGACCAGACACAAACTGCCAAACGTCAAGCGGAGGGAAAACGACAAAAAAAATCCAAGGTGTGATCAATCCATGTATTCTTATTGAATGTTAAATGTTGTCCGTATCAAAACTAGTCCACACGTAAATAAGAAGAAGAAAACTCGCCAATTTTTTTAGTAAATTCAGTGTAATCGGTTTTTTTTTTTACAATTTAAATTCGGGTTGTGTTTGATATAAAAAAAAAAAACAAAGAATAAAATTATAATTATTACTGCGAAGATGTAAAGTAAGTGCATCCTGCACGACGGGAGTCTTCTCTCCTTTTGTAGTTAAGTAATTATTAGTTGTCCATCCCACTGGGGAAATATTGTCCACGTAGTATCGGCCGTTGCTGTGTGTTGTCCTAGTAGTCGAGTATAAAAAGAGAAAAAATTGTTTTTAAATGATTGAATCGAATAATCGTGCAGGAAGTAATAACTAAAATATAGTACTTCAAAGAAAAAAAATATAATAGAAGAAAAAGGACTTAACAGAAAAAAAATATATCCGACCAAGAGCACTTTATTGTAAAAATCTTGATATGGTGAATAAATTTTGGTAGCGTATAGAAATCATGATTGTTTAAAAGCGAATAGGTAACGGAGAGAGGGGTAGTTTGCCCAGGAGGAGATGAGTTGCATAAACGAGTAACGAATAAAAACCCCAAAACATCCCAGTAAAAATAATGTAATGGCGGCCAACGATTTCTGCATTGATTCAAATAACCTGCGACCAAGTATACCTCGACGGTTGAGCTAGCGGAACCGGAAGGGATGTTTAGGTAGGCCGTAAAACCTCTTTGGAGGGCCATTACAACTTCGCCAACTTCACAAATTTTTTTTTGTTTTTGTAATAACTTTTTTTGAGGGGGTGGGCAAACGAAAATTTTTCCTGGGCAAACGTGGGCTAACGATGGGCAAACGATTTGGACAAAAAAAAGTTAAAAAATCGAATGTGAAGTCGCCAACTTCACACACCTCACCATCAACATCCCCCGCGGAGCCAGCTCTTGAGCAGTTAGCAGAACCAGGCCCTCCCGTTCTACCCCCCAAACAGTAGAGGAGGTGAGTCTTGCCATACAGTCGCTTCAAAATAATAAAGCGCCCGGCGCTGACGAGATCCCAGCAGAACTGCTGAAGCATGGTGGAACGTGCCTGACCAACGCTATACATGTGCTACTGCTGAAAATATGGAACGACGAGGAAATCCCCGAACATTGGCGCAAAAGCATAATCTGCCCAATCCACAAAAAGAGTGACAAGCTGAAGTGTGAGAATTACAGGGGCATATCATTAGTTTGTATGGCCTATAAGATATTATCGAAAATTCTTGAAAAGAGAATTAATCCGTACGCAGAACGAATCATTGGCGAGTATCAAGGCGGCTTCAGACCTGGTCGCTCAACGACCGATCAGCTTTTCACAGTGAAGCTACTACTCCAAAAGTGCTGGGAATATAACATCGACGTACCAAATCTTTGTCGACTTCAAGCAGGCATACGACAGTATCGATCGAAGTGTACTGTACAACATTATGCTGAATTTTGGTATACCGGCAAAGTTAGTGCGACTCACAAGGATGACGATGACTAATACCGTCTCGCAGGTCAGAGTGCAGAGTCGACTCACTGACCTATTTGAAACTCGTACTGGACTTAAGCAGGGCGACGGGCTGGCGCCGACGCTCTTCAACCTTGCTTTATAGTATGTAATTCGAGCCATGAATATGGACAGCAGCGGAACGCTACTCATCAAGTCGACTCAATTAGTAGCGTACGCCGACGATATCAACATCATGTCTCGAAGGTTGGGTGATGCAGAAAGCCTTCTGCATAACCTCAATAACGCCGCAAAGGAAGTTGGACTACATATCAACGAAAGCAAAACAAAGGCCATGATGCAATCGAAAACAAGGACGCCAGCAAATTCAAGCATCACAGTGGGGGACCTTAGTATCGATTATGTAGACAACTTCAACTATCTGGGTTGTAACTTATCACAGGACGCCAACGAAACCGACGAAATTAAGCGACGGATACAACTACCCAATAAGACATATTTATCGGTCCTCCCTATAATAAATTCGAAACTTGCGCACAGGAACACGAAGCTCCGCGTGTACAAAACGATCATCCGACCCGTGCTATGTTATGGCTGCGAAACATGGACCCTCACCCAAGCCTCCGAAATTTTGCAAGACCGATTCGAACGAAAGGTCCTTCGGCGAATTTTCGGGGCCGTTCGCGAGCGAGACCAATGGCGTATCCGGTACAACCATGAGTTGTATCAATTGTACGATGAGCGTTTACAATGGGCGGGGCATGTACAACGGATGGACGATAATCGCATGCCAAAGAAAGTGATGAACGCACAACGAATTGACGGAGCGAGGTTGCGTGGACGACCGAGAGCTCGCTGGGAGAACTCCGTAGGTGAAGACGCCCACCAGCTGCTGGGCTTCCGAAACTGGAGGACAAGGTCGCGTAACCGCGACAATTGGAGGTCAACGATTCAGGCGGCCAAGGCCCGACGTCGGGCTATCGTGCCACATTGATGATGATGAGATATCTTAGGTTAGCATTTAACTGAATAAATATTGTTTCATATTGATTTTTAAAATTTGTGTTTTTGCTAACTTGACAGGGGTTGTTTTAAGGGGAAGGAGGGGCGCGGCAAATTTTTTGAAGGGGTGAGTACGTTGAGTTACACATAAAGGATCGAACTTATTACAGTTTGTTTGATGACGATGTTTAAAACTTGAGTTTTTGCGCTATAACGATAAAAGCAATTAGGGGTAGTTTTTAGGGTGTAGAGGGGCGCGGCAAATGTGCCCTGTGGCATGGGTCGCGAATAATGCCACCGCCTTTCCCGGCTTGTCGTAGAAGGCGACTACAAAGGGACCTAATCCAGTGTGGATAAGCATGCGCCGAGGGATGCATGGTCAAGATGGTGCTTGGCCGCTAGTATGCGAAGGTCGCAGGCAACGATGACATCTGAAGCCTGAGGCACATTTCAACATCAACAAGACCTCCCATAGGTTAGTGTGTGTGAGTGTGTGTATGGGTTGCCGTGTCTGGAGATAGCCGGCGGACGTAAAAGGAAAGTCCATAAATTTATTTATTTCCACACACTAGTGCCAAAATACACAACCTTTCTCCAAAAGGTGTAAAAGAATGGAAGGCCTTATGGAAATTCACGCAAATATAAGCACTACCTGGGCACTACTTCTGCTATGCGGTTGAGTGATCCCGGGGCGAACCTAGTTCGCGCCAGAGCTCGACGGTTTCCGGGGGCAAGCAATATAAGGCAGTCCAATTACATTGTGGAGAAGCTGAGGGTTGCAAGCTTGAATGTCGGTTCCATGACGTCAAAGAGCGAGGAGATTGAGGATATCATGAAGCGGAGGGGGATAGACATTATGTGCGTGCAAGAGACGAAGTGGCGAAGTACGCATATCGACAGAGCCCGGTTTCTTACGAATTCCATGAAGTACAAATTGTACTACTATGGAGTTACAAACCAAAGAAACGGAGTTGGCATTATTCTGGCGTCCTCTTTACTTGGCAGCACAATAAGTGTCGCGAAGAGAAGTGATCGCTTGATCAGCATCAAATTGGTTATCTGCGGAAGGGTGTGGAACGTAATAAGTGCATACGCTCCCCAAGTGGGACTGTCACCAGAAGAAAAAGAGGCATTTTGGAACGACGTTGACACCCTGATTCAGACCATTCCAGATACCGACTTGGTGTTCTTGGGAGGAGATTTAAATGGCCATGTGGGTGAATCAAATTATGATTACGAGGATTGCCATGGTGGGAAGGGTAGCCCTTCAACGGTCAGAAATGACGAAGGTGAAGCTATTCTGACCATGTGCAGATCGCATGGTTTGGTCATCCTAAATACATGGTTTGTGAAAAACGAGAGACACCTGATCACCTACAGTAGTGGACACGGAGATAGGAAACACGAAACGCAGATCGATTACCACCTCTGCTTCGATTTTATGAGAAGGTGGGTAAAAGACTGCAGGGTGATCTTGGGTGAATCTGTCGTCAGCCAACATCGTTTGCTCCTGTCAGAATTTATTTTGAAAGCAGGAGGAGCAAGAAATAGAAGAACTCCCAAGCCAGTCGAAAAAATCAAGTGGCACAATCTCACAAACGACAACTTTGAACCTGTAGTGACTCCATTCATTGATAAAATGACGGAGTGGTTTCAAAACAACACCATCTACCCCGAGCACAGTCCAACACAAATGTGGAATAGTTTCGCTGAAATGTCAGTAAGTGAGGCGGAAAAGGTACTTGGAGTTTCGAAAGGTCCACTCCACACGAAGAAAGAAACATGGTGGTGGAACACTGAAACTAAGGAAGCAGTGCAAGCCAAATCGAACGCATTTAAGCCATGGACGAAATGTGAGTCAAGCAGTGAAACCGAACGGGTTCAACTTCGCGAAAATTACAGTGGAACCTCGCTAAGTTGACCACTCTAGGGCGGAAAAATTTTGGTCAAGATAGAGAGGTGGTCAACTTAAGGAGTTTGTTTGGAATAGAGATTTTGGGTAAACAAAACAAAACATACTATGAAAAAGTCAAGTAACATATATATTTTCTCGTGCATTATTCCTATCAACATAAAAATACGTTCAAACAATAAATTCGATAAAAGTGGCCATCTCATAAGTATTATTAGGGAGGCCAGGAAGCACAACATCTGAGGCATCTTCGTGGTTTTCGTTTTTTGTTGTGTCTGCATCCAAAACAAATCCTGCTTTTCTGAAACATTGTTGGATGGAAATCTCAGACACCTTTTTCCAAGCAGAACTGATCCATAATACAGCCTCCAAAACGTTGATAGACATTTTGTTAGGAACTTGGGCTTCAACATTTTTGAATATGAATGCTTCCAATAATGTCGTGTGATAGAAGGTTTTAAACAGTTTTATCACGCCTTGGTCAAGTGGTTGAAGGATAGACGTGGCATTTGGCATCTGAGAGGCCTTTTACATGCGGGTGTGCCAGGCAATTATCAACAAACAGTAAACCGCTTGTGTACTACAACTTAAATTTCAATATGTACTACAACTTAAATTTCGGCAATAAAAATTTATCTAGAGCTGTCAAGAGTTCAAAGGCCCATAAAGTGAATGAAGCCACATTCATTTGGTTTAAAAGAATGCGTTCTATTAATACTAGAATTTCAGGGCAGGGTAGGAAGCAGCCCTTTAATTTGCTGCGAAATAAAACGTGACAGATCTAAAGCCTCAATTGGTTGGCTTGAAAAATCCCAAAACAGGCATGAGATATCACAAAAAGTTCTTTGTGGAGACTCGTATGAAGTTTCGCCAGAAACTGTGACTGACTTTTATGAAAATTTTAAGATCCTTGTCGAAGGATACAGTTTAAACGATGTTTTTAATACAGACAAGTGTGGCTTTTTTTTACAGAATATTACCAAATCGTAGTTTAGTGGCAAACAGCGATGTGTGTAAAAGCGGAAAACTTTCAAAAGAAAGATTTACCGTATTGCTAGCTGCTAGTGCCAGCGGTGAAAAACTGGCTCCACTGGTAATTAGAAAATCTAAATCGCCAAGAGCCTTCAAATCCACTAGCTGCTAGTGCCAGCGGTGAAAAACTGGCTCCACTGGTAATAGGGTAATCTAAATCGCCAAGAGCCTTCAAATCCGTAGACGTAAAGGCATTGCAAATTCTCTTCAAATACAATAAAAAGGCCTGGATGATTGGCGAATTCGAGGAATGGCTCCATCAAGTTGAACGGATTTGAAGGCTCTTGGCGATTTAGATTTTCCTACATATTACCACTGGAGACAGTTTTTCACCGCTGGCACTAGCAGCTAGCAATACGATCAATCTTTCTTTTGAAAGTTTTCCGCTTTTACACGCATCGCTCTTTGCCACTAAACTACGATTTGGTAAAGTTCTGTAAAAAGCCACACTTGTCTGTATTAAAAACATCGTTTAAACTGTATCCTTCGACAAGGATCTTAAAATTTTTGTGAAAATCAGTCACAGTTTCTGGCGAAACTTCATTCGAATCTCCACAAAGAACTTTTTGTGATATCTCATAAATTTTTATTGCCGAAATTTAAGTTGTAGTATACGTCATTTCTTTTTTTGATATTATTAATTGTTGTCTTGCTGACACCAAACTTTCAGCAGCTTTCCTTTCAGAAGAATGTTCTAAGAACTTCAACACTTCGATTTTTTTTGCAGGCAGAGTTCAGTACTTTTCTTTTTTGAAACCATTGTATATAACCAAAACAAAACAAAAACATTCACCAAACGGCTCTTAAAAACTTACATTAGAAACATCTTGTACAAAATGCGTTTTTAAAATTTTAAACAAATTTAAATTCTAATTTTTCTTAAAAAAATTGCTTCTAATTTCCGTAAAAAAAATATACTAAGGATTGTCGCATTTTTTACGAACAAATAGTACTCGATTACAAGTAAAATATTTTTTCCCTAACATTTAAAGATCAGAAAGCATGTTCATTAGACTCTTCCTGTATTATTAAGCTTACTCGACTGCTTACTGCTTCCATAATTTTTGCTCTCTTTTTTTATCGATTGAACACATGAAGGAAGGATATGTATGATGTTTCACCCGGTCTAAATAATGAGAGCGAAAGTTATAGAAGTTTCTTTTCACAAAATCACGTAAAAATGAAAATTTTTGTACAAAATGCTGAAACAATTCAAGTATACATACCACGTAAATGTGAATTTTATCTATAAAATTGCCCAACAAATAACATAAATTGTTATTAATTTTCCTAATCTTTCCTTCACTACTTGTTCACTGCGTCTAGACCACTTACACGACTAAACCTGCACTTATTTGCAAGGCTAGCATTCAGACTGACCTGTGTTAACATGACACGAATGAGTATATAAAAAACCGACGGTTCATCAATATGTACATCTGGCGCCTGGTCAACTTAAAGAGGTTGAAAATATTCTTTAGTTTTATAAAAAGTGGTCAACTTACAGAATAAGGAGGTGGTGAATATATAGAGGTTTATTTCTTTGAAAATAATGTTAAAGGTGCAAGGGCGGAAAGAAAGTGGTCACCTTAAAGAGGCGGTCATGTTAGAGAGGTGGTCAACTTGAGAGGTTTTACTGTATATGCAATGCCGGAAAAACGTAAAGCGCTTGGTAGCTCAAGCAAAGGCGAAGGCAGCTGAGAAATTCTACCAAGAATTAGAAACTCAGACTGCGTCCGAATGACCGTCTTTGCGCGAGAGACCTAAGCACGACGCCAGGATATTTAGGGTCGCAGCCCAAAGGAGAAGGAACGCTCGGGAAATACAGGCGCCAAAGGACGTGGAGGACGAATGTTGCTGATTGACGATACGGCAATTTGTAGCAGGATGCGAGAGTATTTTGACGAACTTCTAAATGAAGAATTTCCTCGAGCAGCTTTTCGAGATGTTGAGCCGAATACCACAAATATTGAAGATATCTCAGAGGAAGAGGTGATGGAGGCAATGCATCAGATGAAACGCGGAAAGGCAGTAGGACCGGACAATATCCCCGGAATTTTGGTTGAAAATGGAAAATGTCGGGCTTAGTTGGCTCACAGTTCTCTTCAACAAAATCAAAGGCGGGCAACCGATGCCAGATGCTCTCAGGGAAAGTTTTCTTCTTCCTTTCTATAAGAGCAAGGGAGACTCACGCAAACTCAACAACTATAGGGCTATAAAGTTAACACCTCATACACTGAAGATCTACGAGCGAGTTGTCTGCAACCGATTGAGAAAGATTGTGCGGTTGAATGATATTCAATGCGGCTTTGTTGAAGGTCGATCTACAGTCGATGCGATTCAGTGCATTCGTATTGCAATGGAAAAGTATAGAGCAGCACGAAAGGACTTGCACTTTGTGTTCATCGATTTGGAAAAGGCATTCGATAGGGTACCTCGTGATCTGATATGGTTGGCCTTGAGAGTACTTAATGTCCCTGAGGCATATGTCAGGATGATACGAGACATGTATGATGGAGCTACGACTAAGGTTAGATGCACAGCCGGTGCATCAGAAGAAATTCCGGTGAATGTCGGAGTACACCAGGGCAGTGTATTGAGTCCGTTGCTCTTCAACATCATCATGTGCTACTTATTAACACGTATCTCCGACGGCCTAGAAATATCTCTTCTTTTTGCCGATGATATAGTCCTCAGTAGAACAAATATCGTTGCCTTGCAAGCTGCACTTACAAAATGGTGTGACATTCTGGAGGAGCATGGACTGAGAGTAAGTATAACAAAGACTGAGTTCTTATGCTGCCCATTCTCAGACCCAGATGCACCGATACCAGAAATGTACGTCAAAGGAGAGCAGCTTAAGTCTTGTACCAAGTTCAAGTACCTTGGCTCGATGGTGAACAGCTGAGCTACATGCGATGATGACATCAAACATCGCACAAAGGTTGGGTGGATGACGTGGCGAGAAAACTCTGGAGTTTTCTGCGATAAGAAAATGCCACTGAAGCTAAAGGGCAAGTTGTACAAAACGGTTGTACGTCCCGCACTCATGTATGGATCAGAATGCTGGACCATGTATGAAGGTTACGCGAAACAAATGACAGCGACTGAAATGAAAATGTTACGCATGTCAGTTGGTGTAACGAAAAGGGACCACATCAAGAGTAGCTACATCCGAGGCAGCTTGTCCATAGACCAACCAATCACCGAAAAGCTCGAAGACCGACAAATGGATTGGTATTGCCATGTTCAACGGCGTCCGCCTGAGAACCCAGCAAAGAAAGCGATATCAATGGAAGTTCCACTTGATGGACCCAAGGCCAGAGGCCGACCGAAGAACACCTGGATGTGTCAAATGAAAAAGCAACAACAACGCATTGGTCTCGGCGATGACACGATCCAAGATAGAGCTGCCTGTAGAAATATGCTGAGATATTATCGCCAAAACGGGCGATGTGCCTACACTGCAGGTCGAGCAACGCGAAACCATGGAGCGGTATAAAGAACGAGGCAAGGAAGAAGAAGAAGAAGAGGGGCGCGGCAAATTTTTTTAAAGTTCAGATGTTATAAGTGACCCCTTCGGCAAATTCAGGGACACTTTTGGCTTTATGTAAATTCTTAGTTTCGGCGTTACAAGGGTGGTAGTGCTAACTTGACAGGGGTTGTTTTAAGGAGAAGGAGGGGCGCGGCAAATTTTTTGAAGGGGTGCATATCTTCAGTTACACCTAAAGGATCGAACTTATTACAGTTTGTTGAATGATGATGCTTAAAACTTGAGTTTTTGCGCTATAACCATAAAAGCATTTAGGGGTAGTTTTTAGGGTGGAAAGGGGCGCGGCAAATTTTTTTAAAGTTCAGGTGTTATAAGTGACCCCTGCGGCAAATTCAGGGACACTTTTGGTTTTACGTAAACTCTTAGTTTCGGCGTTACAATGGTGGTAGTGCTAACTTGACAGGGGTTGTTTTAAGGGGAAGGAGGGGCGCGGCAAATTTTTTGAAGGAGCAGATATATTTAGTTACACCTAAAAGATCCAACTAATTACAGTTTGTTTGATGACGATGTTTAAAACTTGAGTTTTTGCGCTTTAACCATAAAAGCAATTAGGGGTAGTTTTTAGGGGTGTAGAAGGGCGCGGCAAATTTTTTTAAAGTTCAGGTGTTATAAGTGACCCCTGTGGCAAATTCAGGGACACTTTTGGTTTTATGTAAATTCTTAGTTCCGGCGTTACAAGGGTGGAAGTGCTAACTTGACAGGGGTTGCTGTAAGGGGAAGGAGGGGCGCGGCAAATTTTTTGAAGGGGCAGATATCTTTAGTTACACCTAAAGGATCCAACTAATTACAGTTTGTTTGATGACGATGTTTAAAATTTGAGTTTTTGCGCTATAACCATAAAAGCAATTAGGGGTAGTTTTTAGGGTTGTAGAGGGGCGCGCACCACTAGGGTGGTAGTGCTAACTTGACAGGGATTGTTTTAAGGGGAAGGAGGGGTGCGGCAAATTTTTTAAGGGTGCAGATATCATCATTTACCCCTATAGCATTTGACTGAATAAATGTTGTTTTACGACTATACTATATGATATGATTGATGTTTACGACTATACACGCACCGTAACTATTGACAATAATTTTACTTTGCATATTAGTGTTTTAGTTTTTTTCTGAATATTTTCATCGTATGGCTGTCTAACAATTCCTTATTCAACATCCTTCGGGATATGTAGGTGTCTTAAATGATTTTTATACCCTTCGCTCATAGAGGGAAAGGGTATATTAACTTTGTCATGAAGTTTGTAACGCATTAAAGGAAGCATCTCCGACCATATAAAAAGTATTCATATATGATCAGCATGAATTGGGGAGTCGATTGGGCGATGTCCGTATGTCCGTCTATCTGTCTGTCTGTCTGTCCGTCTGTTGCGACGCGTTTTACTCGGCCAATTTAAAAGCTATTAAGCTGAAATTTTCCACAAATGCTTGTTTTTGCTGCTGGCAGTTTGTATGTTTGAATTGGTAAAATCGGACAATGGGGTCATGGGACTGCCATACAAACCCAACTCCCCAAATTAGGTTCTTCTAAGAAAAACTTGTTTATTTGTGTAGCAATTTCAACCAAATTTCAGACAAATGTGTTTCGATTGATATCACAAAACATATGTAAGAATGGATCAAATCGGACCATGGGGTCATGGGACTGCCATACAAACCTAGCCCCAAATAAGGTTCTTCTAAGCAAAACTTTTTTATTTGTGCACCATCGGACCTTGGGGTCATTTGGCAGCCATACAAACCCAACCCCCCAAATTAGGTTCTTCTAAGAAAAACTTTTTTATTTGTGCACCAATCTCAACCAAATTTCACTCAAATGTTTTTCTATTGATGACACAAAAAATATCTAAGAATGGATCAAATCGGACCATGGGGTCATGGGGCTGCCATACAAACCCAACCCCCCATTTCGGTTCTTCTAAGAAACATATTTTACACCAATTTCACAAAACCTTGAATTAATGTATCTTTATCAAAGCAACTAAAAGGTCAAAACGAATGGAATCGTACTATGGGGCCATGCTCCCGCATCCCCCAATAAAATTTTCTGAGTAAATGTTTTTATTTGCCCACTTATTCCAAACAAACCCCACACGAATATATTGTTTTGTCGACGAAACCGAACTTTTGTATAGACAGGAAGAAAAGAATGGGAGCGAAGGGTATCCAAATTTCGGCCGCGCCCGAAATTAGCCTCGGTCTCGTTTTTTGCTATTTTACTTTCTACACTAGCTCCAACTTTCCATGAGCACATTCCAAATCACCGAGCCGCCAGAATTCATATTTTTCGTTTCAGAATTTATTGAAACTGCCGATACAACAACGAAAAATGATGCCTGTATCGCAGATGGCCTGTCATTTATATTGTCATCAATCTTTCATTTTCGCTTGTTACCAAGCATGTTTTGGCTTTCCATCAAATAGCTGTATGTGTATACAAGGAGATACAAACGAGACCGAGGCGAATTTCGGGCGCGGTCGACATTTGGCCATCCTTCACTATCCTCGGGCTAAAAGTTTTTTTTCGGACGTACCTATGACTTGTGTTTAATCATCCCTCCATTCTTTTTCTTCCGTTTTCACATACTATGTACATACATACAAATTTACAATGATTTTATATGATTAAGCAGAGCTCAATCTGTTGTTTTGCCGGAACCTGTCGTTCACTATGTGGTGATGTTTGTGTTGCCTCCAAAGGTTAATGGTTCGCGATAGTTAAAACAATATGTTATGTGCAGTAACCAATATATTTCAGGCCGGTGGGCCCATCCTCAGGGTTATTACAATCTGCATAAACATTAATGTTTCAATTATAAAAGTTATCGTAATTTACTATAATGCATACCTTAAAATCTTAGATGTAATTAAAAATTGTAAAATTTCGTTGGAACAATATTGCACAAAGGTTCTTTTTGAAAATGTCAATTTAACCCTCATCCAGCGGGATAGGTACAGGTGTACCTTTTTCGTTTTTAAAACACCGTAACTTTTTTGCTATGGGTCCGATCGGTCTGAAATTTTCTGACATCTCTACGATTTTAGTTTAAAATATGTATTCCAAGTTTCAGAAATGTGTGACCACCCATCCCCAAGTTAGGGAGCAAACTTAATCTTACACCCTTTAACGGCGGCAAAGGTACATTTGTACCTTCATATATTTTGCATGAAAGAAAATTTACAAAAGACGAAAATAAAATATTTTTGGTGAATGCTCATGCTTAGAGAGACTTATTATAGCATCAATAAGTTGAGAATCGAGTGATGCACAGAAGTATTTGATTTACGATTTTTATTTGTAATGATCCTTGGAGATATCGATCTATAAGGACTAGGCTAACTCATACAGCGGTTTTTGGTTATTTGACATCAATCAGAAGACTGATTGGCATACCAAACTTTTTGAAATATGTAATGGCTTGCAGGGCCGGATTTAGCCTCTATTGCGCCCCTGGGCAGTAACGAATTTGCCGCCCTCCGCCAGTAGATAAGCTTGAAGGTAGCAGTTGTCACCTCACAAAGAAATGCGTTCATGTGTTCTAAATTTTTTCTTTGTCGATATTTTTGGAAATAATTTGCGAATTACCCCAACAAATAAAATTTCATATATTAGCATCATATTTATCCAGAAAACGTCATATCGAATAAGCCCAAATTTATGAAAGCTCACGGTAAATTTTGAACACACCTTGACCTAATCTGTTTTCGGTGATAAACATAACGAAAACGAAATGGGAAAGCACTTACTGATGTTACTCAGCAAAAATCATTCAGTGCCTAAAAAGTTCTAGATTTTCCTGATTTCAACTGTTAAAAATAATTTTTTATTTTCGGTGGAATTTCACGCTTTCTCTGAAAAAAAAATTGAAAATTCGAAAATTTAAGCGTAAACATTCTTAAAAATTTGGTTAAACCTATTCACCGGATAGAAATTCAAAAATTTGATAGCCAATTACGCATTTCTAATATGGAGACTTGGACCTCTCCCGTAACCAAATCCTTGCTTCCCAGCAAATTTGATGTGGGGACAAATTTTAAAAGTAAATGAACACACAAAAATGTGTGGTTAGATGAGTTAAGGTTTGTGTTCGTAGAGACGACTCATGTGATGATCGCTCGGCGATCGAGGTTAAACTACCGGATTTGAGCACTATTCGCGTATATTTTCTATACAGATATGTTCCTTTAGTTCATAGTCGATACTAGGAAAGTAGAACCATTAAAAAAAAATATTTAAATACGGCTCGAAATTGGATGCAAAATTACGATCGCTGAGCGATCATCACATGAATTGTGTCTACGAACACGTACCTTTACTTGCTTGGAGGCGTCTTGAACTTTCCAAAAGATCGCTATCACCAAAAATATTTTTCGTTTTTTTTTTTAAAGTCTGGGACAATTTTAAAGGATTGAAAACAGGAGCTGGCAGCCAAGTACTCGCGTATTTATATCATTTAATGTGGCTTCAGGCATAATAATCTTAAAAGTGAGGCCAAAAATGATTTATACTCCTACTCTAATTGAACTAAAGGCCGCCACGTCATTCAGAGTGAATGACTGTATGCTTCAAGCAAAATTTTGCGTAGTCCCAATTTTTGAAAGCGGAATCACATTAAAATTTGAGTTGAGGTTGCGATTATGTGCTTGGGATTAAGACGAATATGTACATCTAACTAGAATAAATTAAAAATGCAAATTATTTCCTACAATTATGTTTGAGTTTTCAAAATCCATCTTTCCCATAATTTTAGACCAATGAAAAAATTTAAGAATTTGCCGCCCTTTAAATTCTGCCGCTCCGGGCAGTAGCCCAGGTTGCCCATATGGGAAATCCGGCCCTGATGGCTTGGGGCAACCAATACAATGTATTACGCATTCTTTCCCCCCATAACATCTAGTGAAAATTAGGTTTGTAACAAATGCTAAAATTTTGGATGCCAAAATTTTGGATTTTAGCGGTTGATTTTCTATACTACAAATTCCCATAATTTGTATTCCATCACCTAATATTTATGATTTGTGTAATTCGGGACGTCCACCCGAGTTCCTTTTGAAGTTTCAGCTGAAAACCAGCAGAAGCCTCCAACTAAATTTCTAAATGGATGCTTGGGTGGTACATAAACTTGGTTGAATTGTACGTCGGTACCATATATAGATACCGATAACTGCTATAGAATATGCCACATGTCTTCAGTTTCTTGTTTGAATTTTTCAATCGATCCGTGGATTTAATTACATATACGAGAAAATATATTACAATTAACCAACAACAATCACAATAAAATTTTTAGATATTTTTCTACTACAGGAATTGGCCTGAGTTTAGATTTACAAAGATTAGAGGCTGAAAATTATATTAGCCGATTCTACTTGCTTGTTGCTTGACAGGACCTTTCTTTCGTATAATAACACATTTACTCATTTCTCCAATATATTTATTGCTTCAAATATTGTTGTTTTATGGGAAATAACGAGAAGGTGATAATTATTGACGTTTTTTTTCGTTAGCGATAACGGGTTCTAGTAACAGAATAATATATTGGGGGCAGGGGGTAAATTTTAACCAAACACTCCACAATTCACAAATCAAACATACCAAATTCTTCTAAAATCATTAATGACTTAATTTGAACCGTTTTCTACTTTTCATTTGTAAATCAATTTTAGATTTCGTCAAATTACAATTCCAAGCAACCCATTTTTTCAATTTTCTTTTTAAAATTTTGCCTATTTTCTAAATTTACCCACTCCAAAAATTAAATCCACATAAACCCAACTTCTTAAAACATTCACTTCGGCAAAAACAGTTACTAATTTGTGACTAGTCAGTATAATATAACGGTTTTACGGTCAAAATTCATACAAATAGTGAAGATTTTCATACAAAATGTACTAAGGTACAGGTGTACCTTTGCCGCCGGCAAGCGTTGTAAAAATCTGCCGCTGGATGAGGGTTAAACAGTGAAAAAAAGGACAAAAACATTGACAATAGTATATGTGTATATGTAATTATGTAAACCGCAAAAACGCGGTAAAGACAATTTGAAAAATAGAGTGGGATAATAAATAAGTGTAAATGGGACAAAAACGCGGAGAAAAAAATAAATAATTAAACTAAATAAATAAATAAGTGTATATAGGGACGAAGACGCGATAAAAATTTAATAAATTAAACAATTAAGTGTATATAGGGACAAAACGCGGTAAAAAAATTAAACAAATTGAACAATTAAATGTATATAGAGACAAAAACGCGGTAAAAATGTTTAAAATTAATAGAACAAATAAGTGGTATAAAAAATTATCTACAATTCTTTATTAAATTTATATACACATCGGAATAATGCTTTTTGTCAGTTTTTTCATTACATATTTCGTTTTCATGGATTATTATTTGATTAACCTCTTGTATTTGAAGCTTACGTTTATTAGGTTGATTGGCGAGTATTTTAGCATCTTCAAAATTAAAATGATGGTTATTTTTAATCGAATGTTTCGCCAATGCTGATAGATTATCATTCAGCTGCTTCGTAGTGTCATTTTTGTGTTGAAATTCAATTCAATTCAATTTTTGTTTATTCACAATATAGTTACATGATTTTCAGCTTACATTCTAATAAAAATATATCTTTGTGTGTTGAAACTCCCTAAAAGCAGTGCTTATGGTGGGAGTATGTTTGCTAATGTAATTTAATTAACACATCATTTTAAATAGTTTGTTTTTTACGTCTTAAGATTAGTTTATTATTAACATTATCAATAATTCGAAATTATATGAAGTTAAACTTACATTACAGAATATGTACACATTTATATCTACGAGTAGTAAAAATTATGATTAACTAATTTACAAAAAGTAAAAAGTCGTAAGAAATTCTTCAAAACTTAAATTAAGGAGCCATTTTTTAACTGTATACTTAAAATGATGAAAATAGGTAATATTTCGTATTTCATCAGGCAAAATATTAAAACAAGCTGGTCCAATAAAAGAAATATATCTTTGAGCATGTGATTTGTAATGAAGTGGAATATACATTCTTCTATTATTGTACCGAGTAGATCTGTTGTGTATAGCTGTAATTCTTTGATTTTTAAATGTATAAAATAGTGCGGATTTCACATAAAGTTGTTTTAAACTTAGTACTTTTACCATGGTAAACAAATCCGAGGTAGGGTAACGTCTTGAAAGTGAAAAAATATTTTTTAAAATTACGCGCTGGGTTACATTAACGTTTTCAATATGGACACTATAAGTCCCTCCCCACGCCTTGTTGTTTCAATCTTGTGCCTAATTTCTGGATCGTCTCACCAATATATGATTTTTCACAATCTGAGCAATTAACTTTATATACCACACCAGATTTGTCTTCCTTAGGTATTTTGGTCTTTAAGTTGGTAAACAATGGTTTGACTTTATTTTGTGGTCGCATTGATATATTTACTTCAGGTAGAAAGTATTTACATGATCGTACAATCGATTCACTAAGGGTTGGTATGTAGGGAATCGATGCGTAGTATTTGGTTTGTTCTTGGGTTTGACCCCCATCAGCGTTACATTGTGTGGCATTCATGCTGTTATCACACATGGATATAAAAGCATAGCTTTTTGTCTCAGGGTACGTCTTTGAATTTATGACGTCTTTTATCATTTTATTTTATTTAATTGTTATTGCTTAGAATTGTTTTCATTGTGCTGATGTTTTCCGTCCAAAATTGTCTATGGCTAAGCTTCAAAACTTTACGAATAAAGGACTTAGCTACATTTCGTTTCATTTTCTTAGGATGATTAGAATAATAATTAAGTATCCTGTTGGACGCTATAGGTTTATAGAACCAATTGGTGAAAACGAACTATTCCGAAAGATCATGTCTTAATATCATTTGACGTTGAAAATTGTTTTACGAATATATCTACAACTGTGGCTTTAAATATCGTTGAACGTGACTTCGAACGTCGTATCAGCATGCACACAAAAATTTCGAAAAAGACGTTCCTTAATTTACTTCGTTTCTGTTTGATTGACTGTAATTATTTTAAATATAATGACAAATTCATCTCCATGAAATCAGGCCTTTTCATGGGGTCTAGTCTCGCGCCTATTCTTGTGCAAATTGTCCTGGATGATCTAATTAACGAAACACTGGTTAAGTTAGATTTTTTGCCGCCTTTTTGGTACACATATGTGGATGACCATATTACTGCCATCCCAAAGGACAAAATAGAATACGTCTCAAATATTTTACACGAATATGATGAAAATATAAAATTTACTTATGAGACCCAGTGGCGTAGATAGCTTTTCGGAGAGGAGGGGGATCATTTTGCAAGATTGCTTATACTTTTACGGTTATCAAATGTTGCATTTCAGAATAACAATTTCTGTATTTATTACACTTCAAATTAGCCGTTTCTTCAGCAAATTTTGGTGCAAAATAGATAGCAATTTTGTCATACATATACGAAAAAACTGTGTCCTGAAATAATTTTGGCTTTTTTACTACGGTGAGTGAATCCACAGTATTCCAATTTTCGTAAAAATGTTCGCTACTATGATTGGAGTACCAGACCTTTATATTGGGTTAGATCAGTGGTTCCCAAACTTTTCGGAGTCATAGAACACCTAGCATCGCCGCTTTTCTGGCGGGAACACATTAAAACAGTTCTATGTATGTCCAAAAAAGGGAAATTAAGAAAACGATAAAGTAATTCGTGAGTATATATTTCTAAAATTTACAAACTTACAAAAAGATACTAATTGGAGAATTACTCCTCTCCGCCTCTCCTTTTCACCGGAACTAAGGACATTGCATGATCCCTATTTTTTGCCAAAGAGAGGGCTACCCAATTTTCAAATAGAGGACGAAGCATGCATTTTTTTGTTTCATTTATATGCGATATGGCGCGCTTTGATTTGCGGAAGATGCGATCTAAAGTTTTTGTTTAGGTCTGATGAGTGACAGGAGAGCACGTCCACTGAATAAATATTGAGATCCGGAGGAAATTCATATGAAATGAGAAACAGGGAGTCGCATAAGCGCTGGCCGCATAACGGCATTTAAAACAGACTCTTATGTCCAAAGGCATTATTTTCATCATTATTTTTTTGGAGTAGTTTTCCATAATTTTCATGGAACTTCAATTCAGCAAACCTTAGCGTGGATTTCTTCAGTTGGTTCCGATTGCATTGATTCATCTAGTATTGGAGGGAAAACTACGAACAAGGTGGTTGGGATTTCAGCAATATGAGGAATCGAACCACATAACACATTGCCACAGCTCCCTCCCTCAGAAATACTAATATTGGAATTTGGCTAGGTTCCACAGATTTAACTAACTCTGCCCTATTTCTCTATAAAAACTGTCGAGATAGTGCATTTATAAAAATAAGCCATGCACGTTGAAAACCCTGAAGAAATCCGGCTAATTTAAGTTTTGCGGCTGCCCAGTTTTTCAAGAATTTTTTTTTATGAAAACAACTGCAGGAGGTTACTAATGAAAGCGAGCAAAATTTGTTGAGTTAACATGCTTGAGAGCAGAGTTTTCTAAAATGTACTGAGTGTTTTAGTGAAAAACAAACTTTCGCATTAATTTACCATTTCTTACATCAAGCTTTAAATTTGAAATTCCGAACAAACTCTTGTGGTGAATTGCGCTTAAGACTATGAATGATAGCTGAACGTTCGTTTGAATCACATTCGGAGCAACGACCACGAGGGACCCCAGGATTCACTCGATTTATGAGGAAAAAATTCTTTGAATCGATTCTACCACAAAGACGTCGATCGATAGTATGAGGAAGTACTAAATTTTCTATTGTTGTTCTGAAAATGGTTCCACGTTTTTATGAAACACTACACACGTTTGCTTTGTTTTATGTACCTAAAGTAACAATAAGAAATGTGTGACGGAAGGGGGGGGGGGATTGATCCCCTTGATCCCCCCCTTATCTACGCCACTGATGAGACCGAAAATGATCGCAAGTTAAATTATCTAGATTTGACTTTGCACCGAACACATAATCAAAAAGTCGTCCAATTGGTTCTATAAACCTATAGCGTCCAACAGGATACTTAATTATTATTCTAATCATCCTAAGAAAATGAAACGAAATGTAGCTAAGTCCTTTATTCGTAAAGTTTTGAAGCTTAGCCATAGACAATTTTGGACGGAA
Source organism: Microchrysa polita (assembly GCA_949715475.1). Taxonomy (NCBI): domain Eukaryota; kingdom Metazoa; phylum Arthropoda; class Insecta; order Diptera; family Stratiomyidae; genus Microchrysa; species Microchrysa polita. Next base: position 75,439,197 of record OX454415.1, read on the forward strand.
AACATCAGCACAATGAAAACAATTCTAAGCAATAACAACTATCTAGTCACTTTGGTTGATAAAATGATAAAAGACGTCATAAATTCAAAGACGTACCTTGAGACAAAAAGCTATGCTTTTATATCCATGTGTGATAACAGCATGAATGCCACACAATGTAACGCTGATGGGGGTCAAACCCAAGAACAAACCAAATACTACGCATCGATTCCCTACATACCAACCCTTAGTGAATCGATTGTACGATCATGTAAATACTTTGTACCTGAAGTAAATATATCAATGCGACCACAAAATAAAGTCAAACCATTGTTTACCAACTTAAAGACCAAAATACCTAAGGAAGACAAATCTGGTGTGGTATATAAAGTTAATTGCTCAGATTGTGAAAAATCATATATTGGTGAGACGATCCAGAAATTAGGCACAAGATTGAAACAACACAAAAATGACACTACGAAGCAGCTGAATGATAATCTATCAGCATTGGCGAAACATTCGATTAAAAATAACCATCATTTTAATTTTGAAGATGCTAAAATACTCGCCAATCAACCTAATAAACGTAAGCTTCAAATACAAGAGGTTAATCAAATAATAATCCATGAAAACGAAATATGTAATGAAAAAACTGACAAAAAGCATTATTCCGATGTGTATATAAATTTAATAAAGAATTGTAGATAATTTTTTATACCACTTATTTGATCTATTAATTTTAAACATTTTTACCGCGTTTTTGTCTCTATATACATTTAATTGTTCAATTTGTTTAATTTTTTTACCGCGTTTTGTCCCTATATACACTTAATTGTTTAATTTATTAAATTTTTATCGCGTCTTCGTCCCTATATACACTTATTTATTTATTTAGTTTAATTATTTACTTTTTTTCTCCGCGTTTTTGTCCCATTTACACTTATTTATTATCCCACTCTATTTTTCAAATTGTCTTTACCGCGTTTTTGCGGTTTACATAATTACATATACACATATACTATTGTCAATGTTTTTGTCCTTTTTTTTCACTGTTTAAATTGACATTTTCAAAACGAACCTTTGTGCAATATTGTTCCAACGAAATTTTACAATTTTTAATTACATCTAAGTTTTTAAGGTATGCATTATAGTAAATTACGATAACTTTTATAATTGAAACATTAATGTTTATGCAGATTGTAATAACCCTGAGGATGGGCCCACCGGCCTGAAATATATTGGTTACTGCACATAACATATTGTTTTAACTATCGCGAACCATTCACCTTTGGAGGCAACACAAACATCACCACATACAAATTTGCATATACATATGTCTGTAAGTTCAGTGGCGTCGATAAAACAATATTTGTGTGTTGTTTGGTTGGAATAAGTGAACAAATAAAAACATTATCTCAGAAATCTTTATTGGGGGGATGTGGTAGCATGGCCACATAGTACGATTCCATTTATTTTTACATTTTTTGGTCTTATGTAAAAGACACATTAATTCAAGATTTTGTGAAAATGGTGTATAAAAATGTTGCTTAGAAGAACCCAATTTGGGAGTTGTGTTTGTATGGCAGCCCCATGACCTCATGGTCCGTTTCCATTTATTTTGATATACATATGTTTTTTGACATCAATAGTAACACACTTTAATGAGGTTTGGATGAAATTAATGCACAAATAAAACAACAAATCTTATAAGAACCTAATTTGGAGGGTTGGGTTTGTACGGCAGCCCCCCGACTCCATGGTTCGATTCCATTCATTTTTACATGTCTTGTGGCATCAATAGGAATGCATTTATAATGATTTTTTCGCTTTCTGAGTGGAAGGGTATATTAACTATGTCATGTCATGAATTGTATAACACATCGAAGGAAGCATCTCAGACTATATAAAAAGTATTATAATAGTTGATAAGTATGACGAGGGGAGTCGATTGGGCTATGACCGTCTGTCTGTCTGTTGCGACGCCGTTTACGGAGCTATCGAGCTGAAGTGTAGCACATTTGCTTCTTTATGTTGTAAGCTGTTTGTATGTTTGAATCATCAAAATCAGACCTAGGGGTTATGGGACTACCTTGCGAGCCCGACCCGAATTAGGTTCTTCTAAGAAAAACTTTTTCATTTGTTCACTAATTGCAACCAAACCTCACATTGTGCATTTCTATTTATCCCAACACCGAGGCTAATTCCATAAGCATAATCTTCACTCTCCATCGGTCAAAGGTTTTTTTGGGGCGTACCTATGACTTGGGTGTAACCACTGCCATTTAGATAGGCAGGCCGAACTGCATAGAAACCATCTGTCAATGGTTACGAACCTACGTACCTGTTATTATTGCTATTGTTGAACTACGTGGTACTCAAGGTTCGTAGCCATTGATAATCCGGTTTGTATGAACATGTCGGCCATACCGACTGTTCCGACAAAGTCAATGTAGATGGCGTTTGTTCAATCCTCCTCCCATTATTATACCCTTCGCTCATAGAGTGAAAGGGTATATTGTTTTTGTTACGCCGATATTATGTAACACCTCAAAGGAACCACCGGAGGTATGGCAAAGTATATATATAAATGATCAGGGTCGGTCCCTGAATCGAATAAGCCATGTCTGTCTGTCTGTCTGTCTGTCTGTCTGTCTGTCCGTGTGTCTGTCTGTTAGCACGATAACTCCCGAAATAATGAAGCTAGCGGTTTGAAATTTTGGTCAAATGTTTGTTTTGCTAAAATCTTGGACGGTATTGAAAATGGGCCAAATCGGACCACGGGTTCCCCTACCTCCCATACAAACTACCCCTCCTTGATATTTTAATTCGGCCATAACTTTCGGTAGAATATCGCTATCGACTTGAAATTTTGATCAATGTCTCCTTCTGACATATACTTTGAGTTGATGGAAAGTGGATTAGGTCCGACTACCCCTACCCCTACTTCCCCTACAAAGTTATATTCAGTCATATCTTTTGATAGAATGTCACGAAAAACTTCAAATTAATATCAAATGGTAGCCGTTGGATGTCTTGACAAGGTAATAAAGATGTGTCAGGTCCGACCCATCTACCCCTCCCTCCCCAACAAAAAATATGAAATTGAATATTTTGGGTTTTGCGTGCCTTGCATGACTTGGGGAGTCGATTGGAGCATGTCCGTCTGTCTGTCTGTCTGTCTGTTGCGACGCGTTTTACTCGGCGGGTATTGAAGCTAGCAAGCTGAAATTTTGGACACGTGCTTCTTATTGTTGCAGGCTGTTTGTATGTTTGATTCACCCAAATTGGATCACTGGGTCATGGGGCTGCCATACAAACCTAGCTCCCCAATTTGAGCTCTTCTAACAAAAACTTTTTTATTTGTGTACCAATTTCAACCAAACTCCACAAAAAAGTGTTTCTATACATAACACATAATATATGCAAGAATTGATCAAATCGGACCATGGGGTCATGGGGCTGCCATACAAACCCAACCCCCCATATTGGTTCTTCTAAGAAACATTTTTTTACACTAATTTCACAAAACCTTGAATTAATGTGTCTTTATCAAAGCAACTAAAAAGTTCAAAACGAATGGAATCGTACTGTGGGGTCATGCTCCGGCAACCCCAATAAAATTTTCCGAGTAAATATTTTTATTTGCCCACTTATTTCAACCAAGCCCAAAACTTTTGTCAAGACGGAAGAAAAAGAATGAGGAGGGGGATTAAATACAAGTCATAGGTACGCCCGAAAAAACGTTTAGCCCAAGCGAAGGGTATCCAAATTTCGGCCGCGCCCGAAATTAGCCTCGGCCCCGGGGGTTGGCGAGCGAAGCGAGCAGGGGGCGAAGCCCCCTAGTTTTTGTCCCGTTTTCACATGAGTTCCGTGAGGTCAGTAAAGCAATATTTGTGTGAGTTTTGATTGGAATATAGGTGTGACTCCATAGTAAATTCTTCTTCTTCTTCCTTGCCTCGTTCTTTATACCGCTCCATGGCTTCGCGTTGCTCGACCAGCGGTGTAGGCACATCGCCCGTTTTGGCGATAATATCCCACCATATTTCTACAGGCAGCTCTATCTTGGATCGTGTCATCGCCGAGACCAATGCGTTGTTGTTGCTTTTTCATTTGACACATCCAGGTGTTCTTCGGTCGGCCTCTGGCCTTGGGTCCATCAAGTGGAACTTCCATTGATATCACTTTCTTTGCGGGGTTCTCAGGCGGACGCCGTTGAACATGGCAATACCAATCCATTTGTACATCTTCGAGCTTTTCGGTGATTGGTTGGTCTATGGACAAGCTGCCTTGGATATAGATACTCTTCATGTGGTCCCTTTTCGTTACACCAACTGACATGCGTAACATTTTCATTTCAGTCGCTGTCATTTCTTTCGCGTAACCTTCAAACATGGTTCAGCATTCTGATCCACACATGAGTGCGGGACGTAAAACCGTTTTGTACAACTTGCCCTTTAGCTTCAGTGGCATTTTCTTATCGCAGAAAACTCCAGAGTTTTCTCGCCACGTCATCCACCCAACCTTTGTGCGATGTTTGATGTCATCATCGCATGTAGCTCCGTTGTTCACCATCGAGCCAAGGTACTTGAACTTGGTACAAGACTTAAGCTGCTCTCCTTTGACGTACATATCTGGTATCGGTGCATCTGGGTCTGAGAATGGGCAGCATAAGAACTCAGTCTTTGTCATACTTACCCTCAGTCCATGCTCCTCCAGAATGTCACACCATTTTGTAAGTGCAGCTTGCAAGGCAACGATGCAACAATATGAATGCACTGAATCGCATCGACTGTAGATCGACCTTCAACAAAGCCGCATTGATTGGGTGAATTCACATTGTAAGACGAAACCGGACGGGTAAACTTGCAAGACAAGAACCATCGTTCTTACAATCTGAAATGCACAAATCCTTGTCTGCTGGCCACTACAAAAGCTCTCGCCGTCCGTTTGTTTTAGCTAATAGCCCGACGTCGGGCCTTGGCCGCCTGGATTGAAAACCTCCAATTGTCGCGATCACGCGACCTTGTCCTCCAATTCCGAAAGCCTAGCATCTGGTGGGCGTCCTCACATACAGAATGCTCCCATCAGGCTCTCGTTCGTCCACGCAATCTGGCTCCGTCCACTCGTTGCGCGTTCATCACGTTTTTGGGCATGCGATCATCGTTTATCCTTTGTACATGACCCGCCCATTGCAATCGCTGCAATTTCACGATCTTCGACACCTGTAGCTCATCATACAGCTGATACAACTCAAGGTTGTATCGGATGCGCCATTCACCTCGTTCACGAACGGCCCCGAAGATTCTTCGGAGAACCTTTCGCTCGAATGTGTCCAACAGGTGTTCAGAGTTTTGGGTTAGGGTCCATGCCTCGCAGCCATAGCATAGCACAGGTCGGATGATGGTTTTATACACGTGGAGCTTCGTGTTCCTGTGCACCAGCTTCGAATTCATAATTTGGAGGACCGCAAAGTAACACTTATTAACTAGTTGTATCCGTCGCTTTATCTCATCTGTTTCGTTGGCGTCCCTTGACAAATTGCAACCCAGGTAAGTATAGTTGTCTACATATTCTATATTGAGATCCCCCACTGTGATGCTTGAATTTACTGGCGTTCTTGTTTTTGATTGCATCATGACCTTGGTTTTAGACTCGTTGATATGTAGCCCAACTTCTTTGGCGGCGTTATTGAGATTATGCAGAAGGCTTTCTGCATCACCCAATCTTCGAGACATGATGTTGATGTCGTCGGCATTGGCTACTAGTTGAGTCGTTTTAATGAGTAGCGTTCCGCTGCTGTCCAAATTCATGGCTCGAATCCAGCGCCGGTCCTAGGTATTATGGCGCCCTGTTCATATACTGAAAAGTCGCCCTTCTATACAGGGTGTCTGGAAACTGCCGCATAAACGCACCGGATTGTGTGATTTCCAGCAAAAAAGTTGTACCCCTAATTCCCAACCCTTTATACTCCAATCAACGGGGAGATTTTACCTTGCAAAATTTGGGGACTTCTCAAATTTTTGATATGTTATAAAGACAGGTGGGGTAAGTTAAAATCCAAGTTTGCGTCACTTTCCCCCCTGTGCTCCCGCCGCTATCTTGAAAAAAACATCTAAAATCTGCTCTTTTATCAGTTTGCGGTCTATAACTCGTTCCCAGTCCATTTGAGCACGAAATGTGCCGAGACAATCTTGTAGAGCACAGAATTTTCTATAAATTTCTTCTGACAAGTTTGACTCTACAATCAAAATTGGCAGAGTTATAGCGCAAAGAATATGCTTAAAATTCCAAAAACCATTACTAACAAATTTCAAAACATACTTCGAGAACTCTATACTAAAATGCAGAGGAGGCTATGAGTCATTGTAGGAAATGTTGTATTCTACAAAATTGTCTTGGCAGATTTTGTGCTCAAATGGACTGTAAAGAAGTTACAGGCCAAACACTGATGAAAGGGCCGATTTTAGATGGTTTTTTGAAGATAGCGGCGGGAGCACAGGGGGAAAGTGACGCAAACTTGGATTTTAACTTACCCCACCTGTCTTTATAACATATCAAAAATTTGAGAAGTCCCCAATTTTTGCACGCTAACCCCTATTATTTCGTGTCTATTGATTGGAGTATTAGGTGCCACAGGCATTTGAAGATTTTTTAAAAAATCAGTTTTTATACGAATAAAACACCAATACATATATCGAAAGCCTGACTAGCTAGAATAGCAAACTAAGATGATTATTAGGGACAACAAGTTTACCTTAAAAAAAATAAAACTTACCGCACTAAAATCGGAGAAGAGGTTGGCTTTTCTTAATGAAAATGTATGCTTACTTACTGGAATATGTAGGAAATGCTGGGAAATTCTATAAGCTACATCCGAAAATGGTCTCATAATTTTTCTCGGCCATTTAAAGTATTTTTCGATTCCCCGGTCATTAGATATTTTTCACGATGAAATGACCGGGAAATGGAAAAAAATACATAAAATAGCCGAGAGAGTTATGAAATAATTGTAGCGTATGGAATTACACTGCATTTGCCACATATTCCACGACCACGAGCATTCATTTTCATTGAGAAAATCGCAGCGGACAAACATCTTACTCTCGAGGTCTTTCCTGCGCTTAATATGGATTGCATAGAAAATTTTACGCGGTAAAATCTCTTCCTAAAAACTACAGTATACATTGTACAAAACTCCTCTATCGCCCAGTCTCATACAATTGAAACATGTACTACGAGCTGAGACTACGGGAATGAGCCATCAAGTGAATACGCACATCTCACCTACAACGAGCCTGCAAAGCACCTATTCCCCTCTTTTGCAGAATATAGGGGTGTACGCTCTACAACAATTTCTTATGTGCAAAGTTTCTGCATTGCACAACTCATCACTTCCGCCAAGCATACAATCTATGAAACTAGCGCCCATAGGGCGCCCATCCCGCATATGAAGTGTATGGATTAATTGGAGCATGTTTGCAGTGATGCACAAGTACGAGATATGCGAAGCATTTTTGAGCGCGGACGGATGGAAAGACGTCTCTCGCTCTTCCTCTCGCGTAGATACAATGCGGAAAAGTTTGCAGATGTGTCTTTAAAGGTTTCACGAGTTGCGACTGCGTCGATAGGTCGGTCAAATGGAATGGAATACGATTAGCGTGCGAGTTTGGTTGTTAGCGGAGTTTCTATGTCATTTCTAGAGTCGCGATAGCAGCTGATCTTTGGGAAAACACACCCTTATAATTGAATCAGCTCTAGGTCGTTTAATATGTACAATAGGTGGACGACGTGTATCAATCAATATAAAGTCTTGATCTTAAAGGCATATTGAATTTGTGAATTTGGCGCCCCTTTCGGTTGGCGCCCTGTTCAAGTGCACAGTCTGCTCCTATAGTAGAGCCGGCCCTGCTCGAATCACATACTCCAGAGCCAGGTTGAAGAGCGTCGGCGCCAGCCCGTCGCTTTGCTTGAGTCCAGTACGAGTTTCAAATAGGTCTGTTCTGAACTCTGACCTGCGAGACGGTATTAGTCATCGTCATCCCTATGACTCGCACTAGCTTAGCCGGTATTCCAAAATGCAGCAAAATGTTGTACAGTACGCTTCGATCGATACTGTCGTATGCCTGCTTGAAGTCAACAAATATTTGGTATACGTCGATGTTGTATTCCCAGCACTTCTGTAGTAAAAGCTTCACTGTAAAAAGCTGATCTGTCGTCGAACGACCAGGTCTAAAGCCGCCTTGGTACTCGCCAATGATTTCTTCTGCGTACGGATTAATTCTATTTTCCAGAATCTTAGATAAAATCTTATAGGTCGTACAAACTAATGAGATGCCTCTGTACTTCTCACATTTCAACTTATCCCCTTTTTTGTGGATTGGGCAAATGATACTTTTACGCCAATCTTCCGGGATTATTTCGTCGTTCCATACTTTAACGATAAGTGTGTGTATAGCTCTGGTTGCGCGTTCAGTCCATTGGCAATATGCCTCGTTTTTAGCATCTACCGCATTTCGACATTCTTCATCAAACCAATCATTTCGGGCTCGCCGGGCTTTATATCCCACAACCTCCTCTACGACCCCTTTGATGGTGTCTTTGAGTGTATCCCAGATCTCAAGGGCGCCTTTGTTGCTGATGTTATTTAGCAAGGGCGTCAGCTTCTCCTCAAGGGCAGTCGTGTAAGTGACCACCGTGGCATCATCCAACAATTTGTCAAACGCAAAAATTTTTGCCGGGTTGAACCTCGAATGATGCACAGAAGAAATTCTGCACCTATTAGTCGCCTTCACCAGATAGTGGTCAGAGTCAATATTTGCTCCACGATAGGACCGAACATCCATTATGCTCGATCTCTTGCAGACAAGGCAGTTCAGCTGGAATCTCGTCAGCGCCCGGGGCTTTATTATGTTTTAGTGCTTGCATGGCGAGATCAACTTCATCTACTGTTGGGGGTTGAACGGGATGGCCTGGTTCAGCCATCAGCTCCGGAGCTTCTTGTGTGGGGTTGTTCAGTTGAACATTGAGGAGCTCTTCAAAATGTGGGGCCCAGCGTTTATCAACGCTATCGGTGGCGCTAATGATATTGCCATCCTTATCCTTACAGAGGCTGGTATCCACTTTTAATTGTATTAATCAGCTTGTACGCTTGTCTACTGTTCCTACTAACTAGTCTTTGGTTTATTTGCATCAACTGCTCGTCAAGATGCTTACGTTTCTTACGCCTAATTAACCTATTCGAAAATCGTCGAAGCTCGTCATATTTTGTTTTTTTTTTTTTTTTTGCTCTGGTTGCGCGTTCAGTCCATTGGCAATATGCCTCGTTTTTAGCATCTACCGCATTTTGACATTCTTCATCAAACCAATCATTTCGGGCTCGCCGGGCTTTATATCCCACAACCTCCTCTACGACCCCTTTGATGGTGTCTTTGAGTGTATCCCAGATCTCAAGGGCGCCTTTGTTGCTGATGTTATTTAGCAAGGGCGTCAGCTTCTCCTCAAGGGCAGTCGTGTAAGTGACCACCGTGGCATCATCCAACAATTTGTCAAACGCAAAAATTTTTGCCGGGTTGAACCTCGAATGATGCACAGAAGAAATTCTGCACCTATTAGTCGCCTTCACCATATAGTGGTCAGAGTCAATATTTGCTCCACGATAGGACCGAACATCCATTATGCTCGATCTCTTGCAGACAAGGACGTGGTCAATTTGGTTGACGGTATGTTGATCTGGAGATCTCCGGGTCTGCCTGTGAATGCAACGATGCAAAAAACAGGTAGAGCTAATGACCATATTTCTGGTGGTCGCGAAGTCTATTAGTCGTTGGCCATTGTCGTTACAGTTTTCATGGAAAGTACCCTCCAGTAATCCCCCTATGCCAACTTTCGTTTCCGACTTTGGAGTTAAAATCCCCTAGCAGCAATTTGACATCATTTGATTGAAGTGAATCGAAGAGATTTTCTAGGCGGTGATAGAACTCGTCTTTAACCGCGTCTTCACTGACTTCGGTGGGGGCATGCGCATTTATGAGCCAGAGATTGAAGAACCGGGTTTTAATGCGAATCGCACACAGCCGCTCGTTTATGGGTTTGAAGTCGATAACATGCGACGTTGATTGTTTACAATGAACGCCACTCCAAACTCCCTGTGGCCCGAAGGTTTTCCACTTGTGGAAATTGTGGACGAGTTTCGGTCATCAATCTCGCTACTAAGCCATTTAGTTTCCTGGAGTGCAACAATGCTCAGCTTATATTTTTCGACCTGATCCAAGAGGGCCCTTAAGGCCCCTGGCCTATTCAGGGAGCGTACATTCCAGGTTCCGAGAGAGTAATCAGTTGTTCGTTTGCGATGTCGTCGTTGGGTTGTATCCGTCCAATCCGAGGCTTTCATTCCAGGTTTCTTTACGTAGAATTTTTTCCAAGGATGGGTTGTCGGCCCATCGCTTAACCATGATAGTATTCGTAAAACGAAAGAGGTCCATCATGGAGGCCTCGGAGGTGCTGCTTCGGTGATTGACTGTTCGGTTTTTGTCACCCTATTACGTTTAGTAACCTGAGACGCTGAAGTTGTTAATACAGCACTCAGGCGCAGCGGTTACTCGGATAATGCGGGAAAGTAACGCCCCGTAGAGAAACATAGGAATTGGCTGGAGCCGTTCACCCTATGAAGCTCCTCCTGCATAGCTAAGGGTCCGCAGTTATGCCACAACTGAAGAGGATATAGGAATCGGCCGTAGCCTTCAATCTTTATCTTCCCCCCCTACGGAAGGTGCTGCTTCGGGTTCGGTGATTGACTATTCGGCTTATGTCACCCTATTACGTTTAGTAACGTGAGACGCTGTTAATACTGCACTCAGGCGCAGCAGTTACTCGGATAATGCGGGAAAGTAACGCCCCGTAGAGAAACATAGGAATTGGCCGGGGCCGCTCGCCCTATGAAACTCCTCCTGCATAGCTAAGGGTCCGCAGTTATGCCACAACTGAAAAGGATATAGGAATCGGCCGGAGCTTTTCAACCTTTATCCTCCCCCTCCCCCCTTATTGGGTTTAATACAGGTTTTTTTTTCTGTGTGAGTTAAATATTGATATTTACGTTGATTTAAAAAAGGATCTACCGTCATTCTGTTACTCCCGAAAGCCGAAAATGCTTTAAATTGATCACATACATAGATTCTCCTAAACATCGTGTTTTGAACGACACCCATCATGCTTACTATGCTCCATATAGAAAAATGTCTGGTGTTAATATTACATATTTCTCAAAAATACAAAATCATTTTAATCACAATCTGGAGGACTCGTTCCAAGGAATCCTCTATTTTGATATCGATATCGTCTATATGGCAACAAAAATAAAAACAATTTGCGCCCAAGGACATCTTTCTAATAAGTGTCTAGTCTATACTAAAATACAAAGCGCCTGACAACTGATCTATCATCCAAGTTTCATCTAAATCGGTCAACGGGAAGAGCCAGTGGAATTCATTGAATGGATAGATGCCTTTTCATTTACATCTGAATTTACCGCTATTGTAGTCGATAATCCAAATTGTGGTCTCCGATTCTCAGTCAGCGCCATCAAAGGATCATGCATACCAAATTTGGTGAAGATTGATGATGTTACGCGCAAATAAAAATGTTAGCCCGCTTATCCTTCATATTGTGTTTTTTTTTGTAACAATATAGATCAGGCTAAAAGAGTATTCTTATACCCTATACCTATAAGATGGTATAGGGTATATTGTTTTTTGTTACGCCGATATTATGTAACACGTCAAATGAGCCACCGGAAGTATGGCAAAGTATATATACAAATGATCAGGGTCGGTCCTTGAATCGAATAAGCCATGTCTGTCTGTCTGTTCGCACGATAAGTCCCGAAATAATGAAGCTAGCGATTTGACTTTTTGTCAAATGTTTGTTTTGGTAAAATCTTGGACGGTATTGAAAATGGGCCAAATTGGACCAAGGGTTCCCCTACCTCCCATACAAATTGGTATTTTAATTCGGCCATAACTTTCGATACAAAATCGCTGTCGACTTAAAATTTTGATCAATGTCTCATTCTGACATATACTTTGAGTGGATGAAAAGTCGAGTAGATCCGACTACCACTACCCCTACAAAGTTATATTCAGCCATATCTTTTGATAGAATGTCGTGAAAAACTTCAAGTTAATATCAAATGGTAGCTGTTGGATGCCTTGATTAGATAATAAAGATGTGACAGGTCTGACCCATCTACCCCTCCCTCCCCTACAAAAAATATGAAATTCAATATTTATGGTTTTGCGTGCCTTCTAGGCCTGTAGATGGGTATAGGGTATACACTGATCGTGCTATTCGCACGATTAGAACTCGGTCTCGTTCGTTTTAGAAAATGTATTTTTTTTTTTTGAAAATAGTAGAATTTATCCAGTAGATCAAAAATGGGGGTATTATCTGTAATGTTTAAGAAAAGGAAGATCATACAAAATAAGGTTTATTTTGAAAAATATATTATATTTATTCCATTTTCTACGCAAGCGGATCGTCCATTTCGAGCAATTGCTGGGATACATCTGAAGCGCCAAGTGTCAATTCATATTTCTGCTTATCAACTGAATCAGCAGGATACCAATCATTAGGTTGTATAGATTTTCGGAATCTATGCGGAATAGTTCCTATTGTTGTTATTAGTTTAGCAATAATATAGCCGGGAACATAGACCCATGGAAGCCACTTGACAATAAATACAAAGCATTTGATATAGAACGGTTCGCGATACAGGTAAATAATTGATATGGCGCCATTTATAAACTGGAAAATTGCAATTGTAGGTAAATGTTAGTTAGCAGTTATTTAACTGAAGATACTTACCAAAGTAAAAAGGATGAAAGCAGGTGTTATGTATCTTATAACATAAAATTTCCAAACCGATAAATTCCTCATTAGCATAAATCGAATGTCTCGTAAAAATCTATCCCTGCCGTATATCCAAACGATGATAAGTATTTCCAAGAAGCATATCAATAATTGACTAGCAAATCCCGCCTGTAATAATTGCTTGTATGCCACTGCCACGTACTGGAAAATCATTAAAGCACAAAAATTAATTAATAAATATCTATCCTTAATAAAATGTTTTAATCTCGACTCGTTGCTTTGTCTATCCCGCGGAGTGTTGAGTAACAAAACAGCTGGGTAGTTTTGCAATGACGTAACGTCTCTTAAATTTCTTGTGTTCAGAATTAGGTTAAATGTTTTAACTAGGAAATACTGATGGAGTCCGCAGTCCCCCAAATGAGCAAGAGCAATAAAAATCTTCTGTTTTAGCAAGGTGTGTATGTATGATTTTTTAACATTATACTAAGGTGACCAGATCCTGGAGGGACAAATGCTGTACACAGTGTTGACCAAAACAGCAAAATAGCACCCCCCCCCCCATTCGTATAATGACGGAAATAGATCTGAGTTCTCCAGAGAATCGTCGCTTGGTTTTCGCTCCTCATGGTGTTGGAGCAATGCAATCTCGAGTTCCTTGTACCTCTTTGTGGAAAATTACTATCGTCTAGTATTCCAAAATAAATGATGTCCAAAAAAGAACACAGAATAATCTTATCGACTTTTTATAAATTTCATATTATCTTTATAGTTGAGTTTTCCAAACCGCAGGTGTCTGCGGACCAGTCTGAAATTTAATTACTTTACAGGCCACAACCAAATTCAATGGTGGTTCACTTAAATAGTTTCACCAAAATGTGAGTTTTAGTCGCCACTTGTACTGTGTCGACTTTCTTTTTATTTAAGTATGTATGTATATAGACTATTTTGTGGAACCCTACGTCGGGCGCACCCGGCCTGACAGGCCGATAAAATACTTTCTCGTCTGCTCCACGCTTGTAAAGGTTTGGACCTCTCTCCAAAACTTTACAATCCGTTTACTCGTCTAACTTTGAGAATCTCATACAATGCCTACCTCCAGTCTTCCATGGACATTTAGACAGTTGCGTGGTAAATTCTTCAACATTTAATTTCGGAGCCTCAAGGTACATTCCTAATAACGACTGCCTGCCTTTCATTCGTTTCAATTTTTCTTATAAATCTTGGATACATTATTTTTTTAAATCATATTTTTTCGCCTTTGTTAGAGTTTAATATTTAAACTATATAGTATTCATTGAAGTCATATGTAAAATAAATTATATAAAAATATTATCCTGTTAGTTGAATATATATCCTGTTGATAATAAAACATATTATAAAGATATTCCCCTGACTTTATAACTTTAACAGGTTATGGGCCCAGGAGCAACTCGTAATCAATAAATATAATTAATAAATCACTAAATAAATAATAATAGTGATAAATTAAATATTGAAAATTGTGCATGAAATAAGCACGAAGAATCATGAGCGTTCATATGGAGGTCCTTTGTAAGGACAATTACGATACGTGGAAGATGCAGATGGAAGCCTTATTAATCAAAAACGATGCTTGGGGATACGTTAACGGATCAATAAGGAAGCCTGCAGCTGAAAGCGGTAACGAAATCTCGATTACTGCCGAAAAATCATGGATTGAAAAAGATCAAAAGGCAAAGTCCGATATCGTATTATCAATCAACCCTTCTGAATTAAAACAAATTAAAGGATGTGAAAGTTCAAGAGATGTTTGGTTGAAACTTGAAACCATATATCAATCCAAAGGACCAGCTCGTGAAGCGACGTTACTTAAGCAACTTACTCTTCAAAAAATGGAGGAAAATGATGAAATGTGTAGTCACATCAAGAAATTCTTTGATGCAGTCGACAAACTTGATGAAATGGATGTTGATATAAATCCAGATTTATTAACAATTATGTTATTGTACAGTTTACCATCAAGTTATGAAAATTTTCGATGTGCCATAGAATCACGTGACGAATTGCCTTCACCTGATGTATTGAAAATAAAAATTATGGAAGAAGCCGAAGCGAGGAAACATAATTCAATATCCAACGCCTTATATGTCAAGAAACACAAAAATCAGAAATTTCGAAAGGAAAATAAGAGTGAAATGAACTATTACGATCAAGATAAATTTGCATCGAAATGTACTATATGCAACAAAATTGGTCACAAAGCGACTGAGTGCTGGTATAAGATGAAGAAAAATAAATCAAACTTGAAGAAACATTTTGCAAAAAATGCTGACGACGTATCATTATATATTTCTGCATTGAAAGCTGAAAATGTTAATGAAGCATGGTGTTTGGACAGTGGATGTTCCACACATCTTTGTAAAGATAAAGACAAATTTGAAAACTTAACAGATGTTTCAAATGCAAAATTGAATCTTGCAAGTAATACATCTACGACGATTAGTGCCAAAGGAACTGTAAAAATAAAAGTTTCATTAGAAGATCAGCAAAAGAATGTGAGTCTCAAAAATGTTCTATATGTTCCTGATTTACGCACGAATTTACTATCAGTCGGAAAAATAACTGATAAAGGATATGTCGTAACATTTACAAGAAATACTGCTAATATCATAGATAAAAATGGAAAGTCAATCTTACAAGCCAAAAGAATTGGAGAATTGTATTATATTCAAGAAAACGAAGAATTTGAATGTAAAACAGTAAATGAAAATTTTTCAAATTCATCTGAAGTTTGGCATCGACGAATGGGTCACTTAAATATGAGAAGTTTAGAAGAATCCCTTCGTAATAAAGCAGTTCGTGGATTAAGTTTCGAAAAAGTAAACGAAAAATTGGACTGTGAAGTATGTTTATCAGAAAAAATGACGAGAAATCCATTCCCGAAGAAATCTAACCGTGAATCACAATTATTAGAAATAATTCATAGTGATGTATGTGGTCCTATGCGTATTGAATCAAACGGGAAAGCAAGATATGCAGTAACATTCATTGATGATTATTGAAGATGGTGCGAAGTCAAATTCATTAGAACAAAAGATGAAGTTTTTGAAACTTTCAAAGCCTTTCAAGCAAGTGCCGAGAATCAAACTGGGAGAAAAATTAAATATTTACAAACAGATAACGGCAAAGAATATGTCAATGATAAATTCGATAAGTATTTACGTGAAAGTGGAATCGAAAGAAGATTAACAGTTCCTCATAATCCAAAGCAAAACGGAGTTGCTGAAAGAAAGAATCGTACTCTTACTGAAGTAACGAGATGTCTACTAGCAGATTCACAGCTACCGAAGTCTTTTTGGGCTGAAGCAATGTCAACAGCAAATTATATAGGCAATCGATGTCCTTCAAGCAAGCTGGATGGAAGAACACCTTATGAAAAATGGACTGGCCAAATTCCTAATGTCAGTTACTTTCAAACATTTGGATCAATTGGATATGCGTATAATAACGACCGAACAAGAGGAAAATTCGATTCAAGGTCACGAAAATGCATATTTCTGGGATACTCGAGTGAATCGAAAGGATATCGGGTATGGATTCCTGACAAAAAGAAAATTGAAATAACCAGAAATGTCAAATTTCTAAAATGTCAAAAACCAGTTCACGAAAATGATACAAGAATAGAAAATGAAAATGACACAAGAAATGGAATTGAAAATGAAACAAGAAGAAAAATTGAAATAGAACTGAGTTCAAACAATGAAGAAATATTTCCAAATGAAAATAATAATCAATCAACAACTGAAAATATGGAAGAAGAAAATATTCAGCCAGGGGAAGAGGCACAGCCATCGTCAAGCGAAGAGTCACAGCCATATTCAAGCGAAGAGTCACAGCTATCTTCAAGCGAAGAGTCACAGTCATCCGAAAATCAACCAGGTGAAATACGCAGAGGTAGAGGGAGGCCCAAGAGAATTATGACTGGTAGAAAAGGGCGCCCGAGAAAAGATTACCACGAATATGTGACAAATAACGCAGAATTTGGATACACTGCTGAAACATCAGTTAGAGAGGCTGTTTCCGGAAAAGATGCCATGGAATGGTATCAAGTAATTGGATCAGAAATGAGATCAATAATAAAAAATGACACTTGGGAAATGGTTGATCGACCTCAAGAAAAGCAAATCGTCGGAAGTAGAGTTGTACTTCAAAATAAATATAATCCTGATGGAACTATTAAAAGAAGAAAAGCACGGATAGTAGCGAAAGGTTACACTCAACGACCTGGTGTAGACTTTAACGAAACTTTCGCTCCAGTAGCTCGAATGAGTTCTATTCGGCT
The DNA here is from genome assembly GCA_949715475.1 of Microchrysa polita. Lineage (NCBI taxonomy): Eukaryota > Metazoa > Arthropoda > Insecta > Diptera > Stratiomyidae > Microchrysa > Microchrysa polita. Next base: position 75,456,361 of record OX454415.1, read on the forward strand.
TGTTATGGCTCTCGCAGCGCGATACGGAATGAACATCCATCAGATTGATATAACGACAGCTTATCTGAATGGAACAGTTGATGAAGAAATTTACATGGAAACCCCGGATTTGATCGAAGAAGGGTTAGAAACCATTATTAAAGAAGAACGAAAATCTAGTGACATTTATCGGAAGGCGAAGATAATGCTTGAAAATGTAAGATCCGGAAATAAGGTATGTCTATTAAAAAAGGCACTATATGGTCTTCGTCAAGTGTCAATATAAAACTTAACGAAGTATTATCGAAAATGAATCTCCAACAATTTAATCAAAGCAAGAAAGAGATAACAATGCATCAATGCATCATCCTTGATCGATACGGAATGACAGATTCAAACCCAGTTAGTACTCCTATCGCAACTGGTTCAAAATTAGAAAAACAAATAGATTCAACCTCAGAAGAAAACAATTTACCGTATCGACAGCTTGTGGGAGCATTATCATATTTGGCAGTTTCGACAAGACCGGATATTACCCATGCTGTAAGCATGCTAGGACAATATAACAATTGTTATGGAATATCCCACTGGATTGCAGCTAAGCGCGTACTTCGTTACCTGAAAGGTACAATGAACCTTGGATTATCGTTCAAATCAAACACCAAATCAATATGTGGTTTTGTTGACGCGGACTGGGGAAGCTGCACTGTGGATAGACGTTCTTATACCGGATATGTTTTTACGTTAAGTGGAGGTCCTATATCATGGGAATCAAAGAAGCAACCAACTGTAGCGTTATCTTCGACAGAAGCTGAATATATGGCTCTCACAGAAGCGACAATGCCTTCCTTTGTCGCTTCTGTTTGAAGAAATTTGTTACAGAACTGGGACTTAACGATTTAACCGACGTGGAAGTGTTCAACGACAATATGGGAGCACAAAAGCTCGCTCAAAATCCCATATATCACTCTCGAACAAAACATATTGACATACGCCATCATTTTGTAAGAAATGCACTGGAAGACGGTATAATACGAATTAGTCATGTCAGTACAGAAAATATGACTGCGGATATTTTAACCAAAGGACTTCCTTCACCGAAACATAATCAATGTCTATATTTACTTCAAATGAAAAACGTGGATTAGAAGAAATAACTAGACATTGAGGGGAAGTGTTAGAGTTTAATATTTAAACTATATAGTATTCATTGAAGTCATATGTAAAATAAATTATATAAAAATATTATCCTGTTAGTTGAATATATATCCTGTTGATAATAAAACATATTATAAAGATATTCCCCTGACTTTATAACTTTAACAGCCTTTTCTAAAAAATCTATAATTTTGATTGGGTAGTATTACGTTTAATGCGTTTCTTAGTACTCAATTTAGATTAATTATTTTCCTTAGATACTAATAAATAAATTTCCGAAAACTATTTGAAATTTATAGCAACATGTTAGGAAAAAGGACCAAAATAGATAGGTGGCCTCTCAGGCCGGGTGCGCCTTGTTTTGATTGATGGTGCGCCCGACAGAGGAGTGCCCATTCCTTACAATATTACTCTTCAAGTTTTGCACCAGAATCGAATACTGTAGTCAGTCAGCAGGATTCTGTTTAGGCTTTTTTAGATTTTGTGTCTCGCTGCCTCCAGACTCTGGTCAATAAAGACAACATTTACTTTTAAGGATTTGATTTGTTTACTCTGAATTTGGTCTGCAGTTTGGGATTGATTTTTTTCTGAATTTCAGGAAATCATATTTTCCCACGATTTTGGATTTCTCGTGGAGAGTTATTATTTTTCTGTGAGTAGTGACCAGACATCGCGTGGAGAGTTATTATTTTTCTGTGAGCAGTGCCGAGACCTCACATATGAGCCCATGACAAATGGTTGGAAAACAAATGTTGATAATAAATATATGTACCTGAATCGAAGCAGAGATGAAGACTTGAATCTCTTTTGGTATACTAATAAAATAAATATAAATACCGTTTTAATACGGGCAATCCTAAGCATAGGTTGCACCTAAGGGTTCTTAGCATTGATAGGTAAATTGACGGGGGTGCTGTCTCCTCCTGAAAAGGCTGTCCTTATGTGACCAGGTTGGAGGTTTCACAGTCTCTAATAAGAAAGATATCAGGCTTATCATTCATAATTTGCGATCGAAAATTAGTTCCATAATGCTTGTCAGAGGTTGGGTTGTCAAAAATGCTGTACATTTTGCTGTACGCTTCACAATGCTGTACGATAGGTCTAAATGCTGTACTGTACAGCGAAATGCTGTACGTATGGTCAGCTTACATTATACGGAAGAATTTACGAAATCGTCTACATGTCCTATTTAACTATTTCATAACGCTTCAAGTTGGTGACGCGCCCGCTGTCCGACCAAGTCTAGTGTGCCTCTTTACTTTTGTTTGACTCACCCATGCCAAGTGATTTTTGTCAATTGTTTACAAAAGGGCTTAGTCATCAAAATCTTATCACATCAGCTGGCTCACATGTACAGCTTTGACGGTCCTGGCCAAGTTAACCCTTCAGTCGGCTCGGCACCTACTACAATATGCAATATCAAAATTGGAGGAGATACAACATTGTTCTCTGATTGAATAAAACGATTCCGGCAACACAACAATTCAAACTCAATGCATATTCTGTACCCAATAGGGTATTTTTTTTTTTTAGAAAAAGTGAACTTTTTATCTGTAGAGTAATAACTAGCATTTTTAACCAATAAAAGCATTTATATCATTTTTGTAGATTTACTGGGAACGTTTTTAAGTAGACATATTTCGAGGTGGTATTAGTACAAAAAGGTTTTTCCGTTATTTTCTTCTTTTTTTTTGCTTTTTACTACAGCATTTTCATGGCATATATCTAGAAAAAAGTTTGATTGCATTTTTCAATTCCGCTATCTTTGGGAAAATATTTGGCGTTTTCTCGGTAGATTTTACCATGATATTAGTCTGCAGATTTAGGGAAATAGGTAGAAAGAAAAAGTGAATTTTGATGCGAAAAAATCATTTCATTCTAATTTTTTTCGTAAATTATTTTATATTTTCACTTTTTACCTGAAGAGAAAAATAGGGCGAAAAATTATATGTCTGGACAGACCTATAAATTGCATTTCGTCAAAAACATGCTCAAGACTTCAAAGGATTTTTCCAATTTTTGCAAAATGCTTTAAACAGACAGACCTTTGTGCCGATAGAAGAGTTAAACTATCACCAGTCGTTGGCCGATCCATTATGTCTAAGGTGAATTAAATTGACTGAAATAAAATTTATTGCAAAGCTCATGCAAAGATAAATGCGTATTTATTATATGGACAGAAGGTTTTATCGGCAGGTACCTATCTCTTTCTCGATTTCATGAGTCCTAATCCAGAACACAGTTATCTTTTTGCCAATATTTTGAACATATTTTCTTCGAAATACAAACACTTAATGAATTGCATCGCAATGGCTCAAGTTACGAAAGAGCCTTGAAGCAGTGAGAGCCCGTGCCTTCTTGCACAGGATGGGCACCTTCACGGAAAAAAAATATCTCGGAAACACCTAAAACTAACGACTTTCCACATAAAGTTCGCATTGTATTAAATAGAACCATCAATTTCCGCTTCAATTTCACAGTTGTGCAACCATTTTTTTAGATCAAGCTATTATTTTTTAATTTAGTCATCATTTGCTTTTAACCCTAGAGAGATAATCTACGTCGAATCGACGTACAGAAATTTTTCTTTTTATTATATCTTATTAGTGAAGCTTCATAATTTGTTGGTTCCAAGATTTAACTCAATTCATGTCTGTAGGCGTAATTACGTGGCAAAATTATTGGCTTGGGTGCCACACAGCCTAAGATATTGGGGGTCATAAGTCAAATATACGTCGAATCGACGTATGATTATCTTTAACAAATTTGTACTGAAAAATATTTTAATTGCCCCGAATTGACATTTTTATAAATCTTCATAATGCGAATGTGTATTCACTTGGATATAACCACTAAAAGCCTGTTTCGATAAAGATATCCTTTATTTTAATATATTGAAAGGACAGTCCACTTTCTCCTAGTACCACTTTTTTTAAATTAATATTATATAAACAAACAAATGATAATTTTGCAAAACCACGAGTTTAACAGATTAATAATAGGTGTGTTTTTGTGGTTATCCCGTGCAGGTTTGGGTAACGAAACTTCATATAAAAAAAATGACAGGTGCGTCAGCTGTCATTTTTTTTATGTGGAGTTTCGTTACCCAAACCTGCACGGGATAACCAAAAAAACACACCTATTAAATACAAATGATTATACATCTACCTTTTAGCAACATGTTACTCTTAACAAAGAAGTTATAAGGATGTTAACTAGCAACACGTCGAATCGACGTATGATTATCTTTTCAGGGGTAAAAAATATGATTATCTCTCTAGGGTTAAACGCAGTGTCCTAGTATGTATATAATTATCCCAGCAAACAATTTTATCGTTTTATTCGAAAAATCACAAAAAGGATACGAAAACGATATCATTCAAATGAAAAATTTATCGTAAGCTTGTCTCCCCGACGAAAAATCGCTTTATCGTCATCAATATGTCAGGAATGTGACTCCTATTAACGAAATATCTTCTCATTATTGCAAGGATGATAAAATCGTAATTCTTCCCAACGAGCGAATTACGAAATTGTCAAAATATAAAACGACTAATTTATTCCCATAATTTGTAATCTTAGATAGCTCAGGTGTAGGACGTAGGACTACGAAACGATAGGTGCCCGGTTCGATTCCCAGTAGAAGCAAAGTGTAAAAAGGTAAAGTTAAAATAAGGTAAAAAAAGTTAGGGATGAAATAGAAGAAAAAAATTAGAAAAAAAGGGAAAAATAAAAAAATTTTTTTTTTTTACTTTTTCTATGTATTAGTCTATTATCGCCAAATTATCATCCTGGCGAATTAATATCGGTCACTATTCCTTCACGAAGGGAGTGACGCCTTTAATCCGAAAACGATATGAAATTCGAGAAATGTTTTCTATCAGGCGAATTGAATTCGTATCGCGGACGATAGAAATTGTTTGCTGGGATTAGACTGTCATGCGAACATGCGAAATTTGTTGTGCGCCTTTGGCATTTTCAATAGTCTGAAACAAATCAAAAATGCTAAAAGTGCACAACAATAATGTTCATATTCCTGAAAGTTTATTTTACATTATAAAACATATTACAATGAACACTTCAAATTTATTTATTTAAAATCATTACACAAGAAATTCCAAATTCTCCCGTGAAACATGTTTTCCTACATATAGACCAAGCAATGAAAGCCTAAAAAGGGGGTGTAGAGAACATCGAAGGGGGTGACGATTTTTTTCTTCGGTATTTTATCAGGAGTAGTTAGGAGGTAAAGGTACTAATTTTACTCGGAGCTGAGGGGTGCGCTAACGCGGGGAGAGGGGGTTAAAGGTGCAATTTTGTGCAATTTTTGGTGTTTTGGGCTATATCTCGAAAACGGTGAGTCGCACAGAAAAAAAATGTGAGTAAGCATTAAAGCTTTCTAAATATCCTTGCACTTACATATGCAAAACTCCTAACGGTTCTTCCGATATTGTTCAATAAAAGTAAAAAAAATTTTTTTTTGCATTCTATTGACTCTGCTGTCTCTCCGATTTGTTTTTCAAAAAACTCTTGTAGGGTAAAGTTAGTAAGTGGTAAATTTTCCTTAATTTGATATACTTCTTCTTCGCTTGTCTCCTATCATTCGAGAGTTAAGAGAGTCTCAAGGAAGTATTATTCTATACTCATCAGAATGAAGACAACCATTGTGAAAAAACGGCAGGGGGGGACGGTTTTTTATTTCATGGATCCATAATGGGCGGTTCGGAGTAAGACATAACTACAAGCTCGCGGTCATGAGGTGTGCGCTAACGTGGGGAGGGGGGGGGCTAAAGGATTCATTTTTGCAGGTTGTCGTCTTAATCTTGGAAATATCTCGGAAGCGGTGAGTCGTCCTGAGAGTATTTGTATGGCAGTACTAAAGCCCATTAAATTTCCAAAAATTTATTTGAACACTCAAATGCCGAATTCCTAACGGTTCCCCCGATACAGGTGATTGAAATCCGAAAATTGTTAAAAAATCGTTATGTTGTTTATTTTTTTGGCTCTGGTGTCTCTCGGGACTGTTTTTCGGAAAACTGTTTCACGACCAATTTGTACGATGTTTAATTGGCTCTCATTTAATATACGCCCCGTTGTCCGGCCTTCAATCCGTCAAAAGCTTAGGAGTTAAAACCGAGCTTCCGAATTCAATTTTCTCTATTTTCAAGGATAAAGACAAACATTGTGAAAAACGGCAGTGAGGGGACGGTTTTTTATTTCATGGATCCATAATGGGCGATTCGGAGTAAGACATACTACAAGCTCGCAGTCATGAGGTGTGCGCTAACGTGGGGAGGGGGGGCTAAAGGATTCATTTTTGCAGGTTGTCGACTTAATCTTGGAAATATCTCGGAAGCGGTGAGTCATCCTGAGAGTATTTGTATGGCAGTACTAAAGCCCATTAAACTTCCAAAAATTTATTTGAACACTCAAATGCCGAATTCCTAACGGTTCCCTCGATACAGGTGATTGAAATCCGAAAATTGTTAAAAAATCGTTATTTTGTTTATTTTTTTGGCTCTGGTGTCTCTCGGGATTGTTTTTCGGAAAACTGTTTCACGACCAATTTGTACGATGTTTAAGTGGCTCTCATTTAATATACGCCCCGTTGTCCGGCCTTCAATTCGTCAAAAGCTTAGGAGTTAAAACCGAGCTTCCGAATTCAATTTTCTCTATTTTCAAGGATAAAGACAAACATTGTGAAAAAACGGCAGTGGGGGGACGGTTTTTATTTCATGGATCCATAATGGGCGGTTCGGAGGAAAACATACTAAAAGCACGCGGTCATGGGGAGTGCGCTAACGTTGGGAGAGCGGGTTCAAATATCTCATTCTTGTGCTTATTAGCTCTATCCCCGCTATATCTCCGAAACCGCGAACTCTACGAAAAAAATTTCTGAACAAGAATGAAAGCTTACACAATTTCCTATAAAGTTCACCTTACATGCATAGGTCGAATTCCTAACAGTTATCCAGATATAGCTAATTTAAAAATCACAACATATGTAATTGGTATACATGTATCTATAGATTGGCTATATGCATGTAGGCTGTGTTGATGTTTTCTATGTGAAATTTCTGATTTTTAAATTAGCTATATCTGGATAACTGTTTGGAATTCGACCTATGCATGTAAGATGAACTTTATAGGAAATTGTGTAAGCTTTCATTCTTGTTCAGACATTTTTTTCGTAGAGTTCGCGGTTTCGGAGATATAGCGGGGATAGAGCTAATAAGCACAAGAATGAGATATTTGAACCCGCTCTCCCAACGTTAGCGCACTCCCTATGACCGCGTGCTTTTAGTATGTTTTCCTCCGAACCTCCCATTATGGATCCATGAAATAAAAAACCGTCCCCCCACTGCCGTTTTTTCACAATGTTTGTCTTTATCCTTGAAAATAGAGAAAATTGAATTCGGAAGCTCGGTTTTAACTCTTAAGCTTTTGACTGATTGAAGACAGGACAACGGGGAGCACATCAAATGAAAGCCAATTAAACATCGTACAAATCGGTCGTGAAACAGTTTTCCGAAAAACAATTGCGAGAGACACCAGAGCCAAAAAAAATAAACAAAATAACGATTTTTTAAAAATTTTCGGATTTCAATCACCTGTATCGGGGGAACCGTTAGGGATTTGGCATTTGAGTGTTCAAGTAAGTTTTTGGAAATTTAATGGGCTTTAGTACTGCCATACAAATACTCTCAGGACGACTCACCGCTTCCGAGATATTTCCAAGATTAAGTCGACAACCTGCAAAAATGAATCCTTTAGCCCCCCTCCCCACGTTAGCGCACACCTCATGACTGCGAGCTTGTAGTATGTCTTACTCCGAACCGCCCATTATGGATCCATGAAATAAAAAACCGTCCCCCCACTGCCATCTTTTCACTATGTTTGTCTTTATCCTTGAAAATAGAGAAAATTGAATTCGGAAGCTCGGCTTTAACTCCTAAGCTTTTGACGGATTGAAGGCCGGACAACGGGGCGTATATTAAATGAGAGCCACTTAAACATCGTACAAATTGGTCGTGAAACAGTTTCCGAAAAACAATCCCGAGAGACACCAGAGCCAAAAAATAAACAAAATAACGATTTTTTAACAATTTTCGGATTTTAATCACCTGTATCGGGGGAACCGTTAGGAATTCGGCATTTGAGTGTTCAAATAAGTTTTTGGAAATTTAATGGGCTTTAGTAGGTACTCCCATACAAATACTCTCAGGACGAATCACCGCTTCCGAGATATTTCCAAGATTAAGTCGACAACCAGCAAAAATGAATCCTTTAGCCCCACCTCCCCACGTTAGCGCACACCTCATGACCGCGAGCTTGTAGTTATGTCTTACTCCGAACCGCCCATTATGAACCCATGAAATAAAAAACCGTCCCCCCTGCCGTTTTTTTCACAATGGTTGTCTTCATTCTGATGAGTATAGAATATTACTTCCTTGAGACTCTCTTAACTCTCGAATGATAGGAGACAAGCCAAGAAGAAGTATATCAAATTAAGGAAAATTTACCACTTACTAACTTTACCATACAAAAGTTTTTTGAAAAACAAATCGGAGAGACATCAGAGTCAATAGAATGCAAAAAAATGTTTTTTTTACTTTTATTGAACAATATCGGAAGAACCGTTAGGAGTTTTGCATATGTAAGTGTGAGCAAATATATAGGATATTTAGAAAGCTTTAATGCTTACTCACAACTTTTTTCTGTGCGACTCACCGTTTTCAAGATATAGCCCAAAACACCAAAAATTGCACAAAATTGCACTTTTAACCCCCTCTCCCCGCGTTAGCGCACCCCTCAGCTCCGAGTAAAATTAGTACCTTTACCTCCTAACTACTCCTGACAAAATACCGAAGAAAAGAATCGTCACCCCTTCGATGTTCTCTATAATGTCTTGTTTGCTTGGCCTAATAGCATTGAGCGATCGTTGGTTTTTAGGGTTTTTGTTTTCAACAAACCCTTATGAAATCGATTTTGTCTGTCCGTCCGTCTGTTCACTAAATAACTCGTTAACGGTTCAACCGATTGTCATGAAATTTGGTAGGAATGTGTAGGATGGTTACAGTCTTTGGCACAAATACCTTAGAAGTTGGTAGGAAGAAGATAACAGGGTGTCCCGAACGTTTGACAAAAGTCGACCTGTTTAGTTTTTATCGGAGATTGACTTATGGGTATTTAATTCAAAGATCTAAACGAGTACATCTCATATCAGTTAAAATTTTCCAGTTTCGCGTAACGGTAAAAAATCTATTGGCGTTTAAAGTTAAACTTCCTTTTCGAGCTCCGTTTTTCTAAACCGTTATTGGGATCGATATGAAACTTTGCACAAAGATTGGTCAGTATGGCCTTATATACGTTAAATATTAAGACTGTTGACTATTGCTAAGAAAAATTAAATAACAGTGAATTTGTTGTTTGTAGAATTTCAATTTGCTCGTGTGTAGCCCCTCTTAAGTTTCCTAATATGAAAATTCTGCTAAGTGTTTTTAGAAAATTACATAGGGAATATGTCTACGAATTTTCATTCGAATAACTGTATCCAAACCGGATATATAGTAAGTATTAAGTAAGGGCCTTTCACAATACAAGGGAAGACTCTTAAGCATTTCTTCAATGCATATCTTTTAACATGATGAAACAATGAACATAACATTTGGTGGAAATGCATAGAATGGTAATAGTCTTTGCTACAAATATTTTTGAAGTATGTAGGACCAAGTTAACAGGGAGTCCCAGAATAGCTGCAAAAGTATACTTGTTCAATACTCATAGGAAAGCTTGCGTGGGCTCTTCTGTCAGGGGACACAATAGAATCATTTCATATAAGTTGCTTTTCCTTCACTGAAAAAACAGTAATAGTAGATTTACAGCTAATAATTCAGTTCATATATAAAGCCAAGCCATCCTTACGTTTGCCTGAGTTGTTTTTTGCTCAAAGGCCATCAGAAATCTTTAATCGAAAAATGCCTGTAGATTTGCCTTGGAGTACTTTTATAATTGTGTAATTAGTAAATATATTTTTTGGATTGGTCTAACTAAAGGTGGAGCAGAATGAAAGGCGCTAGGAACGCGTTTACTTAGACCAATCCAAAAATAGATTTACAGGAAGCATTTTATTAATGTTGAGCACAATTCTTATTTATTGCTTATAATATATACATACAAAAAATATTCACTATGCATTAAAATTCTAAAAAACCCTCGTATTGCGGGCGCAGCCCTCTTTACTCCGGTATTTATACCCTTCGCTCATAGAGTGAAAGGGTATATTGTTTTTGTTACGCCGATATTATGTAACACCTCAAAGGAGCCACCGGAGGTATGGCAAAGTATATATATAAATGATCAGGGTCGGTCCCTGAATCGAATAAGCCATGTCTGTCTGTCTGTCTGTCTGTCTGTCCGTGTGTCTGTCTGTTAGCACGATAACTCCCGAAATAATGAAGCTAGCGGTTTGAAATTTTGGTCAAATGTTTTTTTTGCTAAAATCTTGGACGGTATTGAAAATAGGCCAAATCGGACCACGGGTTCCCCTACCTCCCATACAAACTACCCCTCCTTGATATTTTAATTCGGTCATAACTTTCGGTAGAATATCGCTATCGATTTGAAATTTTGATCAATGTCTCATTCTGACATATACTTTGAGTTGATGGAAAGTGGATTAGGTCCGACTACCCCTACCCCTACTTCCCCTACAAAGTTATATTCAGTCATATCTTTTGATAGAATGTCACGAAAAACTTCAAATTAATATCAAATGGTAGCCGTTGGATGTCTTGACAAGGTAATAAAGATGTGTCAGGTCCGACCCATCTACCCCTCCCTCCCCAACAAAAAATATGAAATTGAATATTTTGGGTTTTGCGTGCCTTCTAGGTCTGTACATGGGTAGGGTATACACTCATCGTGCTATTCGCACGATTAGAACTCGGTCTCGTAACTTTGTCATTAAGTTTGTAACGCATTAAAGGAAGCATCTCCGACCATACAAAAAGTATACATCATATATGATCAGCATGACTTGGGGAGTCGATTGGAGCATATCCGTCTGTCTGTCTGTTGCGACGCGTTTTACTCGGCGGGTATTGAAGCTAGCAAGCTGAAATTTTGCACACGTGCTTCTTATCGTTGCAGGCTGTTTGTATGTTTGATTCACTCAAATTGGATCACTGGGTCATGGGGCTGCCATACAAACCTAGCTCCCCAATTTGAGTTCTTCTAAGAAAAACTTTTTTATTTGTGTACCAATTTCAACCAAATTTCACACAAATATGTTTCTATAGATAACACAAAATATATGCAAGATTGGTTAAAATCGGACCATGGGGTCATGGGGCTGCCATACAAACTTAACCCCGCAAATTAGGTTATTCTAAGAAAAACTTTTTTATTTGTACACCAATTTCAACCAAAGTTCACACAAATGTATTTCTATTGATGACACAAAACATATGTAAGATTGAATCAAATCGGACCATGGGGTCATGGGGCTGCCATACAAACCAGACCCCCCATATTGGTTCTTCTAAGAAACTTTTTTTACACCAATTTCACAAAACCTTGAATCAATGTGTCTTTAGCAAAGCAACTAAAAAGTTCAAAACGAATGGAATCGTACTGTGGGGTCATGCTCCGGCAACCCCAATAAAATTTTCCGAGTAAATATTTTTATTTGGCCACTAATTTCAACCAAGCCCAAAACTTTTGTCAAGACGGAAGAAAAAGAATGAGGAGGGGGATTAAATGCAAGTCATAGGTACGCCCGAAAGAACTTTTAGCCCAAGCGAAGGGTATCCAAATTTCGGCCGCGCCCGAAATTAGCCTCGGCCCCGGGGTTGGCGAGCGAAGCGAGCAGGGGGCGAAGCCCCCTAGTTTTTATTCATTTGGACCAGCTCATGGTAACCCAAAAATTATACTTTTTAATTGTCTCTCTACATCATCATCACTCTCATTCTTATTACACTGATTCCATTCGAGCTGCTATAGGCCGGCCTACCTTAACGGTATTGAACTCGATGCCATGGCTCCTAAAAGTTTCATAAATTTCGAATGATTTGTTGTTGTAATTTGGTCACCGGCGCAAGTGGCCTACCTTTGGACCAGGGACGTAGCCAGGATTTTGTTTCGGGAGGGGTCCAAATTTTGCCCCCCGTACTATTTTTTGTTTTCTATAAATTTGATGAAAACGATTTCAACCTTTAAATTGAAATTATGGTCTGTGTTATTATGTTAATTTTACCAGGGTAGTACACTAAGAATTACTACAAGATCCATGTGTCCCGAAAGAAATTAAGGGGAAGTCCTTTTCGAAATGAACAGTGCGATATTGTAAAATATGTGTTACTGGAGATCTTTTGCTAGAACGGTACAGTATTTAATAGCAAAGATTCTAAATTAAAAAGAAGGGAAAGGCTTTTTCGGGGTTTGTTAGGAGCACCGAAAGGAAGATTTAAATTTATGGTTATTTCACTAGGGTCCATCGTTAGAAAAAATATATATTAGAGCTCCAACCAGTGGCACAACTTGGATCTTATCCTGGAAATGGTTAAGGCCACCCATGTTGCTGGATATTTGAGGCTGCTGTCGCAAGTTGATGATGGTCCTATTTTCCAGTAATGATGCTATTCCCGTTGCATTCACAATAATTTTCGATTCAAATTTTTGCGTATTTTAGCGTCGTAAGAACACGAGTCGAGAATCGCTCTTTTCAGCATTGTGGTTGACGAGGAAGGGTTTTAACCCGGGAACACTAACCTTAATTTCAGGCGCTTGTTACTAACCATGAGTCATTTTGACTCACTTAGAAATTGCTGTATTTAAAGTGGAAGAGTATGAAAACTTGTGCCAGAATTCTTCGGAATACATAATTTATACAAGCTATATTAAGAGTTTGTGCATTAGATCCGAATAAACTGTAGAAACAACCAAGAAACCAAATATGCCAACTACAGAATGTAGACGGTTGTTACTAACGTGAGTCATTTTGACTCACAAGAAACGTTCGTTTAGTACTAACCCCGTCACAGAAAAACACAAATAGCTGCTTACCATAAAATCGGAAACGTTTGCTTACTCGGACATTCATTAGAAAACATATTTCTTAAAGAATACATGGGTAGCGGAACCCGATGGGCCAACCGCCCTTTCTACGAAAAATGAAAATATGTGGAATAGGTATGCGTCAAAATGACTCACATTAGTGTTCCCGGGTTAATGTATGTCACAACTGTCTACAAGTTATATCAAGGCGCGCAGCCGGATTTTCGAAAAAAGGCATGGAAAATGCAAAAAACATTGGGATCACTGGCAGGCAGAACTCAAACTTGTGTAGTTCTTATTTTCATATTTTCCTTTCACAATTTCTCGGTCTACCCCTCCCGTTGTTGCGCCACCGTTTCCAACTAATAATACACCGGAGGTATGGCAAAGTATATATATAAATGATCAGGGTCAGTCCCTGAATCGAATAAGCCATTTCTGTCTGTCTGTTAGCACGCCAAATGTTTGTTTTGCTAAAATCTTGGACGGTATTGAAAATGGGCCAAATCGGACCACGGGTTCCCCTACCTCCCATACAAACTACCCCTCCTTGATATTTTAATTCGGCCATAACTTTCCCTACCTCAACTAATGCAGACTTATATAATTTGCGGTATTGATTTTTACTTCCAACTTAGTGAATGGGACGTGTTGAAAATTTGGGTAAATTTGCTTTAGCGGTTGAAAAGATATTCAGAAATACACAAAATTTCAATTTCACATTGGATTTTGATGATTTGATGGCGAACTTCAAGATCGATTTTCGGACCCATTTTTTTAATTTTGGCAACTGCGGGTTTCACTATTTGGAAGAGCACATTTTTTTCTGTGGAAATCACTAAAAAAGTGAAAATCGAAATTTTTACACGATAGCCCCTTTTTAACTTTCCCGGTCACATAAGTAACTGGCAGTGAGGTTATCTTAACATTTTTGAATGCACGGGACATTTTGGACTTCCCGACAACCATGAGTTTAAGCTTGTGGCTACCAGAGGCATTTGCGCAAACCATGAGGGTCAGCCTTTCTTTTTGAAGTTTTCTTCCAAAAACTTTTTTTTCTTCTAGAGTAACGAACGTTTTCGTTGGAAGTTGCCGCCAGTTTAAGCCGGTTTCATCGGCATTGTACATTTGTTCAGCAGTTAGGACCAGTTCCGTGACTTTCGAAGTAAAATTCTCAATAAATGCAGATGTTTCAGACTCATCTGCACTCAACTTCTCTTCACTTATTTGTAAATACCGTATACCATGAAGCTTTTTAAATATTTCAAAACAAGCCACCACTAGCACAAAAATCATTTTTATACTCTTCGCTCATAGAGTGAAAGGGTATATTAACTTTGTCATGAAGTTTGTAACGCATTAAAGGAAGCATCTCCGACCATATAAAAAGTATACATATATGTGATCAGCATATATTGGGGAGTCGATTGGAGCATATCCGTCTGTCTGTTGTTGCGACGCGTTTTACTCGGCGGGTATTGAAGCTAGCAAGCTGAAATTTTGCACACGTGCCTCTTATTGTTGCAGGCTGTTTGTATGTTTGATTCACCCAAATCGGATCACTGGGTCATGGGGCTGCCATACAAACCTAGCTCCCCAGTTTGAGTTCTTCTAAGAAAACCTTTTTTATTTGTGTACTGATTTTAACCAAATTTCACACAAATGTGTTTCTATAGATAACACAAAATATATGCAAGAATGGATCAAAACGGACCATCGGGTCATGGGGCTGCCATACAAACTTAACCCCCCAAATTAGGTTCTTCTAAGAAAAACTTTTCTATTTGTGCACCAATTTCAACCAAATTTCACACAAATGTATTTCTATTGATGACACAAAACATATGTAAGATTGAATCAAAGCGGACCATGGAGTCATGGGGCTGCCATACAAACCAAACCCCCCATATTGGTTCTTCTACACTGTAAAAACAAGGTTGAATTTTACATCGAAAATTCGTTGAATTTTACACCTTTTTCTCGCAAAATTACAGTAAACGTTTATCTTTCAACCAAATTTCTAGTAAACCCACAAAATAGTGTAATATTACACAGATTTTTTAATATTTCTCTATTTTGGTATAATTTACACCACATTTGGTGTGAAGATGTGCCATTACTTTATTTTTGTGTAATTTTCATGTAATATTGCGATTTTGGTGTGAAAATTGCACCTACATTTGTGTAAAACTGAGTGTGCTACAATACTTTTGTGAATTATTGCATTTTCCTGTATCTGTCAAGTGGCTTGTTCTGTGTGCAGTTAGTCTGTTCCGTCCGAAGTGCGTTCGTGTGAGCATCATATTATTGTTGTTGTTATAGCGTTTTTTGATGTTGAACCGAAGGGGGTGTGCCAGCTCTTGGCCGTTGGAATAACGACTAGCTCCAGGACGATTATAATCGAAGAACCGGCTGCCGTAAATATTATTAATTAATTACATAAACCCAGATGTAAATTTACATTTTCGCCGGTGTAAATATACATTTGTTCCAGTGCAAATTTGCTTATTTCTGATTTACATTTACATAATTTTAAGAGTAAGTTTACTTATTTATGTAAGTAATTTTGTAGTAAATATTTACACCGTAAAGTGTAAAATTACTCTCGCTCATATCATGGTGTAAATTTACTACTATAATAGAAGGAAAAAAAGTTTCCTCCTATTATTGGAGTAAATTTTTTTAGAGTGTAAGAAACATTTTTTTACACCAATTTCACAAAACCTTGAATTAATGTGTCTTTATCAAAGCAACTAAAAAGTTCAAAACGAATGGAATCGTACTGTGGGGTTATGCTCCGGCAAACCCAATAAAATTTTCCGAGTAAATATTTTTATTTGCCCACTTATTTCAACCAAGCCCAAAACTTTTGTCAAGACGGAAGAAAAAGAATGAGGAGGGGGATTAAATACAAGTCATAGGTACGCCCGAAAAAACTTTTAGCCCAAGCGAAGGGTATCCAAATTTCGGCCGCGCTCGAAATTAGCCTCGGCCCCGGGGGTTGGCGAGCGAAGCGAGCATGGGGCGAAGCCCCCTAGTTTTTTGTCATTTTATGATCAAAAAAATGTGCTTTTTGTTTTAAAATGATTCCCGATATCGGAGCTTGTCTGCTTCGTTGCTGCTTAAGGCAGATAAACAGAGCTTCTTCAACTTCAGGGAATTCGGCCATTTTAAGCGTTTTTCTGTTCCTAGGGTCGTCATCTACAGAATTAATAAATTTTTCAATTCTGTCTTTGTTTTTCAAAATGTCGTAGACTGTAGCTCGTCCAATATCATAGAATTTAGATATCGCTGTCGGAGTTTCGCCACGTTGGCTTCTTTTAATAATGTCCCATTTACTTTTTAATGTTAACGTTTTGTGTTTACGTTTAGAACTTGAACTATCCATTTTTACAAGACAAGCAAAACTGTACACGTAAGCAAAATTGTTCGAATGCTGCAGACTGACTAAAAAACGCAATTTCGATTTACCTATTTTTTCACGTCGCGACAGGCTCCAGTACATTATGTACAATACGAATAAAAATAGCGATAAGGCTTATTCGCAGGTGCGTCGGACTACCGAGTGTGTCGGATGACTAAACGTCGGACTATCAAGTGCCGGCTGTAGTTAATTTTGGATCGAGTTTCATATAATTTGAATACATTTTACCAAATTGCAGATCTTTAGGGGTAGTTTGCATTGAGTTGAATAGAAATCGAGCTAAAATTAACCCTAGTCTTCTGCACTTAAGGTTTTAAAACTGTTAGAAATAATGAAGCCAGAATAAAATTATGTAAGAAAGAAAATTGAGATGGAAAAATATATTGTTTTTGGGTCAAATCACAAAAATTTTACTTTGAAGTTCTGTAAAAACCAAACCTTTTATCCGATTTTATTGCGGTTAGTTTTATTTTTTAAGTAAATTTGTTGGCTGTAATAATCATTTTATCTTGCTATTCTAGCTAGTATAGCTTTTGAGATATCATGGTTTTAGTCGTACAAAAAAATACTTTTTTAAAAAATCTTCAAATGACTGTGGCAGCTAAAGGGTTAAGTACTGGGGGTATGTTCCTTGCAACTTTTTTGCTAGAAATAACATTAGGAATCCGGTGCGTTTATGCGGCAGTTTCCGGACACCCTGTATAATGTACATGGCCCTTAAAACAGTTATTAGTTTAATAAGTACGTGAAGAAGTAGTAGTAGTAGCATGCAGGATGTGGTGGAGTTATTATACCCTTCGCTCATAGAGTGAAAGGGTATATTAACTTTGTCATGAAGTTTGTAACGCATTAAAGGAAGCATCTGCGACCATATGAAAAGTATACATATATGATCAGCGTGACTTGGGGAGTCGATTGGAGCATGTCCGTCTGTCTGTCTGTCTGTCTGTCTGTCTGTCTGTCTGTCTGTCTGTCTGTTGCGACGCGTTTTACTCGGCGGGTATTGAAGCTGAAATTTTGCACACGTGCTTCTTATCGTTGCAGGCTGTTTGTATGTTTGATTCACCCAAATTGGATCACTGGGTCATGGGGCTGCCATACAAACCTAGCTCCCCAATTTGAGTTCTTCTAAGAAAAACTTTTTTATTTGTGTACCAATTTCAACCAAATTTCACAGAAATGTGTTTCTATAGATAACACAAAATATATGCAAGAATGGATCAAATCGGACTATGGGGTCATGGGGCTGCCATACAAACTTAACCCCCCAAATTAGGTTCTTCTAAGAAAAACTTTTTTATTTGTGCACCAATTTCAACGAAATTTCACACAAATGTATTTCTATTGTTTACACAAAACATATGTAAGAATGGTTGAAATCGGACCATGAGGTCATGGGGCTCCCATACAAATCCAACCCCCCAAATTAGGTTCTTCTAAGAAAAACTTTTTTATTTGTGCACTGATTTCAACCAAATTTCACACAAATGTATTTCTATTGATGACACAAAACATATGTAAGATTGAATGAAATCGGATCATGGGGTCATGGGGCTGCCATACAAACCAAACCCCCCATATTGGTTCTTACCCATTATTTGCGGGTGTGTCGAAAACGAAACATATAATGAAACTAATAATGTAGTGCTTGTACGACACGCAACGAATCGACAGCTATTTTAAACTAAAAATCAATGTCCACTTTAGATATAAAAACCCATAAAATTTTCAATCACAACATTTTTGACTATTTGCGAAAGCGACAAAAACACCTGTTTCGCAAATTTTTGAAATCCTCAAACAAAATCGCTAAATTTCAGAAAATGCTAATAGAATTCATGAAATATCCCCTGGATAAGTAAATTAGAACTGTTTTCTTTGTACTGGTCAAAAATTATTTCAAGCGGATAACGCAAAGTACTCAGAAGTTGCATTTACAAAAAATGTTGCGAAAACGACACATCCGCGCATTAACAGCGTTATATTTGCATCAAGTACATTATGATGTGATTCTTGAAACTGGGATTTGTTATTTTCATAATTGACTTGGAAATCAATGTATGAGAAGCACTCTAACGACATTCCGATACAAGTAAAGTGTCGATACTTCTGTATACCAAAGAATTCTGGTATCGATACTTTTCTTTCTATTTTACTCGGTATCGAAACGATTCGATTCAGGTAACCAGATGAGTACTTTTTGAATCTTTGGTATCTGCCCATACACCCAAATGCTTTCCGGCAATAAATTATTTCGTAAATCGTATCATTATGGCAAAACATAAAGGTGAATGATTTTATACTTGATGTATGTATCATGAAAAACCGATCGGGGAGATGCAGTTCAGCATCTCCTCTCACGTTTGAATACTCCATTATTTTTGGAGGCTATATCTTAGTATGCGGGCAGCTAATATATTCTATATCCTATTCCCAGTGATTCCCAATGTAAACCATCGCAGGCATCGCAGACAATAAATATATTGTTTCCAAACAATGTGCTCTGTGGCCGTGATCGTTCGGTCGCCACTCTCTGAAATAGACACTCATAGAGAAACGATTTTCCAAACTCGGCACGACTCGTCGCTAGTTTATTATTCAGACGAAGATGATAAGAAATATTCTTATCGTAGAATAATAAACTAACAATGCGACTAGGAAGTGGTATGGCTGACAACCGTATCACACTCCGAATTCAGTTGTCTTTGTAACGTTGATGGCTACACACGGTAGTCATCAACGCACCATGCTCCACTAGGAGTTACGGTAATCGAGAGAGAGAGAGAGAAACAATGTGGAAAATAATGTTGTTTTTTTTTTTCGAAATAATATGGGCAATATGAAAACAAGATTTTTCAAATGAATGAATGCGTTTTTGCATAACCTACTAACCTCCCGGACGTAAATAAAGTATATTAAGTACACTCTTGACTCGATAATCCGGATCAATTATTGCAAGGGGTAATCCGGACGATCGGAACATACGGATTAGCGCAATCACTTTTTTTTTCTGAGGAAAAACAGTCCAAATAAATAAATAAGAGGAACAAAAGCCGATAAATGTATTATTTCTTTGAAATTAGTCAGCATCATGTCATTTGCCAAACCGTCCATTTACCATTTCACCCTGAAAATCTCAAATATCCGGACTTGTTCCCAGTACCGTATAGTCCCATGTGGGGCGATGGTGCGTTAACTCAGCCGTTTACAGGCAATTTCGAGTCAACGTTACATTGCATATCATTTCGGAGTGTATATAATGCTGCAAGCACTATAATTTCCTATCCGCACATGTACGGAATTTTTGGACCACGCCGGGATTCGATCTCCGGACCTCTAGATTACTAGCATCGTAGAATGAGACTCAACCAAGTAAGCCACAGAGCGTGGTATAAATATCCGGACTATAGGGTCAAAATTGGTGCCGAAATCCGGACTGTAGAATACGTAGGGGAAACATTTAGTGGTCCGGATTAGCGTGATATCCGGATTAAAGGAGATCCGGATTACCGAGTCAAGACTGTATAATAAAATATTCACTCCCATTTATTTTCATTATGTAAACCATTTTTCTCAAGAAAGTAGATAAGATTTTCCCTTGCAAATTTTGTGTCGCTGTAGTGCGGGTGTGTCGTTTTTGACACATGTCCTGGAAAGGACCCCTGAGGTCATAAGAAAAAAATAGTTACAAATTCTGAATCTAGGATCGAAGAGAACATTTTACATTAATTTTCATCAAATAATTCCCATTGGATCAATACCCGCAAATAATGGGTTAAGAAACATTTTTTACACCAATTTCACAAAACCTTGAATTAATGTGTCTTTATCAAAGCAACTAAAAAGTTCAAAACGAATGGAATCGTACTGTGGGGTCATGCTCCGGCAACCCCAATAAAATTTTCCGAGTAAATATATTTATTTGTCCACTTATTTCAACCAAGCCCAAAACTTTTGTCAAAACGGAAGAAAAAGAATGAGGAGGGGGATTAAATACAAGTCATAGGTACGCCCGAAAAAAAACTTTTAGCCCAAGCGAAGGGTATCCAAATTTCGGCCGCGCCCGAAATTAGCCTCGGCCCCGGGGTTGGCGAGCGAAGCGAGCAGGGGGCGAAGCCCCCTTGTTTTTATCTAATATAATAGACAGTTTTACACTGACGTATAAAAAACCGTATACGTAATTCCCAATTTCCAAGGAAAAATACCCGCGCGAATCGTACGTAAAACTTTTACGAGAGTTTTCAACTAATTTTACAACAGCTCAATCGCGACCCGACAATTTGGACTGCTTAAAGACGTCAAATACACGGAAATATGTCCATGCCTCCTTAGGACCTGCTAAATTATGATATACTGTTTCGTATACGGTAAGCAAGCGAATTTTTATATGGAATGTCAAATTATGTCGTATTATTTCCAACGACTTGCTAAAACTTTCTAATTTCGTGTGTTTAGAATACGTCAACCACAAGTCGCATTCCCTTAGATTACACCAGAGGGCGCTGATGTCAATAACGAGAAATAACTTTGACGTATTGACTTATAGAACAACCACGACTTTCCGGAAGTTTCCGGAAAGTGCGTCACCGAAGTTTCTGGAACAGTGGAAACTAGTAGGTATATAAGGGCGTCGACTAGTATCGACGAATACGTCAGTATAGTTTTACTCGTGAACTATGTCGGATCAATAACTACACTCAGAAAAATCGGCCCGATAAACTTAAAGGTTTTCGTACCATTATTTTAATTGGACGGCCATTTACCAGATTTCTTCACAAAAGCAAACAGATGATTATTATAACTGGTTGAATCCTATTGAGATATTTTGTATGGAATGAGATCTGTCCCGTAAGTCCAACGGGACATCAGATTACATTTTAATCAGTTTGTCCCATTAAATTAACAAGATCTGATATGATTAACTAATAATAGGATGGATCCCATTAAAACAAATACAAAACTAATAAAATCAACTATATCGCTCAGAAAAATGCATCCCGTAAAGTTAATAACTTCTGTCTTATAAATTTAAGAGAGCGCCAAAAGACAAGACTTCTTTCGACAATAGACCAGCTGCATTGTTTTATATAACACCCTATTGCATTAATGGGATAGACCTTTTAATTAAATTTCAAGATCATATAGATGTATTTTGCAAGATAAACAACATCATGCTCCGTAGCCGAGATCTGGTGACCTGGCAAATTTTAAAGAGTACTAGCAAATCGGATGTTCAATTCGATCAGATTACGAGTGAAACGAATTAATTCTTTTTGATCCTATTAATTAAATAAGATATATCCTATTGGAAAATAACATGTGTTTATTTTTAAATCAGTCAACTATTAAAATAAACGGATATTTATCGAGTGAAAGTAATTGTTTCTATATTTTTAAAGTAATCTGGTTTTTCCTATTGACTAAAAATAATGCGACAAAATGATTAGTTCAATGGGATTTCCCATTGAAATTTTTCTGAGTGTAGTCAGTAATCGTAGTCTGGCTGGTGTAGCGGTTAGTGCGCGCACCTTCGGTGCGCAGGGTAAAGAGTTCGAATCTCACCGTGTTCCATGGTGTTTTTCGAACTCACGAGCTTGTGACGGACTATGATCTCACTCAGATGTTAAACGAGTACCCATTTATGGGGATAAATAACACTGCTGAGCGTGATGCTGATCTCATTACCTCAACAAAAGCAGATAAGATCTTGGAAATAGGATGTCACTAACACATCCTGCGGCCTTAGTCTGTAGTCATCAACGTTACAAAGACAACTGAATTCGGAGTGTGATATGGTTGTCAGCCATACCACTTCCTAGTCGCATTGTTAGTTTATTATTCTCTCTCTCTCGATTACCGTAACTCCTAGTGGAGCATGGTGCGTTGATGACCACCGTGTGTAGTTAGCAACGTTACAAAGGCAATTGAATTCGGAGTGTGATTCGGTTGTCAGCCATACCACTTCCTAGTCGCATTGTTAGTTTATTATTCTACGATAAGAATATTTCTTATCATCTTCTTCTAAATAATAAACTTGCGACGAGTCGTGCCGAGTCTGGAAACTCGTTTCCCTATGAGTGTCTATTTCACAGAGTGGCGACCGAACGATCACGGCCACAGAGCACGACAATGTTACAGTTAAGCGAGTGTTATTCATTATTGTGTACGCGAAAATCGGTCGAATCCACTAGAACGTCCATAGAAAAGACGAGAAGTATGTAACAATAATGGACAGTACAGTTTCAGAGTAATAAGCAAAAGAACCGAAAAACTCCAAAAATGTTGGGGTTTTTCGCTATTTGACCCTGTTTTGCAACGTCACGTTATGACTAGACTATAACTGGAATTTCGTATTGTTGCAGACAAAAGTTTGGCTAATTTCAATTTGTATGATTTTCAATGACCGCAGCTATCTGAAATAATAATTATCCTTATCTCAATAATAATAACCCTACAAGAGTGAGGGTTGATTACTCGTACATTTTATATAGTGGTTAGTATAATATTTGAAATAGAATGAATGCAGCAGCAGCAGAAGCGGCCGAATGCAATTTAAATGGGTGGCAGGCTTTTGCTGCCAACATGACATCTCCCATTTAAATTGCATTGGACTGCATTATCGTTGCTGCTGCTGCCGCTATTCTATTTTCACCATTATCGTATAGACAAGATGCACACTATTTTCCGAAAACTTGAATTGAATTATTGAGTGCATTCAGCGAGCACATATTGGAAAGAGCTACTGGAAAGTGTTCTCTCCCCGCGTCCCACTAACCCGCTAATCGGTTCACATGCGATGTATCGAAAATTTCCCCTATATAGCGTTGAATTGGAATGCTACATTTAGATGTGTAGCTGCTACTTGGACTGCTCGATCAACTGTCACGCAGGGACGTAGCCAGGAATTTGTTTCGGGAGGGGTCCAAAATTTGTTGACGTTCATGCCTTTTTATTCGATGTATACCGATGGATTTCATCCGCTTGAAAACAAAAGTGGATCAACGTATATGATCCCTGAGGAATGCCTGATGTTGGTGGAAATTACTTTGAATTAGTTGAAGTTATGGTTACAATCACGGAACGGTATTGTCTGGTTATTCTGTTAATGAGGGGCCACCGAAGTGAACGTTTTTTAGTTTAACTATAGTAAAAGGTTAGATTTAAATTTATGAATCGGTTTGGTAAAATGGGACCAATTTTTGAGAGATTTTAAGATGTAATTTTAACATAAGATTTGTAGTAGTAGATTTACCTCTGAAAAAAACAAAGTTATTAGTGGTCGAACAAGAGGTGTAAAGGATGTAACCCTGGTCATCCTCCAGTTCAAATAATTGAAGGATTGCTAGTTCGTAGATAATTTTCAGTCTTAGCTTTGTCGCCATTTTTAAGTGTTGGCTCGAGGCAAGACATACACTCTAAAAAGTGAATTTAAATTTCCGCTGAAAATGCGGTAATTTTACTCTTTTTCCCGCTTATAATCACATACAGAGTGCATTTTTCAACAATTTCTGTGTAAAATAAAAAAATTACACC
Source organism: Microchrysa polita (assembly GCA_949715475.1). Lineage (NCBI taxonomy): Eukaryota > Metazoa > Arthropoda > Insecta > Diptera > Stratiomyidae > Microchrysa > Microchrysa polita. Next base: position 75,480,512 of record OX454415.1, read on the forward strand.
AAAATCGGTGTGAAATGTATTTTTACGCTACACTTCTGTATAATTCAGATTTTCTGGTGCATTTTTACAACGTTTATGTGTATAATTCGGATTTGTGGTGTATTTTTACAACGTGCAGTTGAAGTTTTACTCATTTTTTGTAGCGTGCTCTCCAGTTGTCATACTTCAATCGGCTGTTCCACATTTTTCCAAAAATTCTCTGCATTTAGAACTCATGTGTACACGCTCTGTGGCTCACTTGCTTGAGTCGCACTCTACGATGCTAGTAATCTAGAGGTCCCGAGATCGAATCTCGGCGTGGTCCAAAATTTCCGTACATGTGCGGATAGGAAATATTTAGTGCTTGCAACATTGCACTCCGAAATGATATGCAATGTAACGTTGACTCGAAATTGCCTATAAACGGCTGAGTTAAGGTACTGAGAAGAAGAACAAGTGTACAGATCGCAAAAAAAAGAACAATTTGCAACCTCCCAGGTATACGAAAAATTGATCAGCAAAACTCGACCGATACTTGTTTATATTTTATATATCCTTAAATAGTTTTATTGATATAGCTTAAATTCCAGTGTTGAGAATTGAGTGATTGGTTAAATAAGCAATGAAAGTGGATACCTTATTTTTTCTGCGCAAATTTCTTTAAACAAATCGGAGAAAAATCATCTGGGCTGGTGTCATTAAAGATGTCAAATTAATTAATATATTTTTTCGAATCTTGGTCTTTTTTCAATTAATCAGAGGGGAAAACTTGGAGACTTGAGAACTAAACAAATTGGAGGAAAATTATATCAGCGAAAAATTAACATATCTACATTACGTTTTCATTTCAGTTGGTTAGAAAGAACAGCGGTCGATCAAACAGCTTGAGTGATAAAACATGAAGCTGTTCTTGAAAACCAATACTTTCAGCAAAATCGGATTCAATGTAGGTTTTCTCGGTTTTGTCCTCCGGGCATTGTAGAAATTTAACAAAATTTATCAATGACAAAGGAACAACTTTAGCATATCTAAATTAAACTTTCCAAAACGGGGTAATTTAGAGAAAAGCGCATATTAGGACAAGAAAATCTAATGTTAACTGCGCGGTGACTCAAATAAACTCATTCCTAATTTCTAACACACGTTGACTTATTTGCAGCTATCGCTTCTAACGTGATTCATAGCCAATATCCCTTAGAAAAAGTATTTCCAGATACCCGAACGTTTTGACATGTTCATTATAACAGTTTTTATGTTATCATCACTAAAATTTCAAAGCCCATTGAAAACATTTCGGGAGGGGTCCGGACCCCATGGACCCCTCCCCTGGCTACGTCCCTGCTGTCACGCACAGCTGCTTGACCGTCAATACTGTAAATTGTTTGTTCACAGTTCAGCTGAAAAAAATGTCATTTCTGAGCCAGGTTTTAGTGAACGTTTTGAAAGGAAAGTTGCAGTTTTAGGTTTTTTGAATTTTGGATTGCCGCAATGTCTGCGGATGTATCAGCTGGTTAGAGAGAACTGACATTTCATGTAGCAAGTCCATTCAGCGAACACAAACTTAGCAGTTTTCCAATTTCTTGTGGTGGGGATATGTAGCACATCCCAATATGTGCTCGCTGAATGCACTCATTGTTTACTTTGTATAGTTACGTCATATTTTGCTTGGTTATGCCATCATATGAAATTGGAAAACATAACGCAATTTCATACAATGGCGTAACCAAGCAAATACAAAAATTTCATTGAATATAATGTAGAAGCTTTGAAAATGATGTGCGTCTTCTTTATAAGATAAGACTAATTGCTAGATAAGATGTACGAGTAATTTGCCATAAGACGAAAATGGAAAGCTATTGGGCCATTTCAGACTGTTAGATGACTGGCCTAGCACGGCGCTTAGTGGTTTTCTACTTTTCAGAAGTCAATCGAGTATTTTTCAATTGGCAGTTTAGTGCAACCGAAATTTAGCGAAAAAAATGGGTAAATTTTCTTGTTAGTATAAGTGATTTTTGTTGCAGCAAACTTTGAGCCAATTTAAAGTTATCAATTACAAAATATCAGTTTGTTTGAAAAAAGTGAAAGTGATTAGCGTTGCATCAATAAAAATTTGACCGTGTATTTGACATTAATTGTTGTGAGTATAAATTAATGAGTCAAAGTACCCAACACAAGGCAAAAATATACTTCTCCCGCTCTCATGACGACTGCACACGAGAGCAGGAAAAGTATATGTTTGCCTACATTCTGCATAGGCCGTATGAATACTAATGCCGGAAATAGGATATATGCAGCAACAGTAACAACAGAGCAATGATAATGCAGTCTAATGCAATTTAAATGAGTGACGTCATGTTGGCAGCAACAGCTATAAAAAGATTTTGCTGCCAACATGACGTCTCCCATTTAAATTGCATTGGACTGCATTATCGTTGCTGCTGCTGTTGCTGCACCCAGTCTGTGTCCAGCATAATACTCATACTCAGACTTCGCAAAAAGGTTAGTACTAGAGAGAAGTAAAACTTGAAAGTGGCCCGCCTAAGAATGGCTCCCCGATTTTTTCTGAAAGTACTCCAATTGTCCCACTTCATCCAATAGGCGTAGTAGAAGCACTAAAGTCATTTTTGGTTACTGATTCGTGAGACCAATGCTGAAAACATTTTGTGCCTGCCCCATAATTATCCCCTTTTCTCGGGAAATACACGTCGAATCGGTACGGCAAAAACTTTAAGGTAATATTGGGTCACAGGTTCCAAATTTGAGGTCAAAAACAAGAAATAAATTTGAATTGCTAGCCCGAGAGTGGTAACCCAGTTTTCTCCGTTTTCACATAAGTTCCGTGGCTCCGATAAAACAGTATTTGAGTGAGGTTTACTTGGAATAATTTAATCAAAGGTTTGGTGAAATTGGTGATGCTAAAAATGTTTCTTAGAAGAACCTAATTTGGGGGTTTAGGTTTGTATGGCAGCCCCATCACCCCATCATCTGATTTTAGCGATTCAAACATACAAACTGCCTGCAGCAAAAACAAGCATTTGTGTAAAATTTCAGCTTCGTAGCTATTAAATTGTCCGAGTAAAACGCGTCGCAACAGACAGACGCCCAATCGACTCCCCAAGTCATGCTGATCATATATGTATACTTTATATGGTCGGAGATGCTTCCTTCAATGCGTTACAAACTTCGTGACAAAGTTAATATACCCTTTCATTCTATGAGCGAAGGCCATAACAAGAAAGAAATTTGGATTGCTAGCCCAAAAGTAACCCAGTTTTCTCCGGAAATAACCGTCAAATTAGAATGGCGGAATCACTAACGCAATTTTGGGCAGCTGATTCCAAAATTTAAGTAAAAAGTATGTGTGTTTTGCACGTTCTAGAGCGGTACACCTCTTCATGCATGCATATTTCACAAGCTTTACCTGTTTCCTCCATCCACCGATATATTCTTTCAAATGCCACAAATCTTTTTTTCCATGTCTCACAAACGAGTTGAATGGAATGCCTGTTTCCACAAATGTTAACCCTTAAATGCATAGCGTACCATATATGGTACATGGCTAGATTTCTGTAAAAGTCTAGCGATTATTAAATTTTTGATTTTTTTTTACTTTTTGCTAAAGTAGACAAAACAAGCTTTCACATAAATTCAATTTTGGCTTCCCGAAGTTTTCCTTGAATTCTCTGTGCGTCGTCAAAGTGAACGAACGTTATTTTTTGTGGAATTTTAAAAGCTATTCTTTAGAGCTAAAAAAATTGGCGAAATTTACCGTTATTTGGAAAAGGAAAAATACTGGTGAGTAAATTGGAATGTGTTATTGACATTCTTTTGAGATTTTGACCAGAAAAAGTAACCAAAGGTATTGTTTGCACCAATTTTGCAACGTACCATATATGGTACACCATGCATTGGGGCATATTCAGAAATATCTATACATACATTCCGATCGTTCTTAGTTGATGAAATTATTCTCCTTTAGTATTGGGTAAGGTAGGATATGTTCATACAATTTTAATAATCAGCTCTTTCGATATGATGGTGCGTTTTATTGGGCCCAGAACAGGTCCAAATAACCTAAATGTTCATACAAATTATGTCACCGATCAATTTTTCCAGGACATTTACTGCCATTTTTTATGAAAGCTAGGTTAATCAGTCCTGTTCAGGATCAAAGGAAACAGAGCTGTCATAGTTTATTGAGAAGGATGTTTTTGTCATTTTGTTTTCTATAGCACACCGGTCAGGGCTTAGCGTTTATGTAGCTGCTTCTTATAATCCCAAATCCCAGTCTTTTTAGCTTGCAAGTATACTGAAAAATTGTCTTTTGTTTTGCCCTTAGGACACGCCACTAAAAAACAGAGCTTCCGTACTTAACATCTTAGTAAGATACTTGGACTTTCGCCAGGACTCAAGCAGCTGTGCATTGATATCCAATTTATTAAACCATTTGATTATGACAAGTATTGTCTTGGAATTTCACGGTCAGGATCCTGAGAAAATGTGCTTCTAGGGTCAACCATTTAATATGGAAGACTATGTGGAGTACCAATTTCGATTAACCAAAAATTAAATGGATGTAATTCTTGTGGACATATCCTGGGAGCTGCACAAATTTGGGTTATAAAGCAGGCAGCAGTTCATTTCCATATTCATATCCTACCAAAGTCAATCCAATCCATATACTTTTCAAGAAAAGAATCCCATGAGCTATGATAAGTCGAAAGAAGTCTCAAGGTATACGTTTGACAGTGAAACATGTTTATAACGAACTATTATATAAAAGATTTATTTTATAACGAGACGGAATTCTAATCGCGCTAATAGAATAATGAGTGCATACATGGGTACAGACCTAGACGTAGACGGCACGCAAAGTCCAAAATAATCAATTCCATGTTTTTTTTTGTAGGGGAAGAATATATACCCCATATGAGTCGGATCTGGCGCACTTTTGATATTTTATAAGGACGTCGAACAGCTACCACTTGACACACATTTGAAGATTTTCCGGACATTCTATCAAAAGATATGGCTAAATTTAGGTTTGTAGGGGTAGATGACCTTCTCGACTTTCCATCAACTTCCAGGATATGTCACAAATAGACATCGATACAAATTTCAATAAGGAATAGGAAACTAATCACGCACCTACTCGAGGTCCCTTTAAAAAAATGAATATTCGCGATTTTCAATAGAAATGACCACCTTTTCTTTAATGAAGAGGAGTTCATTATATCGAGTTTCCACTATAATTTCGATCAAAACTCTCAATAATCATTATCATTTCTTTTTTGCACTGTTCCTATAAAAGTAAGAGGCAGATTAAATAAAATTTGAAAAATGTCTTTCATATGCAACATATGGCCTGAATGCATGGCGTACCATATTTGGTACACAATGCAAATTCTACTATTTTCACTTTTCTGGGAAAACGGGCTATTTCCTGAGAAAATAAAGGCTGATTCCGTGTTCAGTGACCGATTTTACATAAGGGGAGGTCAGTTACGATAACGGGTTCAGACCCCATGCATTTAAGGGTTAATTCTTTCACTCCTCCACTGATACTAGAGGTAGTTCATTTGAAACTTAAATTCCCAATCCGTCAATACTAAACAACTCACCAATTTATAAAAAACACCTACACCATAAATAAAACAGGTCGAAAAGGATAAATTTTGTTTCCACAACAACACAAATAGGCAATTATAGTTTTTACTCATATCATACTTAGTATAGTGATTTTAGCTGAAAAAATGACTAAACCCAAACATCCAAAAAAAGAGCTGACTTTTGGTGCCAAATTGTTCTATGGCCTGACCGCACTACGCAGTAAAAAGTTAGACTTTTTTGCGCGTCACATTTGGGGGGGAGGGGGTGGCAAAGGGGTGAAATTATGATTTTTTGCCAATATCTTGTTAACTGTAATATTTACAGCAGAATGTTCTGAGGACGATTTAAACTACACAAAATTTCCTTTCTAATGAATGATATATTATATCAAATACCTTCTCTTGGCAGATTATATACTAGACCTAAAAACATTCGGTGTAATTTAGATTTTTTGATAGTTACATTTGGCGCCCTAGCTCCTGAAGTAATTTAACTGGAGCCATGGTCATTTGGATAACTATTCCTAACAATATATAGCTGTCCCACACGGAGACTCAGGCTGCCCCGACAAAGCATTCCCCTATACCCCCTATTAACATTTAAAAAAAAGACATGCCTGTAAATTTTCGCCGAATCACAGCAGGCGGGAAAAGTTTTGGTAAATGTTAAGGCTAAGTCCCATTAGACCCTCCACCAAATATTACTTCGATCTGATTAAAACAAAGGGTACCTTCCATACAAAATGACCGGAAAATTGCCTACGATCAAAACTTTAATTTTGGTTGACTTGTTCCCCTATTTCTTAATAAACTAGTGGCATTGAATTTGAATAATTTGTATGGGAGGTACCCTTTGTTTTAATCCGCTCGAAGTAATATTTGGGGGAGGGTCTTATGGGACTTAGCCTTAACGTTTACCAAAATTTTTCCCGCCTGCTGTGATTCGGCGAAAAGTTACAGGCATGCCTTTTTTTTTAATGTTAATAGGGGGTATAGGGGAATACTTTGTCGGGGCAGCCTGAGTCTCCGTGTGGGACAGCTATATATTCTTAGAAATAGTTATCCCAATTACCATGGCTCCAATTAAATTACTTCAGGCGCTAGAGCGCCAAATGTAACTATCAAAAAATCTAAATTACACCGAATGTTTTTAGGTGTAGTATATACTCTGCCAAGAGGGGGTATATGATATAATATATCATTAGAAAGGATATTTTGTGTAGTTTAAATCGTCCTCAGAACATTTTGCTGTAAATATTATAGTTAACAAGATATTAGCGGAAAATCATAATTTCACCCCTTTGCCTCCCCCTCCCCCCCAAATGTGACGCGCAAAAAAGTCTAACTTTTTACTGCGTAATGCGGTCAGACCATAGAACAATTTGACATCAAAAGTCAGCTCTTTTTTTGGATGTTTGGGTCTAGAGCTAAAGTCACTATACTAACTATGCCAAATACGATATTCAAATAACACCCCAGCACAAAATGTTATTTCAGGTATCGTATTCGGAGAGAAATAACAGACTTTTTAATTTAATGACAACCGAAATACGATATAACATCGTATTTCAATATACGAACGCGAGCAGGAGTCCCCCTATTGTGTTTTTTCTGTATATAATTTACCAGAGAAAATCTTAAGTATTATCAAGAGACGCGAGAGCGTATCGCCCGCCAAAGGAAAAAAAACGAAAGCGAACAAGTCTATGATTACCGGAGACAACTTGCTTTTTTGTGTGACAGGGCTACAGCCTTTCAGGCAACATCCCCCAAAAAAATTTTTTTACCAAAATATTTCACATATCCTGTTCTAGTGCCTCCCTAAAAAAAATCTTCGATCGGCACAATAACGGGTAAGATATATGCAATAAACGGTGATATTTTCACCCTCACAGACTTAAGCGAGTAACCCAATTTCAGACTGGAGTCTACCTCTACAGTTGCAGAAAGACTTGCTTCTACTGTCTCTCCCCGTGATGGGATTTTTATGAAATTTGGAAGAGGATCGGTGGTCCTTCTAAAGAATCAATGTCTTCCATTTAGATAAGTGGATGGAATAACGGTAAAATAATAGGTCAAGTTAACAAAAGATTTCCAACAATTGCGTCTTTCGGCTCATCGCACACTGCGACATTGGGACACGGGGACATTGGGACACTAGGATATTGGGACACTGGGAGACTAGGATCCTGGGGCAGTGGGATATTAGGAAATTGGGGCATTAGGGTCTTGGGACATTAGGGCATTAAGACATTGGGGCGTTAGGCACACTGGGACGTGGGGACATCGGGATATTGAGGCATTGGGACATCGGGATATTGGGGCATTGGGACATCGGGATACTGGGACAATGGGACATTGGACCATTGGGATATTGGGACATTGGGATATTAGGACATTAGGACACTGGGAGAATGGGACATTGGGGCACTGGGATATTAGGATATTGGGACATTATTATGACCTTGGGACAATAGGACAATCGGACATTGGGAAACTGGTACATAGGAACATTGGGCCACTGAGACATCGGGATTTTGTGACATTGGGACATCATGATATTGGGACATTGGGGCACTGGGATATTAGGACATTGGGACATTAGCACATTAGGAATTTCGGATATTGGGACATTAGGCACACTGGGGAAACTGCGACATGGGGACATTGGGCCACTGGAACATCGCGATATTCGGACATCGGGATATTAGGACATTGGGACATTAGAACATTGCGATATTGGAACATTGGGATATTGGGACATTAGGACACTGGGATACTGGGACAGGGGGGCACTGGGATATTAGGACATTATGACTTTAGGAGAATAGGACAAACGGACATTGGGCCACTGGTACAGAGGGGCAATGGGCCACTGAGACATCAGGATGTTGTGACATTGGGACATTGGGGCACTGGCATATAAGGACATGTGGACATTAGGGTCTTGGGTCATTAGGACAGTGGGATATTAGGACATTGATACATTAGAACATTGGGACATGGGTGCACTGGGGAAACTTGGATGTGCGAACATTGGGCCACTGGGACATCGGGATATTAGAACATTGGGACACTGGGATGTTGGCACATTGGGATATTGAAACATTGGGATACTGGGACATTAGGGCACTGAGATACAGGGACATGGGGGCACTGGGTCTGGGATATTAGGACATTGGGACATTATCACCTTGGGATAATAGGACAATCGGACATTGGAACACAGGCACATAGGGACTTTGGGCTACAGAGACATCGGGATATTGGAAAACCGGGATATTGAAACAAACTGCGACATTAGGACATGGGGACATTGGGACTGTGGTACATTCGGATATTTGGCTATTGGAACCTTGGGACACCTGGTATACTGCGACATTGGGACACTGACAAGTGGGACATTGAGACATCGGGATATTGGGATATTGGAACATTGGGATGTTGGGACATTTGTACATTGGGACACTGGTACATTAGGACATTGGGCCTTTGGGAACTGGGATATTAGGAAATTGGGAAATTAGGACCTTGGGACAGTAGGACAATTGGGCATTGGGATATTAGAATATTAGGTGGGAGACTGGGGCACTGGGACACAGGGAGACTGGGACATTGGGATATTGCGATACTGGGACGTTGGGACACTAGATTAGTGGGACATTCGGCCATTGGGACACTGTGATATTTGCACATTCGGACATTGGGTCATAAGGACATTAGAAAATTGGAACACTGGGACATCAAAACAAAAATATTAGGTGGCTATTTAAGTATGCAAAAATATATTATATCTGACCAAAAACAACAAAGTTGTAAAAGTTACCCCGGCAAAGAAAAATTCATATGCCGCAAAAAGAATACATATCACTCCAATCGGCCGCTCATATGTAATTTTGTTTTAGGTGTAAATGCTGGATGTAATTTAGTTTTAGGTGTAAATGCTGGAAAAGTTTTATTGTACAGGACTACTTCTTAAAGTAATTTGGTGTGAGCATTAACATTTTACTCAGTGCCACTTTGACGGCTCCCACAAAATTACTTTGGGAAGTAGTCCTGTACATTTAAACTTCTCCAGCATTTACACCTAAAACAAAATTACATCCAGCATTTACAATTACACCTGAAACAAAATTACATATGAGCGGCGGATTGGAGTGATATGTATTCTTTTTGCGGCAGATAAATTTTTCTTTGGCGGGGTAACTTTTACAACTTTGTTGTTTTTGGTCAGATATATAATTACAAAGGACATTAAATGTAGTTTTTTTTTCGTTTTTAAAGGTTTCCAGTATAATTTGGATCGAGGAGAGGGCACCTCTGTAACATTTGTAAAATTGTAACTAACTTTTAAAACTAGGGCTAGTGAGAAATGATGCAATATCTTGCTTCAAAATCCTTTATGTTTCATATATGCTGAGAAATTTTCCTAGTGCTACAAGTGACGAAATCAACTATTTTATTGGTAGACTATACTGGTCAATATTTTGAATGAGCACTTGCCGGATTTTCATAGAATCCAATACGAATATTGGACGAAGTTCCTTAAAATTGTGAGAGGGAGTTCTTACCTACATATGTCAGAGTTGACGTAATCGCCTCTAACGCAGTAGAAATTTCTCTCGAGTATCCTGACCATAAATTGTCCCTGTTTTAATACAGGAAACACAACACATAACGGTTATTGTAGCAAAATAATTCATCAGCTCTCAACAATATTAGCACTTTAAATTCGTTCCAATGTTACAAATGTTACGGAGATGCCCTCTCCTTGATCCAAATTAGACAGGAAATCTTCAAGAAACATTATTACGTAAAATTTATTTGAAAAATATGATTTCAAATAGTTTTTTATGTAAAAGAAGCGATTATCGATACTAAGAGGTCAAAAACTCAAAAACCTGTAAAAGCATTTGTTGAAAATAAAACCTCAGAGTCTATTTTATTCCGAAAAGATTTTTTCAGTATCTAAACAATTTTCTCAATTTTTTTCCTTTTGATCAGTTTTTTTCATACTGGTTACTACTGCGGCTATAGTTATGACGGACCGGAAACTTAGTTTTTCCTTGAGAGAAGAATAATGGTTAAAAATAAAAACTGTTTTGTAAATCATTTGTCTTTAAAACATCACTTAAGTTTATAGTATGTGGAATAAAAATTGTGCTCTCCTTAAATTTCACAGTAGCAGTCTGTTTTATGGTGCGGCTATAGTTTTGACAGGCAGTGTACGTATATGCATATATCTTTATACCCTATACCCATAAGATGGTATTTATACCCTATACCCATAAGATGGTATAGGGTATATTGTTTTTGTTACGACGATTTATGTAACATCTCGAAGGAGCCACCGGAGGTATGGCAAAGTATATATATAAATGATCAGGGTCGGTCCCTGATTCGAATGAGCCATGTCCGTCTGTCTGTCTGTCTGTCTGTCTGTCCGTCCGTGTGTCTGTCAGTTCGCACGATAACTCCCGAAATAATGAAGCTATCGTTTTGAAATTTAGGTCAGATGATTGTTTTGATAAAAGCTTGGATGGTATTGAAAATGGGCCAAATCGGACCAAGGGTTCCCCTACCTCCCGTACAAATGACCCCTCCGTGATAGTTTAATTCGACAATATTTTCCAACAGAATATCGCTAGCGACCTGAAATTTTCATCAATACCTAATTGTGGCATATGCTTGAAGTTGGTGCAAAGTGGAGAACGTCCGACTATCCCTAACCCTACCTCCCCTACAAAGTTATATTCAGCCATATCTTTTGCTAGAATGTCGCAAAAAACTTCTAATTAGTATCAAATGGTAGCCTTGATATAATATTAAATATGGTCCCAACCATCTACCCCTCCCTCCCCTACAAAAAAGATGAAATTGATTTTTTGTGTTTTGCGTGCCCTCTAGGTCTGTACATGGGTATAGGGTATACACTCATCGTGCTATTCGCACGATTAGAACTCGGTCTCGTTTAAATGTTGTTTTTATATGTTGTTTCGGGATACCATTAATTCGGCTACTATTTCTTAAGATTGTTATAAACTATGTTGTATCTTTATGGGCGGGTTTCATGTACATCTTATCTAATGGTTAGTCTTATCGTATTGTGAAGACACACACTATTTTCAGAAAGCTTTTCCATTATATTGAATTAACTTTTTGTTTATTTTGCATAGTTAAGCTATTTTTTGCTTATTTACGCCGTTGTATGAAATTGCGTAATGATTTTTATACCCGTCACTGTGTGAAAGGGTATATTAACTTTTGTCATGAAGTTTGCAACGCACAGAATGAGGCACCTCCGACTATATAAAGTATTGATCAGTGTGACGAGAGAAATCTATTGAGCGATGTCCGTCTGTCCATAGGTCTGTCTGTCTGCCCATCTGTTTCAATACAAACCAGTCCCTCAGTTTGGAAGCTAACGAGCTTTCTTTTTAGTGTACGCTGTATATTAGTCGGTACGAATGGCATGCGATCATGGGGCTGCCATAGAAACCAACCACTGAAAATTAGGTTCTTCTAAGAAAAACGTTTATCTTAACCAAACTTCACCCAAAAGTGTTCCTAGTAAAGTCCTAAAACATATCTAGGAACGGATGGAATCGGAACATTACGTCATAGGGCTGCCATACAAACCAACCGCGGAAAATTAGGTTCTTCTAAGAAACACTTTCTCCTTTTTAATCCGACCTTAACCAAATTTTACCCAAATGTGTTCCTAGTAAAGCCTCAAAACATATCTAGGAACGCACGAAATCGGAACATTACGTAATAGGGCTGTGATACAAACCACACGTCATAGGGCTGCGGTAGAAATTATTAACACAAAAGAACTTCAAGTTTCATTCAAATGTGACGGGTATTCAAATTTCGGCCGCGTCCGAAATTAGCCTCGGTCTCGTTTCAATCTCAGATGATACCGTAACCAAGCCAAATATCGCATAACTATGAAAAAGAAACAAAAAATTTAATTCTTAATGGAAAAGTTTTCTGACAATTGTGTGTGTCTCTATACGATAGGACTAACCATTAGATAAGACGTACCCTATACAGGGTGTCCGGAAACTGCCGCATAAACGCACCATATTGTGATTCCTCATGTGATTTCCAACAAAAAAGTTGTACGGAACATACCCCCTTAGCTTAACTCTTTTGCTACCACAGGCATTTGAAGATTTTTGAAAAAATAATTTTCTTGTACGACTAAAACATCAATATCTCAAAAGCTAGACTAGCTAGAATAGCAAAATAAGATGATTATTACATATTATTACAAAAATGGGAGCATCCGATTGTGTGCTGGTCTACTCCTTGTATTTGTTTTGCTCTTGCGATATATCGTAAACGAATCACTCATGAGTCTAGTTTATTGTTTCAGAAAAAGAAAAGAAAAAATGGTTTCAGTGGTCTGGGTAAATTGCAATTTCCTTACCAGAATCGATTGAATGTGATTTATATAAAAGAAAATAAAGCATCGATTATTTCTGTACAAAAATTTTTTAAAACATTTTAGGCCTCCTTGTTGAAATACGCAATATTTTCTTGAACAATAAATGAACTGGGTACAGTTGGCGTATACTTTGAAATAATGCCGAAAAATAACGAGAGCTCTACGAAAAAACTACATTGAGAATAAGCGTTAGTGCGATTGGAGCCAAAATACATCTGTACGGTTTCATTATTGTAAAATAGCATCATCAATTAAGTTCCAAGGCTATACAAAAGCCCAGCAATATGGAAGGCATTAGCCCCCTTGCGGACAATATCCTTGTTGTGCCACTGGTTTAAATCAGTGGTACACCTCTTAATTTCTAAAGCAAATGTGAGAGAATTACCTCAGTAGCGAATAAGGTAGAAGCAAGGAATCCAATTGTACAAAGTCCAATGGTGATTTCACATTTTTTTGTCCTCAATTTCAAAAATTCGTCAGTAATTGAAGCAAGAATTGCAAATGATTGTATGACCTAAAAGTGAAAATATTTTACAATAGAGAATATGAAAATGTATTTAAAAAAAAACAAGCATTTTTAAATCTTACGAGCAAACTAATTTCTGACAAGAATAGCATTAGGTAAAACAGCACAGACCAAAATTGTGAAGCTTCCATTTTCCCAAAAACATATGGTGGAACAACAAAAAGACTTTCAAAGTCGTCGGCTTCAAAGGCTGTAATCGACATAACTGTTTTATCTAAAAATAATAAAATTTCGTTAACGCTGTTAGTGAATAAGGTTATTCATTTAAAAGAAATGGCTGAAGGTAGAACAGAGTCAAATGGACTTATGTGAAGTTAGCCCGCACACATTCTCAAATTATTTTCCTTTGTCCGTCTCTAATTGTTTAATAATCATCATCAATGTGGCACGATAGCCCGACGTCGGGCTTTGGCCGCCTGAATTGTTTAATAATAGCAACTTTAAAATAAGGAGTGTGAACTTAGACCGCCATCTGTTAATATGGTTGGATAAATATAAATTTCGTATCAATCGAAAGCCAGGCATTTGTTCGTTGTTTTGTGCGTTTGTTCGTCTTGGAAACGCAAGGATTCAAGAGTAATTAAGTAAAAACAGAAGACGAGACACAAAACATTGCGTAAATTAAAGCAAATTCTACACTTCACTTACACTTACACTAGATGGCCCTCAGTGCTTATTATCTGGCTCGATTGATACCGAATTTATATCAATCAAACCATATTTATAGATGGCGGGCTAAGTTCACACTTAGAATTTTAAAGTTCCTATTTTTAAATAATTAAGGACGAGCAAACGAAAATAATTGACGAACATTCACGAACAAACGTAGCCGCCGGCGAACAAACGGGTACGAGCGTAATTTGAGAATGTGTGCAGGCTAACTTCACATAAGTGGCAAATGCATGCTTACTATAATATTTAAGCACGATTTTGGCCAACATATGATAGGATCGGATGACTTTCCAAACAAATCCTGTCATGTCTTCATTTGCCTAGCCACCAACTGATACAAACCTATTCCATTAAAACTTCTTTCTACAATGCTTACTTGATATAGATTGATCCATCAACCTAAGCATGCCTCCCAACATACACGATAGGATTCCCATGGATAGAGGGATAATGAATGAATACTTTTCGACATTGGAACTAAACGGTTGAAAACTAGCCATGGTTAAAGTTGTTCCCCATCCTTTGCCCAAAATCGAAGAAGAAACCATTATACTCATAAGCCATGAATGTGGTTTCAGCAATCGTGAAAGCTGCTTCAATCCGTAAGATTCATCAACATTTCTATCCCACTCTGACAGATACATGAATCGCATGAAAATTATTAATGCTATACCCAAGGTGGTAATAATAGTACATCGAAGAAAGCGGCTAACCTATAATAAGGATAACGAATGAAAAGGTATTGGAGATTCAACCTGTTCGAGTCCAAACCGTTGTAAGTCCGTTCGTAATAACACAACCAACTATAATCCATATGAACAGTTCTCCTAGAATTATAGTGTATGACACATTAAAACTATCCTCTTCATGGGAGAGCTTTAGAACGCCGTGGCTGTAAATAGATGAAAATACATTGAAAGTATTCTTGAAAACAATCAATTTGTCCAATTTGAGCATACATACTAAAAGTACTCGAACTCTGGCTCCAAAGAATCAGTGGCGTTTGTTGTAATAGAATCATTTACTGTCTATAAATACACTGTCTTGATATCATTTGATTTAAGGCATAAACTTAACGCATTCACTGTCTGACCCTTTTTCATCGACATTACCATCACATCAGCCTTCCGAAAATCTTGTGTTATCATGAGTCACATGTAACGTAAAAGGCTGTGCACATGTGACTCATAGACAGTGAAAGTGTTAAGACGTGTTATGTACTCACTTCTGAACAATGCTTTGTATTCCAGGAATTGTTGCAATACATCCACGTAGTGTTAAATTGAAAAGATTTCAAAAAGAATAATAGGGGATATGACGACACTGAGCTATTGTAGATAATTGACGATAAATTTAATGCAAGAATGACATATCCTATTCCTATTAATATATATAAAAACCCAAAAATTAAATGACATACTCAAATAACACATACTGTTAATAATTATTTTAATTATAATAATAACATAATATACCTTTGAACAATGGCGAAATCCTGAAAACTGAAATATATCCTGTACTAGAAAATTGTCCCATAAATGACTGGATGAAGAATACGGGTATCACGAAAAGAAATATACTAAATAAAATCGGAATTATAACGTATCCTGTAAGTAAAAACGGTAAGAATGCGTGTAAGAGCTAATGCAATAGAGAGGTTTAGCATATCGTTCAGAATATTACGATAGGACGAATAGGCCTTGACATTTTCTATGAAAAATTCGCTTGCCTATCGTACGCAAAACAGTATACAACAATTTTTATGTCCCAAGTAGGCATAGGTGTATTTCCGTGAATTTGGCTGACTATAAACAGCTGGAGTTGTGGGTTCACGATATTTTATTTGTCGGCTTACTTCGAACATACAAACTTATTGTAGACTGTTTTGCGTACGATAGGCAAGCGAATTTTTCATAGAAAATGTCAAAGCCTATTCGTCCTATCGTAATATTCTGAACGATATACTAAAACTCTCTTATAAATCAGATGTACATACATATGTACATGCATATATTAATATGTAGGTATGTACACTTGCCAGAAAAAGTCTCCGTACATAAATGTGAGGAAAACTGCATATTACGGAAGCACTCGAAAATGAGAACCTTAGATTAAAATTTGTTATCTAAAATGTTTATTTAGTATGTTAACTAATATTTCTACACATTATTTTACTGAAACTCAGCTGTAAACAAAATTGTCCAGAACAAAAACTAAAAAACTTCACAAAAACGAATTAGAAAAAGTCTCCGTACACGACCATATTTTTTACAATTATTCAGTTTTTTTCGCAGAATTTCGAAGAGTTCACTAGCTTGAGGGATAACATTTTCAGAGGAGGACTTTCATGCTTCGATTAAACTTGGACTGGATCAATTTGGCAGATCTCTGGCCTGTTATTTTGCCCATTTTGAAGAGAATGGCGCTTTGAAGCATTCCCTTGTAAGTTATGATGTGCTGACGGTACCTGTGTGCCTTCAATTTCTGAAAATGTTCGGTGGGATTACGCTCTCGGAAATGGGATACCGTATGCGGCTTACGGTCAGTTTTAAAAAGCGATAGAAGCGTCACAATTAAAGCCAAGTACAAGGGACCATTATTTTCTTTGAACCAAGAAGCCTCGCAAAGCCCCCTCTGTTAAGCGCCGTGTCTCCTCTTGGTTTTCAGAATGCGTAAAGGGACGTATTGATCCATTGTTGACTCTGTAAGAATAAGCACGCCTACTCCCTGCGCCAACATTCACTACCTGATTATCATGACCACCTTTGCCACGTTAGGCAGCTGGTACAAGATTTACTTTAGCGATGGTATAGACCTCTCCACCCTGCATAGCAATGGTAAAATTACTTAATTTCGGCTAAGAGTGGGTTTTGTACAGTAAGACTTTTTCAACTAGAATGCAGTAAACCGCAACTAGATTTTGTAGTATTAAGTATTTTGTAGTAGTATTAATTTTATTGGTCGTTCCACTGTAGAGCTAAGCCCGAGTTATGGAGCGGATCGATCGTTTGACAGTATTAAATGTTATTCTTTTATTTACATACGCGTTTCATTATATTAGTTCTTTGATATTATATATAACAAAAATAAAATAAAATAGAAAATAAATATGCGAAAAATAAAAGGAAATTCATGTGTCTATTTCATTCTCCAAGTAATATGACTTCAATGCGCGTTTAAATGAGCTTAAGCTTCGAGATGTACAGATGTGAAGAGGCAATTTATTAAACAATCTTGGCGCAAAATAGAAGGCGTGTCCTTCAGCAGTTTTGGTGTTGAATCTAGGCTCATGTATAGGACTACGTGTTTGTCTGCCAGTATAATGTCCGGAATCATTTTCAGCTGGATAAGCGCTACGATGTCCGTAAATATCTTTCAAAATTTTTATTTTAAATAGAGCTTTTATAGGCATTACGCCAAATTCTTTATATATTAGTTTTGTAGGATACCTAGCCGGTTTTCTCAAACAAATTTTGATTATTTTTTTTTATATAATATTATCAGCGGGTTTAAAGTATTATTTGTTACTCCACCCCAAGCAATAATTCCATACTCTATTACCGATTGAATAAGTGCTATGAATACCATACGTAGTAACTTTAAAGAAAGTATTGAACGGAGCTCGACAAATTTATAAATAGTTTTTCTAAATTTATCGCAAAGATATGTTGTTTGATCTGCCCATTTGAGGTTTTGGTCAATGTAAACTCCAAGATATTTGGTTTTTGATTTATTTGAAATCTGGGGACAGGAGCAAGTCTGGTCATATATTCTACTATGATTGTGCATGGTGATTTGCTCTTCTGCAAATGGTCCACATCCAGCACTAAGAAAAAAAGGTACTACAACCGTTTTACTTGTGTTAACGCTAACTGCATTAGCTCGTAGCCAACAAAGTATGGTCCTTATTCCATTATTTGCAATCTCATATGCCTCTATCCAACTGGTTCCATGGAACACTGCTACCGTGTCATCTGCAAACGCATACAAAGAACAGCACGGAAGTTTTATTTTAAGCAGATCGTTAATATATATTAAAAATAGTATCGGTCCCAAAACCGTACTTTGGGGTACCCCTATGCATATATTGGAATTGCAGCTGGTACAATCATTTATGCGTAACGACTGGGTTCTATCCTGAAGATAGCTTTTAAATAAATTTAAAGCCACTCCTCTTATACCTATACGCTCCATTTTTTCCAGTAATTTACAGTGATTAACTGTATCAAAGGCTTTCTGGAAGTCCAAAAACATCCCCAGGCATTTGTTTCCATTATCCAACTGTGAAATTATAGCTTTTGATACATTAAAGAAAGCGTCATCCGCACTCATCAGCTTTCTGAAACCAAATTGGTTATCAGACAATATCCTTTTAGTATCTAAATATTTTACAAGCCTGTTTTTTATTGATTTTTCTAGGAGTTTGGATAAGCTTGATAATAAAGATATAGGACGGTAGTTTTGAAGATTGCTTTTCTCTCCGTTCTTATGAATTGGTATGACCAATGCAGTCTTTAAAATGGTTGGAAAAACACCCTGCCTAAGGCATAGGTTAAACACATATGTTAAAGGACCAGCTAAATAAATTGCATTGTCCTTAATGGATTTTGTAGTTATGCAATCAATCCCGGGGGCAACATGCGATTTCAATTCATAAATTAGTTGATGGACTTCCGCTACTGTTAATGGGGTTATAAAGAATGAGTTGGGACTATTATATTCATTCCCATTCATCAGCAATTTTTTGTCTTCCTCAGTAGGTGGTGATATATTACTAGCAATTTTATGGCCGATGTTAACAAAATGACAGTTGAAGGCAGTTGTGATGTCCTCCTTGCTTTGACTTAATATTGTTTCTCCATTAGGTAAAACAATATTACTAGAAAAATGTTGCTTATTTTGCAATTTAGAGTCCGTTGCTTCATTGACAATACCCCATATTTTTTTCATATCCCCCTCTCCTGATACTATAGCTGATTGATAATATTTGTCTTTTGTTTCTTTAATCAAAGCCTTCAATTTATTTCTATAATGTTTAAATTTATCTATTAAAGCAGTGTTGAACGGTTGTTTTTGAATCCTTGCCGACATTTGATCTCTTCTTCGAATCGAGACAATAAGTCCCCTAGTCATCCAAGGTTTCAATTTTCGCAATTTACAAGGAACTCTATCTTTATCTTTTAAACAGGTTTTATATGTATCTAATAATTTTTCATGAAATAGATTAAAGGCTTTTTCTGCATCTGTTTCATTGAGCACATAATCCCATTTCTCATCTTGTAATTTAGCAGCCATTGCAGATTTATTCAAAATTTGGCATTTAGTGTTAGACGTTTTCGAGGTTTGCTTCTCATCATTAACAAAAATTATATTTGCAAAAATCGCAAAATGGTCGGTAATAGCAGTTGGGTAAATTGCTGTTTTAAACGAAAACTTTCTATTACATTTGAAAAATAAATGGTCAATGCAACTTTTGTTTGAGCTACCTTGTCTAGTACATCCATATAGATAGTTGATAAATCCATACTCATGTAAAACATTCAAGTAATTTTGACCTACAGAATCAATATTTTGTTCAAGAATATCAATATTTGTATCACCTACTATTACATGTTGTTTAATATTTTTCTCATTGTCCAAGAATGTTTCTAAATTTTCAAGAAATGTAAGTGAGTTCGTATCATTTGGTGAACGATATAGACAAGTGACTAATATTTTAAATTCATTTACTCTTAACATTACGTGAAGGGAATTGGATTCATTAATTTCAACATTTACAATATCATAGTTAATATTATCGTTTATATATACTACAATACCATCACACTTATTAATTTTCGTTGGTTTTATAATTTTACTATAATTCGGAATTTCAAAACTAGATGTATCATGTGCCAGCCAAGATTCTGTTAAAACAATAATATCTAAGTTAATATCCAGGTGTGATAGCCAAATGTGAAAATCATTAAAATTTTTATTTATGCTTCTTATGTTCATGTGCAAAATTTTCAAACTGAAATTATTACTACACAAAAGAAATTCTCTACATTCGCCTCTACTAGTTATCTCATCCGAGACATTTTGATTAAAATTATTTAAAAATTCATCTATATGCATCATGTAAATTATTCGACTCATAAGGATGACGATGACTAATACCGTCTCGCAGGTCAGAGTTCAGAACAGACTCACTGACCTATTTGAAACTCGTACTAGACTCAAGCAAGGCGACGGGCTGGCGCCGACGCTCTTCAACCTGGCTCTGGAGTATGTGATTCGAGCTATGGACAGCAGCGGAACGCTACTCATTAAATCGACTCAACTAGTAGCCTACGCCGACGACATCAACATCATGTCTCGAAGATTGGGTGATGCAGAAAGCCTTCTGCATAATCTCAATAACGCCGCCAAAGAAGTTGGGCTACATATCAACGAGTCTAAAACCAAGGTCATGATGCAATCAAAAACTAGAACGCCAGTAAATTCAAGCATCACAGTGGGGGAACTCAATATAGAATATGTAGACAACTTCACTTACCTGGGTTGCAATTTGTCAAAGGACGCCAACGAAACAGATGAGATAAAGCGACGGATACAACTAGCTAATAAGTGTTACTTTGCGGTCCTCCAAATTATGAATTCGAAGCTGGTGCACAGGAACACGAAGCTCCACGTGTATAAAACCATCATCCGACCTGTGCTATGTTATGGCTGCGAGGCATGGACCCTAACCCAAAACTCTGAACACCTGTTGGACACATTCGAGCGAAAGGTTCTCCGAAGAATCTTCGGGGCCGTTCGTGAACGAGGGGAATGGCGCATCCGATACAACCTTGAGTTGTATCAGCTGTATGATGAGCTACAGGTGTCGAAGATCGTAAAATTGCAGCGGTTGCAATGGGCGGGTCATGTACAAAGAATGAACGACGATCGCATGCCCAAAAAGGTGATGAACGCGCAACGAGTGGACGGAGCCAGATTGCGTGGACGACCGAGAGCCCGATGGGAGCATTCTGTATGTCAGGACGCCCACCAGATGCTAGGCTTTCGGAATTGGAGGACAAGGTCGCGTGACCGTGACAATTGGAGGTTTTCAATCCAGGCTAGGGATGTCAAAAACCGGACGGTTAGTCCGAAAACCGGTACTTTCAAAACGGTTAACCGGTTTTTTTCGGTTTTTTCATCCTCCCGGTTTTAACCCGGACGGTTGTTTGCCCATCCGGTTAAAACCGAAAAAAATTTTTTTCCAAATTCATAAAATTTTTATATTTTCTTGATTTGTCAGTCTGTAATTCTATTGCTTGTCTTCTATGAAAAATTTCGTATTTCCGAACACTCTCCTTGGTACTATTATTCCAAGAACCATCGCTTTGTCAAACTACCGCTCCTTGCATTTTTCCTTTCCAAGGCAGATATTGTTTACGTTGCGTGTCACACGTGTTAGTGCAGCCACATGCCCCACAGTAAAAAGTTCATTGAATTTCCCACACAAAGTGTAGTAAAAATTACTACAAAAAAAAGCTAAAAAAAAATTTGACATTTAATCTTACACATTTCTTTAGCAAAAGGTTAAAATAAATGAAAACTATTAAATTTTAAATAAAATATTGTGAAATCACATTGCTACTGTAATTTTACCAACAAAAAATGTAAAATTAAATCAAGTGATTTGTGATTTTTCATCATTTAATGTAAAATTAAATCAAATGAATGTAATTTTTCATCATTTCATTTTTACATTTCGTAAATCTTGTCGATAGTATTCTGCTACGCTGTGTGGCGCACTTGGTTGAGTCGCCACTCTACGATGCTAGTAATCTAGAGGTCCGTAGATCGAATCTCGGCGTGGTCCAAAATTTTCGAACATGTGAGGATAGGAAATATATAGTGCTTGCAACATTATATACACTCCGAAATTATATGCATTGTAACGTTGACTCGAAATTGCCTATAAACGGCTGAGTTAACGTTAAGTTAATTTTAAATAAAAAATTTAATTTTACACATGGGTATGGGACTTGTTTCCCTCTATGAATTTAAAATTAAATCTTTGTTGGAAATGGGTTAAATATATTGATGTAATTTTAAATGCGTGTTGTAAATTTACAACTCTGAAAGTTGGCATCCAATTGCCTACTCTGAAAGCTGTAAAAATTTAAAACCGTGCACGTTCGACTAAGATGTGCAATTAGTGTCCTTTGATATCCTTTTTCAGAGCTTTCCGATCAACTTTTTTCTTAGCAAATTTAATGGTAGAATCTGCAGCTATTATAGATTCTGGAAAGTGATAAAAGTAGTGACAACTTGAATTATTCTCGTAGTTATGGCTTTGGAAAGATACACGAGAAACGCGAAAATTTTCCATTTAAGCTCGATTTATTCCGTTGAGAGTCCTTGAAACAGGCAACAAACACCGGATGTGTAATGTATTCGACGTCCCCTTTGATATGATACCCCGCATGCCGACCTCCGGTCCAGAATTTAAGAGTATCCTTTTTTGTCCTTTTTGGGACCGTTCCGATCAAAATTTTTTTTAGCAAAATCAGTTGTAGATTCCTGGGAGCCCACTGATTCAAAAACAACAAAAGTTAGCCTTACTCTATTTTTTTCTATTTGAAATGCTAATATGACTGCACTATGTATCTTTTGTTCGTCGTGAATGTATATGTGTATCAGATCAGTGCATTTAGCAGTGGCGGCTCGTCAGGTGAAGTAGGTGAAGGACCCCTTCACTACAAAATATAAAATGAAAATGTCTTCTAATACACAGTATTTATTTAAAAATATTAAAAACGAGCTTCTAACAATAAACAGCTCAATAAATCCTTAATGACAGAAACCTTACACAAAATGTATATCACAGACTGAAAATTTTCTACATCAAACTCAACAGTTTCCATTGCATGCAAAATTTCATTTGCCATACTCATAGAATAATCGACAGGTGAAGAGATAGCCGTCCCACAGCTCCACGTTTTCACTTCACTTCATACACGATTCGACTGCAACAATATATTCAGCACGAAATGTATACACGGGATTTTCTTAACAAGTGAAGAGCTTTCTGACTGGTGCGTATCTGATCTACACTTGCGTATCGTTTAATGAATTGATTCCTTGCGAATTGAATAGTTATAGTCGATGAAGAATTTTATTTCTGGATAAGCAACTGAAAATTAATAAATTTATTTTGAATGTGTGTACATATTTGTTTGGTACATATTTACTTCACCCTGTGTTACAAAGCAAAATGGCAGTAATGCTTAAATTAATAAAAACTCAACCAATCAATAGGTACTTGAAATGAAAAAAAAAATTTTCAAATGTTTGTTTGGGTACCTGAGTTCTGCAGGTTCAAATGATAAAGAAGACATTTTGCCTTAGCAAAAGATTTGGAAACGGGCCATCATATCATTTGCATTATATCGATTCTTTTTTTTTTAATAGGGTCAAGTCTTCACTTACTTTTGGAGCCACGAGCCGCCACTGGCATTTAGAGTTCATTGGTATAGGAAGACGAATCGGCAGTTGCTACGACGACGTCCGCGTCCACATCGATATCCGCGTCCACTTCAACATCCGTCGTGTCCACAAAGACTTCAACATCTACATCATAGTGCAGTCATATTAGCATTTCAAATAGAAAAAATAGAGTAAGGTTAATTCTTGTGGTGTTTGAATCAGTGGGCTCCTAGGAATCTAAAACTCATTTTGCTAAAAAAAATTTTGATCGGAAAGGTCCCAAAAAGGACAAAAAAAGATACTCTTTAATCCTTGACTGGAGGTCGGCATGTGGGGTATCAAATCAAAGGGGACGTCAAGTAAATTACATATCCGGTGTTTGTTCCATGTTTCAAGAACCCTCAACGGAATAAATCGAGATTAAATGGAGAATTATTGTGTTTCCCGTGTATCTTTCCGAAGCCCTAATTACGAGAGTAATTCAAATTGTCACTACGTTTCTCACTTTTCCGAATCTATAATAGCTAAAGATTCTACCATTAAATTTGCTAAGAAAAAAATGATCGAAAAGCTCTCAAAAAGGACACTAATTACAAACCTTGATCGAACGTGGGCATCTACATTCCATATCTGGCGTTTATTACTTGTTTCAAGGACCCTCACAAGAGAAAATTGGGTTCCAATGGAAAATTTTCATGTTTCTCGTATATGTATCTTTCCAAAGCCGTGATTTTTCGTTTTAGCCCGAATTGTTCCATTAAGTGTCCTTGAAACAGGAAACAAACACCGGATATGCAATGCACTCGACGTCCTCTTTGACATGACACCCCGCATGCTCACTTTCAATCAAGGTTTGTAGTTCGTGTCATTTAATGTCCTTTTTGAGAGCTTTCCGATAATTTTTTTCTTAGCAAATTTAATGGTAGAATCTTAACCTATCATAGATTCGGAAAAGTGAGAAACGTAGTGACAACTTGGATTATTCTCGTAGTTGTGGCTTTGGAAAAATACACGGAAAACACAATAATTTTCGATTTAATCTCGATTTATTCCGTTGAGGGTCCTTGAAACAGGAAACAAACACCGGATATGTAATGTACTCGACGTCCCCTTTGATTTGAAACCCCACATACTGACCTCCGGCCAAGGATTAAAGAGTTTCCTTTTTTGTTCTTTTTGAGACCTTTCCGATCAAATTTTTTTTAGCAAAATGAGTTTTAGATTCCTGGGAGCTCGCTGATTCAAACACCACAAAAAATAGCCTTACTCAATTTTTTTCTATTTGGAGGCCTGAAATGGGATATTTTTACTGCACTATATACATTGTCTAGCAATAAAACTCAGTTAACTAATTTTGAAACATTATGAATACTTCTGACAATTTTATTTGATCATCTTTTTTGTTCAACATGTTTCTCTTTTAGGGCTCCATTACACAGTCATATGTCTATACGAACATCAGCTTAACGAGTGTATATGCATTATTTTGCTAAAATTCTAAGCAATTCAATGAAAAACCGGTTAACCGAAAACCGGTACTTTGAGCCCGGTTAAAACCGGACGGTCTAACCGTCTTTGCAAAAAAACCGAAAAAACCGAAAACCGGGTTATGGGCCGGTTTTTGACATCCCTAATCCAGGCGGCCAAGGCCCGACGTCGGGCTATCGTGCCATAAAGAAGAAGAAATTATTCGATTATATACAACATACAGAAAGACAAAAAATATTCTAATATTCTCCGTTAATTGTCCAAATAGTTCGAACATAGGTCGTTCTCCGAAGTAATTCGGTAGACTTTAGAGTTCTCTGATTTTCGTATCAATATTGCATCGTCTCTCATCCATACGTATTTAAATTGATGATCGTTAGCATATTTTTTCGTATCATACAGTAATTTTTTCGTTGTTTTGGTCAGGTAAGCATTGACATATACCTTGTCGTCGGCAAAATCGCTGGGCAGCTTACTAGCTATTAGATTACCTTTGTTTCGTTTTGCACGACGCAGCCATTCATCTC
This sequence comes from Microchrysa polita, assembly GCA_949715475.1. Taxonomy (NCBI): domain Eukaryota; kingdom Metazoa; phylum Arthropoda; class Insecta; order Diptera; family Stratiomyidae; genus Microchrysa; species Microchrysa polita. Next base: position 75,506,228 of record OX454415.1, read on the forward strand.
GATGATTCTTATTTAAAAACTTCGCTATGATGGTTTTGGGTTTTCCCTTTTGAACGTTGCCTGGTTTCCTAGTAGCCGCTATTAGATAATTTGCATCCGCCTCAATTGTAGTGGCCAATCGCTTACAAATTTCTTGCGTCTTCTCATTTGCCGTTTCGGGTACTGATTTGATGATTTCCACTTTACAGGAAAGCGCACGTTGATCAATTTTATTGATATTATATTTCACTTTTTTAAGTTCAGATTTTAAATAAACGTTTTCTTGGGACAACTTGTCACACACTTTAGTAAGGTCTTTGTTTAGAGTAGACATTAATATTTTTTTCGAAATCATCAATTTTGTCACAACAATAAACCAGAGATTTCTTATATTCGGCCAGTTCACTTTTAAGGGTGGATTTAACCTCGGCCAGCTCGTTTTTCATGTTAGATTTTAAATTATTCACTGCTTTTAAATATTCATTGGGGAGGTTGTTATCACTAGACTTGACGTTCGAATTCGATTCTTCAGGCTGACATGACTTGCATTTCCAAGATTTCTCGCGCTCTTTAGATATTTTGCGCGTAGTAGATTTCAAGAGGCCCGTGCACTGTAGGTGGAATGCTTTCGCACATTTGCAACATTTAATAGTAGCCGATGTTTCGCTAATGTTTGCAGAACAATGGGCACACTGCATTTTGATGTGAATTTTTAAAACACAAGCGGAATAGACAATCTCGTCAGAATGTAAACAAACCGTTCTCGCTCTCAGACAGAAGACTAAGTGACTTAGTATTTTATTAGTCAATTACAAATTCTGCTGGATTTTCGCCCAAAACTTTATGTTTTTACACCGCACTATGGTTTCTTTAATGATTTTTCACAGTACACATTAGTCAATATACTTTAAATATGGGTGAATAAATGTATTTTTATGGAGGATGAAAAACGCAGTAGCTTGCAACCAACTGTCAAACGAGCTCCTAGATTTTCTAGTTGCGAATCTAGTAAAAAAATTTTTACTAGAACTCCAGCAATTTTTTTCGATAGAAATCTAGTTAAATAAATTGATAATCTAGGACTTAATAACTAGAATTCTAGTGAACCAGTCAGCTGTATTTAAATGATTATCTAGTGAAGTTTACTAGATTTCGTTAGATTTTAATAGATCATCTAGTTAATTTGATAGTCTAATTCAATTATTATCTAGTGAATTTTACTAGATTTCATCAGACTTAACTAGATAATCTAGTTATTTGATAGTTCAGTCCAGTTATCCAGTGAATTTTACTAGATTTTGTAGACTTAACTAGATAATCCAGTTAATTTGATAAAGTATATTTTACTTCATTCGTTTCTGAATATATTTTACTTCATCATCTGAAAATTTATTGAAATGCAAACCGGCTTCCCACGGAAATAAGAAAAAAACCTAAACAAATATCTTATTTGATTCTCATACCAGAACATGCAGAGGTAATTTTCATTGTCGGTTTTGACTACTTACCTCTAATTCACAGCTAGCAACTCAACTCAACAACAGACTGGCAACTAATCAACTGGCCAAATTGAAAAGAAGAAAGAGAACTATTTAGAACGGTTTTCTACCAAAAATTAATGGTCCATCAGTAAAATTTACTGCTTTTCTAGGAATATATCACCTATTTGCTGAAAGACTAGTAAAATTGTACTGGATTTCTAGGTCTTGTTTGAGACTCGCTCGATATCATATTCAATCTAGTTCAAAATAGTGGATTACAGTTCTACTTTTTCAGAATCGCTAGAATGATAGTGATTTTATGCACTAGAATCAGCCTAGTACAATTTTACTGGAAAAAAGACTTACAGAGATATTTTTACAATAAGGCAAGAGAATTTAAGTGGCAGAAAATCGGCTCTACCCTTATAAGAAAAATAAGGCATTAACTGCCTAAGATGGCAAAGGTGGGCATGATGAGTACGGGGTGTATATTGGCGGGTGGAGTAGGCGTACTCATTTTTACAGAGTCAACAATGGATTAATAGGTCTCTTTACGCATTCTGAAAACCAAAAGGAGACACGGCGTTTAACAGAGGGGGCTTTGCGAGGCTTCTTGGTTCACAGAAAATAATGATCTCTTGCACTTGCCTTTAATTGTGACGCTTCTATAGCTTTTTAAATCAGATCGTAAGTCGCATACGCTATATCAATTCTGAGAGCGTAATCCCACCGATGGAAAGTCACTTTGTGGCAAACAAATTTTAGGACGATTGGATCGCGGTAGGAGACCATTTATTAGCGACTCTACTTGGTCTCTTATCTCAGCACGCAAGAGAGTTAAGGAGCAGATTAACTAAGCTGCTGACGATTCAGCTAAAGAACGATACAGAGCTGAATACCGTTCGCTCCAAAAAGGCGTTCAGAGGAGTGTAAGACGTGATAAGCGTAACATTATCAACGCACTTGTGAAGGAGGCAGAGGATGCAGCTCTCCGCGGTGACAGTGGAACACTCTTCAAACTTATAAAGCCATTAACTGGCAGATCTTTATTAACGGAACATCCTGTAAAAGATAAGGAAGGTGTTCCGCTCGTTACCGAAGAACAACAGCTACAAAGATGGAGAGAACACTTTTTAGAGGTCCTGAATAACACTTTCGGGCCTGCAAGTGTATCTTCGTTACCAGCAGAAGACGTCCCTCAAATAATACGGCATTAATTCCGGTCCACCATAAAAAAAGGAACTAACAGACGCTATCAAATCAATGGACGCCGGTAAAGCCCCGGGGATTGATGGAATTCCGACAGAATTTTTAAAAGCGGATATTAACGCTACAGCGGATATTCTTCTTCCCTTAATCCGAGAGTATTGGGAAACTGAAACTCTTCCCAGTGAGTGGAAAAAGGGCCTAATTATTAAAATTCCGAAGAAAGGTGACCTGAAGAATTGTAATAATTGGCGTGGGATCTGTCTACTTCCTGCTATTTCCAAGTTGATGGCTAAGATTGTTTTAGGACGAATCAAGGAAAAAGTCGATAGCACATTGAACGATGAACAGGCTGGCTTTCGCGAAGGGTTCTCCTGTAGCGACCACATTAACACCCTCATCATCGAGCAATCCGCAGAGTGGAGATCCCCATTACATCTCATGTTCGTCGACTTTGAAAAAGCCTTCGATAGAGTTGATCGTCAGTACATCTGGGATGCCTTACGAAGACGAAATATTCCAGATAAGATAATCTCCATCATTAAGGAATCATACAATGGAGCCCAATGTCACGTCTTGCATAAGGGCAAGCTTTCAGATCCTTTTGAGGTGCACAGTGGAGTGAGACAAGGCTGCATTTTGTCCCCTATTCTCTTCCTTATTAGAGAGTTTTAGCTTATCGTTTTAAATAAAACGACACAATTTGACATTCCATATAAAAATTCGCTTGCATACCGTATAGGAAACAATATATCTTAATTTTGCATGTCCTAAGTAGGCATAGGTGTAAAACACGACAAATTATTTCGCCAATTTCGACTGTTTCCAGAGCATTAAATATACGGAAATACACCCATGCCTACTTGGGACATGCAAAATTAAGATATATTGTTTCGTATACGGTAGGCAAGCAAATTTTTATATGGAATGTCAAATTATGTCGTTTTATTTCAAACGATAAGCTAAAACTCTCTATTGTCATTAGTGATGTACTCGGCTCCGCACTTCAATTACATCGTAACAAAGGTATCAGATGGAAATTGTCTGATCACCATCAACATCTTGACTACACTGACGACATTTGCCTTCTATCAACTAATACGGATGATGTCGCTCAAATGACAGAAGCTCTAAATTGCGCAAGTCGTAATAAATAAATAACAGGCGCGACAATCCAGCATTGGACTATGGCCGCAGGATGTGTTAGTGACATCCTATTTCCAAGATCTTATCTGCTTTTGTTGAGGTAATGAGATCAGCATCACGCTCAGCAGTGTTATTTATCCCCATAAATGGGTACTCGTTTAACATCTGAGTGAGATCATAGTCCGTCACAAGCTCGTGAGTTCGAAAAACACCATGGAACACGGTGAGATTCGAACTCATGACCCTGTGCACGGAAGGTGCGCGCACTAACCGCTAGACCAGCCAGACTATGCGTCGTAATGCGGGGCTGAAAATCAATGCTGCTAAGACTAAGTTCTTGAGCACATATCCAGGGGGCAAAGCGGAATTTGTATTTCGGGACAGGCAGTCGAAAAAGTTGATGAATTTTGCTATCTCGGGAGCGTAGTTACAGCTGATGGTGGAGCGGATGCTGATGTAAAATCACGGATAAACAAGGCTAGGGCGGCTTTCTTCAATTTGACTCCTTTCTGGCTAAACAACAATATTTCCAGACGCACCAAACTTCGAGTCTTCAATTCCAACGTGAAATCCGTGCTGCTATATGGCTGTTCAACCTGGAAGGTGACTAAAGAGATTACTGATAAGTTGCAAACTTTTGTAAATCAGTGTCTACGGTGCATCCTACATATTCGTTGGCCGGAGATCATTTCGAACGAGGATCTCCTCACTATAACTGGCCAAGAAAGGATAGGCACTTCAATCAAAAGACTTAATTGGCAATGGATAGGTCACACCTTCCGAAGAGGGCCCAATAACATCGCAAAAAAGGCCCTGAACTGGAATCCACAGGATTCCAGAGCAAAACGCCGTGTTGGACGGCCAAGGAACACATGGAGAAGATCGGTAACAAGCGAGGCGAAAACGCTAAATCTTACATGGTCGCAGCTAGCGCCGTTGGCGCAAAACAGAACGAGGTGGAGAGTAGGCGTAGTTAATGCCCTATGCCCCACAAGGGGTTGACAGGAACTAGAGAGAATCCCACCGAACATTTTCAGAAATTTAAGGCGCACAGGTACCGTCAGCACATAATAACCTACAAGGGAATGCTTCAAAGCGCCATTCTCTTCAAAAGGGGCAAAGTAACAGGCCAGGGGTCGGCCAAATTGATCCAGTCCATGTTTAATCAAAGCATGGAGGTCCTCCTCCAAAAATGTTATCCCTAAAGCTAGTGAACTCTTCGAAATCCTGTGAAAAAAACTGAATATTTGTAAAAAATTTGGTCGTGTACGGAGACTTTTTCTAATTCGTTTTTGTGAAGTTTTTAGTTTTTGTTCTAGAAAATTTTGTTTACAACCGAATTTCAGTAAAATAATGAGTAGAAATATTAGTTAACAAACTAAATAAACATTTTAGATAACAAATTTCAATCTAAGGTTTTCATTTCCTAGAGGTTCCGTAATATGCAGTTTTCCTTACATTGTGTACGGAGACTTTTTCTGGCAAGTGTAGATAAATAAATTGATAATAAACAATATTCACGGAATTGGTCAATAATAATCCGTGACAAACAAACAATATTAACGGAATTGATCAATAATCTGTGGCAAAAAAGCACAACGACATAAGGCACTTGGCATAGAGCGGTTGGAAAAAAAGTAAGCAAAAATCAAACTCAAAACCTGGCGCGGGCCAAATAAGACTCTCCTCAGGTTTAGGTGGGCCGCAGGAGGAAAATTTCAAAAACTTTTATGTAATCATGTTACGAAAGTTGATTACAGAATATTACTTTTAAAATATAGCAGAGAGTCTATCACTATAAAGGCTTCGGGATTATCCGTGAGAGCTTCCTCCTTTCGAAAATGTACTTCAAGAATATTAAAAAATTAAGACAAAAAGCGAAAACGTGAAAATGTGATTGATCTGCAAGTAAACACAATTACATGATTTGCTCCAAATTTTGGACAGATGATGTCGCTCAAAATAACATTGGGAGGCAAAATAGTCAGAATAAATTAATTTCAGCAGAAAGGTGGCTAAAAGAGACAAAAACTTGTTTGTGATATGGTTTTAACCCATTAACGACGAGACCCTAAAATCTTACCGATTGAGCTGAAATTTTTCACGTCGGCTTAAAATGGCTTAAAACGCATTTTGTAGAAAAAAATTTTTTCCCCGGATGCCGGGTTCAGGCTCCCGGCACTGTTACATATATGTAACATCAGGCACTCGAAGTACTCGAGGGTGTTACATATATGTAACATCAGGCATGATACGGGGAAAGTGTATTCAAAGTATATTTTTGATTTTTTTCAAAAAGAAAACATTTCAGTAAATTTTTTTTTAATAAAGCGAAAAATATATGAAAGCCGATATTTTACATGAAGTTTGGAATGTAGATAATGCAACAATAACGTAGAAATAATACGAAATGTGTGCGAAAATTGAGCAGCCTTACAAGAATATTATGTCAAACGTTGTATTATTTTATTTTATTATATATGTGTTTTTGCATGTGGAGCTATTGTTGTTTTATTGAGAAGTTTCTTGAACACCCACAGAACTAATAGATTTGACAGTTTGTGAATAGGAAAAAAGTTTATAGAACTACAGTAGTTAACAATACAAATTTTGAGGATTATGGAAGATTTGCCAGTAAATTATAAAATTATTGTTTGAATTTTTTTTGTCAATTTGTCCATCCGCCCAATTTGTCTAGAAAGGACTAAATACACAGAAAAAAATGGTTTAGACTTTTTATCTAAAGTGAAGTAGTTGACTTAAATTTAGATGGTTTTACCAAAGAAATAGCTGATTTCTCTAATCTTCGTAGCTGAAAATACTATTAAATTCGTTCATTTAACCACGCAAGATTAGAAGAAAAAGTTTAGTCAATTCTTCCACAAAAGTTGTTGATTGTACTATTCAAATATAAAATTTAACTACAAACAATCGTTCTTTTTTGTTCAACACAATTTAGCTATCCAACATTTAACAATTTATAGATAATGAATAGCTGTCTTTACAAATGAATTAATTGAATTTGCAAATATAGTAGATGTTTCAACTAATGACGAATAGAAAAATTATCCATATCTTCGTAACTGTTTCAACTACATAGAATCATAAGCTGAAAATCAACGCGAACTTTAGATGAATTCGACTATTTCTTTGGATAACCATTCTAGTTTTTTTTCTCTGTGTAAAGAGCCTATAATTCCTCCTTGTCTATAATTTGGTCTACATTAGAAACCATTTCTTCTTTCGTAGCTCAAAATATATCCTTTTAAATATTATATTAGCCGAATTAAAGAGAATGACTAATCCTTGGCCTCATGAAAATAAAGCCTTGACTCCTTGCTTACTTGACTCCGGCTATCATTTTAATCCACATAGGACAACTATTGTATCCATATTCCGGATTTCTAGAGAAATTCTAATTCCGACTCTGAATATTTTTGGTATGTTATGCCAAATATGGCCGCTCAATTTGCCAGTCAAGAAGACACAAGGGTCTAGAAAATCATGTGACATGACAAATTTTAAGGAAAAACCTAAATAATAGCATTTTTTCTTTGAAATTTTAACATTTATGAAGATTATTTATGCTATTTTCCTAGATAAAAATGTCTTATTTAAAACCGGAATTTTCGTTAGTCCGGATTTTTTGAGAATCCGGACTTCTTTTCTTTATAATTTATCCGGACTATCGCGTCAATAGTGTCAAAATTCCATAAAATAAAAAAAAAACACTAAAAAGTACATACTCATAACCCTCGTATACGAAGAGTGCACTTTCCCCATATCAGGACGGATGTTACATATATGTAACAGTGTTATAAAAGTACTTATAAAACGTAAACTACGGACAATATCTATTTCATTTATTTTTTGTATTGTTTCAAAAAGACCATGTAATGCCATACGATAAATTTTTTCCCAATTTTTTTCATACAATTAAATATAAAAATAAAATTCCTCTACTACTTTTGCCATCGTGACGATTTTCGTCAACATCGAAATAACCATCAGAAAGAAACCTCTATAACTTCCACAATAGTGAATCAAATTCAGCTAAATGGATTTCTACGCATTGCTATAATAGTGTCCAGTACAGGATAAAACACTTTTTAGTGCCGAATTGATATCCTATTCCTTTAGCAGCCGTTTGAAACGAAGGATGTCTTACTGTTACATATATGTAACATCAGGCATTAATGGGTTAAACAAACTCATGCACCAATATTGCTTGATAGGTGTAGGTCTAAAAATCAGGCACTTGGGCTCTAATTATTATGTTGGAATTTCACATCCAGGTGATTTAGTCACCAATTCAAGGATTTCCGTAGTTTTTAAAGCTTTGTCATTTTTCCAAATATGTAAATCTCAATTCATGTTCGGTAAAGCCAACCAATTTTGTATTAACTGCATTTCGGGGCAGAACAATTTTAGTAGACTTGAGTTAAACTTCTGAATTTGTTCACCTTATCAATTTCACCATTTTTGTGTTAATACAGATTGTGCTGCTTCGACATGGCCGCGGGCCGCACAGAACTGCGAGTAGTGCCGCATGAGGCCCGCGGGCCGCGAGTTTGAGACGTCTGGTTTACTGTATGCTTTTATGATTAATATCAAAAAGTAATTAACATAAATAATTTTTCGATTAAATGATGAGTGAATTATATTTATTTAAAATAAATTGGTTGAATATCGTCGCAGTCCGACTATAGTTATTTTGCGGTGGTTCTATCAAAACTGATAGATTTCTCCTCAATGAGATCTTCCTTTTCGTTATCGCTTTCCTCTCCAAAAATGCGCTGGAATCGTAACGGTATCAGATGCTTGAATATGGTGACTGCCTAAATGATTGATAAATTGGATGTGTGAATGAATGTTATAACAAATCGATATCGATGCTCCACGCTTTTCAAGGGTAACATAATCCACAGAGATGGGTATCCTAACCTGAAGGTGATCTTGGCGTATTTAATCCTCGAATGGTTCAGGTACTTTTTACATACGTAAATGGTTAGTGGGGTCTGTCAGACCGCAAGGCAAAAATCTTCCTAAAAGGTTATTTTGGGTTTTCAGGATATTTTTTTTTCAACTGGGGCTTACTATGAGGTCTTTGGATGAATTTAAACTAAGTGAAATTCGGATTTCAGTTTTTAGGTTGTGGGGGAAATAATTAGGTGTTACCAAATTTGTGGGTAATTTCAACTCAACACAAATTATTCAATCATAAAATTTAATTCTTTAAACAATTTATGTTTTCTAGTCAAAAATTAACTTACAACCGATGAAGAAATGCCGGTGCATTAAAGTTTGGTTGTTGATGTTAACATTTTTTCTTAAATCGAGATAAATTCTTAGAGGGTTTTTTACCTGTAGTTTTTGGCAAATAATACAGTTGCTCCCGTTAGATCAGAATTTTAGTTTTCTGTTTCTTTCGCAAATGTACAGAAAAAATCTTTGCCCATTTTTGCCTAATCTGTGGGGGTGGAGTGACAGTTGAGTAGAGGGAGGGGGTTTCCACTATACCCTGCATAAATCAGGCTTTATTGCCCCTTCTCAGACGCAGTGTCCCCAACGTAAAGAGTAAGGCTCGCCTAACAATCTGTATGAACAGGTTTATTCAGACCGAAAATTTTTAGTAACTGATTCTTTTACAAATACTATTTACGGGTATGTATTTAATGAAAATGAACTAATATTAATGCAATATAGCTACATAAAACATCTCCTGCTACATATATTTTGTGGAATAAATTGAAACACTTTTGATAATTTCTGTAAGTTTTGCTTGGAATGTGTGACAAATAAAAAGTTTTTCAGTTTAAAGAACTATTGGGGGCGATTGGGTTTGTATTGCAGGCCCATGGTCCGATTTTCTTCCCTTTAACATATGTTTTTAGTCTAAGAAAAATGGCATATTTCTTCTTTCTTCTTCTTCATTACCGTAACTCCTAGTGGAGCGTGGTGCAACTGAATTCGGAGTGTGATACGGTTGTCAGCCTTACCACTTCCTAGTCGCATTGTTAGTTTATTATTCTACGATAAGAATATTTCTTATCAACTTCTTCTGAATAATAAACTTGCGACGAGTCGTGCCGAGTTTGGAAACTCGTTCCTCTATGAGTGTCATTGAAAGTCCCAACCGATTGGGGGTCCGCAACCTTAACCCTAGAGAGATAATCATATTTTTTACCCCTGAAAAGATAATCATACGTCGATTCGACGTGTTGCTAGTTAACATCCTTATAACTTCTTTGTTAAGAGTAACATGTTGCTAAAAGGTAGATATATAATCATTTGTATTTAATATTAATCTGTTAAACTCGTGGTTTTGCAAAATTATCATTTGTTTGTTTATATAATATTAATTTTAAAAAAGCGGTACTAGGAGAAAGTGGACTGTCCTTTCAATAGATTAAAATAAAGGATATCTTTATCGAAACAGGCTTTTATTGGTTATATCCAAGTGAATACACATTCACATTATGAAGATTTATAAAAATGTCAATTCGGGGCAGTTAAAATATTTTTCAGTACAAATTTGTTAAAGATAATCATACGTCGATTCGACGTATATTTGACTTATGACCCCCAATATCTTAGGCTGTGTGGCACCCAAGCCAATAATTTTGCCTACAGACGTGAATTGAGTTAAATCTTGGAACCAACAAATTATGAAGCTTCACTAATGAGATATAATAAAAAGCAAAATTTCTGTACGTCGATTCGACGTAGATTATCTCTCTAGGGTTAAAAAAAGGGGCATTTTTTAGTTTTTTTGCGATTATTTCAAAAACGACAAGAGATACAGAAAAATTGTCTGAGGTCGAAAAAAAAAAATACATAAAATTACCTTTGCAATGATATATAACACATTAGAGTTTAATCGAATATTTCGGCGTTAGGCTAGAAAATAAATTAGAATATTTTCATTTTAGACGTTTTTAAAAGCTCTATAACTTTTAAAAGAATGCTAGTTCAGCCTTTTAATTTTGTATAAGTATTCGCAATAAGTTCAAGATCATTTTAAGGTAAACACTGAGCCGCTCCAGTCAAGGACCCCACCTATCTCCCTATTTCAATTTGTCAAAATGGCATGTCCATAACTCCCCCCAAAATTGGAGCAGAGTGCTAAGTTTTGGTTTGTTGCGAATGGAGGTCATAGTCACCCTACCCACCAAAAATAAGCTCATTCGGATAAAAACTAAGGGTATCTCCCATACAAAGTGACTCATCAGGAGTTTGTTCTATGTACTACTCATTTTATAAACTGTAGAACAAAGTTGTCTTGGGCCACTTTGTATGGGAGGCACTCGTACTTCCTTCAACATTAAGTGTCTTGAACATGGCATCGTAACTACAGATGACGCTAACGTCATGGCGAACCTGTTCGCAACAACTTGGTCAAACTACTCCCGCGACTCCGAATTCTCCTTAACTTTTGTTAACAACAAAAAATCAACTGTTAACATCTCATACAATCCCCCTGCAATTTCCTCTCAAGCAAGGAAAATAGAATCACCCACTGCATCAATCGAGTTAAACGCTTGCCTCTCCCAACTTACTGGGAAAACCCCCGGCTTGGACAGGATATCATATCCGCTATTAAAAAACTCATCTGAACAATTTATAAACCGTCTACTCGCTCTCTTTAATGATATTTTATTGTGTCTTTCCCTTACTGAAACCAGGTAAACCAGCAAACATCATTGATGGTTACAGGCAGTGGCGGCTTGCCCATATGTGCACAAGTGCACGTGCACCCCCTGACAAAAAATCGTAAGGGCACGTAATTCACTTATTTCTTCAATTCGAAAATGCGTATCCCAAATCGCACATCTAGCCCGCAACACGGCCTTATTCTATTTATACCAAGATACACATTCTATCTATTGAATCTATATGCCCATCCCATATCTATGTATGCCGACTGCTCACTGCACATACGACATGGTCACAACACTGCGACCAACAACCTGCAAACACGATGGGTGCACAATCTGGGAAGAGGAGCACACGCTCAAATTTTGGATATCTTAGCGGTTTCCGGGGCAAGGGGGTAGTGCAAAATTTACACTAGAGCTTGTGCACAGCGCCTTGTAAATTGTATGAACTAAATTCTAAAAGCAGAGAGTTTGTGTCGCATGCTCGCATCCGTCTGTTCTGTTGAAATCGCGATGAATGAAATTGCAATGGTCGATTTTTTTAAAGCAAATTTAAAAATTTTCTAATAGAAAATAAGATGAAAATAAAAAACTGCGGAAGAACTACACCCTTGATTTCTTTAGTGCAAGTGCAAGAGACGGAAAATAGCAATTTCGGCGTGAAATTAAAGCGGCAATTTACGCGGAAAACACGTAGATTTATGGGAATATGTGGAATGTATGGATTTTAATGGATTTTCGTTCTGTCCAATGATCTTGCCCACAGGCCGATTTGGATTTTGACAGAATGAAAATTTAATAAAATCCATGGATTCCCCATGTGTGTGTTTTCCCTGTTTGTTGTGCGGGAGTGAAAACGAACAGTCCAGCTAACAAAAGTCGGAAATAGTCTGCAGAAGAATAATATGTAATTTAAAAACAGTTTTTTTTTTAAATACAAACTATGACAAATGTAGCTACATCACTATTCTTGCCATATAATCAATACGTTTTTATGTTTCCCTGTGAACTCCCAGTATTTTCCACCACGAGCCGCCACTGGTTACAGGCCTATTTCTTTACTATACCCATCAAGCACTTGGTAGACTCTTTAGTTCCTAGGCTAAACATAATTAAATTTTTAAGTAGCTCTAAGTCTAAAGCGCATTAACAACCCTCATCAGCATCACCAAATCACTTATTTTGCCGAAAATCGACTATGGTCTTCCTATTTACGGAATTGTAGCGAAATCGCAAATACGGACGCAGCCGTCCGTAAATCCATTGGCGCTTTCAGATCAGCGCCTATTAAGTGCATTTTAACTAAAGCAGGCATTCCATCCATCGAGACCAGATATAGACAGCTCTTGGGGCATCACATACTCAAGGTTTTTATGGCAAACAACTCTATACTGATAAACGACACTATATAAACCCTGCGCTGTAAGGCAAGACCAAAACTGAAATCCTGTCTATTACGTATTATCGAATTTGCCGATGAAATGAACATTCAAGCAATCCCGTTGCCATGGAAAGAATCCAACAATCCCCCATGGCACCTTCAGATGCTAGTGTCATCAAAGATCTAATGTTGATGAAGAAGTCAAACACCAACAATCAACAATACATGCAAACGTTTCGCGAATTAACCGAACGTTTCACAAAAAAAGGTTGGAAACTAGCTTTTACTGATGGGTCCAAAACCATCGATTATACATCCTAAGCAGTCACTTCATTAAATTAAATTCTACTGCTCTGTTTACTTCCCAACTACAACTCCACCTTCACTGCGGAACTCTTGGGTATAGTTAACGCTATCAAATCAGTACACGCACGCCCTGGCGAATTTTTCATATGCACAGACAGTAAATCCTGCATCGACGCTGTAATAAATGTTAACAATTTTGAACCATCGGTCTCCTTTATTCGGGATTAACTACTCGTGTACAGGAACGAATTAAAACTAATGTGGATTCCAGGCCACACAGGTATTCAGGGCAATGAGTTCGCGGATCTCACTGCAAGGGACGTGCATCGTATACCCTCCTCCAACAAATTTTTATTTAATCGAGCCGACATGTGACATTCGGAGCTTAATAAAAAGAACAATCCACAACGAACTGAAATCAGACTGGTCCAATTACCGCCACCCCTACAGCTGTATAAATCCTCTAGGTAGCGCTGCAGACTTGCCCAGTTCGCTCACTCGCTGTCAAATTACAGCCTTTAGCAGACTACGCATCGGTCATAATTTGCAATCTTTGCAACAATAGGGAGCCTATTTCCATCATCCATCTTCTCAACGATTGCCAGTTCATCGACAAATTAAAACCTAATTTCAAATTGCCGAATAACATAACACCATTGTTGGGTGACTTTTCAGACACTACCGCTATAATATCTATTATTAAGTTATTAAATCATGTGAAAATTCAAATTTAAAAATCTTAACTTTTTTCATTTTTTTTTAATTTTCCCTGTCCAAAAAAAAAACAAATCTGTCATACATAATGTACATAGTATTAAAAATTAGTTAAGCTTCATTTAACTTAAGCCTAAGGCCTCAGTCGTGTGATTAACCCTTCTGTCGGCACCTACTACAATATGCATATTCTATACCCAATAGGTCTGGCTGGACCTACTGAGAAAACATTTTTATTTATTAGAAAAAGTGTAATTTTTATCGGTGTAATCGTTCTCCCCATTCTTTACAGCCATTTATAAACAATAAAAGCATTAAAATTGGATTTGTAGATATAATAGAAGCGTTTTTAAGAAGACATATTTTGAGGTGGTATTAGTACAAACATGTTTATCCTTATTTTATTCTACTTTTTGCTTCTCTTCTTTCATTGCGTATCCGTACAGAATGTTTGATCGAATTTTCCAAATCCAATATGTTTGGAGAAATATTAGGCGCATTGTTGGTAGGTTTTACCCTGATATTAGTCTGCAGATTTGGGGAAATAGATAGAAAGAAATAGGGAATATTCAAGCGCAAAAATAATTTCTTTCTAAATTTTCCGTAAATATATCAATTAAATCTATTACGAAACACCATCGTAAGTCACTAATACTTAATTCATACTATTACAAAGGAAATAAAACTCGTTTGAATTTCCTAGAATAAAATTTCAGTTGATTAGGTGATGTAATAAGACGGGATAAAATTAGGCGTACCCAATTTCCGAACTTCACGGCTTTTTAAGGCAAAATCTCAGAAAATTTTATCGTTTATCGTACAAATTGAATTTTAATGACATTATTACATTATAAATAGGAGATTTTTAAGAGAATTTATTATTTTCACTTTTTACCTTAAGACGAAAATGGGGGGAAAAACTATAGGTCTGGCCAGACCTATTGGGTATCAAAAAGCACTATAAATTGAATAATAATAATAATAATAAAAGCTTTATTCAAGTATGTATCAACTTATAGCTAAAGGGTACAATTCATTTATCTTTTAGAGATCAGACAGAGTCTTTGCATCTATATATGAAACTAGTAAACATGATGAAGTTAAGTATACATTTTAAATTGGTGTAACTTGTTTAGGAAAAATAAGCATCAAAACCTAATGTGAAGACTAACAAATAATTTAAACCTACCTTATACTAACTACTAAACTAAGTCAAGTGTAATCACTAATTTGACTCTCTTAACGCACGTATTATAGAGTGGTGGGAGGTGGTGCATTTGTAATTGAAATGTTGGGTAATTTTAGAGGATCTTGTGGTGATGTATGAAATATGAGTGATTTCATGGAGTGCTTTAGTGGAGAAATAGAAGGGTTTGTTCAATATTATTTTTAGGCATTTATTCTGAATTACCTGTAGCTTAGACTTGTGTGTCTTCGCGCACCCATTCCAAATGGGACAACCGTACAGAATCAGCGGTGCCATAACCGACTTGAAAAGTAGTAGCTTGTTGGTAGTAGATAGCTTCGAATTTCTATTAATAAAAGGATAGATGCTTCGAATACAATTTAGCGCTTTAGAACAGGTGGAGTCAATGTGAGACTTGAATGTTAGTTTTGCGTCTAATTGAAGGCCTAAATACTTGAGATCTTTTGACCATGAGATCATTGAGTCTAAGATGTTAATCTGTGAATCTGGGAAATATCTAGTTGCGCGTCGTTTCGTGAAAAATACAGCTTGGGTTTTATCAGGATTAATTTTAATTTTCCATTTACTGCAGTAATTGTTAAACATTGCCAATTGGCACTGAATATTTTCCACGATTTTCTCTGGATTAGTACTAGTGGAAAGTATAACTGTGTCGTCCGCGTATGTGGCTATCTCACAGTTAGGATGAGTAGGCATGTCTGATGTGTAAATACTAAATAAGGTGGGGCTCAGCACAGATCCTTGTGGGACGCCAGCAGGTATAGTAAATTTCTCAGAAACTGATTTTGTCTTAACCCAGTACGTTCTGTTATGAAGAAAAGATTGTACTAATTTGCAGATGTAAGTTGGAAATGAGAATTGCAATAGTTTAAATATAAGGCCTTTGTGCCAGACGGAATCGAATGCCTTTTCGATGTCTAGTGCAATGAGTCCTGTTGAATCTTTGACTGTAAAGCCTTTACGGATGATGCTAACGACTCTGATGAGTTGATGATTCGTTGAAAAACCTGGGCGGAAACCAAACTGGAAAGGTGGTAAGATGTCCTTAGTATTAAAGAAACTGTGTATTCGCTTTAATATAATTTTCTCTAGAACTTTACCTAGCGCTGGAAGTAGACTTATGGGGCGATAATTAAGAGGATGAGTAGGATTTTTGCCTCGTTTGAGTATTGGTATAACAAGTGCGTTTTTCCAAGCGCTAGGAAAGTAACCGAGTTTGAGGCAGCAGTTGTAGATGAAGCAAAGAAATACAGTTGCCTTCTTCGGTAGGTTTTTGAGCAAAATATTCGGAATTTTGTAATCGCCGCAGGCGGATTTTGGTTTGAGCCTTTTTAATATTGCGGAGAGTTCTGAGGGTGTGCAAAAGCAGCGGGGAGTTGCTTCGGAGGGATTGTTTGTGAGAAGGTCAAATGCAGAGTTTACTTCTGCGATGGTTTCCGAGTCGCTCAAGTTATCAGTTATTGTGTGCGAGCCAAGGAAAGTCTATCCAAGCAGTTCTGCTTTTTCACTCTCGGAGTAAGCACTAGAACCGTCAGGGAAAAGCAATGGAGGGATAAAACAGGATTTACGTTGCAGGCACTTTTTTAGTTTCCATAGTTTTTGTGCTCCAGTTTCTAGTGAAGAGAGCATATTGTTCCACCTGGAGTTTCGCATTAAAAAAATGGAAGAACGGATTTCAGAATTAAGATCGTTGATCTCTATGCGTAGAAGAGGGTTGCGTGTGCGCTGCCACTGGCGACGGAGGGTATTGCGCAATGTGATAAGTGCTGAAGTGCGCGGGTCTAATGAAGAAACTCTATTTAGGATTTGAGTCTCCCGAGGGGTCGATGCGTTTCTCGCATTTAGCAGCATGTTGGTAAATGTGGAAACTAGGTCGTCGATTTGTTCATGTGTGGATATTCTTGAGAGGTCATTTCCGGTTAGTTCAACATCAGAGGAGAGAGTCGTGCGAAAAGTACGCCAACATACTTTCTTGTAATTGAAAAATACATTTTGAGAGTGGGTGATTGCTTCGTCTATGGAGAAGGAGACTGGCAGGTGGATGGAAGATAAGTCATTAATCACAACTGGCTAAGAAATAGGAGTACGACCGTTCGTTATGATGAGATCCAGTGTGGATGGTTTACCTCTAGGTGGGTAGCATGTGGGAGAGTCAGGCGGGTGAATGAATACATTATATTGTGCTAATAGGTCGAAGAGGATATTACCGGCTTTATTTGCTTTTAGACAGTTCCAATGCCGGTGGCGGGCGTTGAGATCGCCGCATACGATAAATTTAGTGTTTAATTTAAAAATAGACTTAAGATCCTCTTTAAAAAGCCGTAGTTTTTCTGCGTTAAGTTTCGTACCGCTAAAATATAGGGCTAGGAAAGTTGTCTGCGTTTGATCAATGGTTATGGCTACTGCTTCAATCACTTTTGTTGAGAGGTTGCTTAAAAGCGTGAACGCGATACCCTTTTTTATGCAAATTGCAACACCTCCACCAACCGTTTCTTTTCGATCTTTTCTGACAATGTTATAATTGGGATGTGAGAGCCTGTCGTTTTCCTTCAACCATGTTTCGCTTATAAGAAAAAGGTCGATATCATTGTTAACACAGAAATTAAATGATTCATCAGATTTGTTCCTGATGCTCTGCGCGTTCCAAAGCAAGCAACTTATTTTATTCATGTTTGTATATAAATTTAATAGTGAGTTCTGTTAGAACATTAAATTGATCGTTACGCGTCTTACAGGTGGAGAGCTTCGCAATAAGTTCTTTGGCAAGATTGATCATTTCATTTAGTGAGAATAGATCGCTATTCATGGTTGAAGGAGAACTATGACCTAGATGCAAATTGTGGTTATTATTGCCCGGATTGCGGACCACAGAGCTGTACGTAGGTGTAAATTTGGTGTTAGTAGTGTTATTATTAGAAGGAGCTTGAGAACATGCTGGTTGTGGGAAGTTAGACTCGTTGAAATCGGGGGCAGGCGGCGAGCGTTTGTAGATTGCACTGTTCGTGCGACGTCTGGAAGCCAAGTGTCTTATTTGAATGTATTCATTTCTTTTGGGGCAATGCCGATCACTTGCGATGTGGTTTTGATTGCAGTTAATGCACTTAATATTTTTAGGATCTTTCGACGTGCAGACAGACTGGTCATGATCACCGCCACATATGAGGCATTTGGTGGGCAAATAGCAGTGGGATGTACCATGTCCGAAAGCCTGACAGTTGCGGCATTGCGTGATTCCCGAACGCTTCCTTCTCTGATGGCTCCAACGCACTATAGTATTCATAATTGCCTTTATTTTCAATAAGTCAGAAAACTTCACTGTCCCGCGCGCAAAGTGGATAAGATACGTACACTGTTCATTGTATCGACGGGACTCGGGGGGCAAGAAAAATTTTTTGATGTCAATGCAAGGCAGATTGTGCACATCGCGAAGACATTTGCTGAGGATAGAACACTCCATGTCAAACCGGTAAGAACAAACTTGACTGGTTTTTGGTCCGCACGCGCGAATGTGTAAAAGTGCACTTTCTTATCAATAAGATGACGCTTGAGTAAATCATACGATGAAATGTTTTCTAATATAATTTTTTTCCCGGTACTGATATGCTGGATTTGATATGATTCGATTTTTAGTCCATTAAGCATTGCAACGACTGTATCTCGATCGAGACGCGGGATTACAAACGGTGGAATTTTTACTTGTTTGGGCACTTTTTCGACGTTGATCTTATCGGTATCATCGTGGGTATCATCCGCGAGGGGAAGGAAGCGATTTGAGAACGCCATTAGTGATTTCGCATCACTTTTAGGGAGTTTGAGTCTATCCCGGAGGAGTAAATCGCAAGGGGATGTCTCCCTTTGCCTTTTGAGTCCACTGCTGGATGGAATATCGAAAGCAAAGAAAAACTGCTACACAAAACAGAAAATGCAACTACACAGGGCACTGCACTAGGTCGATACTCGTAGCGCTCTTCACTCAGCGAAGACACGGTAGAGACTGATAAATTGAAAATCATCAAAAACATACTCAAAACTTCAACCAATTTTTTTTAAATTTTTGCAAAATGTTTCTAAACATATTATTCTAGGATATCATGAAATATGAAGTCACTGCGATTTCATCGTCTATACTTTTATGACCAAAATATAGTGCCAAAGGTCTGGCCAGACCTTTGTGCCGACAGAAGGGTTAAACAACCAGACAACCTTAAGTGATGCCCACACCGGCGCGTCAGCGATTCTTCGCGGCGAATTTTTCCGCAGCGTCAAAATTGTAACACACTGCGTTGTATGGAGATGCCCACACCAACGCGAATATTCGCCAGTTTTGCAGTATTTTTTCCGGTTCGAATATTTGCTACCTAATGTAATTTTATTCAAATAATTTATTTGACAGATGCAGTGTAGTACAACTTGATGTTGGTATACCCGGAAAAGATGTAGATTTGGAATGAGTCGTTTACTTGTTTAGTTATTGAGCATTTTGAATGTTTTATGGTATCAGTGGATGAGTAAAAGAAGAAACATTTTTGGAAACATGAATTCCAAGGAGGGAAGGTTTTTACTCGTTGTTACACAAATAAATTGCCCTATTGTGGGAAGTCCGGTGACACCCAGATCGTATCGCTCGGCCGAAGAATTGCAGAGATATCGACGATTTTCCAAAGTTCATAGTACGAAGTTGATCGTGAAATTGCTATAACCGACATCTAGGTTTGACAACTAACAAAAGCATACATTTTGTGAATTACTGTACTTATCTCGGTTATCCCCTTGTGAGCTGCGCAGGAAAGATGCGCCGACGCCACCTTATAGAATTTTGATGCGAGTCCAGCGAAACCTTGATTGTTCCGCTGGACTCATAGGCCAGTCAATTACCGATTTTAGGTCGCAAAAAATTGCTCGGGTCTGGTTTTTTGGGATATTGTTAGGATAGATATCAGAAGTGTACCACTAAGTTTGCAACTTCGAAAAACCTGTGCTAACCCCGTGACCCTCAAAAAACCTCAAAACTTTCGGACTGTTTTCATATTTTTGTTTGTAATTTCTAAAAGGTGCTTCCTACAAGTAAGTCGTCCACTGCACTTTTAAAGCGAAGAAAATCTTCTTTAATTTGAGTGTAACTCCAGCTTTGTAGGTGCAAAGGATCCCAAGAGACAGCACTTTAAAAAATGTGATTTTTTGTAAAAAAGTCCGAAATTGTATTTTAGGAGGTTTGTATGACAGCCCTATGACGTAGTGTTCCGATTCCATCTATTCCTAGATATGTTTTGAGGCTTTACTAGCAACACATTTGGGTGAGGTTTGGTTAAGATTGGTTCATAAAGAAAAAAGTTTTTCTTAGAAGAACCTGATTATCAGGGGTTGGTTTGTATGACAGCCCTATGACCTAGTGTTCCGATTTCATCCGTTCCTAGATATGTTTTAAAGAAACACATTTGGGGGAAGGGTCGTTGAGATTGGTTCATAAAGAAAAAAGTTTTTCTTAGAAGAGCCTAATTTCCAGAGGTTGGTTTGTATGGCAGCCCTATAACATAGTGTTCCGATTTTATCCGTTCCTAGATATTTTTTTAGGCTTAACCAGCAACATACTTGGGTGAAGTTTGGTTAATATTGGTACATAAAGAAAAAAGTTTTTCTTAGAAGAACCCAATTTTCAGGGGCAGCCCTATGACCCCATGGTCTGATTCCATTCGTTCCGACATATATACAGCTAAGGAACTGGTTTATAACTTCATGTCACATGACTTTCTCTGTAAAATGCGCATTTAAGCCGATATTCAGCTCGGAACATGACTGAAATTACAATTTGGAACTTTTTTTCAAAAAACAATGTTTAAAGTGCTGTATCTTGGGATCCTTTGCGCCTAGAAAGCTGGGGTTACACTCAAATTAAAGAAGATTTTCTTAGCTTTAACAGGGCAGTGGACAACTTACTTGTAGGAAGCACCTTTTAGAAATTACAAACAAAAATATGAAAAAAAGTCCGAAAATTTTGAGGTTTTTTGAGGGTCATGGGGTTAGCACAGGTTTTTCGAAGTTGCAAACTTGGTGGTACACTTCTGGTATCTATCCTAACAATATCCCAAAAAACCAGAGCCGAGCAATTTTTTGCGACCTAACGCCTTATTTTTCGGTTTATTGACTGGCCTATCAAGGATTGCAGAGATATCGACGGATTTCCGGAAGAATACAAGGTCAATCGTTTCATTCATGAATAGTGTACGATAGGAAATGAGGATCCTGGTGGTTCGGTGCTTGCGTTAGTCCCTAAGTAGTTACATACGAGCTTGGATATTTTATTGAATTGAATGCTTACTTTGCATAGTTACGCCATATTTTGCTTGGTTACGCCATCGTAAGGATTCTACTAAAAGTCATTATGCAATTTGGTACGATGATGTAACCAAGCAAAATATGGCGTAACTATGCAAAGCAAACATTCAATTCAATAGAATATTCAAGTTTGTATGTAAATACGCATTTTGCGTAACCATGCTAAGTAAATAGTTACATATATTCAATTAAAAACAGCCACAAAACAATGTTCAAGCTTTGTGTCTTCTCTTTACGATAAGAGTAACCATTCGACCGGCACAAGATAAGACGTAAGAGTTTTCGGGTACGCGATAGTCAATTCAAACAATCAAATCGAACACTGCCGCAACATTTTTTAGGGTACTGTATAACAAGGTTGTACTGCACTGCATATTTCCATCAATTTGCGCATGCCAATGATTTTATCCTTTGAAGAAGTATATACATATATGGCGAGGTAAAATGTCGCATTTCACGTTGATTTATTCCGCTTACGCTTTTACATAATAAGTAAAGATGCCGCGACATTTGGATATAGTGCACGCACATTGCAGTATGAATGTAAATATCAAAATAATTGTATTTGGCCAGTTCTTGCAGTTATTCTTTATCATGTCTAAGTCCCTTCCTTACATAAATCTAATACCTTTTCTAAGGCGACAACATGATATCAGCTGTGAGTGACAGTACCCAGCGAATTATTCGCGCCGCGCCGGTGTGGGCACCAAAAAATGTGCCGCGAATTTTCCGGCGCGGATTCGCGACGGAAAATTCGTGACACGTTGGTCTGGGCATCACTTAAAGTGATGCCCACACCGGCGCGTCAGCGAATATTCGCGGCGAATTTGTATGGAGATGCCCACACCAACGCGAATATTCGCCAGTTTTGCAGTATTTTTTCCGGTTCGAATATTTGCTACCTAATGTCATTTTATTAAAATAATTTATTTGACAGGTGCAGTGTAGTACAACTTGATGTTGGTGTACCTGAAAAAGATGTAGATTTGGAATGAGTTGTTTAGGAATTCACCGAGCATTTAAGTTTTGAATGTTTTATGGTATAAGTGGATGAGTAAAAGAAGTAACCTTTTTGGAAACATGAATTCCAAGGAAGGAAGGTTTTTACCCATTGTTTGGACTTACACAAATAAATTGCCCTATTGTGGGAAGTCCGGCGACAACCCGATCGTATCGCTCGGCCGAAGAATTGCAGAGATATCGACTATTTTTCAAATCGACTATTTTCCAAGTGCATCTAGGTTGGCAACTAACAAAAGCTTACATTTTGTGAATTATTGTACTTATCTGGGTTATCCCCTTGTAAGCTTCGCAGGAAAGATGCTCCGACGCCACCACAAGTTGTTGCGAGTCCAGCGAAACGTTGATCGTTTCGTTGGACTCAAGGATTCCAAAGATATCGACGGATTATCGAAGTAGTACGAAGTTGATTGTGAAATTGCTGTGGCCAACATCCGCGTTGACCGTTATCTCTGACCACCCTGTACTCTGACCGGAAAAATAAAGAGGATCCGATGACCCTTTCGGCGATTTTATAGTGAGTCTAGCACCACCTCGGTCGATCCGCCACACCAAAGGATTGCAGAGATATCGACGGATTGCCGGAACAATATGTACAAGGTCAATCGTTTCATTCATGAATAGTATACGATAGGAAATAAGGATCCTGGTGGTTCGGTACTTGCGTTTGTCCCTAAGTAGTTACATACACGCTTGAATATTCTATTGAATTGAATATTTACTTTGCATAGTTACGCCATATTTTGCTTGGTTACGCCATCGTAGGGAATCACGTAAGGATTCTACTAAAAATTATTATGCAATTTCATACGATGGCGTAACCAAGCAAAATATGGCGTAACTGTGCAAAGTAAACATTCAGTTCAATAGAGTATTCAAGCTTGTATGTAACTACGCATTTTGCGTAACCCATGCTGAGTAAACAGATACATCTATTCAATTCAAAACAGCCACAAAACAATGTTCAAGCTTTTTGTCTTTTCTATTCGATAAGACTAACCATTCGACGGGCACAAGATAAGATGTAAGAGCTTTCGGTTAGGCGATAGTCAATTCAAACAATCAAATCGAACACTCCCGCAACTTTTTTTTAGGGTACGGTTTAACAAGGTTGTACTGCACTGCATATTTCCATCAATTTGCGCATGTCAATGATTTTATCCTTAGAATAAGTATAGACATGGAGAGGGAAAATGTCGAATTTAATCACTTTAAGTGATGCCCACACAGCGAATGTTCGCGGCGAATTTTTCCGCGGCGTCAAAATTGTAACACACTGCGTTGTATGGAGATGCCCACACCAACGCGAATATTCGCCAGTTTTGCAGTATTTTTCCCGGTTCGAATATTTGCTACCTAATGTCATTTTATTCAAATTATTTATTTGACAGGTGCAGTGTAGTACAACTTGATGTTGGTGTACCCGAAAAAGATGTAGATTTGGAATGAGTTGTTTAGGTATTGACCGTGCATATAAGTTTTGAATGTTTTATGGTATCAGTGGATGAGTAAGTAACATTTTTGGAAACATGAATTCCAAGGAAGGAAGGTTTTTACTCGTTGTTGTTACACAAATAAATTGCTCTAGTGTGTCAAGTCCGCCGACACCCCGATCGTATCGCTCGGCCGAAGAATTGCAGAGATATCTACGATTTTCCAAAGTGCATAGTACGAGGTTGATCGTGAAATTGCTGTGACCGACATCTAGGTTGACAACTAACAAAAGCATACATTTTGTGAATTATTGTACTTATCTCGGTTATCCCCTTGTGCGCTGCGCAGGAAAGATGCTCCGACGCCACTTTAGAGAATTTTGTTGCGAATCCAGCGAAACCTTGTGAGATTGCTGTTGCCATCATCCAGGTTGACGGTTATCTCTGACCACCCTGTGCACTGACCGGAAAAAAAGAGGATCCGATTTCCCTTTCGGCAATTTTATGGTGAGTCTAGCGCCACCTCGGTCGTTCTGCCACACCAAAGGATTGCAGAGATATTGACGGATTTCCGAAAGAATACAAGGTCTATCGTTTCATTTATGAATAGTATACGCTAGGAAATCAGAATCCTGGTGGTTCGGTGCTTGCGTTTGTCCCTAAGTAGTTACATACATACTTGAATATTCTATTGAATTGAATGTTTACTTTGCATGGTTACGCCATATTTTGCTTGGTTACGCCATCGTAAGGAATCACATAAGGATTCTACTAAAAGTTATTATGCAATTTCATACGATGGCGTAACCAAGCAAAATATGGCGTATCTATGCAAAGTAAACATTCAATTCAATAGAATATTCAAGCTTGTATGTAACTTCGCATTTTTCATAACCATGCTAAGTAAACAGTTACATATTGTTAAAGTTATAAAGTCAGGGGAATATCTTTATAATATGATTTATTATCAACAGGATCTATATTCAACTGACAGGATAATAGTTTTATATAATTTATTTTACATATGACTTCAATGAATACTATATAGTTTAAATATTAAACTCTCACACTTCCCCTCAATGTCTAGTTATTTGTTCTAATCCACATTTTTCATTTGAAGTAAATATAGACATTGATTATGTTTCGGTGAAGGAAGTCCTTTGGTTAAAATATCCGCAGTCATATTTTCTGTACTGACATGACTAATTCGTATTATACCGTCTTCCAGTGCATTTCTTACAAAATGATGGCGTATGTCAATATGTTTTGTTCGAGAGTGATATATGGGATTTTGAGCGAGCTTTTGTGCTCCCATATTGTCGTTGAACACTTCCACGTCGGTTAAATCGTTAAGTCCCAGTTCTGTAACAAATTTCTTCAAACAGAAGCGACAAAGGAAGGCATTGTCGCTTCTGTGAGAGCCATATATTCAGCTTCTGTCGAAGATAACGCTACAGTTGGTTGCTTCTTTGATTCCCATGATATAGGACCTCCACTTAACGTAAAAACATATCCGGTATAAGAACGTCTATCCACAGTGCAGCTTCCCCAGTCCGCGTCAACAAAACCACATATTGATTTGGTGTTTGATTTGAACGATAATCCAAGGTTCATTGTACCTTTCAGGTAACGAAGTACGCGCTTAGCTGCAATCCAGTGGGATATTCCATAACAATTGTTATATTGTCCTAGCATGCTTACAGCATGGGTAATATCCGGTCTTGTCGAAACTGCCAAATATGATAATGCTCCCACAAGCTGTCGATACGGTAAATTGTTTTCTTCTGAGGTTGAATCTATTTGTTTTTCTAATTTTGAACCAGTTGCGATAGGAGTACTAACTGGGTTTGAATCTGTCATTCCGTATCGATCAAGGATGATGCATTGATGCATTGTTATCTCTTTCTTGCTTTGATTAAATTGTTGGAGATTCATTTTCGATAATACTTCGTTAAGTTTTATATTGACACTTGACGAAGACCATATAGTGCCTTTTTTAATAGACATACCTTATTTCCGGATCTTACATTTTCAAGCATTATCTTCGCCTTCCGATAAATGTCACTAGATTTTCGTTCATCTTTAATAATGGTTTCTAACCCTTCTTCGATCAAATCCGGGGTTTCCATGTAAATTTCTTCATCAACTGTTCCATTCAGATAAGCTGTCGTTATATGAATCTGATGGATGTTCATTCCGTATCGCGCTGCGAGAGCCATAACAAGCCGAATAGAACTCATTCGAGCTACTGGAGCGAAAGTTTCGTTAAAGTCTACACCAGGCCGTTGAGTGTAACCTTTCGCTACTATCCGTGCTTTCCTTCTTTTAATAGTTCCATCAGGATTATATTTATTTTGAAGTACGACTCTACTTCCGACGATTTGCTTTCCTTGAGGTCGATCAACCATTTCCCAAGTGTCATTTTTTGTTATTGATCTCATTTCTGATCCAATTGCTTGATACCATTCCATGGCATCTTTTCCGGAAACAGCCTCTCTAACTGATGTTTCAGCAGTGTATCCAAATTCTGCGTTATTTGTCACATATTCATGGTAATCTTTTCTCAGGCGCCCTTTTCTACCAGTCATAATTCTCTTGGGCCTCCCTCTACCTCTGCGTATTTCACCTAGTTGATTTTCGGATGACTGTGACTCTTCGCTTGAAGATAGCTGTGACTCTTCGCTTGAAGATGGCTGTGACTCTTCGCTTGACGATGGCTGTGCCTCTTCCCCTGGCTGAATATTTTCTTCTTCCATATTTTCAGTTGTTGATTGATTATTATTTTCATTTGGAAATATTTCTTCGTTGTTTGAACTCAGTTATATTTCAATTTTTCTTCTTGTTTCATTTTCAATTTCATTTCTTGTGTCATTTCCATTCTCTATTCTTGTATCATTTTCGTGAACTGGTTTTTGACATTTTAGAAATTTGACATTTCTGGTTATTTCAATTTTCTTTTTGTCAGGAATCCATACCCGATATCCTTTCGATTCACTCGAGTATACCAGAAATATGCATTTTCGTGACCTTGAATCGAATTTTCCTCTTGTTGAGTCGTTATTATACGCATATCCAATTGATCCAAATGTTTGAAAGTAACTGACATTAGGAATTTGGCCAGCCCATTTTTCATAAGGTGTTCTTCCATCCAGCTTGCTTGAAGGACATCGATTGCGTATATAATTTGCTGTTGACATTGCTTCAGCCCAAAAAGACTTCGGTAGCTGTGAGTCTGCTAGTAAACATCTCGTTACTTCAGTAAGAGTACGATTCTTTCTTTCAGCTACTCCGTTTTGCTCTGGATTATGAGGAACTGTTAATCTTCTTTCGATTCCACTTTGACGTAAATACTTATCAAAATTATCATTGACATATTCTTTGCCGTTATCAGTTTGTAAATATTTAATTTTTTTCCCAGTTTGATTCTCGGCACTTGCTTTAAAGGCTTTAAAAGTTTCAAAAACTTCATCTTTTGTTCTAATGAATTTGACTTTGCACCATCTTGAATAATCATCAATGAATGTTACTGCATATCTTGCTTTCCCGTTTGATTCAATACGCATAGGACCACATACATCACTATGAATTATTTCTAATAATTGTGATTCACGGTTAGATTTCTTCGGGAATGGATTTCTCGTCATTTTTTCTGATAAACATACTTCACAGTTCAATTTTTCGTTTACTTTTTCGAAACTTAATCCACGAACTGCTTTATTACGAAGGGATTCTTCTAAACTTCTCATATTTAAGTGACCCATTCGTCGATGCCAAACTTCAGATGAATTTGAAAAATTTTCATTTACTGTTTTACATTGATATTCTTCTTTTTCTTGAATATAATACAATTCTCCAATTCTTTTGGCTTGTAAGATTGATTTTCCATTTTTATCTATGATATTAGCAGTATTTCTTGTAAATGTTACGACATATCCTTTATCAGTTATTTTTCCGACTGATAGTAAATTCGTGCGTAAATCAGGAACATATAGAACATTTTTGAGACTCACATTCTTTTGCTGATCTTCTAATGAAACTTTTATTTTTACAGTTCCTTTGGCACTAATCGTCGTAGATGTATTACTTGCAAGATTCAATTTTGCATTTGAAACATCTGTTAAGTTTTCAAATTTGTCTTTATCTTTACAAAGATGTGTGGAACATCCACTGTCCAAACACCATGCTTCATTAACATTTTCAGCTTTCAATGCAGAAATATATAATGATACGTCGTCAGCATTTTTTTGCAAAATGTTTCTTCATGTTTGATTTATTTTTCTTCATCTTATACCAGCACTCAGTCGCTTTGTGACCAATTTTGTTGCATATAGTACATTTCGATGCAAATTTATCTTGATTGTAATAGTTCATTTCATTCTTATTTTCTTTTCGAAATTTCTGATTTTTGTGTTTCTTGACAAATAAGGCGTTGGATATTGAATTATGTTTCCTAGCTTCGGCTTCTTCCATAATTTTTATTTTCAATACATCAGGTGAAGGCAATTCGTCACGTGATTCTATGGCACATCGAAAATGTTCATAACTTGATGGTAAACTGTACAATAACATAATTGTTAATAAATCTGGATTTATATCAACATCCATTATTAAGTTTGTCGACTGCATCAAAGAATTTCTTGATGTGACTACACATTTCATCATTTTCCTCCAATTTTTGAAGAGTAAGTTGCTTAAGTAACGTCGCCTTACGAGCTGGTCCTTTCGATTGATATATGGTTTCAAGTTTCTCTCTTGAACTTTCACATCCTTTAATTTGTTTTAATTCGGAAGGGTTGATTGATAATACGATATCGGACTTTGCCTTTTGATCTTTTTCAATCCATGATTTTTCGGCAGTAATCGAGATTTCGTTTCCGCTTTCAGCTTCAGGCTTTCTTATTGATCCGTTAACGTATCCCCAAGCATCGTTTTTGATCAATAAGGCTTCCATCTGCATCTTCCAGGTATCGTAATTGTCCTTACAAAGGACCTCCATATAAACGCTCATGATTCTTCGTGCTTATTTCATGCACAATTTTCAATATTTAATTTATCACTATTATTATTTATTTAGTGATTTATTAATTATATTTATTGATTACGAGTTGCTCCTGGGCCCATAACCTGTTAAAGTTATAAAGTCAGGGGAATATCTTTATAATATGTTTTATTATCAACAGGATCTATAATCAACTAACAGGATAATATTTTTATATAATTTATTTTACATATGACTTCAATGAATACAATATAGTTTAAATATTAAACTCTAACACATATGTACATATATTCAATTCAAAACAGCCACAGAACAATGAACAATGTTCAAGCTTATTGTGTCTGTCGAATGGGTTAGTCTTCGACGGGCACAAGATAAGATGTAAGAGTTTTCGGGTACGCGATAGTCAATTCAAACAATCAAATCGAACACTGCCGCAACTTTTTTTGGAGTACCGTATAACAAGGTTGTACTGCACTGCATATTTCCATCAATTTGCGCATGTCAATGGTTTTATCATTACATAGAATAAGTATAGGCATGGAGAGCTAAAATGTCGAATTTCACGTTGATTTCTTCCGCTTACGCTTTTACATAATAAGTAACGATGCCGCGACATTTTGATATAGTGCACAAAAATTGCAGCATGATTATAAATGTTAAAATAACTGTATTTGGCCAGTTCTTGCAGTTATTCTCTATCATATCTAAGTCCCTTCCTTACATAAATCTAATACCTTTTCTAAGGCAACTACATGATATCAGCTGTGAGTGACAGTACCTAGCGAATTATTCGCGCCGCGCCAGTGTTGGCACCAAAAAATGTGCCGCGAATTTTTCGGCGCGGATTCGCGACGGAAAATTCGTGACGCGTTGGTCTGGGCATCACTTAAGTGAGTTGCATTACGTATAAGTGAGGATTATGACTTCCACCCTAATCTATTTATCCGCTTGAAGTAGGTATGCAATACTGTTATACATATTAAAGTTTTCAGAATATATTTATTGTAAAAATTATCAAATCGAACTAACGAAACATATAACAGTACGTATGTACCTTTTTCTTTTCATCTACGATTTATTTTTAGGAATCAAAAAAAAAATCACCTAATAAAATAGCAGTAACAACAAAAGTTTACACACAATTTCAATTTTCAATTCACATTGCGTAATAACGTTGTTTTGACTTTTAGGTTCACCAACTCGTTCAATAGTGTGTTTTGAGTAAAATAAGCTCACATTTTTCAAGCGGTCAAGCTCATGGAGGTTATTTAAATATTGAAGCGATTGAAAGCGGAGTATTCTTAGAAAATTGAATATGTGAAGGGTATCAAACTTTGAGAGCCAGTATTTGTTTCTAAAATTTCGTAGAAGTGTTTCAAAAAGACAATGCAACAATAAATAAGAGTCTAAAATATACAGAGACTTAGTTTCATCTCTTTTTCTGCACTTAATCTGTCAGATGCATTGCGCCCGATCGTGTTAGGATTAGTATTGCGCCCGCCGAAAGGTTAAGTGAGTTGCATTACGTATAAGTGAGGATTATGACTTCCACCCTAATCTATTTATCCGCTTGAAGTAGGTATGCAATACTGTTATACATATTAAAGTTTTCAGAATATATTTATTGTAAAAATTATCAAATCGAACTCACGAAACATATAACAGTATGTATGTACCTTTTTCTTTTCATCTACAATTTATTTTTAGGAATCAAAAAAAAAATCACCTAATAAAATAGCAGTAACAACAAAAGTTTACACACAATTGGAATGATTAAAACCTTGTGTATGTATTTTGTACTCCATTTCTGATCCGACGAGTTCTAATGACCCCTGATAAGTTGATAACGAGATTTATGACAGTTTTCAATAGAAATCCATCAAATAATTTAATAAAAAATTAATCTACTAAGAATTGGATGAACTAAGAGGGGATTCAGACTATGGACAGGATTTATTCATCATCATCATCAATCTAAACACTTTTACCGACATAGCAAACTATAGGGTGTCCGGAAACTGCCGCATAAACGCACCGGATTATGATTCCTCAGTTGATTTCCAGCAAAAAAGTTGTACAGAACATACCCCTCAGCTGAACCCTTTAGCTGCCACAGGCATTTAAAGATTTTTGGAAAAATCATTTTCCTGCACGACTTAAAATTAACCCTAGTTTTCTACACTTAACATATAAAAACTGTTAGAAGTAATGGAGCTAGATTAAAATGATGTAAGAAAGATATGATTGTAAGACTATGCGCCAATTTTTAAAAGAATCGTACAAGCACCTCACCTTGGCGCAGAAGTTGGAGAAAATTGAGATGGAAAAATGATTGTTTTTGGGCCAAATCACGCAAATTTGACTTTGAAGCTCTGTAAAAACCAAACCTCTTGTCCGATTTTGGTGTAGTTAGTTTTATTTTATAAGTAAATTTGTTGGCTGGAATAATCATTTTATTCCACTATTCGAGATGGTCTAGCTTGGGAGATATTAGGCCTTAAGTTGTGCAAGAAAATAATTTTTTCAAAAATCTTTAAATGCCTGTGGCAGCTAAAGGGTTAAGCTGAGGGAGGGGGTATGTTCCGTACAACTTTTTTGCTGGAAATCAACTGAGGAATCACAATCCGGTGCGTTTATGCGGCAGTTTCCGGACACCCTATAGTTTGCTATGTCGGTAAAAGTGTTTAGATTGATGTCAAATAACCAGAAATCGCTGTATGATTTGACCTAGTTGTTATAAATATATACATCCAAGGATACAATACTAATATAATAACATTCCTAAATAAAATACTTATGTACATCACTAAATTCCTAACTTATTTTTGCTACCATATGCTATCTCCAAGCATTAGCACTCACCAAAAATATTTTATTGGCGACTTTTGTAAATTTTCCTCCATACAAAATATGAAGGAACATTTATACCTTTGTCGCTGTGAAAGGGTATACAGTAAAACACGGATAAGTCCACATCGATAATGCACAATTTTTTCGTGAACTTAAGCGTGTTGTGCCATGGGCGTAGCCAGGATTTCGGTCAGGGGGGGCAAGCCCAAAAATTTTTCAAAATCATGATTTTTTTAGGAGTTGAAATTTCCGCTCGCAGAAATATTGTTAGCAACTTTTAGAGTAGCCTGGCTTGTGGTTGGATTGGTGCACAGGGTAATGGATTCCAGACTCTCCGTGAACGAATTCATTTTATGGTGTTTTTCGAACTCACGACCTACGGACGGACTATGATGTCGCTCAGATTGTAAACAAGTATCCATTTATGGGGATAAATGACATTGCTGGGCGTGCTGTTGATCTCAACACATCAACAAAACAGCAGTTTAGATCTTGGAAATTGGATGTCACTCACACATCTGCGGACTTACTTTACTGGTGGACTGCCACGCATGTTATTTCTTTTTTTTTCTAATTTTAGAGTCAAATATTTAAAATGGAGATGAGTCTTCTGCATTCTGATTACATTCAACTGGCCTCCAATATCTGCCTTTTAAAGCGTAGTTTGTCTATTTTCAATGCATTATTTGCATCTCGGACTGCATTTTCCGCTTGGTTTGTTTCGTCTGTCACTTTCATCTTAGCAAAGTAGCATCGTCACAATATTTATAACTCCTTTATTGATTGAAATATGGTTAACGGTCTTAATAACATTTCCTCTAAATTTACCAAAGTATTAACAGTGGCTAAATTTTATTGCTGATATGATTAGAAAATAAATTTTGATTTAATAACTTGAAAGACACGCTCTGTGGCGCACTTGGTTGAGTCGCACTCTACGATGCTAGTAATCTAGAGGTCCGGAGATCGAATCTCGGCGTGGTCCAAAATTTCCGTACATTCGAATGGAAATATATAGTGCTTACAACATTATATACACTGCGAAATGATATGCAATGTATCGTTGACTCGAAATTGCATATAAACGGCTGAATTAACGCACCATCGCCCCACAAGTGGCTATATACGGTACTGAGAAGAAAAAGAAGAGCTTGAAAGACACTGAAATATGAGACCCGTTCTTTACAAGGTCCTTAACCATGGAAGGTCATGCTTATTTTTAGTACAGAAAGGTCATGCTTCGTCGATTCGACGACGCTCAACTTTGACGCCTCATGCAAATCACCCTTTCTCAAAATATTTATAAAATTTGACAAATTTTCAATCTTTAGTTTATTTAGAATGGAAAACATCGATTTTGGAGCCGATTTTTATGAGTTTGAAATGCAATCTTCCTAAAATTAGGAAGAATTTTGAGCCATTTTCCTGATTTGTCCTATTTTTGTCCTAGTAAATATTTATTCACTAGTCTAATAGTCTGGCTGGTGTAGCGGTTAGTGCGCGCACCTTCGGTGCACAGGGTCATGAGTTCGAATCTCACCGTGTTCCATGGTGGACTATGATCTCACTCAGATGTTAAACGAGTACCCATTTCTGGGGATAAATAACACTGCTGAGCGTGATGCTGATCTCATTACCTCAACAAAAGCAGATAAGATCTTGGAAATAGGATGTCACTAACACATCCTGCGGCCTTAGTCCAATGCTGGATTGTCGCGCCTGTTATTTATTTATTTATTTAAATATTTTTTCAATAATTTTTGAAAAAATAGGTACCACATTTCAAAAATAAACATATTTGTCATGAGCTAGTTGTGTGGACACAGACTTTTTGTCGAATCGACAACCAGCCATAAGAAATACTGGAGTTCTAAAAATTACACAAAGTTCATCCTTCGTCGTTTCGACGACGCCAATTTCCAAAAATCCAACTTACCCTGCTTACTTCGTGTAGCTGCAATGTATCCGGCAAGTACATCGGCACGGTAAGTGCTGTACGAAAACTTAGCACCAAATAATGAGAATTGTCACGAAAAAAGGGATGAATTTGATGATGCGTAGTCGATTCGACGATGCATGACCTTCCAGGGCTAACAAAGCAAAGCTGTATACCATTTGTCACCCTTTCAGATGAAAATAAGTTAAATTCCACTAGCTTCCCGAAGGGACCTAACGGTTGAAATTGTGTACTCCAGCTCAGAAGCCATGAAATGAAACAGGAAATATGGGATCCACGCAGCCACAGTAGCACACTCAAAAGTGAAATGTGTGTGCTGGTACGCAGCCTCCGTCAGTTACGAGAGGCCACTCGCTGTCATCTATTTGCATGCGCCTCCTGACTGCAAACTGTCCCGATCATGGCTTCTCTGGCGGCACTTGGAGTTGTGAAAAAGGCATCTGCGCCAGCAGCAGAAAATTTTTGAAAATGTTGTATAGTGCAGCGATTTTTTTACTACATCGATAAGGATTTTTTACCATCT
This sequence comes from Microchrysa polita, assembly GCA_949715475.1. Classification (NCBI taxonomy): domain Eukaryota; kingdom Metazoa; phylum Arthropoda; class Insecta; order Diptera; family Stratiomyidae; genus Microchrysa; species Microchrysa polita. Next base: position 75,540,424 of record OX454415.1, read on the forward strand.
TCATCGGCCAGGGGGGGCGACCGCCCCTCCCTGCCCCCCCTGGCTACGCCCATGTGTTGTGCACTTATCAGTGCTCCATACAAACTATCTAATTTACGTAGCATAAATCGAAACTAGAGGTAACAACTGATATTGTGTGGCTATACTTTGTAACGCTATAGTCAGGGCCGGCCCTAGGGGTGGGCGAAATGGGCAGTCGCCCAGGGCAACCACTTTGAAGGGGCCAACACACCATGGAACCTTTTATTTTCGGGAGCCACCACTCAGTGCTCCACTCTCTAGGGGCATTCACGCAACAAGATAATCAAAGCATACCTGATGCAAAATCAATTAAATCGCTGGGCGATGTTGTCAAATAAAAATAAGGTTGCAAACACGCTGGACGTTTCACATCTTATCAGGAATTTTTAAATGTCCGAATTCCAAAAGCTTCAGGATAAGCCTAAGTCTATTCTATAAAAAATGCCGTGGAATTACCTGGTTCAAAAAATATAAAAATTTGTTTCGATTGAAAAATTCGAGTAATGAGTATGCGCAAATATTTTGTTTAATTGCTGTTTTAAAATTCTAAAGCTTAGGCTGCCTACTACGATACTACTACTACTACGATAATAAACATAAAATTCTTAAAGAATGACAACCGCAGAAATGGAGTTGGAATTTCGTAAAAAAAAATCGGTCAAGTCGAATCCATCTGTCGGATGGTATTTCAAATACTTGGCGAGGGAAAAGCATTGATACACCTTGACCGATTAGGAATTATGGATTTATTTTGAAGTGCAAATAGTCCGACAATTAAATTTTTCTTTCAGCGAAAGCTCGACAAAATAATCAAAATTTGCTGTGATTTAACTAATGATGATGACAAAGATTAAAAATTTTACAGGGCAAATAAGTACGTATTTCTTAGAAAGACCTAGCTGACAGTGGCAGCAATTCCTATTTTTTTCCATAAACGTAAAAAACGTATATAAAAAATATATATTTTCACTCTATGAGCGAAGGGTATAACGATAAATGTTTAAGAAAACTGTTTTGTGGCTGGGAAGGGAATAATTTTCATTTGCCATTCCCAGCTCTCGTGCTTGCAGTTTCGACTTCCTGTAATATATATAACGGTGACTAACTATCAAAATTATATTTAAAAAAAAAAAACATTGGCGAAGCGATGACTTTCGCGACATCTTAAAGATAGCGAATCACTGATATGTGTGCAAAAAACATTCAGGCCAACAAGGTGAGACATTGAGGTGTCGTGAACAAAACAAAAAAAATGTTTACAATAAAAAAATGAAAAACAAAAATTTAAGCCAAAATTTTGGTTGGAAATTGGTAGGGGTCACCATCATCGATTTTCCCAGGGCCACCAAAATACTAAGGCCGGCTCTGGCTATAGTTTTCAACAATGAAATTTGACAGAGCCATGTACAAGCGACTTTGTAAAGCTTTCGAACTTTGGCAACAAATATTAACAAATGGGCACTACCCACCTTCTTTTTGAGATGTGATCAATGCAGGGGTCACCATTATCAAACTAACAGCTGATTGCAACAATCCCATCAAGGACGCCGGCTTTGAGGGGGAACATCGAACATAGATGTTGCGAATCGAGCTTTTTGTAGGCTTTCGGGACGTCAAAAATTGTGTGTAGCCTAAAATATTTTTTTTTGTGCATTTTCAATTACAATTTACGGATGTCAAAATTATCACTTGCGTGCAGAAATGGGAAAACAACATACAAAAAAATTTTGTTCACGAAAAAAGAAAAACCAAAATTTGCTAACAACCTAACTACTATCTTAGTGGTATCCTGCGATCTAAAGGAGGAGACTGACTGAGACTGCTAACATAAACGCTAGAATGATAAAGAGACTGCCACTTTTGCTAAACATTTTTTTATCAAGACAATGTTTGATCTTATCCTTAAGCTGCTCCCAAAAATAGCAATTTTTAACTCTCATATTTTCCTACTTAAAGACAAAAATTATCCAGTAGACCTGATTTCCCTTTCTTCTACATTTTCATAAATTGAATCAATAAATATTAGGGCTAGGATCGCTTAAATTCGTAAAATAGTCTGGTTCGAAACATCTGCATTAATAAATTTGTCAAATGCAAATCTTGTTAACACTACCGAAAAATTGTGTGCACAAGCGTGTTGTGCACTTATCCGTGATGCAGTTATCCGTTTTGAAATGTATTGAAAATCGCATTGAATGGATGGTGCATGAAAATTGTGTGCACTTATCCGAGTTTTGCACTTAAGCGTGTTGCACTTAACCGTGTTTTACTGTAGAATGAATTTCGCTCCCTAACTTGGGGATTGTTGGTCACACTTTTCTGAAATTTGGCATACATATTCTAAACTAAAATCGTAGAGTTGTCAGACAGACCAGACCAATTGGAAAAAAGTTACGGTATTTTAAAGCGGAAAAGGTACATTTGTGCCTATGCCGCTAGTTGAGGGTTAAAGGAATGTAGTAGTTACTATCATCGGCATTTCGTGTGAAATCTATACAAATGTGTACTGCCAAAATTTGGATCAAATTGTAATTCTAAATTGTTATCGATTGTTGGTACTAAATTTCCGTTAGTCTGCACATCTTTTTTGACATTTGGAGTAAAAATTTTCACGTGCTAATGTAATTTTCACAGCATTTGTATAGGTAGGATTTGTTGTCAGATGTCGATATATCGCCAAATATACAACTTACAAATTTGTTGTATACGTACCTTTGGGCTTCATGCACACGACGCGAAAACAGCTCGCAAGCTCCACACATCAAAATGCATTGGCCTATATGATGGAAAGCTCTCGACGAGCGAGAGCCGTGCTGCTGTCAAAACTCAAAACACGGCTCGCGACAGCTCACGAGCCGTAAATTTGCGGCTTCATGTGCACGCTGCACGAAATGTGAAAACTGGAACAAACACGTCTCGCGAGTAGTCTTTTGGCAGCACCACGGCTCTCGCTCGCCGAGAGCTTCGCATAAGTGCCGGTGGGAATAATATTTCTGGGCGATTGATTTGGCGTTTTATTTTATTTAAAAGAGACACCTATACAGTACGTACCTCTTAGGATCATCCTACTTATTTCGGGAATAAATGCACAATTTGCAAACTATTAACATCAGGACAATCAATACAAATACATATATACTTTTTTGTCTAATTGAATAAAAAAATACCAACAAGAGAGATGAGCGACTTACATTCATAAACATTTACATAAACCCCACGATTGCTCTTTATGATACGTCTATGTGTCGAAAATTATAAATAAATCGCACATGCAATTGTTCTGGTGAACATGACAGTTGCATGTTACCAACGACGAATTTCGTGCTGTCTTCGTGGGTTTTCGACGCGAAAATTATAGACAGTATACATGTGGTACGAGTTGGCCCCGTGTACGGAACAGGCGATTATATGAAGATAGCCGTTCCAAATTCTACTTATTCCGAGGCATGCACACGTATGTAAATTTATGACAATTTATTACGCAAAAATAATGCTGTTCGTTTGATAACTTACCACCACTTTCCGCGTAATGAAGTAATGATGAAAATAAGACAAAGTTTCTCATGCTGGAAGCATTTACGATCGCTGCCAAATAAAAGTCACACTTTCGTTCCCAATGGCCACGCTTCGGATCATGGATGTAGGGCTGTTTCCCGACATCGTAAGAATTAATAAAAGTTTCGACTGAAGACATTATCGTCGTGGACGCCACAGTAAAAAAATTATGTTTGAAACTAATTGCTATAAATACATTAAGATGTGTTCAAGTATTATGTAATTATATGTATTTATTATTATTATTATTGACAACAGAATCACATGGTCACAGTACTTCCACTTATGTTAGTTAATTGTATTCGCGCGGCTGCAATAAGAATATCTTCTGATTGTTGAAAGAGCACTGTTCTACATGTGGAAAGGAGCGACGAATAAATTAACTTAGATTGAGATTAAGCTACATACATATTGTCTAATCACGCGATGATTACTAATTGAGAGGACGGATCATGAATGCAAGTAGGTATCCGGTGATAATGTGTATTGGACACTATTATCAAATTATATTTGTATGTATGTATGTGTACCTACACACTTAGATATTTATTATTATTAATTTGTGTTGAAATACACGTCGCAGGTCGAGTGTTTTCCAATTATAGATTCAATCTGAATATTGTATCAACAAGTTTCGGCAGCTTCATATTTCCACGAATGGTATTCCACGCTGTACCTACTGTCTGCATTTGTCAATAAAGGTACAGTAATCCAATAAGGTCTTCGCACAGAATACTACACTCATATTAGTGTAGTTTTGCAACGAAATTTCGGTAAGAAGCTGCGGATTCGGGGTTAGCACCCCAAAATACAAAACAGAACAAGCAAAATGCAACTTTTGCGACCAACAGTAACAACCGTTCAATCTCAAAATTTGATTCATAATATGGAACTATGTATGCTAAAATCGCAAATATAAATTATCAATCGTTGTAATATCTATCAACGGATTTATAATACAAAAAAAAAAAATTGCTCCACCACATTTTGCAATCTGATATCACCTACTGACCACACTAATCATACGTCAAAGTTTTAAATAGGCAATGAATCTTAATACATTTAATACATTGTCTATTCTTGAAACAATTCCTTCAAACAATATTCCAATTTATCTACATATTTCAAAAAATATAATGTAAAGAAAACAAAAGCCAACCATGATCAAATAAAATCCTTCAAAATGTTGCGGTTAAATTTTTGGTGCTCTTTTCCACGACATGCTTATGCCAGCAAGGATTTTCTGCTCTTCTCTGAATAAAAAACAAACAACGGAATAGACTTGATACTGCTGCTGATATGAAAATTGCCGTCACAAATATTGCACCTCGAATATCCGATTTATTAAAAAAAATTCAACATCAAAGGTCTCATTGAACTTCAAAACAGTTAACAAATATGTATTCAAAAATGTAAATATGTTATAATACTGCGTGCGTTTAATATATGTATATAATTTCTAATCAGTTTTGTATTTATTTATTTTAAGACATGAGCATAGTGGATATTACACCATGAAAGGAGCTAACGGAAACAAACATCCCCAAGTTAGAAAACAAATTATTTTCTTCTCTATTCACCGTAATTCAGTACATTACATTTCGATTTTTAGTCGGGGGCTTCACGATTTGTAAGCCGCTCAAGGGGGGCACGGGACCCAAAAAGTTGAGAGCCACTGATCTATAGTCTTTGAATGATTTGTGATAGAAAAATTACGGATTTTGGTCACTTCAGTAACATCAATTCATATAAATTTTGCTGCTCGACGTATCACTGAAGCCATGATCAGCAGATTGGGAACCACTGACTTAGATGAAAAATAAAATGTAAAAGTGTATGCAGGAAATCTCTCATCAGCATCACTCAAGTATTTTGTACACATTTATGAACTCATGTTTCTTCAGTTTAGTCGTTTGCTCGATAAATCAATTTTTAGATCATTCTGGAATTATTCCATGGGAACTCCATTACCACTAGGTAGCATTAGATAGAGTATTCGTATTTTCGCACCCTGAATTAAATTCTTTTAAAATGCTAATCAGAGCATGATGATCGATTTAGAATTAACTTTTTTCAATTTTAGGACATTTAAAACTTGTAATGCACCAGATGACATCACCATCTAAAATTTAAATTTTTTTAACGAAATATGCTAGATGCTGCATATTTAAAATAATCTGTAGGAAAATATTATTGGAATACTATACATATGTATTCTTACATTTTTGCATCAAGTTTGAAATTAACTTCAAAGCATCCACTGTCTAAAAAGAAAATTTCATCCACTCGTAATGATAATGATAAATGACAAAAGTTTGAACATATACTGTTCATACTTTTGTCATTTATCAGCCTTGCTATAATTTTATTCTAGAATGTATTACGTTCTATCTATTCATGTGGAGGCTCTCGCTTCAAAAATATTGTATATACGTGTGTACATATTTTGTATTTGTGATTTGTGCTTGATCTTGACATGATTCATAAATACATACATACATACATAATAATCGAAATTAGCTAGCCAAATAATAAACTTTTCAACTAGAGAGAAAGTAAGATAATTATAGCCTATACCATCTTATGGGTATAGCTGTTGCACATATTTTCGGAGCAATTGTTTCTCGTTCCGCCCATTGACGCCCCCTCACTCCTCCTAACTTTTTTAAAAAAGCATGCCTGTAGCTTTTTTTTTTTTCAAATTAAGCCAGGCATATAAAATTTGGTGGCAGGGCCGGCTTTAGGGTGGGGCGCCAGGTTTGGGGGCGCCGAAACCCGTACTTTTAATTTAATTTGTTATTACAAATTTGATTGTTGCCTCAGAAGGTCTTGTTATTATTCATAGTAAAAAACCGTTTCTACCGGTACTCATTAGCAGAAATGAGATATTAATTCAGATTTGTTGCATTATGTGATCGTCTTCAAGACATTTAGTTTATCATCTTAAATTCGATCATTGTTAAAAACCGGTTGGTTTGTGTCTAACTTACTCACAGGTTACATTAAGCGTTTCGTTTCAAATCAGCAACATTTAAACATTAGTAAAGGTACAAATTTTATTTTATTTTTAATAGAAGACAGGCCCGTGCGCAGGAATCATCCAAGGGGGGGGGGGGGGTTTAACTTATATATTCAAATTTTTCATTGAAAGGTATATTTAAAGTTTAAAATATACAGGCTATAATAAGGTGACCAGACTCCCAAAAGCCCAATGCTGTACACAAACTAGCGGAATTCGGTTGTCAAGCAAATCCAGAGTCATATATCCAGGTTCCAGGTCCGAGGTCTATGTCGCAAACATGTTGGCTGTTTTTCTAATGCACGACAGACAGAGTCTGAGCGCGCAGAGTATTCTGAGCTACAGGTTATACGGACGAGTCATAGGTTTAAATTTCACGAAATGGCGTCCATTGGCTTGCCGATCGCCGCGCTTGCACCTCGCCTTATCATTCTTAGCACCATCACTGCGTCGCAAATTTAGGCGAATTCTGAAAAGCGCAAAAGGCATGGTGAGGTCTGGATGAAGCGAAGGGCAAGGCACAGGATTTAAGTAAACTCAAGGACAAGCCAGAGGTCTAAATTTTACGAATTGTCATCCATTGGCTTACCGCTCGCTGGACTTACCTTGTTCCGCAACAGCACTACGTCGCGAATACTGACTAGCGAGACAGATAGAGCGAGGTCTGAGCGGAGAAAAGGGCGAGGTGCAGGGTCTGAGTATATGTATGGACGAGTCAGAAATATAAAGCTTACGAATTGCCTGACATTAACTGACCGCTTGTTGCGCTCGCTTCATCCTATTTCCAAGCAGCGCTACGTATCAACTTTTTGGCGAATTGTGAAAAGGGCGACAGACAGCGAGATCTTAGTTAACAGACGAGCTATATGATTTGAGTAAATGTATGGACGAGCCATCTAAGTCCAACAAATTGCTTTCCATTAGCTCACTGCTCGCTGCGCTTGCACTTCGTCTTATCCTATTTCGCAACAGCACTGCTTCGCAAAAATATTGGCGAATTCTCTAAAGGTACGTATTCGTAGAGACGACTCATGTGATGATCGCTCAGCGATCGCAGTTAAACCATCGGTTCTGAGCACTATACGTGCATATTTTATATACAGACATGTTATGGTCGACGCATGGAAAGTAACACCATTACAAAAATATGCAAATATGGCTCGGAATTGGATACAAAACTACGATCGCTGAGCGATCATCCCAAATCTGTACGTAATATACATGAAAAAGTACGTTAAATCAATAAACGGTGTCCTCAAAATGTCTCCGATGATTGCCTTTATTAATATAAGAAACACACCATCGTTAGTTTATGTTATGTACATTATATCAACAACCAACTAATTGTAATACTGGTAACGAATTTCAATTCATACAATAACTATTGGTTATTGAATTCATTAATCGAATGGTTAATTCCACGTGCTGAAGTTATAGAACTAACGACCAAAGAATTGTTGAAGTAATGTTCGATTTTGTTAAATCAATAAATTCCGATTATTGGATCTTTATGGTTTTTATTTTTTATTTTTAAAATAAAACAAATCTGACGCATGCCAGCAGTGAACCTAGACTTCTATAAGTGTTAAAGACATTTCATTTACCTCGGTGCGCTCTGAAAAGCATCATAAAACTACCACCTACCTACAGTGGGATTCGATCCGGGGATCCTATGATTTGAAGACCAACACCCTACCTACTAGACCAAGCAGACATACATGATGAACGTTTCTATGATACGCTTAAAGCATTTGTCCAGCTGAAGAATCGTGTTCATTAATGTTTTGAACAATTTATTAATATCAATGCTCCGGTCTTCAAAAGCAAATCAATAAATTAGTTCATAAATGCAATGAACAATAATAATGTTAGTAAAAAACTTGTTCGTTGTAATAATGAATGCCTGATCATGAAGCAGTTGAACCGAAAGAATCCTTATAAATGGGGGATCATGACGATTATGTCTGTTTTCATTGAACAAAAAAATTAAATTAAATGAGTACACCCGTTCATAAATACTACATATATTGCATTTTTTTAATACTCGTCACTATGTGATAGGGTGATCGAGCGATGTCCGTTTCTCTGCCTGTATGTCCGTCTGTTTCTATGTAACTAGGTAACTAGGGAGCAAGGCCGCAAAGCATATATGTAATAATAAACGACAATTATTTGTTATCTTAAGTACAGTCGTTTAGCTACACGAAATCTATAACTAAGTTGTAGAATCAAGAATTATTTATTAAATATGGCTCTGGACTCGTAGCCTTGAAAAGCGATAGGCAATGAACCTAGCGAAACTAAAATTCATTAATTGATTTGACAAACGTATTAATAGATTCAATCAAGGCTATTTTCAATGTTAAGCCTGAAGTTATTGATTGTATAATTTTGATTGTAAATATAACCAGTGGCGCAACCAGATTTTTGTCCTGGAGGGGGCTAAGTTCATACACATTACTGTATATTGATGTTCCTGCCGCAAGTCCCCCAACTTGCGCGGTGTTTTTTTTCATATCATTATACAGTCCTGATTCAAAGTGCCGTTGCATTCACTTTTTTTTTTCGATGTAAAATATTTCGTAGCTCACATGTTTAAGCAATGACTCTTTCACAAGTTATTGATTCAATTGGTCATGGTCCACCGCAATCAGAGCAAAATTAGTAAACGTACCTACACCAAAAAATGGAAATTTAGTGATAAACGAAAAGCGGATCGAAGTTGGGCTAATGGCTGGAGGCAACCTTTTCTTTTCAGGCAAAATAGCAATGCAAGCTTGTAGAGAACTCTATTTTGCAAAGAACAAATTGATTTCGAATGTGATACGATGGCGACTGGCGAAGGATGCAATAATTGAGTCCAGTTCAATTTTTTGCTAGCTTTCAATTTGAAGATTTTTTTCTTTTACAAATGTTACTTCAGACCAGTGTGTTTTCTTGTTTTTGAACAACGATGATTATAATTCTGGTAAGGATGTTGCAACCTGCACAAAACATCGATCGAGGAGCCTATGCTCCAAAACCATGCGCTTCATATAATATTTACATTATAAAATATATATGATATTTTATTTTACAAATTTTCCTTTACCAATTTCTGGGTCTGGGAGGGGCTTTAGCCCCCTTAGCCCCTCCCGTGGTTGCGCCACTGAATATAACAATTCGCAGAGTAATCTATTTAACGAATAAGTACGATCACTCAACAAACAATTTATTAAACCGATACGTTTTTATTATAAATACTATAAAATATATAATAGGACCTTAATAAACGCTAAATTTTTGGAATGATAAAAGCGGTCATTATTTAATAAATACAAAATTATAAATCTAATAAAAATTACACTGGAACAATTAAATTAATTAATTATTTTTTCAATAACTGCCGTTTATTAATAATACGAACGATATTTTTTTGTGTGTAGAGCCTTGAAATGTTGCAATCAACCACAAATCCCCTGCAATGCCCTACAAAAGTTCACCCACTACAATCTACACATGCCGCGCGGTTACATTTATCTTTGAATTACAAATAGAAAACATTACAACTTAAAAAAATGATAGAATGTGAATCACGAAGGGAAAGGTGGTTCTTCTGGCTGAAATGTCGGTATAGGTGAGTTTTGAAAGGTCCACTTCACATGAAGAAAGAAATATGGTGGTGGAACACCGAAACTAAGGAAGCAGTGGAAGCCAACCGCATTTAAGGCATGGACGGAATGTTAGTCAAGCAGTGAAGCCGAACGAGTTCAACTTCGAAAATTATGCAATGCCGGAAGAACGTAAAGCACTTGGTAGCTCAAGCAAAGGCGGAGGCAGCTGAGAAATACTACCAAGAATTAGAAACTCAGACTGCGACCGAAGGACCGTCTTTGCGCCAGAGACCTAAGCACGACGCCAGGATATTTAGGGTCGCAGCCCAAAGGAGAAGTAACGCTCGGGAAATACAGGCGCCAAAGTACGTGGAGGACTCGCAATGTTGCTGATTGACGATACGGCAATTTGTAGCAGAATGAGAGAGTATTTTAACGAACTTCTAAATAAAGAATTTCCTCGACCAAGATTCAAGATGTTGATCCGAATACCACAAATATTGAAGATATCTCCGAGGAAGAGGTGTTGGAGGCAATGCATCAGATGAAATGCGGAAAGGCAGTCGGGCCTGACAAAATCCCCAAAATCAAAGGTGGGCAACCGATGCCTGATACTTTCAGGGAAAGATTTCTTTTTCCTTTCAATAAGAACAAGGGAGACTCACGCAAACTCAACAACGATAGGGCTTTAAAGTTAACAGCTCATACATTGAATATCTACGTGCGTGTTGTCTGCAACCGATTGAGAAAGTTTGTGCGGTTGAATGACAATCAATGCGGCCTTGTTGAAGGTCGACCTACAGTCGATGCGATTCAGTGTATTCGTATTGCGGTGGAAAAGTATTAGGCCAGACAATAAACCGAAAAATAAGGCGTTAGGTCGCAAAAAAATGCTCGGCTCTGGTTTTTTGGGATATTGTTAGGATAGATACCAGAAGTGTACCACCAAGTTTGCAACTTCGAAAAACCTGTGCTAACCCCTAAAAAAAATATCTAGGAACGGATGAAATCGGAACACTACGTTATAGGGCTGTCATACAAACCAACCTCTGGAAATTAGGTTCTTCTAAGAAAAACTTTTTTTCTTTATGGACCAATCTTAACTACCCTTTCCCCAAATGTGTTTTTTAGTAAAGCTTCAAAACATATCCAGAAACGGATGAAATCGGAACACTAGGTCATAGGGCTGTCATACAAACCAACCCCTGATAATCAGGTTTGTCTAAGAAAAACTTTTTTCTTTATGAACCAATCTTAACCAAACCTCACCCAAACGTGTTCCTAGTAAAGCCTCAAAACATATTTAGGAATGGATGGAATCTGAACATTACGTCATAGGGCTGTCATACAAACCTCCTAAAATACAATTTCGGACTTTTTTTTACAAAAAAAGCACATTTTTAAAGTGCTGTATCTTGGGATCCTTTGCACCTACAAAGCTGGAGTTACACTTAAATTAAAGAAGATTTTCTTAGCTTTAAAAGTGCAGTGGACGACTTACTTGTAGGAAGCAACTTTTAGAAATTACAAACAAAAATATGAAAAAAGTCCGAAAATTTTGAGGTTTTTTGAGGGTCACGGGGTTAGCACAGGTTTTTCGAAGTTGCAAACTTAGTGGTACACTTCTGGTATCTATCCTAACAATATCCCAAAAAACCAGAGCCGAGCAATTTTTTGCGACCTAAAATCGGTAATCGACTGGCCTATATAGAGCAGCACGAAAGGACTTGCACTTTGAACTCATCGATTTGGAAAAGGCTTTCGATAGAGTATTATGTGTGTTTATCTAACACTTATTAACCACGTCTGCGATCATGTTAATTGATTTCTTTTAGTTAATTAAACACAATTTTATTATAAAACAAAACGGAGATTTAATCAATTAAAAAATATTTCATTATAAATGCATTTCGGGTCAATCTATGACTCATCATCAGCATACGCGTTTTAATGACTAAAGAAAATTATTTTTTTGAAAACATTAAATATACAATTTTTCAAGGTTAATATAACAGTAAATGAATCAAAGTTAAAATGATATTAATGCGAAATATATGTATTATAAATATAAAATGTAAAAAAGAGGTAAGTGTAATGAAATCGAGCGCAAGTAACGTTATATATTGGAAAAATGTGTAATTAGTGCGATTAAATTTATTTTATGTATTTAAAAAGATTCGAGGTGATGTTTCCGTTATCCGTGTTCATGCGGTTGGTGCATTTATGTATTAGCATTGATTCGTACGCATCCATGGTCCTGTTGTCAGTAATGTGCTTTAATAGCCTGATGTCTCCGATTTGGTGGTGTGGTCCATCGTTATTGGCATACTTGTGTAGGGCTACCGCTGATTTGTCCGCGGCGAAATTTTTTACAGCATTAAGATTTTAGTTAATTCAACACAATTTTAGTATAAACCAAAATGGAGATTCAATCAATTAAAAAATATTTTATTATAAATGCATTTCGGTTTTAGTTAATTAAACACAATTTTATTATAAAACAAAACGGAGATTTAATCAATTAAAAAATATTTTATTATAAATGCATACATAATTTAATTATGTATCCCTTAATAATAATAATAATTGACTTTGAGGCTCTGTAAAAACCAAACCTCTTATCGGATTTTAGTGTGGTTAGTTTGTTTTTTAGGTAAATTTGTTGGCTGTAATAATAATTTTGTTTCATTATTCTAGCTTTTCTAGCTGGTCTAGCTTTGGAGATATTGATATTGAGATATATACATGCCTGTGGTAGCTAAAGGGTTAAGCTAAGGGGGTATGTTCGTACAACTTTTTTGTTGGAAATCATATGAGTAATCACAATCCGGTACGTTTATGGCGGCAGTTTCCGGACACCCTGTATATGCATCATAAAAATGAATGTGTATTTGTGTCTGTTGCCAGTAAACGTCTAAACCACTGGACCGATTTGGATGATTCTTTTTTTGGTTTATCCGTCTTAGGCCGCAATTACGGAGTGGAGCTATTGAGGTGTCGCCGGACTCGCCATAAAATATCCTCAAGGGTCATTGGACCCTCTTCCCCAAACAGAGCACAGGGTGGTCGGAAATCCGTCGATGTCTCCGATAAATTGCATTCAAGTGGCTACGTTTTTACGTACATACATCCTGGATGTTGTCACAGCAATTTCACAATCAACTTCGTACTACTTCGGAAATCCGTCGATATCTCCGCAATCCTTTGACGGAGTGAAACGATTGAGGCATGGGCGTAGCCAGGATTTCGGTCAGGGGGGGGGGGGTGGGTAAGTCCAAAATTTTTTCATCATGATTTTCTTAGGAGTTGACATTTTCGGTCTCAGAAATATTGTTAGAAAATTTTAGAGTAACCTGGCTTGTGGTTGGATTAGTGCCCAGGGTCATGGATTTCAGACTCATCGTGAACGAATTCATTTTATGGTGCTTTTCGAATTCACGGACTAAGATGTCGCTCAGATTGTAAACAAGTATCCATTTATGGGAATAAATAACATTGCTGGGCGTGCTGTTGATCTCAACACCTCAACAAAACAGCAGTTTAGATCTTGGAAATTGGATGTCACTCACACAGCTGCGGCCCAAGTTTACTGCCACGCAATTTATATTTTTTTTAATGTTAGAGTCAAATTTTAAAAATACCGGCGTACAGAGGGCTCCGCCCGCAATACGAGTGTTTGGATACATAGGTACATAGTGAATAATATTGAACGTTTTATAGGCAAGAAATGAAAATTATGCACAATATTAATGAAATGCTTCTTGTAAATCTATTTTAGGATTGGTATAAAAATAGATTTACTATGTATCATGGCTACACATATTAACTGAATTTATTAGCTGTTTTTTCTTTTGTTTAGCAAAAGTGAACAGTCTTAGTATTTAACGTATACTTTGATTATAAAGGCAATGACGTATATAAGCTTATGCTAACCAATATTTGTGCAAAGTTATATATCGGTACTTATAGCGGTTTAGAAAAACGGAGGTGAAAAAGAAAGCTTAGCTTAAAACGCCCATAACTCTGTTACCGTTACTCCAAACTGGAAAAAAGCAACTGGTATGATATGTACCCATCGAGTTCTTTGACCTGAGTACCCATACGTCCATGTCAGATAAAAACGAAAAAGTCAAATCTCCGGGACACCCTGTTATCTTTGCCCTACCAACTTCTAAGTATTTCGTGCCAAAGGCTGTTGCCATTCTACAGTCTAGGGATGTCAAAAACCGGGCCATAGCCCGGTTTTCGGTTTTTCTCCGTTTTTTTGCAAAGCCGGTTAAACCGTCCGGTTTTAACCGGGCTCAAAGTACCGGTTTTTCGGTTAATCGAGTCTTTTCATTGATTTCCTTAAAATTATAGTAAAAACACATTCGTAATGGTGGTGTTCGTACCGTATGCAAAATCAAATCAAAATGCATGCACAGAGTGCGCCAGAGAAACTTACTTATTTGAAAAAAAAAAACTTCTGAGTGGTGAGTTGGGCGGGTAAATGGGTGAGAGGGGGCGCAACTGGGGGTGGGGGAAGTTCCCATTCTAGTCAGTCGCCATCGTGCTCTGGTGTAGGGAGCAGCGGGCCTCCGCCGTCGAGAACTTCTTTTCTAACGGTCGGTCATTAGGGACATGATCGCGGATTTTTTAAACGAACGTTAGGGACGTGTCGTTTCAGTCACAGATGGAGCCATAGCAAACACACGAGGCTGAATAAATTTGTTGCGACAACTCTTCCTCGACCACCTCATCTCTCAGAGAAGCGATTTCCCATGACCGGCACGCTCTCGAGATTTGCTCCATGCGATTTTTTTATGTGGTTATTTGAAACCCCTGGCCTATGTCGATCGACCACGGACCATAGCTCACCTAAAAACCTTTCATTCACGGATTGATATGCTGCAAAGGGGGGAGACGAACTTAAAAAATCGACTTAATCAGTGTATGCATAAAAGGGGTCGCCATTTAACCGATGTCATTTTCATGACAGTATGAAAAAAAATTGCAATATTGTATTCTCAAATAGAAAGAATTAAAACAATAACTATGAAGTACCTACTTTTGTTTTTATTGACCCTCCAAATAAGTAAGTTTCTCTGGCGCCCCCTATGGCCATAAGGAGAGTGTTCGAAAATATGTTTAAGGGCTGAAACTTGGAAACGCAACTTTTTTTGGGGAAAAGTAATAGAATTGCTGACTGAAAAATCAGCGCCCGCTTTAGCGTTTATGCCGCCCCGGGCAAGAGGACAATCTGCCGCCCCTTCAGTACTATACTAGACAGATTTATAGTAGATTAGATAGGATCGAGTGATTTTGGCAGCTCTTGTTCGCAGTGGCATATACATATAAGAGGGCATAAATGGGATAAACAAATTAGTTAATTTTACATTATAGCTAAAACCAATGGGAAATCAAGCCATTACAAATAGTTCAACATATCTTAGTGGCATCGTGGCATACGGTCGACTAACTCTCTTAAACCAAGAATCCGTCATAAAATTTATAGGAAAATTAAGGTGACTTTACATTTTACAAAACAATACATTATTGGCTGCCATTGATGGCTTCCAGATTTGCTCCTTTTTTCCGGAGATAACAGAATTACTGTGACTAAATTAGATGAACAATTTTCATTTATCGTCAAAGGCAGCGGCCTGCCGACGAAGTTACGAGTATATAAGATTTTTCCTAAATAAAATATGAATATCGGAGGAATATGTCATTCATTCCCCGCATTCACAATTTTAACCATTCCTTTGAACCAGTGGTTCTCAACTCGCATATGATTGCGGACCACTTTGCTTGACCATGAATCACTACGGACCACCACATTTCTTAATGAAGGGAATTTAGCACTTTTAATTTTTGAATGTTTTAGACTTTTTTATTATTTTTTTATCGAAAACAAAATGGACAACTTATGACAAAAATGATTGGCAACATCAGAAGAAAACAACACATTCCTTCTCTGTGCCGAGTATTGAAATAATTTTATGCAGACTCTACTTAGGCTTTGTCGAAACACGCACAAAAAAAAAGTTCGGCCGAAGCCGAACCACGCGCAACAGTTCGTTGAACCACGCTCAAAAGATCAACGAGAGAGTTAAAGGCGCCCAACTTTGTCAGATAATAATAATTCAATGGATGCGGTTTCACCGGATTTGTTTTAAATATTTTAACGAAGAATTGAGATGGTTGTCGCAAGATTTGGACACTGTGCAATTGGCAACTCAAGAAGTAAAAATAATCAGGTACAGACATTAGTGTCACATTATGTGAGAAAAATGTACGGCTTAACGGAAAACATTTGCACGGATGGATTTGTGTGTCTCAGTCAGAGCTAGTTAAATCGAGCAATCTAGCCAAATCCCGATAATAATAGGATGTCCAGAAACAAATTAAGAAGATCGATCTGTCAAAGTGCTAATATTGTTTACATTTCGCTCTATATTTAAATTCATTCCACAAAATAATAGTTACTTATATCCGTGAAGTTTTGTGACTATTAGTTTCCTGGTGGTGTCGACTATCTGCGAAAATCGGAGGAATCTACAAAAGGATACGCATTATTCCAAAAGAAACAACACTCACGCTCACCAGGTAAATGTCCAAACGAGCCCTCGCCGAGACCTCCCGCCTGCAAAAAATATAGCTTACAATGTTGCCGGCCTACGAAACAAATATATTTTTATCGACTCGATCCGTTTTTATCAATATATAAATTCATTCCATATAGTCATATTGAGCGAGACCTTTTTAATTGAGAAATCTGAAGAAGTTGAAAGTAAATTAAAGAATTTTGAATTACGATGGATCCCTGCTATCAGAAGAAGCGAAAGGGGCAGACCCAGTGGAGGAATACTAGTAGGTTACAAAAAGGATCTGAATTTTATAAATTGTACTTTCCACGAATTTAACACACTGATATATATTGCCGCTAGGATTAATAATAAGCCTTTCTACATAGTGCCCATTTACTTAAATTGCAACCAATGGACTCGCGATTTTGATAAATTAAATGATCTGCTCACGCATATCAATAGTAATGATATACTCATCATTGGTGATGCAAATGCCAGAATTGGTACTGAGCAACCGATGGCAAATCAAATGGAGAATTCAATAAGGAAATCTAAGGACGTGCAACTGAATACATGTGGAAAGAAAATGCTTGATTTGATAGACTCCTATGGTCTTAAGGCTTTCAATGGCTGTACCGAAAGCGACATTGCTGGAGAATGTACCTACATCGGACCGCAAGGTCACTCTGTAATTGATTTATGCCTGGCCGGAGGGGACTGGTTGCCCCTCATTACGGACTTCACGGTAGCATGCAAGCAGTACTCCGATCATCTCCCAATTATAGCAACGATTGGGTTAGACTGCATCGGATGTACTGCAACTGAAGATATGAGGCCATTGCCTAAAATCGTATGGAGGACAGATTACGCAGCCCAGTACAATGCGAACATAAACCAGAAGTGTGCAGAATCTCCGAATATAAACTTGGAGCAATTAAATGAAATCATCGTTGATAGTGCGCATAGCACAGCCAATACTAAGAAAACGTTTAAACAACCGTGGTACGACAATGAATGTGACCGGAGCCGAAGACGCTCATTTGCTTGGCTCAAATTATTTAGAATGCATACGAATGAAACTACAAGGAAAGCGTACATAGAAGCGAACCGACAATTCAAAACCTTATGTCATGAAAAAAGCGGCTATTTTATCAAAAACAAGCAGAACAAATTGGAAATTGTACGAACTCCAAAGATTTTTGGCGAATCGCGAACCGCATAAACAAAGGCGACATCTTCAGAATTGGAAACGGACTAACTGCGGAAAGGCTTAAGGCACATTTTATGCAAATGTTACAAAGTGCTGACAAAAACAACATGATGCAATATGCACGACCCAATTGGAGTGTTCCCGTGCTTGATCGAGCGATTTCTACTGAGGAGATTCGTAGGGGATTACAACGATGTAAGGACAACAAAGCACCCGGAAGTAATGGAGTACCTGTTGAATTTTTAAAATATGCAAGTGATAATGTAATAAGTATCCTCAGCCAAGAATTTAATCGAATTTTCAATAGTGCAGATGCAGACATACCAAACGAGTTCAGAGATGCGATAATATTTCCGATTTTCAAAAAAGGCAGCGTTGACGACCCAGCTTGTTACCGGGGCATATCCTTTCTGAATGCAAGCGGAAAATTTTTTACAACCATTTTGCAGGGAAGATTCTCTAAGTGGCTCAATGCGGAACATAAAATATCAGAATGTCAGGCGGGATTTAGAAAGGGATACGCGACAAGCGATCACATTTTTGTATTGCAAACCTGGGCGAGACACTTCATGGATAATGGTCGAAAGCTGTACGCATGTTTCATCGACTTCAAGGCTGCCTTCGACACCATCGATCGTAATAGTCTCTTTTATAAGTTGTACAACGGTGGGATGTCATCGAAATTTGGGAAAGTGCTGGAAAAGATGTACGAGAACACAACGGCTATGGTGTGGGACGGAAAACAACTTTCTTCATCTTTTGAGACGAATCTAGGCGTGCGGCAAGGATGCAAGTTGAGTCCAGACATTTTCGCTGTCTACATCAACGATATATTAGATGATTGCCCCGGAGGCGCAAATGCATTTGGTGTGCTACTAAAAGGGTTACTATATGCGGATGACATAGTGCTACTGGCAGAGTCACCGGATGCTCTCCAGAAAATGATTAACCACTTAGCCACGTACTGCGTAACCTGGAAGCTAACAGTTAATCTGGAGAAGACGAAGATATTAGTGTTTAAAAAGAAGTTTGTATTAGCACGAAATGAGAAATGGACGTTTAGAGGAAATGAGATTCAAACAGTAAGGGAATATAAATATCTCGGAGTAATAATAGCCTACAATCTAAGTATGAATCCGCATTTGAAACAAAAATTGAAAGAAGCGAAATGGGCCATAAACTCAATCTGGAAGCCGTGTTTTATCAACAAGGACATATCTCATACGGCCAAATATAAAATATATCAAGCAGTGTCACAATCAGTCTTGTTGTATGGTGCCCAGGTTTGGGGCGGGAAATGGCATGAACATGTGGAACAATTGCAGCGTTACTTTCTGAAGCGTACCTTTCGACTACCCGAAAAGACTCCAAACTATATGTTGCTCCAAGAAACTGGCCTGCTACCACTATTTATCGAGACGCTAACAATTCAGATACGCTACCTTACTAAAGTCTCTAACATGTGTCCCGATAGGTTACCGAAAAAGGTGCTAATTTTTGCCGTTGAAACGAGGACACTATTTTATAAGGATCTTCAGACGCTCGCGGCAGAAGCAAGTACAACTTTCAACTGGGACGGGACAAGCGAAAACTCTTACAGGCTCCACCAAATCTTAACTGATGAGAAAAATATGCTCATACGAACCACCGCGGAAAAAGCGAGAACGACACAGCATCGCGAAATTTATGCTAATTTGAATCATCAACTTCAGACACAAACTTATTTTCGAAACGATTTTCATGTTTCAAAAATAGCCCTAATACTTAAAGCGAGGTGAGAGCTATTACCGCTAAACTACATGCCTCACCGTGAAGATCTGCCGATAATCTGTCAACTGTGCAACATGAGAGCAAGGGAAGATACCCGTCATTTTATTGGCATATGTCCGATACTAAGGGAGACAAGGCGATCATGTATGGGAAAGGATTTTCTAAGCGAGGATGAAGTGTATGACCTGTTGAATGGCTCGAATTGGACGACCCTGTACGAATATTGCAGCATTGCTTTAAAATACCGCGATCGAATTCTTAATGGTGATATATAATAAACTGTTTAATATAAAACACGTGAGACGGGGTTAGGGTAGATGAACATGGAGAATACGGAGTTCTGTGAACTTCATCACCCGGCTCCCGTGAGTCACGTTATAATAACACGAGATTTCAACGAAATACCAAAAAATAATACTAATAGTTAACATTATTAATAATAGTATTTAATACAAAAATAATAAAGTATAATATATAATATACATGAATTGTCAATAAATGTTCATAATTGCTAAATTGAAATGTAATGTAGAATTTTAATTTCAATCTAATCAGGCAGACGGCTATGCCATGTCTTAAATTGGTTTGTAAACTACATTTGTACCATTTTTTATAAAATATTGAATTTTGAATAAACCTTTTATCTATCTATCTATCTATCTATCAAATTAAGAAGAACTGTTATTGTATTTCGGCTCTGTTACTGTGTCCGGTGGCCTTCATCTTGTGTAGCTCAAAATTTGTCCTCTGAATGCTAGATGAATCAATGCATTTGCGAAGATATCGGGCGAATTGAAGATTAACTGCTGTGCAAGGTGGATGAAAGTGGTCGAAAAAAAAGCATGGAATTTCTCACAGAAGAGTTTTTTTTAAATGCTTTTTTATGTGCTGAGTCGCAGAGTGTTTAGTGCGATCCATTAATTTCTCTGGTATTCAACAGAATAAACTACAATTTTAGTAGTTTATTAGTGGATAACTGAGCGAATTAGCACAGTTTTCTTTTTGGAAGAAGAACGGCTTCTAGCAAAAATTAAGGCAACTTTTACTTTTTTTTAGGATTCGAAAATTCATAAATTAAGTAAGCTTAACGCGTTTTCTTTACCCAAATAAAATTCTCTCTAAAAAAATTGGCCTCAGCGGTTGTGAAATTCTTTTTGTGGGTGTCAATTTGTTTCCTGCCTTGCGGCATTTGTTTTTCGCCTGTCTGTCTACGGTTTACTACAGAATGAAAATTGATATTAAATCTTTCCTTCCGGTTTTTCACATATTTTCCAGCTAGCTAAAAACCAGCCCCAAAAATTTGGCGCCCCGGGCGACCGCCCGGCTCGCCCCTCCATAGAGCAAGCGCTGTTAAAAAACAAGAAAATGTGAAAAATTGTATGAATTTGAAAGATTTTTTTTTCCGGTTTTAACCGGATGAAGAAACAACCGTCCGGGTTAAAACCCGAGGAAGAAAAAAGCGAAAATAAACCGGTTAACCGTTTTGAAAGTACCGGTTTTCGGACAAACCGTCCGGTTTTTGACATCCCTACGACAGTCTCCTACCAAATTGCATGACGATCGGTTAAGCGGTTCGCGAGTTATTTAATGAACAAATTTTCAAATGTCCGCGACACCCTGTTATCTTTGCCATACCAACTTTTAAGTATTTCGTGCCAAAGACTGTTACCATTCAACACATTCCTACCAAATTTCATGACGATCGGTTGAGTCGTTCGCGAGTTATTTAGTGAACAGACGGACGCACAGACGGACGGATAAAATCGATTTCATAAGGGTTTTTTGAAAAATCTAAAAAACCCTAAAAATGGAGATGAGAATGATTTTGTTTTGCATTCTGATTACTTTCAACGAGCCTCCAATATCTGCCTTTTAGAGCGTAGTTTGTCTAGTTTTCAGTGCAATTTTTGTATCTCGGACTGCATATTCCACTTACGAAATCGGTTTGTTTCGTCTGTAACTTTCATCTTAGCAAAATAGCATCGTCAGAATATTTATAAATCCTTTATTGATTGAAATATGGTTAACGGTTTTAATAAGAGTTCTTCTAAATTTATCAAAGTATTAACAGTGGCTAAATTTTATTGCTGGTATGATTCAGCTAGAAAATAAATTTTGATTAAACAACTTGAAAGACCCGCTCTGTGGCTCAGTCCGGAGATCGAATCTCGGCGTGGTCCAAAATTTCTGTACATGTGCGGATTGGAAATATATAGTGCTTTCAACATTATATACACTCCGAAATGATATGCAATGTAACGTTGACTCGAAATTGCCTATAAACGGCTGACTTAACGCACCATGGCCTCACATGGGGCTATACGGTACTAAAAAGAAGAAGAAAAACTTGAAAGACACTGAAATATGAGACCCGTTCTTTGCAAGTTCCCTAGCAAAGCAAAGCTTTCAGATGAAAATAAGTTGAATTCCACTAACTTCCCGAAGGGACCTAACGGTTGAAATTGAGTGCATTCAGCGAGCACATATTGGAAAGAGCTACTGGAAAGTGTTCTCTCCCCGCGTCCCACTCACCCGCTAATCGGTCCACATGCGATGTATCGAAAATTTCCCCTATATAGCGTTGAATTGGAATGCTACATTTAGATGTGTAGCTGCTACTTGGACTGCTCGATCAACAACGATCAACGCACAGCTCCTCGAACATGAATACTGTAAATTGTTTATTCACAGTTCAGCTGAAAAAAATGTCATTTCTGAGCCAGGTTTTAGTGAACGTTATAAATTGTGCGATGAGAGTACGTATTTTGAAAGGAAAGTTGCAGTTTTAGTTTTTTTTTTTTAATTTTGAATTGCCGCAATGTCTGCGGATGTATCAGCTGGTTAGAGAGAACTGACATTTCATGTAGCAAGTCCATTCAGCGAACACAAACTTAGCAGTTTTCCAATTTCTTGTGGTGGGGATATGTAGCACATCACAATATGTGCTCGCTGAATCAGCGCCCGCTCTAGCACTTACGCCGCCCCGGGCAAGAGCTAAATTTGGCGCCCCTTAGGTACTATATCGAGCAAATTGATAGTATGTACCTACTTGTATAGTTGTTGTATTAAACCTGAATCCAGATTTATTTCTCGACTGATCTGTGAATTTTGCAGCTTTTGGTCGCCTATAACAGCGAGTAGTTCCGAAACGATTTACATTTTGGAACCGGTTCCCGTAGGCACATTTTTATAAAGACAACACAAAATTCATGGTCACAATGGGATTCAAACTAACGCTGCAGTACTTCAGATAATATAATCTCTACCCACGCTGAGTTCAGTAGCCGAGTAAGCATAGAGTGGAAACAAAAATTCACCACAGTTCAGGTGGCTTTGTGGAGAGTTTGTTCGGAGTTCCAATATAAAAGCTTACCAATATTCCACTAAAACACTCAAAACATTTAAAAAAAATCCATTCTGGAAAATTTTGAGCCAAAGATTGATGTTCATTTGCATTACACTAACCTTTTGGAATAGTTTTCGATAACTTCTTTACACCCTGCGCAAATAAACAAAACAGATAAACTTAAATTAGCCGGATCTCTTCTCGAAAGGATATCTTTAGCGGTTTTAACCGACGTCAGAAATGGCTAATCTCTAAAATTATTTTTAGAGAATAAAATCACAGCTTGTTAAATCGGGGAACCTATCCCAATCGCGATATTAGCATGTCAGGAAACATATTAGGGAGGAATACTATCGCTCCATCGTACCCCCAATGTCGAATATGTCAAATTCGACGAGCAAGGATGGGAAATTGCAACCCATTAAATTCGAGTTTTCTGAGTCTTTCAACATTTTTCTAATTTGCTTTGTGGGGGGAGTGTGAATAACAATTTATCGGTGTTTATCTTCCAACGACTTGAGAAAAGCGTGGTTTAATTTCTGAGCGACTGAATAAGTTGTAAAATGTTTTTTGGCATTTAATGTTGAAAATTGAATAATTAACACTAGTTGCCAAATCTTCTTTTGCAAGAAGCTATAATTTATGCGTTTTGACACAAGTCGCATCAAATACATAACGACGAATGATGAAAAAATGTGGGCAAATTGAGGAATTCATCTCTTCTGTTCACTTGATGCTATCAATCACAAGTTCAATGTTGAAAGAGGGAATGGAACTTGAAAACAATAGGGAATAGCCAAATCAATGCTATTAAAACTGAAGGAAACCATCCACGTAAAGATCAGGTGAAATGAAGTTGAATTATTGTAATCGAACATGCTTTTATGTTTGGAGTGTTTATACGATTCCTTATTTCTCTATATGCTATAATTTCGTCTTTTATTTAAAAATTTGGTTGCCCTTCCCTTTTATAGGAATTATTAATAAACAGGTCTAATTAGAATCCTTTGAAGAAAAGGAACTAACTTTTCAGTTGGAACACCAAATTACCACATCATTTTACAATGAAAAAATATGTTTTTTTTTTTGGGGAGGAACTTTATTATTATACATATAACTTAGCGAATTGTGCCATTTTGCTTTTCGAAAGCGGAATAGGTGCTACCATCATAAGCGGAACATTTAGGAAACTTTTTCTAAGCACCTCGTATCAATTGTGGACTTTGTTGATAAATTAAAAAAATGTTCAACAGGTTTTTATAATTACCTAAAAAAACCTTAAACTGCCGTCTCTAAAAAAATTGAGTATAACGGTTGTAAAATACTTCGGTGCCAGTTTGTTTCCTACCTTGCGGCATTTTGTTTCAACTCATTTTATTTTATCTGTAGTTAAACGTTTTGCTTTCTACTAAATAAATGTTGATGGTAAATTTTTTTCACTCGTGTTTTTGTATTCGAGTGATTCCCAAAAAGCCGCCTCTAAAATTTGGCGCCCCGGGCGACCGCCCGGCTTGCCCCCCCTTAGAGCGGGCGCTGCGCTGAATGCACTCATAGTGTTATCCAGCTCAACGTTTGAAATTGTGTTCTCCAGCTCAGAAGCCATCAAATGAAACAGGAAATATGGGATCCACGCAGCCACAGTAGCACACTTACAAGTTAAATGGAGTCGTGGAAAAGGCATCTGCTGCGCCAGCAGCAGAAATTTTTTAAAAATGTTGTACAGTGCAGCGATTTTTTTACTACATCCATAAGGATTTTTTTACCATCGTCATCGACCAGGGGACCTGGCCACGCCCATGGATTGAGGTGTCACCGAATTCACCATGAAATTGCCCAAAGAGTCATCGGACCCTTTTCTCCAATCAGTGCACAGGGTGGTCAGCGATAACCGTCAACCTGGATGTATGATGGTTTCTGGGTTAGTGTGAACAGTTTTAAATAGGTGGCGCGTCCACATTTTAGTAAGGTTGATTGGCATTCAAAATCGGTCATAAAGTTAAATAAATTAGTGTCACTGCGAGCGCAGCGAGCACTAGATAAGAAAGTTTATTTCATAAAAAATATTAATTTGTGTCTTTTCACAACCAGAATTGTCTTATGGAATTAAGGTACGAGTTTAGGTTATAATGTGACTTATCTACAAGTATGTATAAAGTCTCCATATAAACCATTTGATTACACATGCAACTTGGCATTGTAATCGCGCTCCTATGTTTTCAAATGAATAGGATTTCGCTCCAAACGAAAAATAAATAAATTTCTATTGAACTGTTCGGGAAAGCCGCTTTAGGGTAAATGAAACTTTCACGAATTGATGCTTGCTATTGCTGGTCCCAGAATCCAGCAAAAGCTTTCATATATTCATGTGTGTGCATGTGTGTCTGTACGTTAGCTTGTGATAGAAGTCTTGTTGATTTTTCCTAAATTGAAATTTCGATTTCTGTTTACCTTTTTCGTCAGTGCATCAATTCAAAACCGTGATGCGGAGACCTTTTTGAAAAGTCAGTGAATACGACGGAAAAGCTAAAGGCTTTTCAAAATACGATTGAAAATTTGATTTGCGGACTACCCTGATGTGTTATTTGCATTGTTATTGTATGTGAAGCCAGATTGAAACCGTTTTGGCGTACCTAATATTTGATTTTTTATAAAGCGAGAATGGATTTTTAATCGACGTGATTGAGTTAGTATCGGCTGAAAGTTCAATGGCTGATTTCAGATTGTAAGACGAAACCGGACGGGTAAACTTGCAAGACAAGAGAACTTTTGTAGTGGCCAGCAGACAAGCATTGTGCATTTCACATTGTAAGAACGAGTCTTACGAAAGAAAAAAATCGTGACACGATTGTTTTTCTTTCGTAAGAAACGTACGATCGATAAGACGATTGCATTTACCGATAGTTCAGGCGTTCTGCGACGAAAATTAGCGCGTGTTTTACTTGCACTTTAATCTTGTCGACTCGTCATTTCATTGTACACTAACTTTGGAGCGTGCATGGCAACATTTATACATACTTGCTATGTGATTATTGTTCGCCGGTCCGTGTTTTGATCGGATAGTGTGAAATGATCATACGATGGTTCTTGTCTTGCAAGTTTACCCGTCCGGTTACTTCTTACAATGTGAATTCACCCAATGTGTCTATTCGTATTAGGCTATGGAATTAAATTATTATTGTAGGTATGTCGAGGTATGTACGTACGTATTAAATCGTTTAGCATATTATTATCGATTTAAAGATAAACAACTTCCTATATTTCTCTAATGCCATTTGTTAGAATGAAAAAGTCGTTTCGACTTTCTGCCCTATTACTGTATTCATTTTTGTAGCAGATGAATAATTTATATTTCATCCTTTTTCGCATAACTCTGTACGGAAACAGAAACGAAAAAGAAATATTATTTGATTTCATAAAACCGCTCACAAGGAAGCATTCAAGGATTTCAGTTTTAAATTTTGCACCAATTGAAAAATGAAATCGCTTTATTCCATTCAGCTTTACTTACACTCTGGGCCTGGGCAAGTAAGCCCGAGCATGAAGGACGGAAAGTGTGGTAACATTAGAATAAGGATATGCGCTTCAAGGATCATAAATTTATATTCATTGTACACCAAACTGAATGGAAAATTTATCGACTTGAAGATAGGTTTTTATCAAGTTGATTTTTCTTTTCCTTTTAATGTGTAAATAGCAGCTAAATTGCATATGTATAGGATAATGAAATCTGTTGTAACAGTGTTCCAGCACACGTAAATTAAGTTTCATTAACCCGTTTTGTAACTTATATCATATTTCAGTAGCATGATTTTTACAAAAATATAGTAAATATGCTAAAGAAGTATCAGTGACAATGGCGCCGGAACAGGGGTCGGGCCAGCGGGGGCAACTGCCCCTCGAATATTTTGGCTAAGCTGGCAATTAGTATTACATAAATTGCACTATATTTAAATATAATAATTTATTTTATATTTTTTATCCATGTTGGAGGAGGAGATGAGGCCTACTAGGTTGGTGGTGTTTTCTATGCGCTGTCAGCATAAGTTGGCTTTATTTAATTATGATGAGCCTACATATTTAATTATTATTCTAGTGCATATTTTTTCTCGTGATGCATTGCAACGCAAAGCAACTGTTCCTGAAACAATATCGAGCGACTACGAAGTCAAACAACGATGGTGCAGGAATAAATACAAAGCGAGTGAGTAATGATATGGAAGAGGGCAGACTATTCATTTGGCGATCATTCGACAGCAGCAACAGCGAGTCTATTGAGAGAGGCGAAACAAACAGCCAAAGCAAAATCGTATAAGTATGTATGGATCAGTGAAGGTAACATATTAATGAGAAAGGAAGACAAGTTGAAAATTATAAAAATTAAAAAAGAGGAAGCATTAACAAGTCGAAAATTATAAAAATTAAAAAAGAGGAAACATTACACTCACTCAATTAAGCATATTTACATTAGATTTAAATTTAACGTAGCATACTCTTTTTTATATGGATATTTTAGGCCTCCATTACACAGTCATATTTATATTATAATATGTATGTCATATGCCTAAGCCTACTCGATTCATTCAGTATAATTTTTTAGACGTGCAGGAAGCGAAATCAAGTAGGCTTAGGGATATGATAATATCTATTATAATATATATTACCAATATATGACTGTGTAATAGCGGCCTTAGACAGAATAGATAGCTTTGAATATTTATCTGAATATACAATTGATTTTAGTAATATAAAAGATTTAACAGATGCGAAACTCAATTGTATTTACCTTAACATAAGGAGCATAAGTAGAAATTATGAAGAACTTCAAGTAACATTTGAATTTGATATCATACTATTAGGAGAATGTTGGCTTGGCGGTAGAGATCTCGCGATAGAAGAGTTATATTCAATTGAAAATTATGAGCAGTTCAAATATGCTGGAAGAAACTATTACATCTAACTATAAAAGCTTAAGTAAAATAGATTACATGGCTTTTGAAGGATTAATTGAAAAAGAAGATTGGTCTGATATTAATTCCTGCAAAGATTTAGCAACCCAAAAATTCGTTAGTAATCTAAAACTGAACATGGAAAAGCTACTACTGTACAAAAATTAAAAATAAATCATACAATGAAAAATAAAAAGCCATGGATTACGTCTAGATTAATGGACTCACTTCGTAGAAAAGATAAATTATATAAACTAATGAGCAGAAATAGTGAAAATCCAAAATTCAAACAATATTTTATCCGCTATAAAAACATATTTAGAAATTTGGTAAGGAAAGCTAAAGACGATTATTACAAAATGGAAAATAGAACGTGCCGGCCAAAACGTTCCAAAAATGTGGGAAACAATATCGTCGGTTATCACTACTAAGAAAAAAAAACACACACTTCCATAGATAGGATTAAAATAAACAACGAATTTGTAGACTTTAGAGACGATCCGAATAGATGTTTAGAAGCCCTTAACCTTCACTTTTGTTATATGGGCAAATAATAGAAATTGAAGAAGAATCTTATGAGTCACCAATTGCAGAAAACAATCAAATATTTAAATTTGATAGTTTATCGATGGAAGAAATTCTTAAAGTGATAGGATATCCGCGCATAAGTTTTAGTCCGGGATGGGATGGCATAAGTGTTAGAGGTGTAAACGAAATTAAAGAGTACATACTCTCACCGCTTTGCCATATCATCAACTTGAGCTAACGACGGGAACTTTTCCTGATTGTTTAAAAATCGCCATCCATTTTTTTTTCAGAGAAGTTGGTGTACAATCAGAGATTAAAATATTGTCAAAATACTTATACTTAACAACAGTTTAGGGACTGCAAGTGCATCTTCATCGGCAGAAGAAGACGTCCCTCCAGTAGCCAGTATTAATTCCAGACCACCATCTAAGACGGAATTAAAGCGGGTTATCGAATCTATGGACGCCGGTAAGGCCCCGGGGATAGATGGAATTCCGGTCGAACTATTTAAAGCGGATTCGAATGCTACAGCGGGTGTTCTACTTCCCCTCATCAGAGAGTGTTGGGAAACCGAAACTCTTCCAGTAGAATGGAAAAAGGGCGTCATTATTAAAATTCCCAAGAAGGGTAACCTTAAGGATTGTAACAATTGGCGCGGTATTTGCCTACTTCCAGCTGTATCCAAGCTGATGGCTAAAATTATTTTGAACCGGATCAAGGATGAAGTTGATCGCACTTTAAGCAATGAACAGGCTGGCTTTCGTGAGGGTTTTTCATGTAGCGACCATATAAACACCCTCCGAATTATTATTGAGCAATCCGCCGAATGGAGATCCCCATTACACCTCATGTTCATTGATTTCGAGAAGGCGTTCGATAGTGTTGATCGGGAGTATATTTGGAGAGCTCTTCGTAGGAGGGGCATACCAGATAAAATAATTTCCATCATCAAGGAATCTTATCAGGGAGCCCAATGTCACGTTTTGCACAAGTGTAAGCTCTCAGATCCTTTTGAGCTGCACAGTGGAGTGAGACAAGGTTGCATTTTATCACCTATTCTTTTCCTCATAGCCATTAACAATGTACTAGTGAGCGCGCTTCAAAACCAGAGGAAAGGTATCAGATGGAAAATGTTTGATTACCTGCAACACCTGGACTATGCTGACGATATTTGTCTGCTTTCAAATAAAAAGGAGGATGTAGCTCAAATGGCCGATGCTCTGCATTGCGAAAGTCGTAATGGCTCAAGATAAACGCTGCCAAGACCAAGTACTTGAGCTCCCATCCCGGGGGGACAAAGCGGAATTTGTGTTTCGAGCCACGCAGTCGAAAAAGTTGTCGAATTTTGCTACCTCGGAAGCATAGTCACAGCAGATGGCGGCGCGGACGCTGATGTACAATCGCGTATCAATAAGGCTAGGGCGGCCTTCTTCACTTTGACTCCTTTCTGGCAAAATAACAACATTTCCAGGCGCACCAAAATTCGAATCTTCAATTCTATTGTAATATCTGTGCTTCTTTATGGCTGTTCAACTTGGAAGGTGACCAACGAGATAACAACTAAGCTGCAAACTTTCGTAATCCAGTGCCTACGGCGCATCCTACAAATCCGCTGGCCGGAGATTATTTCCAATGATGATCTCCTGAGTATCACAGGCCTGGATTGGATAGGCACTTCTGTCAAAAGGCGAAAGTGGCAATGGATAGGTCATACTCTCCGAAGAGGGCCAACAAATATTGCAAAGCAGGCCCTAGATGGGAACCCTTAGGGAGCCAATGCTAGATGCCGTGTTGGACGACCAAGAAACTCGTGGAGAAGATCGGTTAATAGCGAGGCTGCTTCATTAAACAAACAGTGGTCAGACCTAAAGACGATGGCACAGAACAGAACGAGGTGGAAAGTAGGCGTAGTTGATGCCCTATGCCCCACAAGGGGTTAACAGGAACCAGAGACAGAGAGAAAGCTATAAATATTTCATTTGCAAGCCAAAAAATTATTGAATTTGAAAACTGATTTGAAAACGAGTTTTCTCAGAAGTTTGTAAACTTATATTCGAAAGTTGCAGAAGAATACGAGCCACTGCCGAGTAAGTCTAGAAATTCAAAGATCCGATACAAAATTTGCGAAGGATATTTAGAGAGATTGTATACGTCATTTTTGGGCAAATTGGAGAGAGATTTAATTCATTCAAAAATCTTTTATTCGTAGAATTACTCGAACCAAATTATTTTTCCAAATTTAAATCAAATTTTCTAGAAAAAACTTCGACTCGCTTATTGAAATTCACAATTAATTTTTTGATAGAATAAAGTTAAAAAATTAACTTAAAGTAATTTATTTGTCATATCAGTTTAGAAAGGAAAATGTGAATCAAATTCTAGAATATTTACAAAATCGGAATTACGTCGCGAATGGTTTTAAACAAGTATATTTGAGTATTTGGGTATATTTGAGCAAAATTATTAACAACGTTTCCAGTCACTGTGGCTTCTGCCGAGAGGTCGTTTTCAACTTTAAAACGTGTCCATACATTTTTAAAGGATATTCTCATACAAATGATGATTTTTTTTATAACGTAATTAAATCATTTTTGGATAAAGAGAGGCGTAAATAAAAAGAATACAAATAAGAAATATTTATTAAATTGTGTAGGTACATAGTGTTTTTTTTTTATATTATTATACATTTATATATTTGTGTATTAATATTGAGTACCTATATCGTTGAATTCAATTTTTTGTTGTTTACCTCCATATAAATATGCAAATGTTTTTTTTTATATTTTTTATTCCTGATTTCTTCTATAACGCATATATAAAGCCGTTTGATATAAACGCTTTTGTAACTGTGTTTATTGTATTATTCAGTTCATTTTTATTTACGTCAAATTGGCTTTGGAATGATCAACTGCTTGACTATGAGGGGGTTTTCACTGCATGTCACTGCGTCGTCCTCATTGATATGATACCCCGCATGCAGACCTCCGGTCAAGGATTAAAGAGTAGGTATCCTTTTTTGTCATTTTTGGGATCTTTCCGATCAAATTTTTTTTTTAGCAAGTTGAGTTTTAGATTCCCGGGAGCCCCCTGATTGAAAAACAAAAAAAAAAGCCTTACTCTATTTTTTTTATACCCTTCGCTCATAGAGTGAAAGGGTATATTAACTTTGTCATGAAGTTTGTAACGCATTAAAGAAAGCATCTCCGACCATATAAAAAGTATACATATACGTATACATGATCAGCATGACTTGGGGAGTCGATTGGAGCATGTCCGTCTGTCTGTCTGTTGCGACGCGTTTTACTCGGCGGGTATTGAAGCTAGCAAGCTGAAATTTTGCACACGTGCTTCTTATTGTTGCAGGCTGTTTGTATGTTTGATTCACCGAAATTGGATCACTGGGTCATGGGGCTGCCATACAAACCTAGCTCCCCAATTTGAGTTCTTCTAAGGAAAACTTTTTGTGTACCAATTTCAACCACATTTCACACAAATGTGTTTCTATAAATAACACAAAATATATGCAAGAATGGATCAAATCGGACCATAGGGTCATGGGGCTACCATACAAACTTAACCCCCCAAATTAGGTTCTTCTAAGAAAAACTAGAAACACTATTTGTGCACCAATTTCAACCAAATTTCACACAAATGTATTTCTATTGTTGACACAAAACATATGTAAGAATGGATAAAATCGGACCATGGGGTCATGGGGCTGCCATACAAATCCAACCCCCCAAATTAGGTTCTTCTAAGAAAAACTTTTTAATTTGTGCACCAATTTCAACCAAATTTCACACAAATGTATTTCTATTGATGACACAAAACATATGTAAGATTGAATCAAATCGGACCATGGGGTCATGGGGCTGCCATAAAAACCAAACCCCCCCCCCCCATATTGGTTCTTCAAAGAAACATTTTTTTTACTCGAATTTCACAAAACCTTGAATTAATGTGTCTTTATCAAAGCAACTAAAAAGTTCAAACGAATGGTACTGTGGGGTCATGGTCCGGTAACCCCAATCAAATTTTCCGAGTAAGTATTTTTATTTGCCCACTTATTTCAACCAAGCCCAAAACTTTTGTCAGGACGGAAGAAAAAGAATGAGGAGGGGGATTAAATATAAGTCATAGGTACGCCCGAAAAAACTTTTAGCCCAAGCGAAGGGTATCCAAATTTCGGCCCCGGGGGTTGGCGAGCGAAGCGAGCAGGGGGCGAAGCCCCCTAGTTTTCTATTTGAAATGCTAATATGACTGGACTAACTGTCCAGATGACACTGCAAGCAAACATTGAGGAACTCACTCTTTTCCTATAATATTCAAATAAATACATTATGTACATACAAAAGTCAGTTAAAATTCTTGTAATTCTTGATCACATTTTTTTCAGTACCTACCTATAGGTACTCACAATAAAATAATTTCTCCACCACTTGTTGTGTGTGGTTTCTCTTAAATCGTTTAATGTATAACGCTTAAAGTGAAGCCTGTTATAAATGAAAAAAGTAAATACGAGATGACAATGACAAACACTGCGGGGTATGATTTTGATTGATATTGTTCAAGATGACTTGGGACATTTGTTTGCTCGGCTGCTGATGATATTGCCCCGAGCAGATTCAATTTCCGCTTCTTTCGTCATCATGTTCTGTTTTTCACCTCCCACTGAATATAGTCCGCAGATATATTTGAGCAGATGTGTATACAAGCACATATTACTACAATGGTAAAATGAAACTCGTCGGTGATGTGAACGACATTGGAAGGAAGAAAAACAGAAAATTGGTAACCCGAGTGTGATGGTATCGCTAAGGGAAAAAATTGAATTAGAAGGGTATCCATTATGTTTATGAAGATTACACAACGAGAGAATATATATCCATTACTTTCATTATCTACGCTAAAAGTCATTACAAGGAGCACTGTTGACAGATGTACACTGCTCGTCAACAGATTAGCACACCCTTTCGCTTGAATAGTTTCGGCTGATTTCCAACCAAACTAAAAGAGCTAAAATTTCAAAATTATAACTGTTAATAGTCTATTCAATTATAAATTAATTAAACAAAAAGTATTGAGTTTTCATCTTTTAATATTGTTTTATAGTTGTTTTTCGAAAAAGAACACACAAAATAGCCATTTAAAATTTGTCATCAGGATAGCACATGCAATTTCTTTTTTGTCTATCTTCCACAATTAAAGACGTAGGTCCTCTAATTTTTTGTGGTTGTTTGAGTAAGATATTAACTTTAATATGAATAAGGGAAAATTATTATCTGCGGAAGAGGGATTAAATTTTAAGGCTTACAATGAGTCAAGGTGGTCAAAAAGTGAAATTTCGAGAAAAAATTAATAAAAGTCGATAAGTTGAATCCGAATTCGTGTGTAATAAGTAGCGTTAAAATAAAAATAACACAGGCGATAAAAATTGAGTATTTGTCAATCCATATGAGAACGTAATTTTGAGAGAAGCATCCAGTCCGCATGACTCGGTCGCAAGGATTAGGGTAAATTTTGACAGTAAGGTGAGCCTATTGTTCAAATAGTGATACAAAAATGCTCCACATCTAACGAAACTAAAACTAAAAGAAAATGCGCTTAAATTAAACTCGAGAGCACTTGACATGTAATAAAGAATGGCGCTATGTTGTCTTTTCGAATAAAAACAAGTATCATCTCACAGTATCACTTGGTCCTTGAGACCATTACACAATCTGTCCGACAATGAATGCGATGTTAATGGTGTCCTTCCTAGCAAAGATCCTGGAAGTAGACATTATAACTGTGTTACTCTTCTAAAGTGAACTTCTTTTTATCCGAAAATATAACATACCACCATTCTTTAATCCATGTCAGGTGTTCTCATGATTAATTTTAACGTATTTTCCTTCGGGGAAAGTTAAGTTGGAGTTTATTCTTTAGTTTTAGTTTCTTGAAATGTGGAGTTTTATTATCACTGTTTGAACAAAAGATAGGCTCGCCTCAATGTCAAAATTTACCCTAATCCTTGCGACCGAGTCATGAGGGCTAGATGTTTCTCTCAAAATTACTCTCATAAGGATTGCCATGTACTCAATTCTTATCGCCTCTAATATTCTTACGTTAACGCTACTTATTACACAGGAATTCGGATTCAATTTATCAACTTTTATTATTTTTTTTTCGAAATTTCACTTTTTGACCGCCTTGACTCCTTGTATGCCTTAAATTTTGGTCCCTCTTCCGCAGATAATGATTTTGCCTTATTCATATTAAAGTCAATATCTTACTCAAACAACGACAAAAAATTGGGGTCCTACGTCTTTAATTGTAGAAGATAGACAAAAAAAAAATTGCATGTGCTATCCTGATGACAAATTTTAAATGGCTATTTTGTGTGTTCTTTTTCGAAAAACAATTATAAAACGATATTAAAAAATGTGAAAACAAAACTTTTTGTGTTAATTAACTCAGAATTGAATAGACTATTCATCATCAATGTGGCACGATAGCCCGACGTCGGGCCCTGGCCGCCTGAATCGTTGACCTCCAATTGTCGCGGTTACGTGACCTTGTCCTCCAGTTTCGGAAGCCCAGCAGCTGGTGGGCGTCTTCACCTACGGAGTTCTCCCAACGAGCTCTCGGTCGTCCACGTAACCTCGCTCCCTCAATTCGTTGTGCGTTCATAACTTTCTTTGGCATGCGATTGTCGTCCATCCGTTGTACATGCCCCGCCCATTGCAGACGTTGAAGCTTCACGATTTTCGATACTTCCAGCTCATCGTACAATTGATACAACTCATGGTTGTATCGGATACGCCATTGGTATCGCTCGCAAACGGCCCCGAAAATTCGCCGAAGGACCTTTCGTTCGAATCGGTCTAGCAAAATTTCGGAGGCTTGGGTAAGGGTCTATGTTTCGCAGCCATAACATAGCACGGGTCGGATGATCGTTTTGTACACGCGGAGCTTCGTGTTCCTGTGCGCAAGTTTCGAATTAATTATAGGGAGGACCGAGAAATATGTCTTATTGGCTAGTTGTATCCGTCGCTTAATTTCGTCGGCGTCCCTTGATAAGTTACAACCCAGATAGTTGAAGTTGTCTACATACTCGATATTAAGGTCCCCCACTGTGATGCTTGAATTTGCTGGCGTCCTTGTTTTCGATTGCATCATGGCCTTTGTTTTGCTTTCGTTGATATGTAGTCCAACTTCATTTGCGGCGTTATTGAGGTTATGCAGGAGGCTTTCCGCATCACCCAACCTTCGAGACATGATGTTGATATCGTCGGCATACGCTACTAATTGAGTCGACTTGATGAGTAGCGTTCCACTGCTGTCCATATTCATGGCTCGAATTACATACTCCAAAGCCAGGGTGAAGAGCGTCGGCGCCAGCCCGTCGCCCTGCTTGAGTCCAGTACGAGTTTCAAATAGGTCAGTGAGTCGGTTCTGCACTTTGACCTGCGAGACGGTATTAGTCATTGTCATCCTTGTGAGTTGCACTAACTTTGCCGGTATACCAAAATTCAGCATAATGTTGTACAGTACACTTCGATCGATACTGTCGTATCCCTGCTTGAAGTCGACAAAGATTTGGTATACGTCGATGTTATATTCCCAGCACTTTTGGAGTAGTAGCTTCACTGTGAAAAGCTGATCGGTCGTTGAGCGACCAGGTCTGAAGCCGCCCTGATGGTTGGTTGGTTGGTAAAAGTGGTGGCCATAGGCGAGACTTACCCAGAGCCCAGTTAGCACGATAAGCGCCGTTTTGAGACCACAGACATCCGTTTACTGCTTATAGGATGAGGGTTACAGGAAGTATAAATTTGGGCGTAGATGCACCAAAGCGTCCTTTACATGAGTCGAGTAAACGGTAGAGTAGATCGGGACTGTTTTCCACTGTCAAACTTCAAATTCATACAATTTTTCGTTTGGCATTGGAAAAATTCCACTCCACTCCACCATGCACTCGACTCATGTAAACAGGGCTTTAGAGCCATTTAGAGAGGTTAAGGAAGTGAAGCAGCTCGCCGATTTTTGCCTCCGACGCCTCCTCTAGGCTGCCAAAAAACGGACAACCCAGCGCACGGTAACGAGATCTGGCGAGACCTGGGCATTCACATAGGAAATGAAAAAGAGTTTCTCTTTCATTTGTATTATCGCAGCTGCGACAGTGCGAGTTGTGGGGTATACGCAGCCTTGCTGCATGGTCTCCTATTGGCCAATGTCCAGTAATTACCGCTGTGACTCTAGCAATATCTTTTCGCGGTCTGGTCAAGATCTCGGATGTTTTTTTCCGGTCATACGATGGCCATAGTTTCCTTGATATTACGCAAGTTTTAAGGCTCCGCCAATTAAGATTAGCAACTGCGAGATAATAAGCGGAGATTTTACTTTTGACTGCTGCCAACGGAATGTTCACGTGCTCCGCATGAGAGCTTTGTAGAGTTGCCCCTATTCTGGCCAATTCATCTGCAGATTCATTTCCTTGTATGTTACTGTGTCCCGGCACCCAAAGTAGGGTGACTGGCTGATTTCAGACTATAAGACGAAACCGGACGGGTAAACTTGCAAGACAAGAGAGCTTTTGTAGTGGCCAGCAGACAAGCATTGTTCATTTCAAACTGTAAGAACGAGTCTTACGAAAGAAAAAAATCGTGACACGATTGTTTTTCTTTCGTAGGAATCGTACGATCGATAAGACGATTGCATCTACCAATAGTTCAGGCGTTCTGCAAAGACAATTAGCGCGTGTTTTACTTGCATTTTAATCTTGTCGACTCGTCACTTCATTGTACACTAACTTTGGAGCGTGCATGGCAACATTTATACATACTTGCTGTGTGATTATTGTTCGCCGGTCCGTGTTTTGATCGGATAGTGTGAAATGATCATACGATGGTTCTTATCGTCCAAGTTTACCCGTCCGGTCGTTTTCTTACAATTTGAATGAAGCCACTGTGTGTCTTTCTCCAAGATTGTTCAACGTTTCTCTACAGGTCTTAACGAGCTTGGAGGATGCTCTTACGGATTTCAGTGCCATGATAGCTGCCTGATTATCGGAACAGATGGCTATGTTTTTGTTATGTTGTATATTTCCAAGTTCGTGACAAGCTTTCATGATTGCAAACAATTCAGCCTGGAAAATGCTGGCGTGATTAGGCAGACGGTAGGATTCTGAGATATTGAGTATGCCGCAGAAAACTCCTGCACCCACACCACAATTCATGTTTGATCCATCTTTAAAAAAGGAGAAATCGTATTCTCCTGTTAGCACACTCGCTGTCCACTGGCTTCTGGTGGGAAATCTTACATGGAAGTTCTTCCCGAAACTTAGTGTAGTTATAGAATAGTCCGTAGTAGCGTCGATTGTATGTTGTGGCAGTTGGTTAATAATATCAGAGTGGCCATATGGCTTGGCAATCCAGTGACCAGACTCTTTAAGCCTGATCGCACCACAAGCCGCTAGTTCTTTGATAAAAAGGTTGATCGGCAGAAGATGCAGAATTACATTCAAAGCATCCCTCGGACATGTTCGCATTCCCCCTGTAATGCTAAGACATGCTGATCTTTGCACCCTGCCTAAAGTCGTTACATTGTACTCTTTACTGAGGGCTGGCCACCAGACCAGTGCCCCATATGTTAAGATAGGACGTACAATTGCTGTGTAGATCCATAATATCACATTTGGTTTGGTGCCCCATCTTTTGTCTAAGATTCTTTTGCAGGCGTAGAAGGCTACGCAGGCCTTTTTAACACGCTCCTCTATGTTTAGTTTCCAGCTAAGCTTTGTGTCTAAAACGACTCCAAGATACTTTGAGCTGTCTGATAGTGTGAGTTGTTCTCCGTTTAACTTTGGAAGGGTAAAAGGTGGTAGCTTGGTTTTTTTAGTGAACAGCATCAGTTTTGTCTTGCTAGGGTTCACACCAAGGCCGCAGATTGTGGCCCAGTTGTGGACCAGTCTAAGTGCTCGTTCCATGATTTGACTGATCACGGAGAGGCACATACCTGACACTAGTATCGCTACGTCATCCGCATACGCCACCACATTTATGCCCTCTTCATCAAGTTTAGTTAAAATTTTGTTGATTACCATTAACCACAATAATGGAGAGATCACCCCCCCCCCCTGAGGTGTACCCCTGAGAACGAATTTAGTCAGATTGCTGCTTCCCAGGTTCGCGTGGATTACCCTAGTTCTCAGCAAAGTGACTATCCACTTACTGAACTCCGGCTCAACTCCTGAGTCACTAAGGGCATCGTGTATGGATTCTATACGAACATTGTTGAAAGCTCCCTCTATGTCGAGGAAAGCGCATACTCGCCAATGATTCGTCGTTATGCGTACGGATTAATTCTCTTTTCAAGAACTTTCGATAATATCTTATAGGCCGTACAAACTAATGATATGCCCCTGTAATTCTCACACTTCAGCTTGTCAACCTTTTTGTGGATTGGGCAGATTATGCTTTTGCGCCAATCTTCGGGGATTACCTCGTCGTTCCATATTTTCAGCAGTAGTACATGTACAGCGTTGGTCAGGCACGTTCTACCATGCTTCAGCAGTTCTGTTGGGATCTCGTCAGCGCCGGGCGCTTTATTATTTTGGAGCGACTGTATGGCAAGACTCACCTCCTTTACTGTTGGGGGTAGAACGGGAGGGCCTGGTTCGGCTAACTGCTCAAGAGCTAGCTCCGCAGGGGATGTTGATGATGCATTGAGGAGCTCTTCAAAATGCGAGGCCCATCGTTTGTTGACGCTTTCGATGTCGCTGATGATGTTACCATCCTTGTCCTTACATAGGCTTGTCCTGGGTTGATATCCGTTCTTGATATTATTTATAAGTTTGTACGCCTGTCTAATGTTCTTACTGGCTAATCTTTGGTTTATTTGCTGTAACTGCTCGTCAAAATGTTTGCGTTTCTTACGTCTAATTAACCTATTAGATACTCGCCGAAGTTCGTTGTATCTTTCTTTCTTGGCTCGGGATGCGCGTTGTGTGTATTGGCGATAGGCTTCATTTTTCGCCTCATTCGAGGCCCTGCATTCGTCGTCGAACCAGTCTGCTCGTCTGCGCCGGTCTTTATAGCCCACGAACTCTTCTGCGACCCCCTTGATGCTGTCTTTGAGCTCCTCCCAGAACTCATGGATGCCTAGATTATTGATGTTATCAAGCATGATCGACAGTTTTTCCTCAAGTGCTGTAGTATACGCAGCCGCCGTGGCATCATCAATCAAATTGTCAACCTCGAAGATCTTGGCAGGGTTGATTCTCGTTAGGTGCACCGAAGAGATTCTGCACCTGTAGGTTGTCTTCACCAAATAGTGATCGGTGTCGCAGTTGGCTCCTCGATAGGATCGAACATCTAGGACATTAGAAGCCCATCTCTTGCTGATCAGTACGTGGTCGATCTGGTTCACGGTGTATTCATCTGGAGACTTCCAGGTCTGCTTGTGGATTCGTCGATGAGGGAAGCATGTAGAGCTTATTACCAGGTTTCTGCCGCTCGCGAAGTCGATAAGTCGCTGACTGTTGTTGTTGTTTTCGTCGTGGAGGCTATGACCTCCAGTAGTTCCCCTATGCCAGCTTTCGTTTCCGACTTTGGCGTTAAAGTCTCCTAGCAGCACCTTGACGTCATTTGATGGAAGTGAATCGAAGAGTGTTTCTAGGTCGTTGTAGAACTCGTCCTTAAACGCGTCTTCTTTTACTTCTGTAGGGGCATGCGCATTCATGAGCCAGAGATTAGCAAAACGGGTGTTAATGCGGATCGCACATAGCCGCTCGTTGATGGGTTTGAAGCCGGTAACGTGGTCCTTGAGCTGCTTATTCACGATG
The DNA here is from genome assembly GCA_949715475.1 of Microchrysa polita. Lineage (NCBI taxonomy): Eukaryota > Metazoa > Arthropoda > Insecta > Diptera > Stratiomyidae > Microchrysa > Microchrysa polita. The sequence continues at coordinate 75,580,805 of OX454415.1, forward strand.
AAAGCTACTCCAAACTCCTTGTTGCCCTCCTCTTTACCACTGGTAAAAATAGGTTGCGAATTGAGGTCGTTAATCTCGCTTTTGAGCCATTTAGTGTCGTATTTGAGGAAAAGCACTTTGAGTTGAACTTAAATAATATAGATTTTATTATCAGCGATTGATATTAAAAGTACGATTGATCTTGGGTGGCTAGTCGGAAGTAAGTAATTAGTACAGAGGCTTGAAGTTAGTTAAGTAAAATTATTCTGTATAACAGTGTGAAGTTAGTATAGTTTATCTGACTATATGACAGCTCTTCCCCCGCAAATTTAATTTACCAAATTAATATCAAGTTTTCATTAAAATAAAAATCATAATTGCCACAAAAAAAATTAAAGTTAATACAATTCAAAAATGAAATCAGTTAATAAAATATACTACTATTAATTCATTTAAAATATTTAAATTCATCTTGGAAACGTTGTGGAGGTCGAGTTATTCTTTTAGGTCGATCAGAGACTACAGGTGCGGCAATAACAGGAACCGGCTCGGTCGGCATATTGGTTGGAGCTGGATCGCAACTCTCTCTCTGGGTACTCTCGTTCCTTGGAATAGTTACCGTGGAGGGGTCGGTCGATTCTGAATTTTCAGTACTGGTTTCTGTGATTGGTCTGTTACTGGGTCGATCTTTGGCTTTTGGCATCCCTAACTGTCCATATGAGGTTTCCCCTAATATTTTGGTATCCCCAATGCTTTCACCGATTTTTCTTAATTGGTCGATATGTCGACGCCACACTCTGTCATCATCTAGTTTAATTAGGTAATGTAACTCGCCTAATTTTTCAATTACTTTACCGAAGTACCATTTATCAGCCGTTAAATAATTTCTTGCGGCAACCCGATCACCAATCTTAAAGATTCGTCTAACCGAATAATTTTCATTTACTCTAATCTCCTTGCTAGTTGGAATCATCAAGTCCAATCGGGACCTTAATTGTCTACCAAGCATTAATTGAGCTGGAGACTTGTCAGTGCTTGGGTGTATAGTTCTTCTATACGCCATTAAAATATTAAGTAATTCGAATTCAATATCAGTTGTTTTGCAATTTATTGCTTTAATTTTATTTTTCATGGTCTGAACGTAACGCTCAGCTTGTCCATTAGTTGCAGGATGGTAAGGTGCTCCTTGCTTATGAACAATTCCATTTGATTGCAGAAACTCCTGAAATTCATGTGAAACTAATTGACTTCCGAAATCACTCACAACAACATTGGGTAAACCAAAAGTTGCAAAGATTTCTCTGCATTTGTTTATGGTTGTTGATGCTTTAGTGTTTGGTATTACATGAACTTCAGGCCATTTACTAAATGCATCAACAAGAATAAAGAAAAGTTTACCTTTGAAAGGACCAAAAAAATCGATATGTACCCGAAAAAAAGAAAACATGTTTAGGTCTCTCCCAACAATGTGTAGGTGAAACTTTATTTGGATCGGGTCGAACTGATTGACAATTCTTGCAATTATTCACCATATCTTCGATTTCCTTGTCCATACCGTTCCACCAACAATAACCGCGAGCAAGCTGCTTCATCCTACTCATACCAAAATGAGCCGTATGTAGTTCTTTAAGAACTCTTTCACGTAGAGGCTTTGGAATGTAAACCCTAATGCCACGCATTAGGCAATTCCTTTGAAGTGCAAACTCGTCCTGGTTTATGGCAAAACGAAATTTTGGCTCGCAGTTGCGGCCATACTTAAGTGATTGAATAAGCACTTTAACTTCATTATCATTTTGAGTGGCTAAGCCAAGCTCATCAACTGTGACTGGCAAATTTTGAATGTATCCTAATTCGATCAAGTCTATTTCTTCTGCGTACTGTGACTTTGTTTTCACAGGTAATCTGGACATTGCGTCTGCATTTGCATTTTCACTAGATTTTTTGTATCGGATTTCGTAATTAAACGATTCTAGAAAAATTGCATAATGTTGCATCCTAGTTGCAGAAAGTGTCGGCAGCCCTTTATCAGGTGAAAATATTTGCGATAGGGGTTTGTTGTCAGTCACTAGTATAAATTTTCTAGCGTACACATATTGGTAAAATCTTTTTATACCAAATATGATCGCATACGCCTCACGGTCAATTTGGCTATATCGTTGTTGTACAACTGACAGTGTTTGTGATGCGTATTGGATTGGCCGTTCCGTGCCATCCGGGTATAAATGGCTTAATACACACCCTACGCCCACTGGAGAAGCATCCACCGCTAAGATAAGTGGAAGCTTATTGTCATAATGAACAAGGACAATATCAGATTGCAAAAGTTGCTTTATGTTCTGAAATGCTTCCTCACATTGGTTAGTCCAGTTGAAATGTACATTCTGTTTAAGAAGGTTATTGAGTGGATATATGATCGTACTCATATCTTTGATAAATCGTGCATAATAATTGATAAGTCCTAAAAATGCGCGAACCTCATCCTTATTTGTTGGTTTCGGCATATTTTGTATAGCATCCATCTTTTCTTGCATTTTATGAATACCGAATTTGTCAATTATGTACCCACAATACGTAATCCGATCAACCATGAATTCAGACTTTTCCCTATTAATTTTTAAGTTCATTTTAGCCAGTCTGTCTAGAACTGTACGTAAACGCTCGAAATGTAATTTATCATCGGGAGCTGTAATGCGAATATCATCCTGAAATACCTTAACACCTGGAATATCAGTTAATGCATTTTCCATTTCTCTTTGAAACTTTGCAGCAGCGCTTGCAATGCCAAACATCAAACGTTTTGGCCTATATAGCCCTCTGTGAGTATTCAATGTCATGCATTCCCGACTGTCAGGATGTACAACCATATGTAAATAAGCTTTATGAATGTCTATTTTGGTAAATTTTTCACCGCCAGCAAACCCACTAAACAGCTCATCAATATTGGGCAATGGATGTTCGTCAACCTCAATACACTTATTTAAAGTGACTTTGTAGTCTCCGCAAATGCGAACTTCTCCTTTAGCCTTAAGAACGACTACAATAGGAGTCGCCCATTCACTCGTGTCTACCTTTTCTAAAACATCATTTTTCACTAAGCTATCCAACTCATTTTCAACAGCACTTGTCAAGGAAAATGGAAGTCTCCTTGCCCTAACAAATATCGGATTGACACTAGGCTTTAAATGAATTTTAGCCTCAATTCCCTCAATTTTTCCTATGGATTTGGTAAATAATTCACTGTATGTATCTAACAACCTCTTTAATTCGGTAGACTGATCAATTTTCGAAATTACGGTGAAGTTTTCATTTACTATTGATTTCCAATCTAGATGTAGTTGCCGAAGCCATTCTCGACCAAGCAAAGGACCTCTATCAGATTCCACTATGTACAATTTCAAGCGCTTCTTACCAAAATCTTTATCGACAACTTCCACGTAAATAAATCCATAGCATTTGATGCTCGTACCACAATAGCTTTCCAAGTCCGTATCACTTTTCATTATTTGTGACTTTCCAAAATATTTCTTTGCGTCTTCCTTGCCGATTACTGATACTGGCGCTCCCGTGTCAACCTCAAACGAAAAAGAATTATTATTAATTTTTAATGTACAAAAAACTTTTGCTCGTAATATATTAGACTTGCATTTTTCAGACAATTGCAGTAATTGTTCAACTCGAAATCCGTCTACGTTGTTATCGTTATCACTACTGATGTTTGCTTCTATCGTATTTACAGGTGTTTGATTTCTTAGCTTGAAACAAACTCGTTTTAGGTGTCCAATCCGTTTGCAAAATGCACATTCCGTCTTCTTATGATGACACTCATTTGCTCTATGCGAACGATCTCCACAGCGATAGCAACAATTATTAATCGATGACGAAACTATATTATTATAGGATTTTGATTTAGAATTTTTGTTTTTATTTGTATTATCTCGAAATTTGCTTGAATTGTTATTTTTTTTGAGTTTTTGTATTTTATTAGATTTATAATTTCTTTCGATTTGTCGGTTATTACTGCTCCGCCTTGCTCGGATAATTCCATAGCAAGAGCTTTTTCTAATGCTGTATCAATGTTGAGATTTTTAACTTCCAACAATCTGCTTTGGATCCGATGGTTGTATAAGCCAAACACAAATTGATTTCGTAGTGCAGTGTCTCGAAAAGAACCAAAATTACATGTAGCCGCTAGCTTTTTTAGGGCTATTATGTATTCACTGCAGGATTCACTTTCTTTTTGCTTTCGAAGGTGAAATCGAAAATTTTTAACTATTTCGAGCGGATCAGGCTCGAAATGTTGTTTTAATGAACTAACAATTTCGGAATAGGTTTTGCTTTTTGGTTTATCGGGGGTAAGTTTGTCGCACAAAATGTTGTAGGTTTCAGCACCCATGCAGTTTAGAATTAAATTTTTCCTTTGCGAAACTTGAACTCCAAATATTTCGAATGCGGCCTCTAGCCGATCCACCCAACGCGACCAAATTGTATTTCTATCGTATGGTTCCATATTGAACAGTGGCACTGTTGGCTTAGTCGTAGAGTTTTGCTCATTTTCTGTCATGACTGTCTAATTTATTTAAATTTCACTGTGCACGATTTATTGATCTAATGTAGTTTATGTATGTATTTTTACACTTATCAGGCGCGATATGATCACACGTGGCACATTTATTTTATTAATATTTATTATTAATTTATTTGTATTTGTCACTTAATTTATTTTGTAATTATTTAGTCCGTTTATTCTTTATCGTATTTGAGGAAAAGCACTTTGAGTTGAACTTAAATAATATAGATTTTATTATCAGCGATTGATATTAAAAGTACGATTGATCTTGGGTGGCTAGTCGGAAGTAAGTAATTAGTACAGAGGCTTGAAGTTAGTTAAGTAAAATTATTATGTATAACAGTGTGAAGTTAGTATAGTTTATCTGACTATATGACAGCTTTTCCTGGATTGCAACTATGCTTAGCTTGTATGTTTCTACCTGATCCAGGAGGGCCCTTAAGGCCCCCGGTCTATTCAGGGAGCGTACATTCCAGGATCCGAAAGAGTAATCAGTTGTTCGTTTGAGGGGTCGTCGTTGTTTTGTATCCGTCCAATCCGAGGCTTTTGTTTCAGGTTTCTTGACTTGAAGTTTTTCTTAGGATGAGTTGTCGGCACATCGCTAAACCATGATAGGGTTTAATCGTTGAGTAAAGGCCATCATGGGCATGCCTCGAAGATGCTGCTTTAGTGGTTCAGTTAGACGTTTTCTGTCACCTATCACGTTAAGTAACCTGAGACGCTGCAGATGTAAATACAGCACTCAGGCGCAGCGGTGCATCTTCCAAATGTCGCATCAGATGATTTGACTTAGCCGTTAGGGGTTTTACCCACTACCGTTACCAGGGGGCGCCCGAGCGGAGGACACATGGAGAAGTCTTTTGCCCCCCAATAGACTATTAACAGTTATAATTTTGAAATTTTAGCTCTTTTAGTTTGGTTGGAAATCAGCCGAAACTATCATGCGAAGGGGTGTGCTAATCTGATGACAAGCACTGTATATGAATGTACATATTTGTAAATATAGTTTAAATTAAGACATATGTATTCATTTTAATTTTTGTATACGTATAACTAAAAATGCTTTTTTTTAAGTTGTATTGGTTTATTTATTTATTTTTTTGTCTGCCCCAGGCCAATTTTTTAAGCTATGGCATCGGCGCTACACCGACAAAAATATGCATTTAATTAAAGACCGATTAATGGCTATGATTTCGAGCCGATGGAAGATATTCCATCGATTCTATGTAAAAAACTTTTTTTAAGTGACACGCAGCCCAACGCGGCACATTTTTTGGTGCCCACCGGCGCGGCGCGAATAATTCGCTGGGTACTGTCACTCACAGCTGATATCATGTTGTTGACTTAGAAAAGGTATTAGATTTATGTAAGGAAGGGACTTAGACATGATAGAGAATAACTGCAAGAACTGGCCAAATACAATTATTTTAACATTTATAATCATGCCTGACAATGGAAGCGATATCACCATTATAATTAGTAATATGTAGTTTAATTTTCATCCCGAGGGTTTTCTGAAAAATATTTAAATTTTCGTTTAATTCTACTTTTGTGTAATTTTAAATTGGTGTTTGTTTGAACTATATCTTGATTTGTTTTAGTGGTTTTAATCTGTCCTGACTACATCCAAAACTGTTGATAGTTGCCGCTCAGCTCTAAGAGTGATGGGTCAATTTTTCAACATCGTTCTCTGCTGGATACCCAGTCACAGTGGATTTGAAGGGAACTTTAATGCGGACCGTCTCGCTCGTAATGCGACTTCTATAACCTTAGACGCCGACCGAAACAAGCTGAAAGCCCCAATCGCTTTTTGTAAACTGGCAATACAAAAAACCGCGATGCGCAGAGCTAATGCAAGATGGTCTAGCGGTACTACATGTACTACAACAAGATTGATTTGGCCACGATTTAACGCAGTCAGGTCTATTATTCTTCTGTCAATAGACAGGAAACATATCGGCAAGGTTGTCGGGACCATAACGGGACACTGGCCTATCGGGGAGCACGCCAGAAGGCTCAAAATTCCCCATAACGACTTCTGTCGCAGTTGCGATGACGAAGAAGAGGAAGAAAGTGTACATCATTTTCTTTGTCATTGCCCGGCCCTGGCCGAGAAACGTAGACGTTTTCTTGGCTCAATGTATTTTTATGATACAGACGATCTGCGTGATGTGAGCCCACTATTGCTCAACAAATATATTGCCAGCACGGGCTGGTTTTCGGCTTAGGTGTCAACTGTTACGGTCGCTTCAATCGGTGGTATCACAATGGACCTATTTTTGGTCTAAGTGTGCTAAGTGTTTGATCACTTAGCGACCCCTTTACCTAACCTAACCTAACCTTTTTGTAAGATGGCTTGGTTTTATTTCTTTCTCTAGAGGGATTTTTAATATACAACTCCTTTGTTGTTGGAGTTTCTCTTGGGTTAGCTTTTTGGTTAATTTTTAATATGCGATTTTCTTTTTATTTTTTCATATCATCATATATTTTAGTGTTACTTTCAGGTTTTTGAATAGCTTGAATAGGAGTCATTTTTATTGTTGAATGCCAAGATTGGTTGTAGTATTTAGTGGCTTTAGATATTTTCGATATTATGTCTAATTCAGGATTCTCTGTATTTAGAATTTGGATATGTTCTAAAAGAGTGGAATGTACTGCATTTATGTCTGCACATCCATTATGAGTTTTAGCATGAATGAAATGTAATTGTATATCTGACCAAAAACAACAAAGTTGTAAAAGTTACCCCGCCAAAGAAAAATTTAGCTGCCGCAAAAAGAAGACATATCACTCCAATCCGCCGCTCATATGTAATACTATACATACTAACAAATATCAAATGTTTTTCAAATGGTTCGAATATTGGATAATTCTATTATTATTAAAAATTGTGCTAGCTGATAAATTCTATGTTTTCTTTCAAATGTAGGTCAATTCAAAGAACAGCTGATCGAGTGACAATTTCAAATGTAAACAAAGGTAAGAGTTTATATAATTCAAAATAATTTAAGACAAATTCTAATTGTATTTCTTTTTGTTGTTTAGGTTGTTCCATGGATGATAACGCGCCGACGACGATGATGGACGGTGACGTGCGCATTCAAAGGAAAGATTTCAGATAAGTACAAATCTTCATGTTGTGATAAAATTGATTCTTTTTGGGTGTATTTTCTTCGATTCAGGTCCTGATGTCGGCGAAATTCCCGATGTTGGCACTGTGGAGGCGATAGACGGAACATATGCATTGAAGAAATGCTTAAGAGGCTTCCCTTGCATTGTGAAAGGCCCTTAGTAAATATTTACTTGGCTATACACTGCCTGTCATAACTATAGCCGCATCATGAAATAGGCTGATCCTTGGAAGTTTAAAGGGTGCACAGCTATTTTACATACTATAACCATAAGAGATATTAAAAAGACATACAATTTCACAGAAAGTTCCCTTTTATTTCGAACCGTTATTGCTCTATTAGGGAAAAACTAAATCCACGGTCCGTCATAACTATAGCCACACTTGGAGTTATTATGGCAACAGCTGATTAAAATTTATGAAATTAATAACGGGAATGATCCTTTTCGAATAAAATAGACTCTGATTGATTATTTTGTATATTTTTAACGAAATCTTTTTAACAGTTTTTCGAGTTTTTTGCTTATTGACCTCTTAGTATCGATAACCGCTGCTTTTACATAGACAACTCTTCGAAATCGTATTTTTTTTATAAATTCTGGGTAATAATGTTTCTTAACGATTTCCTGTCTAATTCGGATCAATGGGAGGCCCATTCTCTAGCATTTGTAACATTGGAACCAACTTTAAGTACTACGACAAGTGAGGGTTAATGAAATCTCTGGCTACCAAATCCGTTATGTGTCGTGTCTTATGTATAAAATGGAAGCAGTTTATCGCCAGGAGTATCTTAAGAATTTTTTCTTGTGCTGATAGTGACGAAATCAACTGTTCCCTAGGTAGACTATCCTGGCCAAAACATTTAATTAGCACTTGCTTGGTTTTTATATAGATCTCAATACAAATTTTGGGCAGAGTTCCTTAAGAGTACTTAGCAGGGTTGTTTTTGTATGCAAAAGTTGATGTATCCACCTCTAATAAAGCAAAAGCTTCTCCGGAATATCCTGACCATAATTTTTTTCCGTTTTAATACACGAAACATGACACATAACGGATTTTGTAGCAAAAGATGGCATCATCTCTCATCAATCATAGCACTTTAAGAAGGTTCCAATGTAAGAAATGTTATGGAGTTGCCCCCTCATTGATCGAAATTAGACAGAAAATCTTTCAGAAACATTATTAGGTAAAATTCATAAAAAAAAGAATGCAATTTCAAAGAGTTTCTGTATAAGAGAAGGGCTTATCAATACTGAGACGTCAATAAGCAAAAACCTCGAAAAATTGTTAAAATTATTTCATGAAAAATAAAGAAAATAATCCCTCAGAATATTTTTTTTTGGAAAATGATTCTTCCCGTTAAGTTTCCTCAATTTCTGCTTTCTACGCAATTTTTGGCCAAACTAACTTCAAGTGCGGCTATAGTTCTGACGGACCGAAAACATTGTTCTTCCTTTATAGAAGAATAACGGTTTCGAATAAAAGGAAAATTACTATGAAATAATTTGTCTTTTTAATATCCCTTAAGTTTCTAGTATGTGGAATAACTGTGCTCTCTTTCAATTTCCCAGGATCAGTCTGTTTTATGGTGCGGCTATAGTTATGACAGGCAGTGTATTTCCGGTTCGGATACAGTTATTCGAATGAAAATTCGTAGACATATTCCCTATGTAATTTTCTAAAAACCCTTAGCAGAATTTTCATATTTGGAATCCTAACATGGGCTATACACGAACTAAATTGAAATTTTACAAATTTACTGTTATTTTCTTCTCCTTAGCAACAGCCTCAATATTTAACGTATATAAGGCCATACTGACCAATCTTTGTGTAAAGTTTTAAATCGATCCCTATAACGGTTTAGAAAAACGGAGGTCGAAAAGGAAGTTTAACTTTAAACGCCAATAACTTTTTTAAAGTTACTCGAAACTGGCAAATTTTAACTGATATGAGATTTACTCGTTTAGATCTTTGATTTAAATTCCCATACGTCAATCTCCGACAAAAACTAAAAAAGTCGACTTTTTTCAAACGTTCGGCACACCCTGTTATCTGCTTCCTGCCAACTTCTAAGATATTTGCGCCAAAGACTGTAACAATTCTACACATTCCTACCAAATTTCATGACAATCGGTTAAGCCGAGTTATTAAGTGAACAGACAGACGGACAGACAAAATCGTTTTCACAAGGGTTTTTTGAAAAAACAAATTCTAAAAAAAAACCCTAAAAAGCGATTGAAGAAGTCTTTAATTAAAATAATTAAATAAACATTACAACAAGGACGCTATTCTCAATATAAAAATGCAAAAGGTCAAAGAAGCTCATAGCAAAGTTATTTTAAGTACGACCTTCTTAATTTTAGTAGAAACACTGAAACGTTAAAATCATGTTTCAACAGAGTTGGTTTAAGGTCGATCCACACTTTTTAGTCATCAGTCAGAGTCATTTCCCATACAAATTGACAAATTATCAGTCAATCAATTAACTGACAATCTGTCGATTGATTTCACTTTGCTTTTTTCTCAGTGTTGGCAATGCTATAATCACTGTATAATTTTAATCATAGATTTCTATGTAGCTGTTGTGTCTAAAATATTTTCCTAATAAAATTCAATTGTTCATTAACGTTAAAAACTATAACATCATTAGGTTATGGGCCCAGACGAATCGAATTTGTGCAACTTTTAACTAAAAATCTATTTGCGTGAGCTTTGTGATTTCGTCGGAAATATGTCGAACGAGGATAGGTTTCCATTAAAACTATTTGCTGGCACGGATTTCGACAATTGGTTCTTCTTCTTTGGACAGTTCCGTCAGGGACAAGCCGTTGGAAATAGAAGCTATTTGGAAGGCTGACCTTAAGTGCAAAGTTAAAATTACGCGTCGCATCGCCGATTCACATATCGAATATGTCAAAAACAAGGACACGGCATATCGTATGATCCAGTCATTGCTTTCAACATTCGAACGCACTAGTATTGCTAGTGAAATCAGTATTAGAAAGAAAATGCTTATGATGAAGTGTGCGGAGTCGGATAGCCTACAGGAACATTTTTTACATTTCGGCAAACTAGTTCGCGAGTTGAAAGCGTGTGGTGGTGAAACAAACGATCCGACTAGAGAGCGCTGGTTTTGAAGTTATTTTTGCCGATGGTTCTATTCGTGTTATGCAAGGCAATGCATTGGTTCTCGTTAGTCAACGTCGAGGAAAATTATATGAAGCGTATGCAGTTCGAAAAAGCGAATATGGTTGGGACAATTTCTTCGGATGGTGATGTTGTAGCGGGTTCGCATCAAGCGAAATCCTCGAAAAATTTTCCAAAACTCAGTTTAAAATTATGGCATCGACGACTTGGACACCTGAATTTTGCCGACTTGAAGCGCTTACCATTGATGGTTGATGGAATAGGCGATTTTGTGGACGATTCGGAAGGAGTTTGTGAGCCGTGCATCCTTGGGAAACAATCTCGAAATTCATTTGGTTCAGGCGGAGTACGATCGCGCCGTATATTGGAAATTATTCACAGTGATGTTTGTGGACCGGAAAGCGATATTTGGTAACTTTCATTGATGATTATACGCATTTTGTCACGGACCACTAATAAGATTTACAAGCCGATATCAATTTTGGCTGTGACGTCACGATAGCTAGTACAATAGCATAGCAGTTGTCGGCATATAATGGGTTACACAATGAGTGTATTCACGTACAAGTGAGCGGACTAAAATTTGGACACAAATTCTACTTATATTTTCCACCACCAGAAGGCACACGCAAGTTAGCAGCGAAGGTGGTGTGTGAATGCAATGTAACACTTATGTCAAACGACATTCATTATTATGACAAAAATCACATACAAATATGTAGATGAGCATAATCTGCGTTATATTATTTCCACGATATATTTCTTCATAATTTTCAAATTTGTTTTCCCGCCATCTACTCTGATATAAGGCCATCTAGATAGACAGGCCGGATTATCAGCTGATCTGTCAGTCGTCATGCAACACAAGTACTGCCATGGTGAGTCATGGTCCGCGCTTAGTACTGCCAACGTACCGCTCGGTACAATCCACAAATTGTCCACAATCCAAATATCAGTGGCTCTCAGCCTGTCATTTCGTGTGACTTGCTATGATATACACATGCCAGTGCGTTGATTTTTGAGATAAATATGGTAAGTACGATGTTGATGCATACTATTTTACCACTTGCACATCAAAAACACACGAAAACAAACCATAACCTTTGCTTCCTAATAAACGCTCGGCGCATTTAAACTTTTGGGTTCCGTAGCACTGGAGTTTGTGAGCTCTAGAAATGTCAACTGTCACTGGTCACGAACGCACTTTGTTTGTCCACTCGTGGACGAACAAATTTCTGCAGTTTGGCCTGTCTATCTAGATGGCAGTGTATAAGGCTACTTCGTTGCGAAGCGAAGCGTAGAAATTTTGCGCTAAGTAGAGAACACTGCGCTACGTTTCACATACACTGAGTGCCATCTGGTGGAGAGTAATATAAGTAGCATTCGTGTCAAAATTTAGGTGCGCTCAGTTGTGCGTGAATACACTCAATGAGTGTATTCACGCACAAGTGAGCGAACCAAAATTTTGACACAAATTCTACTTATATTTTCCTCCACCAGAAGGCACACGCAAATGAGCGGTGAATGTAGTGTGTGAATGCAATGTAACACTAATGTCAAACGCCATTGATTATTATGACAAAAATGATAAAATGATATGTAGATGAGCATAATCTGCGATATATGGCTACTTCGTTGCGAAGCGTAGAAATTTTTCGCTAAGTAGAGGACGTTCCGCTACGTACCACAAACACTGAGTGCCTTCTGGTGGAGAGTAATGTAACCAGAACTCGCTCAATTTTTCTCGGCGAAATGAACTGAGCGTAGTGTACGTGAATACACTCAATGGCCCGTATGAATAAAAAGTAGTAAATTGCACTTTACTACTTTTTTTGAAGTAAACATAGATTTCTAGTATTGTTGCTATGATTAAAATGACGTTTACTGCACTACAACTTTCGAACATACTACAAAGGGGAAACATTAGTAGATTTCATATGAATAAAAGTAGCTTTACTACAGTTTTCATGTAGGTAACAATTGGCAAACTACAAATATGTAGGTGGATTTGTAGTAATCAAACAAGTCAAAAAAAATCTTTAAAAATGTTTTTAAATATAAGTGAACCGCGTTAAACGAAAAATTACCTAAAACGACGTCAAGCGTGCGACGTTAATTTCAAATCTTTGTATAGATTTACAAAGAGAAATGTAGATTGGTTGGCCAATCATTTTTTGGGAGACGATAATGGTGAAAGCAGAGGCAGTCGTTTGACGAATTCCCAACGCATGCGAACTTTTCTCCGATATACATATTGGTGATCCCGGTTTTCAGGATTGGCAAAAATATTTTATTAATTGAAAATGTATACCTAACTTACAAATTGTATTATTATTTTTTAAGGTTGGTGTTGGTGAAGATATTGGAATTCACCAAACCACAGCAAATAAAATTATTTGGGAAGTATGTGAAAAAATTATAGGTCTGAGGAGTGGATAAAATTTCCAACAACGGAAACCGAAATGAAAGAGGCACAAGTACTTTGGCAGCAAAAATTAAAGTTTCCACATGCAATCGCGGCTGTAGATTGCACACATGTCCAACAATAAATAACTTTGGCTTGAACCGTGTGTAAGTATCAAGAGACGCGAGAGCGTCTCGCCCGCCAAAGGAAAAAGAAAAACGAAAGCGAACAAGTCTATGATTACCGGAGACAACTTGCTTTTTTGTTTGACCAGGCTACAGCCTTCCAGGCAACAGTTCCCAAAAATTTTTTTTTACGAAAATATTCCACATATCCTGTTCTAGTGCCTTTCCAAATAAAATCTTCGATCGGCACAATAACGGGTAAGATATATGCAATAAACGGTGAACTTTTCACCCTCACAGACTTAAGCGAGTAACCCAATTTCAGAATGAAGTCTACAGTTGCAGAAAGACTTGCTTCTACTGTCTCTCTTCGTGATGGGATTTTTATGAAATTTGGAACGAATGATCCTCTGGTGGTCCTTCTAAAGAAACAATGTCTTCCATTTAGATAAATGGATGGAATAACGGTAAATTAAAAGGTAAAGTTAACAAAAGATTTCCAACAATTGCGTCTATCGGCTCATCGCATTGACCATTTGTTTAAGCACACTGCGGCATTGGGACATTTGGATATTGGGACACCGGGAGACTGGGAGACTAGGATCTTGGGGTAGTGGGATATTAGGAAATTGGGACATTAGGGTCTTGGGACATTAAGACATTGGGGCATTAGGCACAATGGGGAAACAGGGACGTAGGGACATCGGCATATTGGGGCATTGGGACATCGGGATATTGGGGCATTGGGACATCAGGATATTGGGACAATGGGACATTGGGACATTGGGATATTGGGACATTAGGACACTGTGAGACTGGGACATTAGGACACTGGGATATTAGGACATTGGGACATTATGACCTTGGGACAATCGGACATTGGGACACTGGTACATAGGGGCATTGGACCACTGAGACATCGGAATGTTGTGACATTGGGACATCGGGATATTCGCACATAGGGGCACTGGGATATAAGATCATGTGAACATTAGGACATTGGGATATTAGGACATCAACACATTAGGACATTGGGACATTAGGTACACTGGGGAAACTAGGACGTGGGAACATTGGGGCACTGGGACATCGGGATATTAGAACATTGGGACATTGTAACATTGGGATATTGGCACATTAGGATATTGGAAAATTGGGATACTGGGACATTAGGGCACTGAGATACAGGGACATTGGAGCACTGGGATATTAGGACATTAGGCTATTGGGACCTTGGGACACTTGGTATACTGCGACATTGGGACACTGACCACTGGTACATTAGGACATTGGGCCATTGGGATATTATCACATTAGGATACTGGGACATTTGGGACATTGAGGTACTGGGATATTAGGAAATTGGGGCATTAGGACCTTGGGACATTAGGACAGTTAGACATTGGGATATTAGGACATTAGGTGGGAGACTGGGACATTGGGATATTCCGATACTGGGACATTGGGACACTAGGGTAGTGGGACATTCGGACATTAAACCATTGGGGCACTGTGATATTTGCACAATGGGACAATAGGACCTAAATTGGGACACTGGGACATCAGGATATTGGGACATTGGCACATTAGGATATTAGGACATTGGGACACTGGGATATTAGAACATTGGGACATGAGGACACTGTGACAATGGACCTTAGGGCATTAGGGCATTACGACATTGTAACATTGGGACACTGTGACATTGGGACAATGTGACATTGGGACAATGTGACATTGGGACACTGGGTCAGGGGGGCATTAAGACAGATCAGTAACAGAACGTTAACAAAGCGTTGGCAAGGCAACAACAGAGCGTTAGCAGATCGTTAACATAGTGTTAACAGAAAATTAACAGAGCCTTAACAGAACGTTAACAGAACGTAAATCGAGTAATAAAAGAAAGGTAACAGACCGTTTACAGAGCGTTAGCCGAATGATTAAAGAGAATTAAGAGAACATTAACAGAACGTTAACAGAGCATTAACGAAAAGATAATAGAGTGTTAAGAGACGTTCTCATTAATTAAGACAAAATTAATAGAGTTAACAAAAAATTAACAGATTACTAACAGAATGTTAGCAGAGCCATAACACAAAGATAACACAAATCTATTTTGCACAAAATACATATTAATAAACTATACCCATTTCATCCCAAAATTATTTTTAAAAAAGCTCAGCAACAGCCATTTGTGGCGTATTTGCAATTGCGTTTGCAGTATCTATTTATTTTAAAGAAGTCCCTGTGAATATAACTTATGATATTAAATTTATGGAATATGCTGAACAAAAACCTATTGAAACTTTTCCCAAAACAAAAATATTAGTTGGCTATTTAAGTATGCAAAAATATATGAAATCTGACCAAAAACAACAAAGTTGTAAAAGTTACCCCGCCAAAGAAAAATTCATCTGCCGCAAAAAGAATACATATCACTCCAATCCGCTGCTCATCTAATTTTGTTTGCTGGATGTACTTTTGTTTTAGGTGTAAATGCTGGAGAAGTTTAAATGTACAGGACTACTTCTTAAAGTAATTTGGAGGGAGCCGTCAAAGTGGCACTGAATAAAATGTTAAAGCTCCCACCAAATTACTTTAAGAAGTAGTCCTGTACATTTAAACTTCTCCAGCATTTACACCTAAAACAAAAGTACATCCAGCAAACAAAATTAGATATGAGCAGCGGATTGGAGTGGTATGTATTCTTTTTGCGGCAGATGAATTTTTCTTTGGCGGGGTAACTTTTACAACTTTGTTGTTTTTGGTCAGATAGATCTTCCCATCCTCCAATATCAGATTCCTATAGTAATTATGAAACCGGTGCTTCTATATGGCCGTTCAATTTGGAAGGTGACCATTGATAACAACTAAGCTGCAAACTTTCGTATACCTGTGTCTACGGCGCATCCTACAAATCCACTTCGGATTGATGATCTCCTTAATGTCACAGGCCTGGATTGGACTGGCACTTCTGTCAAAAGGTGAAAGTGGCAATTGATAGGTCATATGCCCTAGATTAGGAACCAATGCAAGAAGCAGTGTTCGACGACCAAGAATCACATGGAGAAGATAGGTTAATAGCGAGGATGCTTCACTAAACAAGAGGTGGTCAGACCTAAATGCGATGACACAGAAGAGAACGAGGGAGAAAGTAGGTGTAGTTGAAGCCCTATGCCCCACAAGGGGTTAACAGTATCTTCTAGTCGAGAACGAGAGATCAAAGCAGTAAAGCACCGAAGTCACTTAAATTTAGCTATTGGAGCTATCAAGGATAGTTCTTTAGATCGCTACGATTTATCAAAATTCAGTCCAAATGTTGCTTTGTCTATTGTCTATTTATATTCAATACAGGACCGGTTACTCATTCATTGTATCCAATAAATAAGCTTAAAGCATTCTATAGTCAGTGTAAACGACCATTCTACAAGCCACTATGCTTAAGCCTAAAGTTTAAATTATGGATAAATATGTACGAGTAACCGACACATAATGTAAAAGCTTTCTGAAAATTGTGTGCGTCTTCTCTATACGATAAGACTAACCATTAGATAAGATGTACGAGAAACCGGCCTTAAACGTAATCCATTTGTAAACAAATATTATGCACCGATAAAGAAGCCAAGCCAAGCCAAGCCAACACAAATGTGGAATAGTTTCGCTGAAATGTCAGTAGGTGAGGCGGAAAAGGCACTTGGAGTTTCGAAAGGTCCACTCCACACGAAGAAAGAAACATGGTGGTGGAACACCGAAACTAAGGAAGCAGTGCAAGCCAAATCGAACGCATTTAAGGCATGGACGAAATGTGAGTCAAGCAGTGAAGCCGAACGGGTTCAACTTCGCGAAAATTATATGCAATGCCGGAAGAAAGTAAAGCGCTTGGTAGCTCAAGCAAAGGCGAAGGCAGCTGAGAAATTCTACCAAGAATTAGAAACTCAGACTGCGACCGAAGGACCGTCTTTGCGCGAGAGACCTAAGCACGACGCCAGGATATTTAGGGTCGCAGCCCAAAGGAGAAGGAACGCTCGGGAAATACAGGCGCCAAAGTACGTGGAGGACTCGCAAGGAATGTTGCTGATTGACGATACGGCAATTTGTAGCAGGATGCGAGAGTATTTTGACGAACTTCTAAATGAAGAATTTCCTCGGGCAGCTTTTCAAGATGTTGAGCCAAATACCACAAATATTGAAGATATCTCAGAGGAAGAGGTGATGGAGGCAATGCATCAGATGAAACGCGGAAAGGCAGTCGGCCCGGACAAAATCCCCGCGGAATTTTGGTTGAAAATGGAAAATGTCGGGCTTAGTTGGCTCACAGTTCTCTTCAACAAAATCAAAGGTGGGCAACCGATGCCTGATGCTTTCAGGGAAAGTTTTCTTCTTCCTTTCTATAAGAACAAGGGAGACTCACGCAAACTCAACAACTATAGGGCTATAAAGTTAACACCTCATACACTGAAGATCTACGAGCGAGTTGTCTGCAACCGATTGAGAAAGATTGTGCGGTTGAATGACAATCAATGCGGTTTTGTTGAAGGTCGATCTACAGTCGATGCGTTTCAGTGCATTCGTATTGCGATGGAAAAGTATAGAGCAGCACGAAAGGACATGTATTTTGTGTTCATCGATTTGGAGAAGGCATTCGATAGAGTACCTCGTGATCTGATATGGTTGGCCTTGAGAGCACTTAATGTCCCCGAGGCATACGTCAGGATGATACGAGACATGTATGATGGAGCTACGACTAAGGTTAGATGCACAGCCGGTGAATCAGAAGAATTTCCGGTGAATGTCGGAGTACACCAGGGCAGTGTATTGAGTCCGTTGCTCTTCAACATCATCATGTGCTACTTATTAACACGTGTCTCCGACGGCCTAGAAATATCTCTTCTTTTTGCTGATGATATAGTCCTCAGTAGCCCAAACATCGTTGCCTTGCAAGCTGCGCTTACAAAATGGTGTGACATTCTGGAGGAGCATGGACTGAGGGTAAGTATAACAAAGACTGAGTTCTTATGCTGCCAATTCTCAGACCCAAATGCACCGATACCAGAAATGTACGTCAAAGGAGAGCAGCTTAAGTCTTGTACCAAGTTCAAGTACCTTGGCTCGATGGTGAACAGCGGAGCTACATGCGATGATGACATCAAACATCGCACAAAGGTTGGATGGATGAGGTGGCGAGAAAACTCTGGAGTTTTCTGCGATAAGAAAATGCCACTGAAGCTAAAGGGCAAGTTGTACAAAACGGTTGTACGTCCCGCACTCATGTATGGATCAGAATGCTGGACCATGTATGAAGGTTACGCGAAAGAAATGACAGCGACTGAAATGAAAATGTTACGCATGTCAGTTGGTGTAACCAAAAGGGACCACATCAAGAGTAGCTACATCCGAGGCAGCTTGTCCATAGACCAACCAATCACCGAAAAGCTCGAAGACCGACGAATGGATTGGTATTGCCATGTTCAAAGGCGTCTGAGAACCCCGTAAAGAGAGCGATATCAATGGAAGTTCCACTTGATGGACCCAAGGCCAGAGGCAGACCGAAAAACACCTGGATGTGTCAAATGAAAAAGCAACAACAACGCATTGGTCTCGGCGATGACACGATCCAAGATAGAGCTGCCTGTAGAAATATGCTGAGAAATTATCGCCAAAACGGGCGATGTGCCTACACCGCAGGTCGAGCAACGCGGAACCATGGAGCGGTATAAAGAACGAGGCAAGGAAGAAGAAGAAAAAAGAAGCCAAGCGATAACAATTTCCTATCAAACTTTCAGCGACAAATGATGATGTATTTTCTATATTTTACAGCAGTTGCAGTGGCTTTTTTTAGAGCTCTTGCACTACTTGTCCCCAATATCTACAAGGGCTTTCTACCCCACCCACCCCACTTATGACCATTTCATCCCAAGGACAATTTAAAGTAGGAACCCTTACGTCTACAATTTAACCCTTCTGTCGGCACCTACTACAATATGCATATTCTATACCCAATAGGTCTGGCTGGACCTACTGAGAAAAAACTTTTATTTTTTAGAAAAAGTAAAATTTTTATCGGTAAAATCATTCTATCAATTCATTACTGCAATTTTTCAACAATAAAAGCAGCACAATATTTTTTGTAGATATACTGGAAACGTTTTTAAGTAGATATATTTTGAGGTGGTATTAGTACAAACATGTTTCTCCCTTATTTTCTTTTTTTTTTTGGCTTCGCTATTTGCATTGCGTATATCTATGTAGTAGATAGTGCGATCGAATTTTCTAATTCCAATACCTTTGGGGAAATATTTAGAAATTTGCTGGCAGATTTTACCTCGATATTAGTCTGCGGATTTAGGGAAATAAGTGGAAAGTAATAGGGAATTTTCAAGGGCAAAAATCATTTAATTCTAAATTTTTCCTAAATTTCTTTATCAAATCTATTTAGAAAGATGTTTGCAATTCACTCATACTTAGTCCTTACTATTACAAAGGAAATAAAACTGGTTTGAATTTCCTAGGATCAAATCTTAGTTGATTAGGTGATGTTATAAAACGTGACGAAATTAAGTATACCAATTTCCGAACTTCACGGCTTTTTATAGAAAAATCTCAGAAATTTTTATCGTTTATAGTACAAATTGAATTTAAATGACATTATTACATCATAAACAAGAGAATTTAATATCTGCACTTTTTACTTCAAGAGAAAAATAGGGGGAAAAACTATAGGTCTGGCCAGACCTATTGGGTATCAAAAAGCACTATAAATTGAAAATCAGCAAAAACATACTCAAAACTTCAACCGAATTTTTCAATTTTTTGCAAAATGCTTCTAAACATATTATTCTAGGATATCATGAAATATGAAGTCGCTGCGATTTCATCTTCTATACTTTTTTAACCAAAATATAGTGCCAAAGGTCTGGCCAGACCTTCGTGCCGACAGAAGGGTTAAAGAAAACAACTTTTGTCCATTATACCCAAAAAATCGAGGAAAATAAATAAATCATAAAACCAATTCATTAAAAAAAAGACTAAAAAAACTTGAAACGTACTTTTCACCTCTAACATTTAAGTTGATCGCCGCCATGACTTAGAAAATTCATATTACAGGCACCCGATTAGCTTCAGCACAATTGAAAAATCACATATTCAATAGCCACATGTGACAGCGCCTACTTTTTGAATTGTAGCAGATGCTACTCAAAAACTATAGACTACTAGATCATGCATTGCGCAGGAAAGTTATTCCAACCGATACGAATTTGACAGTCGGCTATCGTGCTGTGACGTCACACTAGACCAAAGATACAAAATTCTGATTCATTCGCAAAGGGTGAAAATTCAGTTTTTTTGCAAATATCTCGAAAACTGTGTGTCTGGCCGCAAAACGTCTTGAGTGCGAAATGAAATACATAAAATTACATTTGTAATGATATAGAATACTCTATAGATTTCCTCAGAAAATTATACGCTAGACCCAAAAGTATAATAGTGAATTTACATTTGAGTGTTACATTTCGCCCTGTAACTCTTGATAGAATAGACCTATAGAGTCATAAAATTTTGTCCACATATTGCTAACAAAATGCATATGATTTGAACCAAAAGTTGAATGGCTCCGACCATTGACACCCCCCTCACTCCTCCTATCATTTTTCAAAAAGTCATGCTTGTAGCTTCTTTTTAAATTCAGCCGGACAGTTCAAATTTGGTGTGGTGCCTAGTCCAAGCCCAATTGTGCTCAACACCAAAAAATTGTTACCATCCGATCAAAACGAAGGGTACCCCCCATTCAAAGTGAACAAAAAATCTAACAAATTTTACATTTTTTCACTTCTAAATTCTATCGAAAATAGAAAAAATAGATTAATATCTTAAAACGTGCTTATAACAGTTAATTGCAGTTTTGTGAATGTATATCCAAAATTTTTTACTAGAGCGTGTCTTACAAGTACGTAAAATGGGGTTTTAAGGTTGCTAGTACACGCTACTCAATATAAATATTTGGAAATAGCCTTACAACTGGCACCATTAAGCTTCCAAGCCAATTTTTTGACACTTGTAGAGTACACTTTCGTACAAACTTTTGAACATACGTGAAGAATACTACAATTGACTGTTATAATGACGTTCTAAAGGATAAATTTGTTTATACCCTATACCCATTAGATGGTATAGGGTATATTGTTTTTGTTACGACGATTTATGTAACACCTCAAAGGAGCCACCGGAGGTATGACAAAGTATATAAATAAATGATCAGGGTCAGGTTCGAATAATAATAATGTCCGTATGTCTGTCCGTCCGTGTGTCTGTCAGTTCGCACGATAACTCCCGAAATAATGAAGTTACCGTTTTTAAATTTTGGCCATATGATTGTTTTGGTAAAAGCTAGGATGGTATTGAAAATGGGCCTAATCGGTGCAAGGGTTCACCTACCTCCCATACAAATAACCCCTCCGGGATAGTTTAATTCGGCCATATTTTTCGACAGAATATCGCTTGCTACCTGAAATGTTCATCAATGCCTAATTGTGTCATATGTTTTACGTTGTGGAAAGTGGAGAAGGTCTGACTACCCCTACCCCTACATCCCCTACAAAGCAATATTCCGTCATATCTTTTGATAGAATGTCGCGAAAAACTTCAAATTTATAGCAAATAATAGCTGCTGGATGCATTTATAAGATATTAAATATGTATGCGAGTTCGATCCATCAAATCGAAAAAATGAAATTTAATATTTTCGGTTTTACGCCCATTTTAGGGCTGTACATGGGTATAGGGTATACACTCATAGTGCTATAATTTTATGTACTTCATTCCGTAGACGTTTTGCGGTCAGACTCACAGTTTTCCAGGTATTTTCAAAAAACTTGAATTTTTACGCCTTTGCCACCCTTTCCCCCCTTAACCCATGACGCAATTTAACGCAACTTTTTACTGTGTATGCTTGGCAGTGTATTCAACAATTTGGCATCAAAAATTTCTTTTTGTATTGAATGTTTGGGTTTGGTTCTTTTTTTAGCCAATTTTACTATACTACTATAAAAGGATATTGACCGATCTACCCATATTCATTGTAATATTAAGGCTAAAAAAATATTCTAGCTTCGTTATTTCAGTTTTAATGCCTAAAGTGCAGAAAGCTAGGGTTAATTTTTTGAAAGAAATTTACCACATTCCAGATCTTTAGGGGCAGTTTGAATTGAATTTAAATCGAACTAAAATTAATCCTAGTTTTCTGCACTTAAGGAATTAAAAATGTTAGAAATAACGACGCTAGAATAAAATGATGTAAGAAAGAAATGATTGTTAGACTATGCGCCAATTTTTAAAAGAATCATATGAGCACCTCACTTTGGTAGAAGTTGGAGATAATTCAGATGGAAAAATATATCACAAAAAATTGACTTTGAAGTTCTGTAAAAGCCAAACCTCTTTTCCGATTTTAGTGCGATTAGTTTTATTTTTTAGGTAAATTTACTGCCTGCAATAATCATCTTATTTTCCTATTGTAGCTACTTTAGCTTTTGAGATATTGAGGTTTTAGTCGTACAATAAACAAGATTTCTTCAAAAATTTTCAAATGCCTGTGGCAGCTAAAGGGTTAAGAATTGGGGGTATATTCTTCACAACTTTGTGGCTAGAAATCACATGAGGAATCACAATCAGGTGCGTTTATTCGGAAGTTTCCGGACACCCTGTATAACAGATACATATAAGAATGTTTTTTTCTTTAAAATGAATGTTATACAAAGGGTGTCCGCAAACAGCCGAACAAACGCACAAGAAATTTATTTCCCATGTTGTTTCCAATAAAAGGTGTACGGAACGCACACCAAAGTGAGGTGAGTGCTTGTAAGATTATTTTAAAAATTGGTGCACAGCCTTAGGATCATATCTTAACTAAACTATTGATTTTTTTTGGCAATATTTGAAAACATGAGGAAAATTTTTTTACTGTGTTTATCCGATACTTTCTCGACACCCTGTATAACAAGGGATAAAGGAATGTTTCTTGCGAGGGCTCTTTTTGTTTAATTTGTAGATGAATTTGTTTTTTTCTACAATATCGAAAAAATTCCATGCGACAAAATCATTTAATACAAATACATATATAATACATGGCTGAACATTAATTTTTCCGGGGTTTCCCTTCGGCATTTTACCCCTAACGAGCAACTTAACAACTCCTCACCTCCAGAATATACAAAATTTGGGGCCGTTTAAACAGCAATTACACTTTTCCTTACAAATTTGTTCGTGAACTTAACAATTCTCGTATACTACCCATATACTATAGGTCTATTGTGACGTAGATGCGCAGAACGAAAAATTTTCGTACAGCTATCCGCGTGATCTAGTAGTCTATAGTTTTTGGATGCTACTTACTATTGCATTTTCGAAGTAGTAGTTTCAGGATTTCCGAAAAAAATTCATATTCATACGAATACATGTAGTATCTACTTTTGAGTAGTTTCTACAAATTTGGAAATTTACTACTTTTTATTCATACGGGCCAATGTATCTATTGTATGCTGGCAATTGCTATGACGTAGGAAAGGTCGTCAACAAGTTAGCATCGAGCTCTCAGCTGATGGGCTTCTCAGTCATCATATGATGTCCCCGACAACGGGGATAGCATTTGACGATTTGACTATCGAGAAAAGCCTGGCAAGTTTTTGTTGTTGCTTGTGTGCAATAGGACATCATAAGCGAGTGTCATCGACCGATGGTCGATGATTTCGTTGCCTCGGTGTGCGAGATGGATATATGCATGTTATGATCGGGATTTTTTTTTTTTTGGGAGGTTCGCTCTGAACGACGATTAATGACGGTTTTTATGGCGGTGGGTAGGATCGTGTTTTTTTTCGGGGATTCTGTTTTTGTTTTTTTTTTGGATAACTGGTGAGCTAGAGAGTTTTTGGCGGACGTGGAGTTGGCAGTTTTTGAGTTTTTGATATTTTGATATTTTGCTGGACGATAATTTGGTATTCCGCGGGCTTATCTTTGTGGATCGATTCGTTCTTTATAAAAATAAAACAAGACCGAGGCTAATTTCGGGCGCGGTCGAAATTTGAATACCCTTCACTCTCCTCGGGCTAAAAGTTTTTTGGGGCAAACCTATGACTTGTATTTAATCCTTCCCCATTCTTTTCCTTCTGTTTTCGCATAATATTTGATATTGACAAATTCTGTGGCGTCGGTTTGGTTGGAATAAGTGGTAAAATAAAAAAAATATCTCAGAAAACTTTATTGGGGGGATGCGGGAGCATGGCCCCATAGTACGATTCCATTTGTTTTACTTTTTTTTTTTTTGATAAAGACGCATTGAGGTTTTTTTTAAATTGGTGTAGAAAAAATGTTTCTTAGAAGATCCAAAATGGGGAGGTTGGGCTTGTATGGTAGCCCCATGACTCCATAGTCCGATTATTTATGGCATCAATTGAAGTGCACTTTTACGAGTTTTGAAAGTGGTGCACAAATAAAAAAGTTGTTCGTAGAATAGCTCAATTTAGGGGGTTGGCTTTGTATGATAGCCCCATGACGCCATCGTCCGATTCCATTCATTTTTACACATCTTTTGTGGCTTTAAATGAAATGCACTTTTATGAGGTTTGATTGAAATTGGTGGACAAATAAAAAAGTTTTTCTTAGAAAAACTCAATTTGGGGGCTGGGTTTGTATGACAGCCCCATGACCCCACAGTCTGATTCCATTTATTCTTACATATATTTTGTGGCATCAAAAGAAACACATTTGTATTAAGTTTGGTTCAAATTGGTGCACAAATGAAAAAGTTTTTCTTAGAAGAACATAATTTGGGGGGTTAGGTTTGTATGGCAGCCCCATGACCCCATGGTCCGATTTGATCCATTCTTACATATGCTTTGTGTTATCAATAGAAAAACATTTGTGTGAAATTTCGTTGAAATTAGTAAACACATGAAAAAGTTTTTCTTAGGAAAACCAAATTGGGGGGGGGGGTTAGGTTTGTATGGCAGCCCCATGACCCCACGGTCCGATTTTAGCGATTCAAACATACAAACTGCCTGCAATAAAAAGAAACATGTGTGCAAAATTTCAGCTCGATAGCTTTTAAACTGGCCGAGTAAAACGCGTAGCAACAGACGGACAGACGGACAGACAGACAGACGGACATCGCCCAATCGACTCAGTTCCTCATGCTGATCATATATATACATATTTTATATGGTCGGAGATGCTTCCTTCAATGCGTTACAAACTTCATGACAAAGTTAATATACCCTTTACTCTACGAGTGAAGGGTATAAAAACAGAAAACAAAAATCCAAAGATTTTTACCACAGGAGCGGATGGTTAGTTCCTTCTCGGGGTGGTGTTGATGTGCTCATTATTACGTGTATCGTTGTTTCTTCGTGTCGGCAGAACAGGATGCGAGTGTGCAAATTGTGCGTGGTGCAATGTAGCTTAAAAGTGAATTAAGGTGTTGATTGTTCCACTCATATTAATCACGGCCCGGCAATTTTGCACCCCGTCAGCCCGAAGACACCGCACACGAGCCGTTAATTTCACCATTTCACGGAAGGGCCAGAGAGCCAGCTCTTAAGAGGAATTCCCATTTTTTTTTTGGGACTGGATGGAGACTAAAATGTTCACGGAGACGGAGCTGCTGTTGAATTTTCAAACTTTTATTTTCGATCTGGGAAAGTGGTTAATGATATTTTTTTGTACGTTCCTTTATAATAGTGATTGCTTTCTTTCTTTTTTATACACTCAGTGCAAACTCCGTATGATCGATCATCGGCATCATACTCATACTCTGTAAGTCATATTTCATTAACTATTTTGAATTGTATATAACTTAATTATACCCTTCGCTTATTAAGCGAAAAGGGTATATTAACTTTGTCATGAAGTTTGTAACGCATTGAAGGAAGCATCTCCGACCATATGAACAGTATACCAGGGCCGTCCCGAGGATTCGCGGGGCCCGTGGCAAAATTACGATTCGGGGCCCCTTTTTTTTCAAAATTCATAATAGTGTAGTAGCTAGGTGATTTCAGATTGCAAAGTGTGGTGGAGAAATCTTTTTTTTTTTGTTTCTTATGTTTTATGGGGTGCTGAGCTCGAATCCGGAGCTTCCCACCAAAATTTCGTTGCGGAACGGGGTCAAAACCGCGAAAAACCCTAAATTTCGGAAGTTTTCCCGTTCTTTTGTTTATAACTCCGAAAGTGTACATTTCTCCGAAAACCTGTCAATGAAAATATTAGAGAAAACATAATTGGTATTGCTACAATTGAGAGTAATTTTTTGCGGTTTTTTGCAATTTTGACCCTGTTTTGCAACGAAATTTTGATGGGAAGTTACGTATTCAGATTCTGCACCCCAAAATAACATAATCTCCACAAAAATGCAACTTTTGCGACCAAAAACCGTTCCATCTCAAAATTTTATTCATAATATGGAACTATGTTAAAAATTGCAAATTTAAATTCTCAATTGTAATTATACCGCTCAACGGATCTATAATATTTATGTCTCTTTAGACGCGTAATTATGTGCTATTCAACTTATTCCTGGAGAATTTTTCGCATAAATAAATATTTTCAGAGTTAGGAGCCAAAGAACGGAAAAACAGCAAAAATTTGAGGGTTTTTCGCGATTTTGACCCTGTTCCGCAACGAAAGGTTGGTGGGAAGCTGCTGATTCGTGTTCAGCACCCCAAAAACATAAGAAACAAAAATAAGTTTGTCTCCACCACATTTTGCAATCTGATGTACTTGGGCTATCACCTGGATACAACACTATAAGTACATATGTAATATGTTTTCGAAACCATAACTTAATATGTATTAAAATGAAAATAAAATCAAATTTCGTCGAAATTCAGTACATAATTATATGTAATTCATTCTGGATTTTCGTTTTAAACATAAGTATTTGGATAAAAATTTAAATTAAAAAAAAAAAGCTTTCTGAAAATCGTGTGTTTTAGCCTATTTTTCGTTTCTATCATTCAAAATTCAAAATAACCTAGCATTTCTATTAGTTTGAAGAAGTTGCCATTATTTTTTTCGTAAATTGTGGACGAGGATCCACGAAAGGCGGAATTCGTTTCCGCCAAATATTGAACCACTGCCGCAACGATTCGAGCAAAAACATTTTTCCAATGTTCTCGTTCTGTATTTATCTGGTCCTCGATACTTTTATCTATAGTGTTGTTTTTAATTAGCCGTGTTTTCAATTCGACGATTTCTGTGTTTTTTATGGTGAGTGGACCTTTCACGTGTTCTAAGTTTCTCTTGTGCATTCTTCCATTTACGAAAACCATTATCGCATAAATTAGACCCTACGTTGAATAATTTGTACCTTGTACCTTTTCACCATTCACAATGGTCAATTCATAAAAACTTTTCGAAAAATATCGGCCATCTGCATTTTTTGGAAAATCATGTCCCATGAGAATCAGCGGTGGCCCTTTCTCTATCAGAAAATTTCTTGTCTGGTTGTTAATAAATTTTGGCCACGTTTCGAGGTCGCTCGAGTCAAATATTCCTAAGGTATTCGTACTTTTGAGGTGGTGTTTTCAGATATTTCATCCGTTTCAACCACGGAAACCGCTAGATCCAGATTCTCTGTGTTTTCACGCGCTGGATGTTGTTTCGGACTTTTGTTAGCGTTTCAGTATGGCACTCTCCTGCGAGTGCTGAAATTCCTCTCGAACTTATCTTTTCAGAACCATGGCGGAACGGCTTTCGTACTTCCGGCTAATGTCTCTATCCCGACCACTCATATCTATTAAGCCAATTAAGTTTTTCACTAGAAAAAAAGTCAAATACAGCCACAATTTTTATACCCTTCGCTTATTAAACGTAAAGGGTATATTAACTTTGTCATGAAGTTTGTAACGCATTGAAGGAAGCATCTCCGACCATATAAAATATGTATATATATGACCAGCGTGAAGAGCTGAGTCGATTGGACGATGTCCGTTTGTCCGTCTGTCCGTCTGTCTGTCTGTTGCGACGCGTTTTACTCGGCCAGTTTAAGAGCTATGGAGCTGAAATTTTGCACACATGCTTCTTTTTGTTGCAGGCAGTTTCTATGTTTGAATCGCTACAATCCGACAAGGGGGTCGTGGGGCTGCCATACAAACCTACCCCCCCAAATTTAGGTTCTTCTTAGAAAAACTTTTTTATTTATGCACCAATTTCGATCAAATTTAACACAAATGTGTTTTAATTGGGAACACACAATATATGTAAAAATCGACCAAATCGGACAATGGGGTCGTGGGGCTGCCATACACACCTAGTCCCCCAAATTATGTTCTTCTTAGAAAAACTTTTTTATTTTCTCATTGATTTCAATCAAATTTCGCACAAATGTGTTTCTAGTAATACCACAAAATATATGTAAAAATCGAGCAAAGCGGATCATGGGGTCATGGGGCTGTCATAGAAACCTAGCTCCCCAAATTAAGTTCTTCTAAGAATTTTTTTTATTTATACATCGATTTCAATCAAACTTCACACAAATGTGTTTCTATTGAACCATGTGGTCATGGGGCTACCATACAAACCTAGCCCCCTAAATCAAATTTTTTTAAGAAAAACGTTTTTATTTGCACACCAAATTCAATGAAACCTCAGAAACTTATTTTTCTATTGATGCCACATAACAAACGTGAAATCGGACTATGGGGTCGTGGCGCTGCCATACAAACTTGACCCCCAAAATTAGGTTCTTCTAAAAAATACTTTTTTATTTGGACACAAATTTCAACTAAACCTTATGAAAATGTATTTTTAGTGATAGTGCAAGACATATGCAAAAATGAATTATATCGGACCATGGGGTCATGGGGCTGGCATATAAACTCAACCCCCAAATTAGGTTCTTCGAAGAAAACCTTTTTGATTTGTCCACCAATCTGAACCAAATATGTTTTAATTTATGCCACAAACATACGTAAAAATTGATGGGAAGGCAATAGGGCTGCCCTACCTCCTTCCCCCTCTTTTTGGTTCTTATAAGAAACCTACGTCCCGCTTCGCCCAATAAATCTTCGCCACGGCACTTATGAGAAAATTCAAAAGCATGGAAGCGGGGAGGACTGAACACTAGTCATAGGTAAGCCCGAAAAAACTTTTAGACCGAGGGGAGCGAAGGGTATCCAAATTTCGGCCGCGCCCGAAATTAGCCTCGGTCTCGTTTTTTTTCGATTAAGGCTATGAAATTAAACAGCACAGTTTTTGGATAAATTTCACACAAAAATATTCCCTTGAATCAAAGTAAAATATGACCGCAAATTGACGTTTTCGAAAATATAATCAGTTACATATTCCGGGAAAGAAATAGACAAACGCTAATAACAAGTTCCGAACGCAAACGCAGTCTGGAATTCAACTACTCGTATAAAGTGGGGCCGAGAAAGCTTCTCCAATAAATGCAAGGCAACGCAGTAGAGAGAAAAAGCATTCCAAATTTTTTCATCTTGCCAATTACAGTAACGTTATGACTTTTGCAATAATTTGCTGTTTCCAACACAAAGCTTTCATTTGCTTCCATGGCAGTAAATAAGAAATGAACATGCTGTAAATTTGTACCTACGATTGTATGTTTGCACGATTATTTCTCTAATGGTTTTGATCGATAAATGTTTCTATGTAGGAGCAAATTGTTAAACACACTGAATATGATAAGGGGGCATATCAGGCGCGGGGCCTATGCAATCGGGGGGCCGGGGGCGACCGCCCTGAGTATACATATATGATCAGCATGACTTGGGGAGTTTGGGTCATGTCAGTCTGTCCGTCTGTCCGTCTGTTGCGACGCGTTTTGCTCGGTCAGTTTAAAAGCTATGGGGCTGAAGTTTTGCACACATGCTTCTTTTTGTTGCAGGCAGTGTGTGTGTTTGAATCGGTAAAATCGGACAATGGGGTCATGGGGCTGCCATACAAACCCAACTCCCCAAATTAGGCTCTTCTAAGAAAAACTTTTTTATTTGTCTACCAATTTCAACCAAATTCCACACGAATGTGTTTCTATTGATAACACCAAACATATGTAAGAATGGATCAAATCGGACAATGGGTTCATGGGGCTAACATACAAATCCAACCCCCCAAATTAGGTTCTTCTACCTTTTTATTTATGCACCAATTTCAATCAAATTTCACACAAATGTGTTTTAATTGGTAACACATAACATATGTAAAAATGGACCAAATCGAACCATGGGGTCATGGGGCTGCCATACAAACTTAGCTCCCCACATTAAGTTCATCTAAGATTTTTTTTTAATTTATACATTAATTTCTACCAAACTTCACACAAATGTGTTTCTATTGATGACACAGAACATATGTATGAATAGATGGAGTCGGACCATGTGGTCACCATACAAACCTAGCCCCTCTAATCAAATTTTTCTAAGAAAAACGTTTTTATTTGCACACCAATTTCAATCAAACCTCAGAAAATTATATTTCTATTGATGCTACATAACAAACGTGAAAATAAATGAAATCGGA
The DNA here is from genome assembly GCA_949715475.1 of Microchrysa polita. Classification (NCBI taxonomy): domain Eukaryota; kingdom Metazoa; phylum Arthropoda; class Insecta; order Diptera; family Stratiomyidae; genus Microchrysa; species Microchrysa polita. The sequence continues at coordinate 75,611,677 of OX454415.1, forward strand.
ATATGGGGTCGTGGGGCTGCCATACAAACTGAACCCCTGAAATTAGGTTCTTCTAAAAAATACTTTTTTATTTGGACACAAATTTCAACCAAACCTCATGGAAATGTATTTTTATTGATGTTACAAAACATATGCAAAAATTAATTAAATCGGACCATGGGGTCATGGGGTCATGGGGCTGGCATATAAACTCAACCCCCAAATTAGTTTCTTCGAAGAAAAACTTTTTTATTTATCCACCAAATTAAAAGTGTTTTAATTGATGCCACAAACATACCCCCCCCCCCCTCTTTTTGGTTCTTATAAGAAACCCACGTCCCCCGCTTCCCCCAATAAATCTTCGCCACGGCACTTATGTGAAAATTCAAGGAAAAGCATGGAAGCGGGGAGGACTGAACACAAGTCTTAGGTACGCCCGAAAAAACCTTTAGCCCGAGGGGAGCGAAGGGTATCCAAATTTCGGCCGCGCCCGAAATTAGCCTCGTTTTTTTACTTTTCTCTTGCATTTTTGAATTTTTAAAGTTTTTTTTTCTTGGTATTGCATTCAGTTTACTCGTTTCCCTTTCCGACATTATTATTTTTTTCCTTTTAAATTTTCTTTGTGAATTAGTTTTTATGAATAAATTCGGAATTTTTATAATGTTTAACTAATTTTTTAAAATTAAAAGTTCTACCGTGTCCCGAAGGATGGGCACAATCCTTCCCAAGTCCCATCCTTGTAGTTTGTTCCCGTTTTATATGGTGACTTGCAAGGACCGTAACGCTCTGGCCCAAAGAACCCGCGACATTCTCAATTTTCATTGATAAATATGTTAACGTTTAATTAATTGGCAATTCCGATAATTATACAATTTATAATATCGTAATTGAGGCTGAGTATTGGCAATGCTATAATAACTTTATAATTTTAATCATAGATACCTATGTAGCTGTTGTGTCTAAAATATTTTTCTAATAAAATTCAATAGTTCATCAACGTTAAAAACTATAACATCATTAGGGCCCACTCAAGAAGTTGGCGGGAGGGCCTCGAGTGAAGTTGCTCCGCCACAGTGGCGTGCAGTCCATATGTGCGGTGGATGCGCCGCATCCCCTAAAATTTTGAATTCATAATATGTATAATACTTTATATTATAAAGTTAAATAATATGTAGGTATGTATGTATCTACATTTACATGTCGTAAAATATATGCCATAATCTAACACACGAATCTAAGGTTTAAAAACATTTAACAAATGTTACATATAAACATACCCAACCCTAATAACCGAAGATAAAACTACAACCCTTACATTCTAAATGCATAATGTACATACTAATATACGACTATGTATTTGCTCCATAGAAACATCGTTCAGTGTACTCAACTCACTTTTCCACTGGATGCGGAAAGAAACCTTCGCACAGTCGTGCATCCATTCGAGCCGAATTTCCGCTGATGCGATATATGGTGCTTGTGTACTCTCCGTACCATTGGGGATGCGTAGACCAGTCCCCTACACGAAACGCATCCAAGTCAATTTCTCTGAGCTGTGCAAGCATGAATGAGAGAAGATAGAAAAGAAAATCTGGCGTGCAAAGCTCATCTAACATGTTGGTATGGAGAACGAAAGAATAAAAAAGGAGAAAAATGATGAAGGGAATCGGTTGTGCTAGAATCGAGTGAACGCATCTGTAAGAAATTTCGTTATCATCAGTTTCTGTACGTTCAGTGATAAATATTAGAATAGGACCCCAGCAAAATCGGAAAGTTTTAAATAAGTCTTATTTTCGAACAGAATAAGACTTACTCCATAAGAGATTATTCAAAAAAGTCTTAGTCTTTTACTAGAGGAAATCCTTACTAAAAGGCTTACCTTAACATGGGGCATGTCATTGGCGGTAAGGTTTAAAGCTTTGAAGCTTCCAAATCTTGTATATACACCTGATTATAAGACTTATTTCAGAATTACAATAATTCTTATTTAAGGATTAGAATAATTCTTATTTAAGAATTACTATAATTCTTATTTAAGGATTACAATAATTCTTATTTAAGGATTACAATAATTCTTATTTAAGTATTATCTCAAGCCTAATCTAAGGCAACTAAAATATATTCATTAATAAAAGGTTGAAATTAGTATTTTTTCTTGCTGTAACTCCTTGCTGGGCGATGGTGCATTCACTCAGTCATTTGTTTAATTTATATTTGTTTATATTTCCTATCCGCACATGTACTTTGACCACGCCGAGATTCGATCTCCGGACCCCAAGATTACTATCATCGTAGAGTGCGACTCAACCAAGTGAGCCACACAGCATGTTATAAATAAATATTTGCAAACTGCCTTATGCCACCTGCCCGAAATGGCATTTATATACTTACTAATAAGGCTTTTATAAGAATATAATAAATGTGTTAAGTAAAGTAAATCTGACCAAAAACAACAAAGTTGTAAAAGTTACCCCGCCAAAGAAAAATTAGTCTGCCGCAAAAAGAATACATATCACTCCAATCCGCCGCTCATATGTAATTTTGTTTTAGGTGTAAATGTTGGAGAAGTTTAAATGTACAGGACTACTTCCTAAAGTAATTTTGTGGGAGCCGTCAAAGTGGCACTGAGTAAAATGTTAATGCTCCCACCAAATTACTTTAAGAAGTAGTCCTGTACATTTAAACTTCTCCAGCAATTACACCTAAAACAAAATTACATATGAGCGGCGGATTGGAGTGATATGTATTCTTTTTGCGGCAGACTAATTTTTCTTTGGCGGGGTAACTTTTACAACTTTGTTGTTTTTGGTCAGATATCATATATTTTTGCATACTTAAATAGCCACCTAATATTTTTGTTTTGGGGTCCTGATGTCCCAGTGTTCCAATTTCCTACTGTCCTTATGTGCCAATGTCCAAATGTGCAAATATCACAGTGTCCCAATGGCCTAATATCCGAATGTCCCACTACCCTAGTGTCCCAGTATCGCCATATCCCAATGTCCCAGTCTCCCTGTGTGGAAGTGTCCCAGTCTCCCACCTAATGTCCTAATATCCCAATGTCCAATTGTCCTACTGTCCCAAGATCCTAATGTCCCAATTTCCTAATATCCCAGTTCCCAATGTCCCAGGATCCTGATGTGATAATATCCCAATGGCTCAATGTCCTAATGTGCCAGTGTCCCAATGTACAAATGTACCAATATCCCCATGTCCCAGTGGTCAGTGTCCCAATGTCGCAGTGTACCAAGTGTCCCAAGGTCCCAATAGCCAAGTATCCGAATGGACCACTGTCCCAATGTCCCCATGTCCCAATTTCCCCATGTAACCTAATGTGCCAGTATCCAAATGTCCAAGCGTCACAATGTCCTAATGTCCCAATGTCTCAATATCCTAATGTCCCAATTTCCCAATGTCCCTATGTCCCAATATTCCAATGTTCCAATGTCCTAATATCGCAGTGCCCCAATGTCCAAATGATCCAATATCCCGATGTCCCAATAGCGCCATATCTCAGTGCCCAATGTCCCTACGTACCAGTGTCCCAATGTCCGATTATCCTATTGTCCTATTGTCCCAAGGTCCAATGTCCTAGTATCCCAATGCCCCAACGTCACAGTCTCCCAGTGTCCTAATGTCCCAATATCCAAATGTTCCCATGTCCCAATATCCCAATGTTCCAATGTCCTAATATCCTGATATCCCAATGTCCCAATATCCCGATGTCTCTGTAACCCAATGTCCCTATGTGCCTGTGTCCCAATGTCCGATTGTCCTATTATCCCAAGGTGATAATGTCCCAATGTCCTAATATCCCGGTGCCCCCATGTCCCTGTATCTCAGTACCCTAATGGCCCAGTATCCCAATGTTCCAATATCCCAATGTGCCAACATCCCAATGTCCCAATTTTCTAATATCCCGATGGCCCAAGATGCTAATGTCCACATGTCCTTATATGCCAATGCCCCAATGTCACAACATCCCGATGTCTCAGTGGCACATTGCCCCTCTGTACCAGTGTCCCAATGTCCGATTGTCCTATTGTCCCAAAGTCATAATGTCCCAATGTCCTAATATCCCAGTGCCCCCATGTCCCAGTCTCCCAGTGTCCTAATGTCCCAATATCCCAATGTTCCAATGTCCCAATGTTCCAATTTCCCAATGTTCCAATGTCCCAATGTTCCAATGTCCTAATATCCCGATGTTCCAGTGGCCCAATGTCCCCACGTCGCAGTTTCCCCAGTGTACCTAATGTCACAATATCCGAAAGTCCTAATGTGCTAATGTCCCAATGTCCTAATGAATCCAATGTCCCCATGTCCTAATATCCCTGTCCCAATGTCCTAATATCCCAGTGCCCCAATTTCCCAATATCATGATGTCCCAATGTCACAATATCCCGATGTCTTAGTGGCCCAATGTTCCTATGTACCAGTTTCCCAATATCCGATTGTCCTATTGTACCAAGGTCATAATAATGTCCCAATATCCTAATATCCCAGTGCCCCAATGTACCAGTCTCCCAGTGTCCTGATGTCCAAATATCCCAATGTCCCAATATCCCAATGTTCCAATGTCCCATTGTCCCAATATCCAGATGTCCCAATGCCCCAATATCCCGATGTCCCCACGTCCCAGTTTCCCCAGTGTGCCTAATGCCCCAATGTCTTAATGTCCTAATGTCCCAAGACCCTAATGTCCTAATTTCCTAATATCCCACTGCCCGAAGATCCTAGTCTCCCAGTGTCCCAATATCCTAATGTCCCTATGTACCAGTGTCCCAATTTCCGATTGTCCCAAGGTCATAATGTCCCAATGTCCTAATATACCAGTGCCCCCATGTCCCAGTCTCCCAGTGTCCTAATGTTCCAATACCCCAATGTCCCAATGTCCCATTGTCCTAATATCCTGATGTCCCAATGCCCCAATATCCCGATGTCCCAATATGCCGATGTCCCCACGTCCCTGTTTCCCCATTGTGCCTAATGCTCCAATGTCCTAATGTCCCAAGACCCTAATGTCCCAATTTCCTAATATCCCACTACCCCAAGATCCTAGTCTCCCAGTCTCCCGGTGCCCCAATATCCAAATGCCGCAGTGTGTTTTAAAAAATGGTCAATGCGATGAGCCGATAGACGCAATTGTTGGAAATCTTTTGTTAACTTTACCTATTAATTTACCGTTATTCCATCCACTTATCTAAATGGAAGACATTGATTCTTTAGAAGGACCACAAGAGGATCACTCGTTCCAAATTTCATAAAAATCCCATCACGAAGAGAGACAGTAGAATCAAGTCTTTCTGCAACTGTAGACTTCATTCTGAAATTGGGTTACTCGCTTAAGTCTGTCAGGGTGAAAATTTCACCGTTTATTCCATATATCTTACCCGTTATTGTGCCGATCGAAGATTTTATTTGGAAAGGCACTAGAACAGGATATGTGGAATATTTTGGTAAAAAAAAATTTTTGGGGGCTGTTGCCTGGAAGGCTGTAGCCTGGTCAAACAAAAAAGCAAGTTGTCTCCGGTAATCATAGACTTGTTCGCTTTCGTTTTTCTTTTTCCTTTGGCGGGTGAGACGCTCTCGCGTCTCTTGATTATAAACCTTATAAATAACTTTTCTTTCATTGATATATAAGCTTTAGGGCAACTGGGAGCTTTCAAGTAGTGTGTGCAAATTGAGTTTGATATTTTGTCTTACGTTTTGCTAAGAAGTAGGGATGTCAAAAACCGGACGGTTAGTCCGAAAACCGGTACTTTCAAAACGGTTAACCATTTTTTTTCGGTTTTTTCATCCTCCCGGTTTTAACCCGGACGGTTGTTTGCCTATCTGGTTAAAACCGAAAAAAGAACTTTGCAAATTCATAGAATTTTTATATTTTCTTGATTTGTCAGTCTGTAATTCTATTGCTTCTATGAAAAATTTCGTATTTCCGAACACTCTCCTTAGTGCTATTATTCTAAGAACCATCGCTTCGTCAAACTCCTTGCATTTTTCCTTTCCAACGCAGATATTGTTTACGTTGCGTGTCACACGTGTATCTTTTGTGCGTCGTGAATGTACACTTACGGTCAAAAGTATCGACTCAACCTAATAGCGCGTGTATTTGTACGTGTTTTTTGGAAAGTATGATAGTTATTCATAAAAGTCGTATGTCGTTTAAAAGTTCGAAACCTTAGCTACCTGTTGGTACCCTTTTTATCAACATTTGCTTTGCACTTTTTAAATTATTGCGACTTGTAACAAAAAACCCAGAAAAATTGAAGTTTCAGGTAAAGGTCAGGTCAGGTAAACTACCCCTATAAAAGCGCCCGTAATCGATTTCTCATTATCAGTTGCATCAGGAAAGTTAGGTAACTTACCTCTGAAGTAATTTCAATCACTGTTTTCTCATCAATGGATACGATGCCAGATCAGGCGGCACAAGTTGTAGCCCTATTGTCGGAGAATCATAGTCAGCGAACCGTCGCTCGCCGTCTTGGAATGAGTCAGTCTGCTGTCTCGAGAGTTAGCAGGAGATTTCGAGAGACTGGTAGCTTTAATTCGAGACCAAGAACGGGCCGCCCTCGATCCACTTCAGAGAGAGACGACCGTTTCATTGTAACAAGTACGTTACGAAATCGTTTCCTCACGGGTGTTGCTGCGCAGCGGAACCTGAGGCGTGTTCGCGGAGTAGCTGTCAGTGACCGCACGGTAAGAAGACGATTAAGGGAAGCGAATATCACTCCAAGACGGCCTGCCAGGGGCTCCAAATTGACTGCACGACACCGACAAGCGCGCCTCTTATTTGCTCGTAATCATCTTACTTGGAGCGATACGGAATGGAGCTCAGTATTGTTCACTGACGAGTCGAGAATGTGTCTGCATGGCAGTGACAGAAGATGTCGAGTCTACAGGCGTCCAACTGAGCGATTTGCGCAGTGCTGTTTCACTGAAACGGTTGCATACGGCGGCGGTTCCTGTATGATGTAGGCTGGCATTTCATTGGAGGGAAAAACGGATCTCGTATTCGTGCCCGCAGGAGGCCGAGGAGGAGGGCTGACAGCTGAGCGATACGTTACCGATGTTCTCCGTGTCCACGTTGTGCCCTATGCAGCATTTATTGGCGAGAACTTTACTTTGATGCACGACAATGTCCGGTGTCATGCGTCGCGCCTTACTCGGCAGTTCTTGAATGAAGCCAATATGTCGTCACTTAACTAGCCTGCGCGCAGTCCCGACATCAATCCCAATGAACACTTATGGGACGAACTCAAGAGAAGAGTCCGAGCCAGAAATCCAGTCCCTTCGTCCACTGAAGAATTGAAGGCAGCCCTATTAGAGGAGTGGAACGGTATTCCTCAAGATACCATCAGCAACTTGATCAAATCAATGCAGAATCGACTGGAAGCTGTCATTAGAGCAAGAGGAGGAAATACCAAATACTAAAATAATAAATACTTAACTGATTTTCCAACAGTTTTTGTTTTATTTGCAAAAAACCTAACCAAAATCCATTTTCATATTTGCTCATTTTCGCTCCGTTTTCGTTCAAAGAGCATCAATTTTAAAAGTGCTCACCAAATATTGGTTAAAATGGTACCAACGTAAAGCTGAGGCCTTAAGCTTTTCAATGACATACGATTTTTATGGATAACTGCTATACTTTTCGAAAAACACGTACAAATACACGCGCTTTTAGGTTGAGTCGATACTTTTGACCGTAAGTGTATATGTGTATCAGATCAGTGCATTTAGAGTTCATTGTTATAATAGGAAGACGAATCGGCAGTTGCTACGTCGTCCGCGTCCGCGTCCACATCGATATCCGCGTCCACTTCAACATCCGTCGTGTCCACAAAGACTTCAACATCTACATCATAGTGCAGTCATATTAGCATTTCAAATAGAAAAAAATAGAGTAAGGTTCATTCTTGTGGTTTTTGAATCAGTGGGCTCCCAGGAATCTAAAACTCATTTTGCTAAAAAAAAATTTTGATCGCAAAGGTCCCAAAAAGGACAAAAAAGGATACTCTTTAATCCTTGACCGGAGGTCGGCAAGTGGGGTATCAAACCAAAGCAACGTCAAGTACATTATATATCCGGTGTTTTGTTCCTTGTTTCAAGGACCCTCAACGGAGTAAATCGAGATTAAATGGAGAATGATTGTGTTTCCCGTGTATCTTTCCGAAGCCCTAATTAATTCAAATTGTCACTACGTTTCTCACTTTTCCGAATCTATAATAGCTAAAGATTCCACCATTAAATTTGCTAAGAAAAAAATGATCGGAAAGCTCTCAAAAAGGACACTAATTACAAACCTTGATCGAACGTGGGCATGCGGGGCGTCATATCAAAGAGGACGTCGAGTACATTCCATATCTGGCGTTTATTACTTGTTTCAAGGACCATCACAGGAGAAAATTGGGATCCAATGGAAAATTTTCATGTTTCTCGTATATGTATCTTTCCAAAGCCGTAATTTTTCGTTTTAGCCCGAATTTTTCCATTTAGTGTCCTTGAAACAGGAAACAAACACCGGATATGCAATGCACTCGACGTCCTCTTTGACATGACACCCCGCATGCTCACTTTCAATCAAGGTTTGTAATTAGTGTCCTTTAATGTCCTTTTTCAGAGCTTTCCGATAATTTTTTTCTTAGCAAATTTAATGGTAATCATAGATTCGGAAAAGTGAGAAACGTAGTGACAACTTGGATTATTCTCGTAGTTATGGCTTTGGAAAGATACACGGAAAACACAATAATTTTCGATTTAATCTCGATTTATTCCGTTGGGGGTCCTTGAAACAGGAAACAAACACCATATCCGGTGTACGTAATGTACTCGACGTCCCCTTTGATTTGATACCCCACATGCTGACCTCCGGTCAAGGATTAAAGAGTATCCTTTTTTGACCTTTTTGGGACCTTTCCGATTAAATTTTTTTTTTAGGAAAATGAATTTTAGATTCCTGGGAGCTCGCTGATTCAAAAACCGCAAAAAATAGCCTTACTCTATTTTTTTCTATTTGGAGGCCTGAAATGGGATATTTTGACTGCACTATATACATTGTCTAGCAATAAAACTCGTTTAACTAATTTTGAAACATTATGAATACTTCTGACAATTTTATTTGATAATCTTTTTTGTTCAACATGTTTCTCTTTAAGAGCTCCATTACACATTACATATTTCTATACGAACATCAGCTTAACGAGTGTGTATGCATTATTTTGCTAAAATTCTAGGCAATTCAATGAAAAACCGGTTAACCGAAAACCGGTACTTTGAGCCCGGTTAAAACCGGACGGTCTAACCGGCTTTGCGAAAAAACAGAAAACCGGGTTATGGGCCGGTTTTTGACATCCCTACTAAGAAGTAAGTCTTATACATATAATGATATGAATAAGATCTAATCACGCAAAGCTATTTCAGCTTACTGAATGCTTATAGTTCAGTACTAAGTAAGTCTTTTCTAAGTCTTACTTCTTCATAGACCTTACGGAAATTTTGCTGGGACGTTTTACTGTGAAAATTAGGTCCGTAGCAGTATTTGGTTAGACTTTGAGCTTATTTTATTACGCAAATATAATATTTTCAGTATAACATTTTAAATTGAAAATTCAACTTTTAAAATTAAAAAAAAGGTTTAGCTATCTCAGAAAAAGACTGCGTTTAGAAAATATTGGTTCCAGAGAGAGAGGTTTAAATGTTTACTTTTTTAATGTAGATATGTACATTGAAATACACTTTACCTTACCTTACCTTATCTTAGTGATTTTCTGACATGATATCTTTTTAGCTTATTCTTCCACCTTAACTCCATTGTGTTAATTAGTGGTTGAATAATTAAAAACTTCTACAATTGCTTACTTTAATTAGTTATAAGTTACATACATATATCCATCTTCATAGAAACAAAATTTAAAGTTACTTGACTATAAGGTGTTTATGTGCGAATTCCGGCAACACAACGGTCTAACTTTAATTTAAGTTGACGATTTAAAATCTTACTTGACTATGTTTGTCATATGTATTTCTTGTTTGGTATCGAAAGGGTGTCTTTTTAGAGCCATACAAATCTAAGTTGAAATCGATCAATATGGAAAATTGTCCTCCATATTTATGCAATTAAGATTCATTTAAAGATCTCTACGGCAATTATTTCTGTTTACGATTACTTATAAATAGTCGTTGGGACTATACTTTTGCGATCTCAAAACGAGAACAGCTACATAATACTGTTTCATTCTCTCTGTATTACCGTAACTCCTAATGGAGCATGGTGCGTTGATGACTACCGTGTGTAGTCATCAACGTTACAAAGACAACTGAATTCGGAGTGTGATACGGTTGTCAGCCATACACTACGATAAGAATATTTCTTATCATCTTCTTTTGAATAATAAACTTGCGACGAGTCGTGCCGAGTTTGGAAACTCGTTTCTCTATGAGTGTCTATTTCACAGAGTGGCGACCGAAGGATCACGGCCACAGAGCACGTTTCATTAGTGTAATCAAATTGGGTTACATCGCAGAAACAAGGAAGCTAGATAGCAGAGATTATTCGATCATTGAACGAATCTTGCAAGCAGTTTTTATCCTTTGCTATATAGTAAGATAAACTATTTTATTAAAACCATATGTTCGATTTAACAATGTTTTATGTATGTACATTTGTGTTACTCTCTTTCTACCGCATCCCCATTGATAAATGTCACTGCACGCCACTGCTCCGCCACTACATTAGCTCACACTCCACGACCGCGTGCTTTTAGTATATTTTCCTCCTAACTACCCCTAAAAAATTCGTTCGTTGATTGGACTACATAATTATTGAGTAAGGGAATTTAGCATGCAACAAAAAGAGCGATAAAAAAATATTACACATACATACTAACACCTAAAAACAGACTAGCATTTATATTATGTTCAGAGTGGTCGAAAACCGATTGATTTTCCCGAATTACAGAAAAGTGTTTACAGTGAACTATTCGTGATTATGACAACCGATCTTATTATTTTGCCCATAAATTGTTCTAAGTAAAAAAATGCGGTGATGTACTCGTCATTTCCAACTTATTCAGTCACTTCAAACTGACCGTCCATTCTATTATTTTGGAGAAATTAAGGACATTGGCCAACACACGAAATTTAATGAATTTTCGGCTGTCAGTTAAAATATCGGTGTAAGCCGAAATGTGCTACAAGTTTTCATTTGAAAAAAAAGAAGGTGTTTTCATTTTGTCAATTTGCATTGCAATTGAAATGATTTGAGGCTGTTTTCATCTGAAAACATGAAAGTTTGACCAAAGTACATGTTTTCGTGCACTCTGAACAAATTATAAGAATTGAAATCAAACAATGCAAACATTGTAATGTAATTACTATCTTGGAATTTAACATCTGTGACATTTTTTAGTAACGTATCCGTGTGTACTTCTAACATCTGTGATATTTTGACAGAATTTAAACAATTGGTTTAATGGTTCGCGCTCTGAGCGCTAAGTAGTGGCTTAACCCTGGAATACTAACATGACTGGTTAGGGCGTTATTACTAACAACACGTAATTTCGACGTGTTCATATATTCCGCCGATAAGTTATTATTTTTCATTGCCCCAGACAAAATTGGTAGACCAAAATACGCCCCTAGCTCTAAAACACACATGGGTTTCAGAGGCGAACTATTCGGATATTCGTATTTTGAAGCTCCATTTCATGATTGGTGTGTGTCAATATAATCTGCACCATTTCGCTACTTATGAAAAGGTCAAAACATGCAGAAGGAGTTGTGCGGTCTGTTGTTTCAGCATTTGGTCCTGGTCGTATGTGAATAATGTTTCGAGAATGGATTTTCCCGGAGGAACATGCCTGCGCCTAGGATGTCCAATAGTAGTTAGATTTTCTGAAACATTGCTAAACTTGCCCCATTAGACCACGAACAGGATGTTCCCACTCACTCACATCAACGTACAACAACTAACTGAGGAAAGCACTGCTGCAGTGAGTAGTTAACCAGACTCGTGGAATTGCGTATACACATTATAATGTGAGCGAACACGTCAATTTTACGTATTGTTAGTACTTTAACGTTAATGTTCGGGTACATTCGGGAATCATCGTAGCCAATCAGAACACGAATAAAATGCCATTTTCCGAAGTTAACATTTTTATATATAGAAGGATACTTTCGAAAAAGGGCCCCAACTCCAACAGGTTCATCAATGGTAAAAAACATGGTATAGATGCGGAAACAGTTTATGTTTAGAGAAAATAATAAGAATGTACTTTCATTTCAAATTTTTTTTTTAATAACAGTTTCCGACTACTTTTTTATTGTTATGTATGAGACAATGACTTTGGTGAATATAGCGAGCACTTATATGAAGTAGTGATTTAACATAAATAAATAACAGGCGCGACAATCCAACATTGGACTAAGGCCGCAGGATGTGTTAGTGACATCCTATTTCCAAGATCTTATCTGCTTTTTTGATGAGGTAATGAGATCAGCATCACGCGCAGCAGTGTTATTTATCCCCATAAATGGGTACTCGTTTAACATCTGAGTGAGATCATAGTCTGTCACAAGCTCGTGAGTTCGAAAAACACAATGGAACACGGTGAGATTCGAACTCATGAGCCTGTGCACCGAAGGTGCGCGCACTAACCGCTCGACCATCCATTTACATAATTCATTCCCATTCCGAGATTTTTCCAAGTTTGTATGCATGTATACATTTTGCATTACAGAAAAAAAGTACTTCATTGTTATCCACCTGATGCAGAATTGCGCTTGGTTTGCTTTTCACGGAAGTCCAGAATCTCATTCTACATTATTGTAGTATTATATGTGGTAGGAATAACCAGGGCTGTCACTAAGGTGGAAATGAAATCGTGCAGTTGTCCTCAGCCAGCAACGGCGGTTGTTGCGACCCCGAGCCAGTCGACCAGAACCTTCATAAATTGAAGTTTATTTGTGCTTTGGGCCCTTTCAGGTTTGTGTTCGTAGAGACGACTCATATGATGATGAATGGTGCTACATTCATTGTCTTGACTATGACCTAAAGCAGACGTGTCAAACTCGCGGCCCTCCTCGCAGATCGCAGTTCTGTGCGGCCCGCGAACATGTCGAAGCAGCACAATATGTATCAACACAAAAATGGTGAAATTGGTAAGGTGGACAAATTCAGCCGTTGAACTCAAGTCTACAAAAATTACTAAAACTCGTCAGTGGCTTATGCAGGATTATGTTTTGTGATCATCACATGAGTCGTCTCTACGACCACGTACCTTTAGGAATTTTTCTCAAATACAAACAACTTGCTGGTTATATGGTTTTAAATGACAACTCATCTTTTTTGTACACGACAATACTAAGCCTCTTCATGAAACCGTTCTATCTGGAAATGCGGTTAATAAAAAAATAGTTGGCTTTACCGAACATGAACATGAACTTTATTTGGAAAAATGGAATGGAAAAGCATTAAAAACTACGGAAATCTTGGAATTGGTGACTTAATCACCTGGATGTAAAATTCCAACATAATAATTACAGCAGTGCCTGATTTTTATATTTTTAGATTTATACTTATTAAGCTGTATGGGTGCATGAGTTTTGTTTAAAACCATATCACAAACAACTGTTTGTCTCTTTTAGCCACCTTTCTGCTGAAATTCATTTATTCTGACTACTTTGCTTCTTATTTTGGGCGACCTGGCTGACCGGTGCTACAATTTATTTTATCATATGTCCAAAATTTGTCGTAAATCATGTAATTAACAAAAAGTGGTTACTTGAAGATCAATCGTTCGCTTATTGTCTTAAGTTTTTAATGTTCTTCAAGCACATTTTCGAAAGGTGGAAGTTCTCACAGATAATCCCGAAGCCGCTATAGAAATCCAGACTTTCTGCCATATTTTAAAAGTAATATTCTGTAATCAACTTTCGTAATACAAAAAAAAATTGAAATTTTGCTCCTGCGGCCCACCTAAACCTGAAGAGAGTCTTATTTGGCCTGGGCCTGGTTTTGAGTTTGATACCCCTGACCTAAAGGAACACGTCTGTATAAAACATTTACGTGACAGTGGACGTCAACACCTCTTTTACTAGCTCTGCAATTAACTATCATTTTAAAATTATTTTCGTAGTTAAAGTTGAAACTTCTGAATTAAAAATGTTCAGTAGTGTCTGCGCTTCTTGCCAGGATGAATTGAAAAACCCGAAAGATTTATTTATTTATTTAATCCGTAAATATTACAAAACGGGAATAATTTCCCAAAATTCAAAGTAAGTATAAAAAATATAACAATAAAACACAATGAAAGAAAAAAATTATTAAGAAAAAAGTTCAAGTTAAAATTCAAAAAGTTAAACGAACAACAATTAAAGTTTTTGTAGTGCGATTTTTTTAAAAGAGTAATAAGAAGAAGGTAACGAACCAATCTCCAACCAGTCGTAGTTTCTCATAGCGCTAAGTAACGAAGAGCTTTTATAAATAGAAAGCGAAGACTGTAGAGGGTTAAAAATGGCAACGGATCGAGTGTTGTGAGACGGAAACCGATATTTTATATCTTTTATGAGAGATGAATTAGTAAGACCCTTGCATAACCTGTAGAAGAAACACTGGTCAAGACAGTCTCTTCTTTTGCTTAATGATGGTAGATTTGGGAAATTTTGTCGATCTTGATAAGACCTATAAGCAAAGTTATATTTAAACGGTTCTGGAGAACTTTCTCTGAACTTTCCCCAATGCATCACGCTAGAAACAGAAGAATATGGAGACCAAACTACCGAGGCGATTCTAATATGCTACATACTAGCATCACAAATAAATTCACGAAACGATCAAGGTTCGCTGGACTGAAGGATTCCAAAGATTTCGACGGAATCGAAGTACTACGAAGCTGATTGTGAAATTGATGTAGCCAACATCCAGGTTGACGGTTATCTCTGACCACCCTGTGCACTGACCGGAGAAATAAAGAGGATCCAATGATCCTTTCGGCAATTTTGTGGTGAGTCTAGCGCCACCTCGGTCGTTCTGCCACACCAAAGGATTGCAGAGATATCAACGGATTTCCGAAAGAATACAAGGTCAATCGTTTCATTAATGAATAGTATACGATAGGAAATGAGGATCCTGGTGGTTCGGTGCTTGGGTTTGTCCCTAAGTAGTTGCATACAAGCTTGAGTATTCTATTGAATTGAATGTTTACTTTGTATAGTTACGCCATATTTTTCTTGGTTACGCCATCGTAAGAAATCACGTAAGGATTCTACTAAAAGTTATTATGCAATTTCATACGATGGCGTAACCAAGCAAAATATGGCGTAACTATGCAAAGTAAACATTCAATTCAATAGAATATTCAAGCTTGTATGTAACTTCGCATTTTGCGTAACCATGCTAAGTAAACAGTTACATACATACATACATATGTACATATATTGAATTCAAAACAGCCAGAAAACTAGGGGCTTGCTCTTTACGCTCGCCAACCCCCGGGGCCGAGGCTAATTTCGGGCGCGGCCGAAATTCGGATACACTTCGCTTGGGCTAAAAGTTTTTTCGGGCGTACCTACGACTTGTATTTAATCCCCATCCTCATTCTTTTTCTTCCGTCTTGACAAAAGTTTTGGGCTTGGTTGAAATAAGTGGGCAAATAAAAATATTTACTCGAAAAACTTGATTGGGGTTGCCGCAGCACGACCCCACAGTACGATTCCATTCGTTTTGAACTTTTTGGTTCCTTTGATAAAGACACATTAATTTAAGGTTTTGTGAAATTGGTGTAAAAAAATGTTTCTTAGAAGAACCAATATGGGAGGTTTGTTGGCCCCATGACCCCACGGTCCGATTTGATTCAATCTTACATATCTTTTGTGTCATCAATAGAAATACATTTGTGTGAAATTTGGTTGATTTTGGTGCACAAATGAAAAACTTTTTCTTAGAAGAACCTAATTTGGGGGGTTGGATTTGTATGGCAGCCCCATGACCCCATGGTCTGATTTATTCCATTCTTACATATGTTCTGTGCCAACAATAGAAATGCATTTGTGTGAAATTTGGTTGAAATTGGTGCACAAATAAAAAAGTTTTTCTTAGAAGAACCTAATTTGGGCGGTTAAGCTTGTATGGCAGCCCCATGACCCCATGGTCCGATTTGATCCATTCTGGCATATATTTTGTGTTATCTTTAGAAACACATTTGTGTGAAATTTGGTTGAAATTGGTACACAAATAAAACAGTTTTTTTTTAGAAGAACTCAAATTGGGGGGCTAGGTTTGTATGGCAGCCCCATGACCCCATGGTCGGATTTGATCCAGTTTTACATATGTTATGTGTCATTAAGAGAAACACATTTGAGCGAAGCTAGGTTCAAATTGGTACTCAAATAAAAAAGTTTTTCTCAGAAGAACCTAAATTTGGGGTTAAGTTTGTATGGCAGCCCCATGACCCCCATGTCCGATTTAAGCGATTCAAACATAGAAACAGCCTGCAACAATAATAAGCATGTGTACAAAATTTCAGCTGTCTAGCTTTTATAGCGGCAGAGAAAAACGCACTGCAACAGACGGACAGACAGACAGACAAACGGACATCGCCCAATCGACTCCGCAAGTCATGCTGATAATATATGTATACTTTTTATATGGTCGGAGATGCCTCCTTCAATGCGTTACAAACTTCATGACAAATTTAATCTACCCTTTCACTCCATGAGCGAAGGGTATAACAATGTTCAAGCTTTGTGTCTTCTCTTTACGATACGACTAACGACTAACCATTCGACGGGCACCAGTTAAGATGCAAGAGTTTTCGGGTACGCGATAGTCAATTCAAACAATCAAATCGAACACTGCCGCAAGTTTTTTTAGGGTACGGTATAACAAGGTTGTACTGCATTTCATATTTCCGTCAATTTGCGCATGTCAATGATTTTATCCTTAGAATAAGTATAGACGTGGAGAGCTAAAATGTCGAATTTCACGTCGATTTCTTCCGGTTACGCTTTTACATAATAAGTGAAGATGCCGCGATATTTTCTACACGCGGAAGAAGAACAAGATGAAAACCTGTTTTTTTAGAAGAGATTCGTAAGGAGCAAGGCGAGGAAAGATTCAATTTTCATATAAAAACCGGTTTTGTTCTCGCGATGTTGTTCCCGTGTAGCTACACGCAATGATAAAATAATCGTATTTGGCCAGTTCTTGCAGTTTTTCTTTATCATGTCTAAGTCCCTTCCTCCCTTCCTTACATAAATCTCATACCTTTTCTAAGGCAACAACATGACATCAGCTGTGAGTGACAGTACCGAGTGAATTATTCGCGCCGCGCCGGTGTGGGCACCAAAAAATGTCCCGCGAATTTTCCGGCGCGGATTCGCGACGGAAAATTCGTGACGCGTTGGTCTG
The DNA here is from genome assembly GCA_949715475.1 of Microchrysa polita. NCBI lineage: Eukaryota > Metazoa > Arthropoda > Insecta > Diptera > Stratiomyidae > Microchrysa > Microchrysa polita. The sequence continues at coordinate 75,629,066 of OX454415.1, forward strand.
GGCATCACTTAAAACGTAATTTACAATCAAAAACAACCCATAGATCAGTGATCGTAGAAACACATTGGAGAGGAATAGAGTTTATTTCGTACTGAAAAGAGAAAGGAGTAGGGAGGATTTTAATGAATACACCATAACGGAGCATTTAGAAATGTTAAGATCAAACTCATTTGAGGTACACCAAGACGTAAAGGAATCCAAATCGGATTGCAAAGCTATATAATCAGAAATAGATGAGACAGCTGAAAAAAGTTTGCTATCATCGGCATAAAAGAAAGAGTGACAGTTAAGACAAGGTTTAGGAAAAGTAAAAAAGAAGGGGACCTAAAATGGATCCTTGTGGCACACCCGATGATGGACAAATTTCGGAAGAGGTAAAATTTTGGAAAACATTTCTAGATGAGCGATCATTAAGATGAGAGAACAGCCATACAATAAGATATGAAGGAAATCCCATTGCAATTAATTTATTAAGAAGAATTTGGTGATTAACGGTGTCGAATGCTTTTGCGAAGTCAGTATAGATTACATGCACGTCAAAGTGCTTACTAAACGGTTTTGATACAAAATTAACAAGTTCAACTAAGTTGGTGACAACGGATTTGCTTTTGGAAAACCAATGTTTCATCCTTAATAAGATAACTAAAATGTTCATGAATGAAGTTATAGACAATCATTTCAAGAAGTTTCGAAAATGATAACAGAAGATAGATAGTAGGTCTATAATTAGACACAGAGCTAATTATAGACCTAGACAAGGATCGCCCTTTTTCGGAACCACACACGACGATTTCCACTGAATTGGGAAAACATTTTCATGTAGGCTCTTAGTAAATAAAATGGCAAGAGTTCTAGATATGGAAATGTTTATTTCTTTTAAAAACGAACCTGGATTCCATCAGGTCCAGAAGAAGCATTGATTTTAATTGAGAATATAAGCAATACAATGTATACCGGTAAAATGAGGGGTTGTAAGTGTAAATTATGCATTTCTTGAGGTACAACAGGAGGACAAGTTAACTATGATGTTTTAAAAGTACTTTCTGCACGTATGCTGTTGAACGAAAGTGTGGAAGGTTGATTCTCAGGTTTTTACATAGGACCAAACATTTTTACTCTCATTGCTCCTCAGACTATCCTCAACAGTCTTAGAATAGACAGACCATGCAAGTGAGATTAGCCTTTTGATCTTGGATGTAAGGCAACGGAACGATATGCGGTAGGATTAGCGTCCATAACGTTTTAATCGAGTGTGAAGACGCTTTTTTTAGAATTAAGTTGCAAATCTGGGGTGTAATCCAAATCGGACTTTTACGAAAATAAGGCGCGTTCGGACGGCCACCAACTTATTTGATTTAACTTTTCCCATCAACTTTTCACAAGTTGGAAGGCAGTTCACACGTACGATATTCAACTTCAACAAATCCTATCAAACAAATCCTATAAAACTTCTTGGCCGTATGGACCGAAGTTGGAAGTTGAAGCGGTCGTAAAACGTTATCAGCTTTTGCAATACGCATTACGTTTTTAAACGAAAATGGCACCGGGGCGGGTTTTGTGTCATTTTCGTTTCATTTTCGGTGCTACAATTTCGGTCTGTACAATAGCGTAGTGCCTCTCTTGATTACCGTAACTCCTAGTGGAGCATGGTGCGCTGATGACTACCGTGTGTAGTCATCAACGTTACAAAGACAACTGAATTCGGAGTGTGATACGGTTGTCAGCCATACCACTTCCTAGTCGCATTGTTAGTTTATTATTCTACGATAAGAATATTTCTTATCATCTTCTTCTGAATAATAAACTTGCGACGAGTCGTGCCGAGTTTGGAAACTCGTTTCTCTATGAGTGTCTATTTCACAGAGTGGCGACCGAACGGTCACGGCCACAGAGCACAACTGCGTAGTGCGCAAATTGTTAAAAATGTTAATTGAAAAGTGTTATTTAGAGTGGTAGTTATATAGAAAAACATTCTTAAATTGTGAATCGATATTGTACGTAAAGAAGTATGATTTGATGTTATGTGTTGACGATAATCCATTTGCGGTCAGGGAATTGATATTACACGGCAACTCTAAATGTCGACGAAAATTTACACACTAATGCAATTCATTGAAAAAGTTAACGCACACGACTGCAATTAATGTTTTCGACCACGCATAGGGTGAATTCACATTGTAAGAAGGAACCGGACGGGTAAACTTGCAAGACAAGAACCATCGTATGATCATTTCACACTATCCGATCAAAACACGGACCGGCGAACAATAATCACACAGCAAGTATGTATAAATGTTGCCATGCACGCTCCAAAGTTAGTGTATAATGAAATGACGAATCGACAAGATTAAAATGCAAGTAAAACACGCGCTAATTGTCGTCGCAGAACGCCTGAACTATCGGTAGATGCCAGCGCCCGCTCTAAGGGGGGGCAAGCCGGGCGGTCGCCCGGGGCGCCAAATTTTAGGGGCGGCTTTTTGGCCAACACTCGAATAAAAAAAAAGGATTAAAAAAGCCTAAAGAAAAAAATTAATATCAACTTCGAGTAAGTGGAAATAAAATAAATAATAATAAAATAGAAAGGGGGCGAAATAAAATAAAGATATAAAAGTTAAAGTTGTGTTTTTAAAATGCATATTCCTTGCGAAGCTATACGAAGAGCCCACCATTGATATGAAGTGCTGCATTTAGAATCTTAAAATGCTAAGTAAGCCGCGCAATACGTCTGTGATGTAGCCAGCGCATCACAGACGTATTGCGCGTAATTTATAGTTATTCTTTGGAAAAAAAAAACATACTAACTGAAGAATTACTTGTATGTGTAAATTTCGTCCTCCGATTTAACATTAATTTCATTTTCTTTTCATCAGAATTAAGGACCTTGAATGAACCCTAATTTTTTGAGGACGAAATTAAAGCACAAAATTCATTATTGTTTCATTTATATGCGATTTGATTTCCGCAAGATGATATCTAAAGCTTTTGTTTAGTATATTGAGTAACAGGAGAGCAAGTCCACTAAATGAATATTGAGCTCCCGAAGAAATTCATATGAAATGAGAAATAGGGAGTCGAATAAACGCTGAAAACATTAAGGCGTTTAAAACAGACTCCTCTATGAGAAATGTTATTCACAATAATTTTTGGAGTTGTTTTCCATAATTTCGACACTTCGCGCATTTTGCAATTCAACTTCAATTCGCCAAACCTTCGCATGAATCGATTACTTAAGTTGGTTCCCATTACATTGATTCATCCAGCATTGGAGGGCAAACTACGAACAATGTGGTTTGAATTTTAGCAAGATGAGGAATCGAACAGAGATGACGAATTTATGAAAATAAGCCATGCACATTGAAAAGCCTAAAGCAATCCGGCTAATTGAAGTTTTTAAGGAATTTATGGAAAACAACTGCAGAGCGTTAGTAATGAAAATAAGCACAATTTCGGCCCAACATTTTTTAGGGCAGAGTTTTCTAAAAATATATTGAGTATTTTACTGGAAAATGAAATTTCGCATGCATTCTCGATTTCTTACATCAAGCTTCAACATTTTGAAACTCCAAACAAACTCTATAAAGCCTTGCTGAACTGTGGTGCGTGGTGGTGTGCTTAATAGTATGAATGATAGCTGAACGGTGATTTGAATCCCAATGCGATCATGAATTTTTGTTTTGTTTTTTAAAACAATGTTCTTAAGTTAGCTGGTTTCACTAAGTAAATTGTTTAGGAGCAACAACCATGAGTACAAGCACTTGCTTCAAAAGAAAAACCTCTTTGTATCGATTCTATAACAACCATTTATACATCCAGATCAGTGATTCCCAAGCTGGGGGCGCACCCCGTAAGGATGCGCGACGATTAGAGAGGGGGGTGCGAGCACAACTCTAAGGTTGGTGCCGTTTATGAACTATGGTTTCCTTCAACAACAACCATTCTGACTCGATCTTCTTCCGAAACTCACCAGGGGTAATCAATTTTATTTTCTTCGATTAAAAACAAACGCTGGTACTAAATGCGTTTGATGAAATGGCTGATTGAAATTGACAAAGCTCGCGACTCTAAAAAAGCGCACCAGTCAGCTAGTTTCTGTATGTATAGAATGAATCTTTGGTAAAAATCTTGCGGATTTTGGTCGCTCCAGGTGATTTCATTTTTTGTGCTCGACGTATCACTGAAGCCGTGGGGACGACCGAACTTACGACGAAATTTAGCATGCGGAGATCACGAAATTTAATTAATATGTACTTCTAAAAATTTCCAGTAGTTACAAAATATCGGCTGAATTAACAACTAAATTTTCAAACAATTTAAAATGCGAAAATAGATCCTGAAATATAAACCTATAAAATTAAAAGCATTTCTTGCCAACGCCAATTTTTCACACCTATTTTCTTGGGTGGCGCCAGGATCAGTAGACGTCGCAAGAACTGAAAAAGATTGGGAACCACTGATCTAGATAGTATGGATATCTAGATCAATCTGTTTGGTACAGTACCTAAGGGGCGGCAATTTGTCCTCTTGCCCGGGGCGGCGTAAGTCCTAGAGCGGGCGCTGGTAGATGCAATCGTCTTATCGATCGTACGTTTCTTACGAAAGAAAAACAATCGTGTCACGATTTTTTTCTTTCGTAAGACTCGTTCTTACAATGTGAAATGCACAATGCTTGTCTGCTGGCCACTACAAAAGCTCTCTTGTCTTCCAAGTTTACCCGTCCGGTTTCGTCTTACAATCTGAAATCAGCCATAGGGAGAATTCACATTGTAAGACAAAACCGGACGGGTAAACTTGCAAGACAAGGGGCCATTTTTTCGTACATTTTATAGGCTGGTTAGTCTTATTGCCTATCGAAGACACACACAATATTTGGAAAGCTTTTCCATTGTACTGAATGACATTTTTGTTTATTTTGCATAGTTATGTTATCTTTTGCTTATTTACGCTGTTGCATGAAACCGTGCAATGATTTTTTTAATCTAAGATGATGGTGTAACCATCAAAATATGGCAGAACTATGCAAAATAAACAAAAATTTCATTCAATAAAATGGAAAAGCTTTCTAAATATTGTGTGTGTCTTCTCTAGGCAATAAGACTAACCAGCCTATAAGATGTACGAAAAAATGGCCCAAGAACCATCGTTCTTACAATCTGAATTGCACAATGCTTGTCTGCTGGCCACTACAAAAGCTCTCGCCGTCCGTTTATTAGCACAAACAAACACCCGGCGAGAGCTTTTGTAGTGGCCAGCAGACAAGCATTGTGCAATTCAGATTGTAAGAACGATGGTTCTTGTCTTGCAAGTTTACCCGTCCGGTTTTGTCTTACAATTTGAATTCAGCCATTCACTTAAAAGTAAAACTTTATGACTCTCTATGGTAAACAAAAATTAGCTATAGCTGTCTTTCTCAATACAATGGGCAGTTTAATGGAAATTCTATTCGTCTCACATTATTTATTTGTAGTGGTTTCCCTCTGGCAAAATTATTTTGTTCTAAGTTCCTGATCTGTGGCTATATTCCAGGTGAGATATCGAACGGTAAGTTATGTACATATACAGTCAGAATGAAATAGCCGAAGTGCCATCCGACCATCCACTAAGCCTTTCGTACCATCAACAGAGCACAAGTACAATGGTTGCGATGGTAAACCGAAAAGTTATGATGGTTGTCATCTCCAGGCATGCACTTAACGAATGATGTTGCTGGCACATTTCAAGATAAATTGCTACATTTCCGCACTCCCTAAGAATATAGAACGCTAGGGTAAAAAATCCAAATGAACGAACCAACCATTATGTAGGTATGTACATAGATACTGTAACTATTATCTGGTCATGCATTAAGCCAGCCGAGGAGAACGTTGAAAGGAACCCACGAACAACGCGTTCGCGGTAAATATTCCGCGGCAATGCATTTTTGAATGCATACATTACATAACTTCCGTTTACACTCTCGTATAGGACCCCCGAAGAAAAAAAATACAATATTTCAGAAAATGGGATTTTTCGACGTGCCTCACATTTTTGTAGTATTAACCAACCGTTATGAATTTACATGCAAACGATGCAAACCCACATAAAATGTATAGGTAGAACGTCGCTACGCACCTACTCTGGAAATTTTACGGTAGGTTCTTGCAAGCATATTGTTTAGTATTATATGTATATTACGTGATCACCAACACAATATCGCTTTCTGGGAAAATAACAAACTGACTTTGCTGACTGCTTACGGATATGCTATAATTTGAAATAGGCTGATACAACGCGACATAAACCTCGGAATAAATGGATTGCTACCGTTTTTTTCTTGTCTGTTTTAGATCTATACTGGCTATAAAAATCCATATTTGCAGCCCTGAGGACCCTGTGCTAACTTTTTGCAGACAAAAAGTCATTTTATCGCTGTGTTTTTATATTTGAAAAAATACGTGGGGCCAATTTTTCGTACATTTTATCGGTTGGTTTGTCTTATCGCATAGAGAAGACACACACAATATTCAGAAAGCTTTTCCATTGTATTGAATGGAATTTTTATTTATTTTGCATAGTTCTGCCATATTTTGCTTAATTACGCCATCACCTTAGATTAAAAAAAAATCATTGCGCGGTTTCATACAACAGCGTAAATAAGTAAAAGATAACATAACTATGCAAAATAAACAAAAATGCCATTCAATACAATGGAAAAGCTTTCTGAATATTGTGTGTGTCTTCTCTATGCGATAAGACAAACCAGCCGACAGGTACTGAATAAACCCGGCCATAATCATCTAAACTAACTAAGGCTCATGACACATATCCAAATCATTATGACGATAATCCGTCATGATGATGAAAGTTCGAAATGTGTTTTCGACATTTACTTTTGACGTCTGTGTAAATGATGAAAATGTCCCTAACAACAGCGATATTCTGTTCAATAATTTAAAGACATACTTTTCTGGAAGTCAATGTCAATAAAAGTGTAAAACAATATATACCGTGTTTTCTCCACTCCTGGAATTCGTACATTGGTCACCCGCGAAGGCTGAATTAAACATCTCACATTCTCAGTAATATACATTAAACAATGGCAGAGAATGAGGAGTTCAAGGACGCCGAAGACGCGAGCAGCAACACGAGACAAGAGCATACAAGTCCTGTCATGGCCGTCTCCACAGTCAAGTTGCCTCCATTTTGGCGACAAAATCCATCATTATGGTTCACCCAAGTTGAGGCGATATTTGCAGTAGCGCATGTAAGCAACGATGCTTGGCAATAGACAACAGACATTCGCCATGTTTCAGGTAATGAAAATCAAGTAGCCGATATGCTGTCACGCGTTGATCAAATTGATTTTCAAGCGGTTTTCGGCGCGAAAGAATTAGCAGAAAGCCAATCGAACGAACCCGAGCTGAAGCATCTGCTTACAATGAAAACATCACTTGAGCTACGACCTGTTCGAATCGCTAGTTCTGATCATCTTGTGTATTTCGATTTCTCCATGAATGTACCGCGAGCATACATTCCCAAGCCATTACGACAACGTATATTTGAATACGTCCACAATGCGTCGCATCCTAGTGGAAGGGTGACAAGCCAATTAATACGACGGAAATTCGTATATCCTGACATGAAAAAGGATATTAACCCATTAATGCATGATGTTACATATATGTAACAGTAAGACATCCTTCGTTTCAAACGGCTGCTAAAGGAATAGTAGGTATATCAATTCGGCACTAAAAAGTGTTTTATCCTGTACTGGACACTATTAGCAATGCGTAGAAATCAATTTATCTCAGTTTGATTTACTATTATGGAAGTTATAGAGGTTTCTTTCTGATGGTTTTTTCGATGTTAACGAAAATCGTCACGATGGCAAAAGTATTAGAGGAGTTTTATTTTTATATTTAATTGTATGGAAAAAATTTGGAAAAAATTAATGGTATGCTATTACATGGTCTTTTTAAAACAATACCAAAAATAAATGAAATAAATATTGTCCGCAGTTTACGTTTTATAAGTACTTTTATAACACTGTTACATTATGAGTCGTCCAGTTGCAAAACTCGTTAAGCGCCATGTAGTTTATTTTGTGGAAATTGCAAAAAAACGCTGGTAGGTTTCGAATGAACTTTTATGATTACTTTTTCATTAAATTTTGTTTAGGATTGTTCTTCAAGTAAAACTAGATAGAGCTTCAAAATCCTAGATTAATATTTTCCTGAATAGAGAAAGGAGAAGTTTGAATTTAACGCCTTTTGCAACTGGAAAGGGTTTTTAACGACGTTTGCAACTCAAAATGTGTTTAGTTGAATGAGAATAGGATATGAAAATAATGTTTCTTGAAATAAAATTCAATGTTTTCAATTTTCGCTAACATTTATATTTTGAACAATAGGGAAAAAAATTAAAAAAATGTAAAAATATATTTAAGAGAGTTGTCGAGTTGCAAAACTCCTTAAGCGCTATTTAGTTTAAATCGCAAAAAAACGTGAAAAGTTTATTGTGTACTTATTGTACTTTTTTCTTTTTGAAATATATTTAGGATGACCATCTCAATAAATTGCTGCAATATGGCATAATAATTTTCTGAATAAACTAGAAAATTGTTTGGATTTAAAGAGTTTCGCACCTGGAGATGTGTTTTAACGAGTTTTGCAACTCAAAATGTAGCTTGGAAAATATGCATTATTTGATTGGCGGCAATGATGTATATTTTAAACTTGACAAGATTATTGGGGATTGCCCTCTACATATGGGGGAAAGTCCTTTTCGACAGGAGGTATATAAGAAGGAGAAACAGGGGAGAAAAAGTGACCTTTTTTTAATTTTTTTCGTGTCTATTTCAAAAATGGTAATCTATATGAAAATATTCCGAGTGCGTAATAAACTAAATAAAATTTCCTTGGCAGTAATAAAATTTATTACTCGACTTGTTTTTTGAAAATATCCTGCTGAGTATTGTAATTGTAACTTCCGTACAAAGTGACCTACAGTGATCTACTTTAGTTTTTCTCCGTCTCCTTATACTGCCCTACGGTCTCGCGTGCGCTGAGATGTAGACACATCGCCCTTTCTGGTGGTAATGTCTCAGCCTATTTTACCTCTATCTTGGGAGAGAACAATGTGTTGCTGGCTTTTCATTTGACACATCCAAGTGTTGATCAGTCTGCCCTTGGCTTTGGGTCCGTCAAATGTAACATCCATTTATATCGCCAGGTTTGAGGGTTTCTCAGGCGGAAGGTTTCTCTGCTGCCCTGTTTTGGTTGTAATAAAGGAAGGCGCTCAATGTTCAAGAAATACTTCTTAATGAAGCCGCAAACCCCGAATTCGATTTGCTGAAGTCCGTCGTTAACCGAGAATAAAGTTAGATGATGTGGATTCGATCTGATTTACTTGCAGGATTATCCGCATCCATTTTGTCAATCTGGCGGACATGTTGCTTTGGGTGCGACTGCTTTGTTCAATTTTGGTTAGTCACTTAAGGTTTGTGTTCGTAGAGACGACTCATGGGATCATCGCTCAGCGATCGTAATTTTACATCCAATTTCGAGCCGTATTTAAATATTTTTTAATGGTTCTGCTTTCCTAGTATCGACTATGGACTAAAGGAACATGTCTGTATAGAAAATATACCGATATAGTGCTCAAAACCGGTGGTTTCACTTCGATCGCTGAGCGATGATCCCATGAGTCGTCTCTACGAACACAAACCTTTACTCTTACAGTATAGATACGTGATCGCCCGTCAAGATCGACTTTGGAACGACAGGTTCTAAAACTCGAGACAATCAGTAAACAAATACTAAATCGATCGAGAAAATTTTTTTCGATGGGCTATTCATTAAACGTCAACCTCACGTTTTTGGAAACCTAATGCGAAACTTCTGCGAATACGCAATTACGCTGTTGGAGGCCGATAAGAACATGCTTATCTCGTATGGCAGGCACACTTTGCAATTGCGATCATATCTTCTTTGCCGTAGTTTCTTTCGAGCCTTCGACGATAGCGCTTACTTCAACCTTCTTTTCAGCAATGAACATCTGGTCGTACCAACTACCAACCCACCAGCTTCACACGATTGTTTACTGCGGCTACATCTATTCTCTGAAAAATCACAGCGAAAAAATTTAAAGCGTTTTGTTATTGATTAAATTTCCTATTTCTGTCGGTTCAGCTGTTCAAAAGATAAGTGCAAGTGGTGTAAATAGGAATAGCTTTTTCAGATTCTAACTCGCGGAATACAGCTAATATAGGAACTATCATTCAACACCTGATTGAAATTCACGCTCAACAGTTTTCGTAAAAATCACGCCATTCCGTATTATAAAAAAATAAAAAAGCCCAGGGATATAAATGCGATCCTAGCAATGAGCACGATGAAGCAGCATAGGAAGCTGCCGTGAAAAGCGTTCAGCAGATTTAAATGAGACATAATCAGAATCAGAACAATCGAGTGGCCGAAGAAAACAGGCTGCAAGCTCTCGAATGCCTTCTGATCGATCCTGAACCTATTTCGATCTGGCTGGAATTTGGGTATCAATTCCAGTATCCCCTAAAATTTATACTGTTTAAGTCTAATATCACTAAGATCTTTATCTTTGTATACAAAACAGTATGTGTGTACCCAAACTCAGCTTTCCAAAATATAACTCTTAACGATACCCGCGAGTTCTAGTCGTTCGAACACCACGATCTTACCACGCATGTACCGACCTCAAACTATTCAATTTTAAAGTTTTTTTTTGTATGGGAGGTAGGGGTAGATGGATCAAATCTGGTTCCCCCTTTATATTTTAGAAGGACATCAAAAAGCTACAATATGACACCGAATTGAAGTTTTTTGTGACATTCCGTAGAAAGATACCGTTGGACCCACGCATGTACCGACCTCAAAACATTCAATTTATCAAGTTTTTTTTTGCATGGGAGCTAGGGGTAGATGGGTCAGATCTGGTTCCCTCTTTATATTTTAGAAGGATATCAAAAAGCTACAATATGACACCAAATTGAAGTTTTTTGTGACATTCCGTAGAAAGATACCTTTGGATATAGCTTTGTAGGGGAGGTAGGGTATCCTTGCGTTGTACCTATTGCACTTTCCACCAATTCTACGGGTATGTAACAATTAGGTATGAATCAACGTTTCAGGCCGCTAGCGATAATCTGTCGACAGTTATGGCTGAGGGATCGGAGGGTTTATTTGAATGGGAGGTAGGGGAACCCTTGGTCGGATTGGCCACTTTTCAATACTGTTTAAGATTTTACAAAATACAACATTTGACCAATGTTTCAAACCGCCAGCTTAATTACTTCGGCAGTTATCGTGCGAACAGAAGGACACACGGAGACGCACGGAATTTTTCAAAACCAATGACTTCAAAGCATATTTTCCGAAATTTATTCGTCTTATTACATAAACCCATGAATTTAGCATTTTCAGCCCCTCGTACAATTCATTTGATGAATGGGACCAAAGGATTCAACGAATCAACACGGTTAGCAACTACGCCCAAAAACAACGAGAACCTACATATATTAAAAACGAATCTCGAACCATATTTTTTGTAAAAGGTGCCCCGCGTTTCGCGAATGAAACATGGTTATGCGGTCTCTTGAAGAAAAGCTTATCAATTCACGGATGCGAGTGCCAATCAATCAACCTGCGTCACCGGTCAACAAAATCAGGTAAATCGTTTAAGTTGTCTGTACCGGCGCGTTACAGCTGGCTGCTTCGATCGCACGACCCAAATAGAGGCCATGCATACAGTTGGAATGGCTTACGATTTACTTTATGGATGAATAGAAGTACGAAACCGCAAACAAGTAAAACCAGAAAACAGCAAAATATCTATAATGTAGCTTCAAAATTAGTATCTAACTCAAAATTTACGAAAAAAAATGTATATTCAGGCAATTCCCTTTACCCTAAGTCCCATAATAATCCTAATTCTCGTAGCTCAAAACACCCTAATCCAGCTTCACACACAACTTCACACAATCCTACGGCTCCCTCTTTGGATAATGCACCACATAAGCCTATGCCCCAATCTTCTTCGTATCTTTCTTCTGATAAAGTGCCATTTAAAACACAAGTAAATAACACCACTAACCCTATCAATAATTCAGCTGATATTCCCGTGCCCGTTAGTGAAGTTACTTCTAAATATTCTAATTTCGCTCGAGGTGCACCTTTAATTCCGTCTAAATCAGGATCGGTACACATCCCTACTTCTTCTTTTAAGCAACCTTCCACACCGAATTTCCTGGATCCTGTGATACCACCTGTCGTAAAGCTGACTAAGAACTCTATGGATGATCTTGATGCTAGATATTTACTATCAAGATTTAGAGAACATAAAGTTTATGACAGTGTACGGGCCATTTTTTCGTACATCTTGTAGGCTGGTTAGTCTTATTGCCTAGAGAAGACACACACAATATTAAGAAAGCTTTTCCATTTTATTGAATGAAATTTTTGTTTATTTTGCATAGTTCTGCCATATTTTGATGGTTACACCATCATCTTAGATTAAAAAAATCATTGCACGGTTTCATGCAACAGCGTAAATAAGCAAAAGACAACATAACTATGCAAAATAAACAAAAATGTCATGCAGTACAATGGAAAAGCTTTCTAAATATTGTTTGTGTCTTCACTAGGCAATAAGACTAACCAGCCTATAAAATGTACGAAAAAATGGCCCTACGTCTATTTCTTGCTTATATGCATAATGCCCCTGAAAGTACCTGTATTGAGGGAAAAACAAAACCAATATAAAGGTGTTGAATCAACAAGAAGGTTTACCAACTGACGTCACTTCCTTACGTAAATTTTATAATCGGTATCATGAAGAGTTGGGTATGTCTCAGGAACAGGTTAAATGTGACCTTGAAACTTACTTTTCATTCGTAAGCTCTAACTATATATCTCGACTACAAAAAACACGCGAAGAACGTCGAAAATTTTACTCCTAACGATAGAGCGCAACTTAACACTCCCAGATTTCTCTACCATAACTGCAGTGGTATGAGAGGCAAAATTAATAGCTTTTTTCTAGATGCTAAATCATCCCATTTTAACATTTTCGCCATCACAGAGACCTGGTTGAACGATTCTTTTAAAAATGAAGAGATACTCGATTGTAATTGGGCAATTTATAGATCAGATCGTAACTATGATCTAACCGGAGTTTCTAGAGGCGGAGGAGTTCTCATCGCCATACACAACTCGCTCTCAAGTCAATTAGTTATAACCAATTTTAACAAAGCTTTTGAACTTGTATTTGCCAAAATCCCAATTAAAAAGCATTATCTTTATATTGGTGTCGTTTACATTCCCCCTTATTCCGATGAAGAAACATATAACGATCTTTGCGATACAATCTCTTTAGTAATTGCAGCGCTGAACGTTGAAGACACAATTATTGTGTTTGGGGATTTCAATCGTCCGAATATCAGGTTTATTGTCGACGATAATGATAATCAACTTCTTCCAGTCAATCTTCTTAACAATACTGACTTTAACCTTTAACAGCACATTTTACAGCAACGACTTGCAGCAGATTGTCTCCATACCTAACCAAAATGGCAAATGGTTAGACCTGATTTTCACTAACTGCTATGATGAAGTTAATGTCACTCAAACTATTGACGCTGAGAATCTCTTTTCCAACACCTTGCATCATTCTGCCTTAACAGTCGAGTTTTCCACTTCAGATTTATCCTTTTCACAATCGTACAATAGTGTAGTCGTGTATGATTTTTTAACCCTCATCCAGCGGGATAGGTACAGGTGTACCTTTTTCGTTTTTAAAACACCGTAACTTTTTTGCTATGGGTCCGATCGGTCTGAAATTTTCTGACATCTCTACGATTTTAGTTTAAAATATGTATTCCAAATTTCAGAAATGTGTGACCACCCATCCCCAAGTTAGGGAGCAAAATTAATCTTACACCCTTTAACGGCGGCAAAGGTACATTTGTACCTTCATATATTTTGTATGAATGGAAATTTACAAAAGACGAAAATAAAATATTTTTGGTGAGAGACCTATTATAGCATCAATAAGTTGAGATTTTTATTTGTAATGATCAAGGTCCTTGGAGATATCGATCTATTAAGGACTAGGCTAACTCATACAGCGGTTTTTGATTATTTAACATCAATCTGAAGACTTTCACTGGCATACCAAACTTTTTGAAGTATGTAATAGCTTGGGGCAACCAATACAATGTATTACGCCTTCTTTCCCCCCGTAACATCTAGTGAAAATTAGGTTTGTAACAAATGCTAAAATTTTGGATGCCAAAATTTTGGATTTTAGCGGTTGATTTTCTATACCACAAATTCCCATAATTTGTATTCCATCACCTAATATTTATGATTTGTGTAATTCGGGACGTCCACCCGAGTTCCTTTTGAAGTTTCAGCTGAAAACCAGCAGAAGCCTCCAACCAAATTTCTAAATGGATGTTTGGGTGGTACATAAACTTGGTTGAATTGTACGTCGGTACCATATATAGATACCGATAACTGCTATAGAATATGCCACATGTCTTCGGTTTCTTGTTTTAATTTTTAAATCGATCCTTGGATTTAATTACATATACGAGAAAATATATTACAATTAACCAACAACAATCACAATTAAAATTTTAGATATTTTTCTACTACAGGAATTGGCCTGAGTTTAGATTTACAAAGATTAGAGACTGAAAATTATACTTGCCGATTCTACTTGCTTGTTGCTTGACAGGACCTTTCTTTCGTATAATAACACATTTACTCATTTCTCTAATATATTTAGTGCTTCAAATATTGTTGTTTTATGGAAAATAACGAGAATGTGATAATTATTGACGTTTTTTTCGTTAGCGATAACGGGTTCTAGTAACAGAATAATATATTGGGGGCAGGGGGGTAAATTTTAACCAAAGACTCCACAATTCGCAAATCAAACATACCAAATTCTTCTAAAATCATTAATGACTTAATTTGAACCGTTTTCCACTTTTCATTTGTAAATCAATTTTAGATTTCGTCAAATTAAAATTCCAAGCAACCCATTTTTTCAATTTTCTTTTTAAAATTTTGCCTATTTTCTAAATTTACCCACTCCAAAAATTAAATCCACATAAACCCAACTTCTTAAAACATTCACTTCGGCAAAAACAGTTTCTAATTTGTGACTAGTCAACATAATATAACGGTTTTACGGTCAAAATTCATACAAATAGTGAAGATTTTCATACAAAACGTACTAAGGTACAGGTGTACCTTTGCCGCCGGCAAGCGTTGTAAAAATCTGCCGCTGGATGAGGGTTAAATGCTGATTATGATGGCATTAAAAATTATTTCGATTCGATTGATTGGATAATACATCTTTCCTCCCCTACTATCGATGATATCGTTTCTTCTTTCTACGAGTTGGTTTTCTATGCTATCGAGAAACATGTACCCAAAATTAAGAAACGAAACAGTCTTGCCGAACCCTGGCTTGACAGTGATCTTAGAAATTTGAGAAACCGTAGAAATAAGCTTTATAAGTCTATTAAAAATAACCCCAACACTAGTGAGGATTTAAAAAAGAACTACGACGAGCTAGCCAATGAATTCCGCATTAAATCCCATGAAGCTTACCGAGTTTATGTTAATTTAATGGGTGAGAAAATTATCCATGAGCAAAAAAAAATTTTGATTTCGTTAATGTAAAACGTAAGTCCACGGGCTTTCTTTCTTCCATGACTAAAGGAACCGTGACTTCTTCTTGTCCCCAGGAAATCTGTAATTTATTTGCAGGTCATTTCCAGGATTGTTTCTATTCATCTTCACCCCCAGCTCTTCAACTAGTTCTGCCAATAATAGCCCAAACTCCCTCATCGGCGGAATGGTTCTCACACAGGATGAAATTGCTAGAGCTATTCATGAAATGTGTGACACCAAAGGACCCGGTCCGGATTTAATACCTCCCTTTTTCGTTAAACAATGTGTCTTCCAGTTGCTAGCTCCGCTACACCTAATTTTTAACAAATCTCTTCAATTAGGCAGGTTTCCGTCTTTATGGAAATCCTCTCATGTTACACCTATCCATAAGAGCGGCGATAAAAAATCAGTCGAAAACTATAGAGGTATCGCTATTCTGTCTGCAATTCCCAAACTATTCGAGAAAATTGTCTGTGATAAATTAACTCCATCTATTGACCCTCTGCTTAATGAACAACAACACGGTTTTCGAAGAGGCAGATCAACAACTACCAACCTCACAATTTTAGTCTCCGATGTCCTCTGTCAAATGGAAAAGGGTAATCAAGTAGATGTTGTTTAAACCGATTTCAGTAAAGCTTTTGACAGGGTCGATCATAACGTGTTAATGGATAAAGTCTGCAACTTTGGGATAACTGGGTCACTTTTCAACTGGCTCCGTTCATACCTTCACACCCGTACTCAATTCGTTAAATTCCAGGGTATGGTTTCGAAGTGCATATCTGTCTCGTCCGGAGTGCCTCAAGGCAGTCACCTTGGACCTCTTTTATTCAATATTTTCATCAGTGATCTATCTTCCATACTGCCTGATATACCCCATCTACTCTATGCCGACGACTTAAAATTATATTGCACCATTGACACACTTGATGATGCAGAGTTTCTTCAATCCAAACTCCAATCCCTTGACCATAACAATCTTCACCTTAACGTTAACAAGTGTCAGGTGATAAGCTTTCCCGAAAGAAACAAGTCATATCCACTTCGTACCATCTTAATAACTCTATGCTGGACAGAGTTGACCACATCAAAGACCTAGGTGTTGTTTTAGACGACAAAATGCGTTTTACCCTGCATTATGATAGAATTTTTTCAATGGCCAACAAACAGCTCGGCTTCATCAAGAGACGCGCTAATGAGTTTAATAATATCTGGGTTACTAAATCCTTGTATATTACCCTAGTACGACACTTGCTCGAATATGCTTGTGTTGTTTGGGACCCTGCGTTTGAGATTCATATCAATAGGTTTGAATCTATTCAAAAACAATTCATTCTTTTTGCATTAAGAAACCTTTACGATCCCCGTGATTTTCAAAATCTTCCATCTTACACATACAGGCTTGACCTTTTAAACTTAATGTCTCTCTCTAGTAGAAGAACACTACTTTCCGCTTCTTTTACTTTCGACATTATTAGTGGTGTCATTCGTGTTAATTATCTCTCTGAAAGAATCGCCTTTAATGATCAATCCAGACGTACCAGACATACCACCCTACTTAAAGAATATCAGCATACTACGTTATATGGTTACAATGAACCCGTTAACAAATGTTGTCGGACCTTCAATGCACATAGCATCCATTTTTCTTTTGGCATGACTAAATCATCCTTTAAACAGAAACTGACCCAAACTCTTAACCAATCGGAACAAAACTAAATATACATATATCCCATTTTCCACTTCCTGTACTTTCTAACTTTAGTTGTCCACTTCCTGTCCTTTCTAAGTTTTAAATAGTTGTGGTAATGTGAAATGAATTGTATTGGAATATTATATATTATATTATATTGTTAATGCCTTGTTTGGTAAATAAATAAATAAATACTTTAAAAAAAAATATATATATCGAAGAAACTGGAAAAAAATAATTTGGATTTGACGTATTTTGCACCTGTTTAATTTAATGAGGTTTGAAACCAAAATACTGTGGTTGGATATAACGTATTTTCCAACTGTACAGCTAGTGGATTTAACGAGTTTTGCAACTGGTTTCAGTTTTTAACACCTTATTACACCGTAATTATTAAAATTAGTTAGAATATTTTTAACCCTGCCTATAGAGCGTCGAAAGTGGAATAAAATGGCATCATTAACTCAATTTTCCACAATTTTGGATTTAACGAGTTTTGCAAATGGCCGGCTCAATATGTAGCATCCGTCCTGATATGGGGAAAATGCACTCCTCGTATACGATGTATATGAGTATGTACTTGTTTAGTGTTTCTTTTTTTTAATGGATTTTTTACACTCTTGATTCCCAAAAAATCCGGATTAACGAAAATTCCGGATTTTAACAAGACATATTTTATTTAGGAAAATAGCATAAATAGTATTCATAAATGTTAAAATTTAAAAGAAAAAATTGCTATTATTTCGGTTTTTCCTTAAAATTAATCATGTCCCATGATTTTCTAGACCCTTGTGCCTTCTTGACTGGCAAATTGAGCGGCCATATTTGGCATAACATACCGAAAATATTGAGAGTCAGAATTAGAATTGTTCTATAAATCCGGAATATGGATACAATAGTTGTCCTATGTGGATTAAAATGATAGCCGGATTCAAGGATATCCGGAGCAAGGAGTCAAGGCTTTATTTCCATGAGGCCAAGGATTAGTTATTCTATTTAATTCTGCTAATTTAATATTTAAAAGGATATCTTTTGAGCTACGAAAGAAGAAATGGTTTCTAATGTAGACCAAATTATAGACAAGGAGGAATTATAGGCTCTATATTTAGTTATTTTTAGACAAATTGGGCGGATGGACAAATTGACAAAAAAATATAAACAATAATTTTATAATTTACTGGCAAAACTTCCATAATCCTCAAAATGTGTAGTCGTAATTACTGTAGTTCTATAAACTTTTTTCCCATTCACAAACTGTAAAATGTATTAGTTCTGTGGGTGTTCAAGAAACTTCCCAATAAAACAACAACAACTCCACATGCAAAAACACATATGTAATAAAATAAAATCAAGAGACGCGAGAGCGTCTCGCCCGCCAAAGGAAAAAAAACGAAAGCGAACAAGTCTACGATTACCGGAGACAACTTGCTTTTTTGTTTGACAGGGCTACAGCCTTCCAGGCAACATCCCCCAAAAAAAATTTTTTACCAAAATATTCCACATATCCTGTTCTAGGGCCTTTTCAAAAAAAATCTTCGATCGGCACAATTACGGGTAAGATATATGCAATAAACGGTGAAATTTTCACCCTCACAGACTTAAGCGAGTAACCCAATTTTAGACTGGAGTCTACAGTTGCAGAAAGACTTGCTTCTACTGTCTCTCCCCGTGATGGGATTTTTATGAAATTTGGAATGAATGATCCTCTGGTGGTCCTTCTAAAGAATCAATGTCTTCCATTTAGATAAGTGGATGGAATAACGGTAAAATAATAGGTCAAGTTAACAAAAGATTTCCAACAATTGCGTCTTTCGGCCAGCGTTGCCACTCGTGTTACAATTGTAACATTTTGTTACAATTTTCGATTTCTTGTTACAATGTTACACTCCGAACAATTTTGTTACAATCGGCCAGAGTGGAGGGATAAACTAGATTTTCTACTATAAGTGACATCAACAATTATTTTGCAAAACAAATTTTATATTTTTGTGATTTGAGCATGATCTATTCAGGTAGGAATGTTCAACTTGTGGTCCGCGGGCCACATACGGCACACATCGCAGTTTTGTCAGGCCCGCAGCCAAATCGGAGAAACACAGTATGTAGCAGCACATTGTGTCAAAAATGGAAATGTTTGTAAAAATAATGTGTTGAACTAAAGTCTAAGAAATTTCTTTAAAGTTATGTTTTTAACAATCCGACCCTTTGTTCTAAGAAGCTGACGGTTGTCTAAACTGCTTTTGTGCAGAAAAATATAAAGTACACCGTGAAATTGTTTTCTCTCTACTATAGCTGGATTATAACTCGTGTTCACATTTTGCAGGTACTCGACATTTTTGTTCGAGACTTATTACTGTCCGCCGAATAATTTTGACTCCTAATGATATTTCTGGAGTATTTATTTCTAAGTACTAATTTGCAAATTGTGGCTCTTGATCGATCCACAAAATTTCAGCGTTTTAATTTCTTGTCAAAAGTTTCTAAATTTGTTTGAAGAGCATTTTATGAATATTCTGTTTCCAGAGGATAGAATCCCGAAGTCGTTAGTGACTCAGATTGAAATTTGGAAAAAAAATTCTCTAGGTATTTTTATAATTTTTATCCTGCGGCCCGCTTAATCCTAAAAGGCCCTGACATTTTGCGCAGGTCAGTTTTTGATTTTGAGACCCCTGGATTAAGCGCCCGGTTTTGTTGATTCAGAATCAGTGTTCATCCTTCAATTATAGCTGCAAACTGCACCAAGCCTTCGAGTTAGTTCAGTAAAAGAATTGAATTCTACATTGACGCAAATTTAAACAACAAATTTACGGTAGCCAAAATTTTCGGCAAAATTTGGAATGTAAGGGCGCTAAATTTCAGTTTATATTAAAGTAGCATTTCAAAGGGAACGTGATGGTTTAATTCAAATTTATTAAATTTAAAAATTTTACTGAAAACACTAGCGAGTGCAATTTTTTTGTTACAGCATGTATTTCTGTTCATCATATCCTTTAGTTTGATCATGTAATATTAATTAAGTTCGATTATATTATATTAAGCATTGACTGATGTACTGAAGGGAGCATCTCGTTTTGCGCCAACATTAAGAAATGATCTGCCCCTTCAGTCATTCGGAAACTAAGCTTCTGTGCCGAGTAGTGTCATTATTAATTGTGAGAATTGTAACCAATAGTTTTTGAAAACAAATTGTGAAAATTTTTACATATCGTTTCTCCTATAAACCAACTTTGTCAAAAATGTTTATGGAGCAGAACATATCAAATTTTCGGAAAAAGTCAAACATTTTCAAACTGCTTTATTTTAATTTACGAGTATAACTCTCTACTATTTGTGAAGCAATCATTCAATTCGGAATTGCGCACATTTATTGCTAAAATTGTTCATTAACAACCAGATCTTCAAATTTGTTACACTCAGCCTAAAAATGTTACAATTTTATCAGATAAATGTTACACTTAGAAATCTGAAAACGGCAACCCTGCTTTCGGCTCATCGCATTGACAATTTTTTAAAACACACTGCGACATTGGGACACGGGGACATTAGGATTTTGGGAGACTCAGATCTTAGAGCAGTGAGATATTAGGAAATTGGGACATTAGGGTCTTGGGACATTAGGAAATTAAGGCATTGGGGCATTAGGCACACTGGGGAAACTGGGACGTGGGGACATCGGATATTGGGACATTAGGAAATTAAGGCATTGGGGCATTAGGCACACTGGGGAAACTGGGACGTGGGGACATCGGATATTGGGGCATTGGGACAACGAGATATTGGGACAATGGGACATTGGAACATTGGGATATTGGGACATTAGGACACTGGGACATTGGGGCACTGGCATATTAGGACATTGGGGCATTATGAAGACCTTGGGACAATAGGACAATCGGACATTGGAAAACTGGTACATAGGAACATTGGGCCACTGAGACATCGGGATATTGTGACATTGGGACATTGGGGCACTGGGATATTAGGACATTGGGACATTAACACATTAGGACTTTCGGATATTGGGACATTAGGTACACTGGGGAAACTGCGACATGGAGACATTGGGCCACTGGAACATCGCGATATTGGGACATCGGGATATTAGGACATTGGGGCATTGGAACATTGGGATATTGGAGCATTGTGACATTGCAACATTGGGCTATTGGGACATTAGGACACTGGGAGACTGGGACATGGGGACACTGGGATATTAGGACATTGGGACATTATGACTTTGGGACAATAGGACAATCGGACATTGGGACACTGGTACAAAGGGGCAATGTGCCACTGAGACATTGGGATGTTGTGACATTGGGGCACTGGCATATAAGGATGTGGGTCTTGGGTCATTAGGACATTGGGATATTAGAACATTAATACATTAGAACATTGGGACATTAGGTGCACTGGGGAAACTGGGACGTGGGAACTGGGACATCGGGATATTGGGACATCGGGATATTACAACATTGGGACATTGGGATGTTGGCACATTGGGATATTGAAACATTGGGATACTGGGACATTAGGGCACTGAGATACAGGGACATGGGGCACTGGGATATTAGGACATTGGGACATTATCACCTTGGGATAATAGGACAATCGGACATTGGGTCACAGGCACATAGGGACATTGGGCTACAGAGACATCGGGATATTGGGACACCGGGATATTGAAACAAATTGCGATATTAGGACATTGGAACATTGGGATATTGGGACATTAGGACATTGGAACATTGAGCAATTGGACAATGAGACATTTTTGCATTTGGACATTAGAATATTAGGCACACTAAGGAAACTGGGACGTGGGGACATTGGGCCACTGGGACATCGGGATATTGGGACATTGGGATATCAGGATATTAGGACATTGGAACATGGGGATATTGAGACATGGGAACATTTGTATATTGGGACATTAGGAAACTGGGAGACTGCGACGTTGTGGCATTGGGATACTAGGACTTTGGACCTTGGGACAATGGGACAATCGGACATTGGGACACTGGTAAATAGGGACATTGGGCCACTGAGATATCGGGTTATTGGGACATCAGGATATTGGGTCATTTCGACATTGGGGCACTGCGTAATTAGGACATTGAAACATTGGGATATTGGAATATTGGGACGTTGGGAAATTGGGACATTAGGATATGGAGACATTGAGACATTGGGACATTGAGACGCTGGGACATTTGGATACTGGGAAACTAGGTACACTGGAGAAATTGGGACATGGGGGCATTGGGACAGTGGTACATTCGGATATTTGGCTATTGGAACCTTGGGACACCTGGTATACTGCGACATTGGGCCACTGACCACTAGGACACTGGGACATCGGGATATTGGGATATTGGGACATTTGTACATTGGGACACTTGTACATTAGGACATTGGGCCATTAGGATATTATCACATTAGGATACTGGGACGTTTGGGACATTGGGAACGGGGATCTTAGGAAATTGGGACATTAGGACCTTGGGACAGTAGGACAATTGGATACTAGGACATTAGGTGGGAGACTGGGACACTGGGACACAGGAAGACTGGGACATTGGGATATTGCGATACTGGGACATTAGAACACTAGATTAATGGGACATTCGGACATTAGGCCATTGGGACACTGTGATATTTGCACATGCGGACATTGGGACATAAGGACATTAGGAATATGGGACACTGGGACATCAGGATCCCAAAAGAAAAATATTAGGTGGCTATTTAAGTATGCAAAAATATATGATATCTGACCAAAAACAACAAAGTTGTAAAAGTTACCCGGCTGCTCTTATTCTTCGTTTATCACGAACAAAAGAAGATATTGTTTTGGTTCAGGAACCCTGGGTGAGAGATGGCCTCGTTAAGGGTCTGAGGTGTCCTGACTATACAATTTTCTGGGTTACTGGAGATAGACCACGATCCTGCATTCTTGTTAGTAACATACATACATGCCTCATGATGCCGATCACTTACCTGCCTCTAATTTAAAAGACGCCATAGCGGCAGCAAAGGCGTCGGAAACTGATATGATTCTAGGATGTGACTCTAATGCACACCATATCATTTGGTGTAGCTCTGACACCAATGAGCGGGGCGAACTGCTTCTCGAATATATAATGGGAACCAATCTCTTCGTATGTAATGTAGGCTGTGAGCCGACTTTTGTAACAATAAATAGGCAAGAAGTCTTGGACATCACTCTAGCATCAGAGAATGTCTTATTTCTTATGAAAGACTGGAGGGTGTCGTCAGACCACTCCTTGTCTGATCATCGATATTTACAGTTTAACCTTGCTGAACGTCCTGATGCAGTTCCTCACATTATGGATCGCAGAAGGACCGACTGGCCCAGATTTCGTATTGCCCTTACCGAAGGGCTTCCAGCATTACCGACTCTGCCCCACAGCGAGCAACAGCTCGATGATATGGTAAATACATTTACGGCGTCTATTGAGGCAGCGATTTCTGAGTCGTGCCCTGCCATCTCATATTCTGCCAAGAAAAAACCCTCATGGTGGAGTCCCAAGATTTCCGAATTGAGATCAGTGAGCAGGAGAAGTTTCAATAAGGCTAAAGCTTCTAGGACCGAGTCGGATTGGATCTCCTACAAAAAACATCTCAGTTCCTTCAAAAAAGAGGTAAGAGCATCCAAACGCAATGCGTGGCAAAGCTTTTGCGAGAGTATCGAAGGGTCTTCTGAGACCTCAAGATTTAGGAAAATGATGGCATCTAATCCATCGATCCCCAGTTTCCTTCAAAAGGAAGACGGATGGTGGAAGTCTTCGAGCACTGAGACGATTGAGTGTTTACTTGACTCTCATTTCCCGGGAAGCTCGGTAACTGCACCACCTGAATTCCCTTTGAGTCACACAGCACCGTGTGATAGTGATTCTATCTTATCTCGGGAGAAGATATTGTGGGCCATATCTAGTTTTTAGCCGTTTAAATCTGCGGGACCTGATGGCATTATCCCTGCTGACTTGCAACAATGCTTAGACATTACCTATCCTTGGATAGAGAGCATACTAGCAGCATGTCACCGTCTAGTTTATATTCCTCGCGTATGGAGAGAGGTGCGGGTCACGTTTATTCCAAAAACGGGCAGAAGCTCACACGCCCGACCTAATGACCTAAGGCCCATTAGTCTCTCTTCAACTTTGCTCAAATTACTTGAACGACTTGTGGATACACATCTACGAATTACTATTCCGCCACATCTCCTTTCTACGGCACAACATGCCTACTGGAAAGGAAGGTCAGTGGATACGGCTCTGCACTCTCTAGTCAGGTACATTGAAAAATCTATTCATCAGAAGGAATACACGATGGCTGTGTTCCTAGACATTGAGGGCGCCTTCAATAACATTAAACCAATGGCGATTACCGACGCACTTCGGAGCCTTCATGTCGACGAGCCTATCTGCATACTGGTGAATCCGCTACTGACATCGAGGCGCATTATTACAACCATGGGCCCAACGTCTTTATATAGGTATGTTTCTAGAGGCACTCCACAGGGTGGTATTTTATCTCCCTTACTGTGGAACATAGCAATCAATCAATTGCTTCTGGATCTTGAGAGGTCTGGATGTAAGGTCACTGCATATGCTGACGATGTGGCTATCGCTGTTACAGGTAAGTTTCCGGAAGTCCTTAGTGGACTACTTGAACACGCCCTATCTTTTGTAACTAAATGGGCCAACCTCAGTGGCGTGGGACTTAATCCAGCTAAAACAGAGCTTGTGCTCTTCACTAGGAGACATACTCTTCCTTCCTTCGACCCACCTACACTACGGAATAGTCCATTAATTTTTGCTGAAAAGGCTAAATTTCTTGGCATCTTGTTAGACCGGAAGCTTTGCTGGAGGCCTAACATTCTGGAACGAGTGAATAAAGCAACTATAGCACTCTATACATGTAGGAAAGCCGTAGGGAAAACCTGGGGCTTGCAGCCAAAAGCTTTACATTGGATATACACTGCTGTTGTCCATCCTATTATATTATACGGTGTATGTGTATGGTGGACACTCAGCAAGACAGCCTATAATAACTTGCTGGCGAAGGTACAAAGAATGGCTTCTCTTGTCATAACTGGAGCCTTTCGTACCACCCCCTCAGCCGGACTGGATACGCTACTTGACCTGCTGCCACTGGATTTGTTCGGACAAAAGCTGGCTGCTAACACCGCTTTACGTCTGCGGGAAACTAATCAGTGGCGAACGCTTGATTATGGGCATTCGCTTATACTAAGTAATTTTAACCTACCTTTGGAAACTGACGATACTACTCCTAAATACACTTTTGGTAAGAGCCATTACAGTTTGATTCCGTCGAGGGATTACTGGGACAACAACATGCCTCGGGACGTTGAGTCATTTGCTATCCACACTGATGGCTCCAAGTCACACGAAGGAGTGGCATCCACTCGGATGCTCTTGATGTTAACATGTCATTTCGTCTGCCTAATTACTGTAGCGTCCTGCAGGCGGAGATTTCGGCGATTATGGAATCCTTAACATGGCTAGGTAATCATGTCGTTACTGCGAGGGATTTCACTATTTACACTGACAGCCAGGCTGCAATTCGATCTCTCGATTCGGTCCTGACAACATCTAAAGCTGTCGAAACCTGCCGCTCGGCCCTTACAGAGATGGGTCGTTTTTTCAATATTACCCTCTGTTGGATACCTAGTCATAGTGGATTCGCGGGGAACTCTAATGCGGATCGCCTCGCCCGTAGTGCGACAAATATGAATTTAGAGGACCATCATAGTAACCTAAAAACGCCGATTTCCTCCTGCAGAGTGGCATTAGAAGCGGCTGTTTTGCTCAGGGCTAGTGCCAGATGGATTCACGGCAGCACTTGCGCGACAACTAGGTTGATTTGGCCACGGCTTGACTCGGCCCGATCAACCATATTATTGTCACTGGACAGGAAACACATTGGTGGGGTGCTCGGTGCTATAACGGGGCACTGTCCTATTGGGGAGCACGCAAGGAGACTCCGCATTCCCCATAATGACTACTGTAGAAGTTGTGGTGACGAAGAAGAGGAAGAAAGCGTGCATCACTTTCTTTGTCAGTGTCCGGCCCTGGCCGAAGTACGAAGACGTATTCTTGGTTCTAGGTTTTTCTATGATATGGACGATCTTCGGGATGTGAGCCCAATATTGCTCAATAAGTATATTGCCAGAACGGGCTGGTTTTACAGCATGACTTAGTACGTACTTTTCTTCTTCCATGGGGTATCACAATGGACCAATCTTTCGGTCTAAGTGCACTAGATGTCAATTCTAGTGGCTCCTGCACCTAACCTAATTCATCTGCCGCAAAAAGAATACATATCACTCCAATCCGCCGCACAGGCGCGCACAGAGGATTTACGGGGCCCGGGGCATATAAATAAAAGTGGCCCCTTTGAGAAAAAGAACATTTATTCTTGGAAACTCTATAAATGTTGTTCCTACTACCAGGATGCTGGTACCTGAGAGAGCGGCATTAGGGTAGATAGATAGGGCGCTCGTCTTCGAATCATAGGTTCGCGGGATCGAATCTCATTATAGACGCAGGTAATTTTCTATGCTTAAAACATCACTAACACCTATAGAGGTCAATGCTGCGCTGCGTGAGCAAAAAAAAACAATAAATTGATGAAATCATTAATTTAATAAACGTTACAACAAGAACGCTATTCTCAATGTAAGAATGCAAAGAGTCAAAGTAGCTCTTAGCAAAGTTATTTTAAGTACGATGTTCTTAATTTTAGTAGAAAAACTGTAACGTCAAAATCATGTTTCAAAATACTTGGTTTAAGATCGATCCACACTTTTTAGTCATCAGTCGCAGTCACAGTAATTTCTCATACAAATTGACAGATTGTCAGTCAATCAATTAACTTGCATGGAAAGTGACTGTCACTGATGACTGAAAAGTGTGGATCGACCTTCAAGAGTATTTTCGATTGATTTCACTCTACTTTTTTTCTCACTGTAGGGGGCCCACTCAAGAAGTTGGCGGGAGCGCCCAGAGTGAAGTTGTTCCGTCACTGCTGATGGCATTGCAAAAATCGAAACTCTTGTCTCTTCATAAACGTTACTAAGACCGAGTGTGCACTGATCCATAGGAGAACAAAAGTCTAAAACCAAACCAGTAGAAAACGTTGAGAAATTTTGCTAGTTCGAGAGCATAGTTACAGATAAGACTACAAGGAGTTAAAAAAGTATCTGAAGGGAAATTCTATAAGGTCCTAGAAATGCTTTGAATAACTCAAAATAAGATAAATAGAGATTTAAGTAAAATTTATCTGACATCAATTCGTGTAATAATTTTGCAGACGTATGCGCACGACGAGACCACTGTCCCTGCGGGGCCCTCTCCAACGCGGGGCCCGGGGCAAATTGCCCCTTTTGCCCCACCCTCTGTGCGCGCCTGCCGCCGCACCTATGTAATTTTGTTTTAGGTGTAAATGCTGGAGAAGTTTAAATGTACAGGACTACTTCTTAGAGTAATTTGGTGGGAGCATTAACATTTTACTCAGTGCGACTTTGACGGCTCCCACCAAATTACTTTAGGAAGTAGTCCTGTACATTTAAACTTCTCCAGCATTTACACCTAAAACAAAAATACATAATATTTTTGTAAGGCTGTTCATTTTTCGCACACATTTCGTATTATTTCTACGTTATTGTTGCCTTAAATACATTCCAAACTTCATGTAAAATATCGGCTTTCATATATTGTTCGCTTTATTAAAAAAATTACTAAAATGGTTTCTTTTTGAAAAAAAAAAACAAATCAAAAATATAGTTTGAATACACTTTGCCCGAATCATGCCTGATGTTACATATATGTAACACCCTCGTGTACCTCGAGTGCCTGATGTTACATATATGTAACAGTGCCGGGAGCCTGAACCCGGCATCCGGGGAAAAAACATTTTTCTACAAAATGTGTTTTTAGCCATTTTCAGTCGACGTGGAAAATTTCAGCTCAATCGGTAAGATTTTAGGGTCTCGTCGTTAATGGGTTAAGCAGCGCGCTGGGACGTGTATCTCCTGCCAGAAAAGCAAAGTCTCGCGACATGTGAGGACTGAAAATGACATGTTTCCGATGCCATCTCGTCCATTCCAACATGTACATCTGGATCTTGTTGGCCCTCTTCTTCCGTCTGACGGCTACAAATATTTACTAACAATTATCGGCCGTTTTACTCGATGGCCCGAAGCCGTACCTCTCCAAAATTGCGATGCCGATTCCGTAGCCGCTGCGTTCTATAGAACATGGGTCTGTCGCTTCGGAGCTCCCGAGACGATTACAACGGATCAGGGAACGCAGTTCGAGTCTCGACTCTTAAAGGCTTTGGCCGAGCTCATCGGCTGCAATCGAACCCGTTCGGCGACTTATCATCCTTGAAGCAACGGCATAATTGAGAGGTGGCACAGGAGCTTCAAAACAACGCTAATGTGCAAAAACGTTGAGAAAAATGGACGGAAATACTCGATACAGCACTTTTCGGTCTCAGAACATCCCTCAAGGAAGACCTAGGCTGCAGTGCAGCTGAACTCGTATTCGGAAGCCCTCTTCGAATTCCCGGAGAGTTCATTTACACCAATTTAGACGTCCCCGATCCACACGAATTCGTCGAAAAGTTTCGCAAGCAAATGCGGCTACTACAACCTTCACCGACGGCGCATCATGGGAAACCTTACTAGTTCTATTTCAAGGATCTGAGCAGGTGCTCTCATGTATTTTTAAGGACGGATGCGACTCGGAAATCACTTAAGCCGCCTTATACTGGTCCTTACTCTATCGCCAATCGCATCAGCAACAAGTTATTCGTCATAAAAGCAAACAACCGTGAAATTACTGTGCCCGCCGACAGACTGAAACCAGAATTTTTAGCCATCGATAATTCCGGGAACGAAGCTGCCAGTGGAAGTATACGCGACTACAGTCAAGCATCATTGAGAGCTAATATACCGATGACCGATCGTGTCCGTGACAGCAACACAGTTGGACACTGACACTTGGAGGGGAGTATGTGGCAGACGACAGTTCGCAAACTTCGCAGATGAGGCGCAGCGAAAGCAACGGAGTAAAAAGCATCAATTTGACAACCGCCATTTCTTACGATGTATACTTTTCTCACTGTCACTATATCATCGCCATTCAACTTGTATCAACCAGTATTATTTTTGTCTGTATGGTTACCGTGTCAATAAAAGTGTAAAACAATATAGGTATACCGTGTTTTCTCCACTCCTGGAATTCCTACAGTTTAGCAAATGATGGTCCAAATGTGTAATTTGAAATTCATACTAATGATGGTAAATTTTCGTGATAATGACGTATTTGCGCCATTCGAAGATATGTGTCATTCTCTTGAAAAAAATATGTTTGTTTCCTCCCAGCAAGCAATTTTATCGTTTTGTTCGTAAAATCAATAGAGAGTTTTAGCTTGTCGTTCGAAATAATACGACATAATTTGACATTCCATATAAAAATTCGCTTGCGTACCGTATACGTAACAGTATATCATAATTTTGCATGTCCCTAGTAGGCATGGGTATACTTTCGTATAGTTGATGTTCTCTAAACAGTCGAAATTGTCGGGTCGCGATTTTTAGTTGTCATAACATTAGTTAAAAAATATCGTATAAGTTTTACGTGTTATTCGCGCGGGTGTTTTTGCATGGAAATTTTGTTTTACGTATACGGTGGTTATTACGTTAGTGTAAAACTCTCTAATAAAACGATACGAAAACGATATCATTCAAATGAAAAATTTATCGGAAACTTGTCTCCCCGACGAAAAATCGCTTTATCGTCATCAATATGTCAGGAATGTGACTCCTATTAACGAAATATCTTCTTATTATTGCAAGGATGATAAAATCGTAATTCCTCCCAACGAGCAAAATATGAAATTCAAAAAATAAAACGACTAATTTATACCCATAATTTGTAATCTTAGATAGCTCAGGTGTAGGACGTATACGTAGGACTACGAAACGATAGGTGCCCGATTCGATTCCCAGTAGAAGCAAAATTGTAAAATGGTAAAGTTTAAAAAAGGTAAAAAAAAGTTAAGGATAAAATAGAAGAAAAAAATAGAAAAAGAGGAAAAAAATTGTTTTTTCACTTTTTCTATGCATGAGTGGAGTATTGCCAAATTATCTTCCTGGCGAATTAATATCGGTCACTATTCCTTCCCGAAGGGAGTGACGACTTTAATCCGAATTCGATATGAAATTCGAGAAATGTTTTCGATGAGGCGAATTAAATTCGTATCGCGGACGATAGAAATTGTTTGCTGGGCTTTTATCAACGCCGTCTATATATTAAGGCCGCAATGCAGACGTCAAAATCAGCTTATAAAATTTGGTTATCTTCACCAAAGTTGCACCATATACAAATAATACATATATGTCCAAATTGGTACAAAATGTTGTTCCTATGAAAATGTATCTGAAATATCCTAGAGCTTTCAAGCGAATCGCATGAGCCTGTGTGCGTGTGAATTTGAGAGAACGTTTTCCAGTTCAAGAGAGTCAAGAGACTCTTTTTATAGTATCTTTTAAGAATCAATCATCGCTTGCCATTGCCTGCGACTTCCGTGGTGTGTGATGGATATCTCCGTGATGCATGACAAGTGGACCAAGTGGGTCCGAGGAAGAGAGCAAGTTGCCGTTGCGGACCATATGTTATGTTATGAATACAGAAATGATTATGAAATTCATTCACTGCCGCGTACCGCCCGCGTCTTGTGTGGTGTGCAATGTATGGTACCGCGGCGCATGAGAAGTGGACAAAGTTGGGTAGAGAGAAGGAAACGACACGAGAACACGTTGTGCATGCGCCTACGAAATTTATAATTCGTCTGTGGTGTGTATCTATATTTTGAGGTTCAGATTATCTGAGCCGATATTTAAATATGATATTTGAGAGTCAATTCCAAGCAACCCAAGCGATGCGACAAGTCTAAGAAAAATGGCATATTTGGTCGGCAAGATTATGGCAATAAAAGTCCCAACCGATTAGTGATCCGCAACCTTAAAAAAGGGGGGAAAGGGGGACTCTTTTCGTTTTTTGCGATTATTTCAAAAAAGGTAAGAGATACAGAAAAATTGTCTGCCTTCTTCTCTTTTTACACACTGCGTGAGGAGAAGTCTATTCTTAAATTTACCTTATTTTAGTGAAATATGCATTAATTATTACATTTAACTCTGTTCAATAAACTATTAAAATAAAAAGTAAATAATCAGAAATTACAAAAATATTAGCTCATATCAATATTTTTTATATAATCAGAAAAGGGAGATATTTAGCAGGCTATGAAGGCTTTGGTGTCAAAAAGAAAAGTCTCTAATGGAGACGATAATAATTAATATAAATGTAGGTATGAGTTTTAGGGTCATAGACATGGAGTTTCTGGAAAAATACCTTCTTTGTTATTCCGTTCGGGCATTTTACTCACTCCA
The DNA here is from genome assembly GCA_949715475.1 of Microchrysa polita. Taxonomy (NCBI): domain Eukaryota; kingdom Metazoa; phylum Arthropoda; class Insecta; order Diptera; family Stratiomyidae; genus Microchrysa; species Microchrysa polita. The sequence continues at coordinate 75,660,960 of OX454415.1, forward strand.
TAACTTCTGACAGAATAAAGGAAGTTCAAATTTTGCACATATGATTTTTGTAAGAAGCTCTTCCTGCATGTTGCGACCAATAAATTCAATACTTTCTCTAAATTTGCATTTATGCATTCCCGTCTAGACAGCTGTAGATTTTTTAATTTATAGTATACATAGTATTGTTTCTTGACCGGCCGTGGCAACAATCATAGCAAAAATTAGCCAAAACTAACGCCCGTATTTTTAAACATACCTTACCTTCAAATATAAATGCCATTTCCAGTAGTTTTTCATTGAAATAATTTAATTTCTCGAGTCAATGCATCCTTGACTTAAGGCGATTTCAAGGAAACCTTGAAATTTTGCAATAGTCCACCTCACTTGAAGTCAATGTAGCTAGTTACCTACCTTGAGCTATTATTATATTACAATTGTGTTAACAGCTTAAGGTCTCCTTGAGTTTCGCCTTAAATGACTTAATTGATTTGTAATATAAACTACTGGAAATGACATCTATTTTTTTGAATTTCGGTATACTTGACTAAAGGTCGCCTTGAGTTAAGCTATGTTTATAAATACGGGCCTAAAAGTATAAATTTCGTTATCAAAACCAATTTTCCGATAGTTTTTTTTTTCATTAGTCATAAGTTAGGAAAATATACAGGGTGTCTGCCGCATAAACGCACCGGATTATCATTCCTCATTGATTTTTAGTAAAAAAGTTGTATTGAACATACCCCCTTAGCTTAACCCTTAGCTGCATTTGAAGATTAAAAAAAAAAAAAATTCTTTGACAACTAAAACGTCATTATCTCAAAAGCTATACTAGCTAGAATAGCAAAACAAAATGATTATTAAAGCCAACAAATTTATCCAAAAAATAAAATTAACCGCACTAAAATCGGATAAGAGGTTTGGTTTTTACAGAACTTCAAAGTCAAATTTTTGTGATTTGACCCAAAAACAAAATATTTTTCCATCTCAATTTTCTGCAACTTCTGCCAAGGTGAGGTGTTCGTACGATTTACAAAATTGGCGCATAGTCAAAAGATCATTTCTTTCTTACATCATTTTATTCTATCTTCCGTATTTCTAACAGTTTTAATGCCTTAAGTGCAGAAAACTGTGGTTAATTTTAGCTCTATTTCAATTCAATTCAACTAAAACTGCCCCTAAAGATCTGCAATTTGGTAAAATTTATTCAAATTATATCAAAATCGATCCAAAATTGAAACTCATATATTCGTTGCTCTCTAATAGAGACTTTTGCGTTTTGAGACTTCTGATACAAATTTCGTTAACCAACTTTCATACAAAAGTGGGCATTCTCATTTGTTTCAAACAATTAAATCAATATGATTTTATTATAGCCGACGAAAAAAAATATGGTCATCGAACGACAAAAATCTTACATCGATGGATTTTTACAGGATTTTTGGGGATGGCCTTCTGATTATGGGAAAAAAGTCCCAATAGATTAGAGGTTTGCAGCCTTGAAAAGGGAGGAGGGGTACTTGCGTTTTCAGAGCTATGGAGGTTTTTAAAAGAGTCTAAAGTGAAAATATTCTAATTTATTTTTTAGTCTAGCGCCAAATTTTTCACTAAAATCCTAATGTATTATATACAATATACAATTACAAGGGTAATTTTATGTATTTTTTTTTTCGTTCTCAGACCATTTTTCTGTATATTTGGTCGGTTTTGAAATATTTGCTAAAAAGTAAAAAAATACTCCCTTATCCCCTTTTTTCAAGGTTGCCCTCCAATCGTTGGGGACTTTTTTCCATAATCAGGACGCCATCAGCATCACCAACCATCCTGTAAAAATACAGCGATATAGGATTTTTGCTGATCAAATATCGTATTTTTTTATCAATTGAATCGAGTACAGAACAGGACAGAACAACTTGCATACAAATTTTCAGTTGATGTTCTGTATAGAAATATATCTTTTTCGAAATATGTATGGAAGTTGTGTTGCCTTGTCCTGCACTAAATCCACTCACTCTACCGCATGCTACCACTACATTGCATTAACAGCGCGGCATGCACCTTACGAAATGCACTAATGAGGTCAATGAACGCATGGCAACCTGTTCCGCAACCTCAAGAAATGCAATGTCATCAAATCATCTTTCATATTTTTTCAATACGCAGTTTTCGCAGGCGCAGATACTTTTGCGTAAGCCACCCCGACCCATGGCATGGGACAGTGGAAGAAGATACACTCATGATGCTCATGAAGTCGACAAATGCACGAAAACCTGCTCTGGCAGAGTATCTAAACTCTCTTCAACTTGAACTGTCCCACCAAACAAAATGATTCGCCGGCGATCTGAAGACGATTTGCCAAGACGAGAAATTTGTTCGCCGGCGAACTCGTGTTCAGATCGCAAACAGATTGTCTGAGAAGAATATGGTACTTCTATGGCGAATTGCCCCGGTGAACCGAAAGCAATACGCCAATATAATTCGAAAGCGATACGTCGCGGCGAACTAAATACGATACGCATTTACGACTCGTAGAAGTTTTGTCATTACGAAACGTAAATTTTGCATTTGGGATTCGTAGAAGTTTTTCCATTAACAATTTGCATTGATGATTCGTAGAAGATGACTTTTGCCCGACCAGATTCGAATTGGTGTTTATTTTATTACATGTGAACAGTAGATAACTCGAAGCTGAAGGGAACTTTTATTTCGACTTATGGAAATTTTGAGGTATCGAGTTGAGTCATTGAGTCCAAAAAAATTCGACATATAGAGTCCAGTCTTTTATAATGTAACTTCAAGAATTGCTTTTTTTTCATCATAATGAAGAAAAGTCTGATTCGAATTTTCATCGCCGCCGTGAATTATACTCGAAAGATACGCAAATTGTTCGCCATGATGAAGAAAGTTCGTACTGACTTCGAATATTCTTCATCATGTCGTACTATTTGCGTAAAATCCGACGATAGTTCGTCTAGTCGAAGAAGACTCGAATCAGACTTTTCTTCATTCCGGTGAAAACTCGCCAAATTGTTTGGTGGGGTGTAGCAAAAGAGCAAATACCCACCAAACAAAATGATTCGCCGGCGATCTGAAGACGATTTGCCAAGACGAGAAATTTGTTCGCCGGCGAACTCGTGTTCAGATCGCAAACAGATTGCCTGAGAAGAATATGGTACTTCTATGGCGAATTGCCCCGGTGAACCGAAAGCAATACGCCAATATAATTCGAAAGCGATACGTCGCGGCGAACTAAATACGATACGCATTTACGACTCGTAGAAGTTTTGTCATTACGAAACGTAAATTTTGCATTTGGGATTCGTAGAAGTTTTTCCATTAACAATTTGCATTGATGATTCGTAGAAGATGACTTTTGCCCGACCAGATTCGAATTGGTGTTTATTTTATTACATGTGTACAGTAGATAACTCGATAACTCGAAGCTGAAGGGAACTTTTATTTCGACTTATGGAAATTTTGAGGTATCGAGTTGAGTCATTGAGTCCAAATCAAAGAAAATTCGACATATAGAGTCCAGTCTTTTATAATTAAACTTCGAGTTATAGAATTGCTTTTTTTTTTCATCATAATATGAAGAAAAGTCTGATTCGAATTTTCATCGCCGCCGTGAATTATGCTCGAAAGATACGCAAATTGTTCGCCATGATGAAGAAAGTTCGTACTGACTTACAATATTCTTCATCATGGCGTACTATTTACGTAAAATCTGACGATAGTTCGTCTAGTCGAAGAAAACTCGAATCAGACTTTTGTTCATTGTGGTGAAAGTTCGCCAAATTGTTTGGTGGGTAGCTTTAATAGCCTGTATACGTGTGTCTGTATGGTCGTATTTGTGACATTGGGTGCCGATCAGAAGACATGGCCAAAAAAATGTGTACCCGATTTTGAGTGAGCTTTGGACATATATGTATTATTTGTATATGGTTGCACTGTTTTGTTTTTGTTTTAACCCTACATTACTAACAATACGTAAAATTGACGTGTTCGCTCACATTATAATGTGTATACGGAATTCCACGAGTCTGGTTAACTACTCACTGCAGCAGTGCTTTCCTCAGTTAGTTGTTGTACGTTGATGTGAGTGGCAACATCGTGTTTGTGGTCTAATGCGGTAAGTTAGCAATGTTTTAGAAAATCTAACTACTATTTGACATCCGAGGCGCAGGCATGTTCCTCCGGAAAATTCATTCTCGAAACATTATTCACATACGATCAGGACCCACTGCTAAAACAACAGCCCGCACAACTCCATCTGAATGCTTTGACCTTTTCATAAGTAACGAAATGGTGCAGATTTATTGACACACACCAATCATAAAATAGAGCTTCAAAATACGAATATCCGAATAGTTCGCCTCTAAAAACCACGTGTATTTTAGAGCTAAGGGCGTATTTTGGTATACTAATTTTGCCTAGGGCACTGAAAAATAATCACTTATCGGCTGAAAAAATGTATGACCCGAAACTGGGTAAAAGATGCGAAAAAGATTGTAGGAAAATATGAACACGTCGAAATTACGTGTTGTTAGTAATAACGCTCTAACCAGTCATGTTAGTATTCCAGGGTTAATTATGTCATATGCTTGTTTTGTGTTTGCTAGGATATGAATATGTAAATAAACTGCCCAAACAAGGCATGTCAACAAGAATTGCATCCATGTAATTTTTTGTTTATCGAATGTGGTACTTTACATAGTCTTCCATATGAAATAGTTGATCCTAGATACACATTTTCTGATGATCCTGACCGTGGACTTACAAGGCAATACTTGTCATTATCAAATGGTTTAAGAAATTTGATATCACAAGGCGCAGCTGTTTGAGTCCTGGTGAAAGTCCAAGTATCTTACTAAGATGTCAAGTACGGAAGCTCGGTTTTTTAGTGACGTGTCCTAAGGGCAAAACAAAAGATGTGACCAATTTTTTCAGTATAATTGCCAGCTATAAAGACTGGGATTATAAGAAGCAGCTACAGAAGCGCTAAGCCCTGACCGGTGTACTGTGGAAAACAAAATGACAAAAGCGATCCTTCTAAATCAACTATGACAGCTCCGTTTCCTTGGATCCTGAACAGGACTGATTAACATAGCTTGCATAAAAATGACAGTAAATGTCCTGGAAAAATGGATTGGTGACATAATTGGTATGAAAAGTTATGTTATTTGGACCTGTTCTGGGCCCAATAAAACGCACCATAATGTTAAAAGAGCTGATAATTAAAATTTTATGAACATATCCTACCCTACCCAAGACTAAAGGAGCATTCCATCAGCTAAGAACGGTCGGAATGTATGTATATGTATAGAATCTATATTCTATTCTATACATATACATACATTCCGACCGCTCGATAGCTCCACAAAAAAATCGTCCACTTTGACGACGCACAGCCAATTCAAGGAAAACTTTTGGAAGCCAAAATTATATTTATGTGAAGGCTCGTTTTGTCTACTTTGGGAAAAATTAAAAAATAATCAAAAATTTAATAATCGTCAGAATTTTACAGGAATCTGTCCATATTTCATATATACATACGCTATACATTTAAGGGTTAAGTCCCTCATATTGAAAAGAACCCTTATCTCCGTACTGTTCTGACTCGCTGTTCCTACGCACTAGCAAATTGGGCAAGCCCTCTAATATGAGAAATATTGGACCAACGGAATATCTTATATGTCCGAAGACTATCGACTATGGTTTGTAAGTGAACAGGAATTTTTTGAAACCTTTCCTTTACTAAATCCCAGTACCTATAGATTCAAACAGAAATGCAGTGGTGCTGTAATAGATCGACTGCGAATGCAATAAAGTAAGAACTAGGTAATAGCAACGCCCTCTAGATATATCAAGGCCGCAACTCAGCTGTACGATGGCGGCATGGATTCTGCTTAAATTGTTCGTCGGACACGGACAATCAACAACAATGTCATGAGAAACAACAACAATGCAATGCAATTTAATCGGCGGATTTGACGTTTACGAGTCTACATTGCGGCCTTAATATACAGACGGCGGTGATAATAGTGGTTATCCGCGATAAAAAAGAGGCCAACTGAACGCACAGAATCATGCTGAATATAGAATGGATGCAGCAACAGCAGCAGCATCGATAATGCGGTCCAATGCAATTTAAATGGGTTTAAATGTTGAACATTATATTATTATGCGTTATAGCTTTTGCTGCCACCCATTAAAACTGCATTGGGCCGCTGCTGGTGTTGCATTCTATTTCAAGCATCATTTTTTGAGAATGGGAAAAGCAAATTTAATGTGTAGAAATCATTTACAACTTTTTGTTTTCTGAAGTCCATCATCGTATCTTCGTCAATCTCTTAGGATTGTAGGGGATTTTGAGAATGTCTCTCCCATGGGATGTACTATCGATATCCTTAAGTATTTATCGACGAAATAAAAAAAGACTTTGCTATCATCAATAATATTTTGAGAATTTCTCACACTTCATCTTTTTGGCCATTGAGTTAATTGGTCTGCTAATTACGGGTAGTTGCAGAGTAAAACAGTAACAACTCATTGCGAGTCTAATCCATCTACTTTTCGTAGGGATCAACATTTTGTCTGGAACTTGGAAACAAGACGAAGAGAAATTCCATTATAAAAAGTAAATTCTGCAGGAAAAATTAATGCCACAAGTGGTTCATGAATAATTCATTTTATGCTAATGTTCGATGGGAGCACATTGCCCGGAATCTGCTTTTTCAACCATTTGGTCGGTATTTTTTCATCACCGTACGTCCTTTACTTGAATTTGGTTCTGCTTGGAAAAGATAGCGCCTGCATACCCGGGGCAGTTTCTGTTTGCTTTCAAAAGTATTTTGATCCGATATCATTTTCAAGTGAAAGCTTTTTTCCACGTAGGACGGACTAGCTCTTTGTTAGGGAAAGATTATGCAATTACTTTTAACTTAAAAAAAATCGACTGAAACCCAACGGCAGAGAAACTGCTTAAAATATAACGGAAGGAATAATATAACATACTTGTGGTATGGAAAGAAAATACAAAAGAATCGAACAATAGATTTTTGTTTCGCTTTGAAGCATGGTGCGCCGTCTGTGTCGAACTTATGTTATGCATATCGATTGATTGATATAAATTTCCCTGTTTTATATTTTGTTATGCAGAGTCACATCGTTCTTAGACTTTACATATATAGCTGTTAAGTTAGTAACGACAAATTTTCAGTTTCATGGATGTAAGCTAAAACCTAAAGGAGATTGTTTACCCAGTTATGTGTTCTCATATACAAGAGAAGACGGTTGTATAAAATTGCGTAAGATACATATTAGCAAACGCCTTACGTTTTGTCATTAGCGCAATATTTCAATATTTTGTCAACAATACCTATTGTGAGACTGAAAGGACTATCACGTATCGTGTACTAATACAGACTGGTTTATTTTCATATTCACGTTACATCTCCCTTAAAAAAAAAAATAAGTATACCATAGTACATATACTGTTTCGTATGCGGTAAGCAAGCGAATTTTTATATGGAATGTCAAATTTGTCGTATTATTTCCAACGAGTTGCTAAAACTCTACTAACTAAAATAAATAATGTTTTTTTATTGATTTTACAAAGTTAAAAACAAAAACAGACTGTTTATTATTTTTTGAGTAAGCGTGTTTAGAACGGGAGCATTTGGGGTGGGTCGATTTTTTTGGTCCCAAGTGAATAAATAAAGTATCTTTCAAATAGGAAAAAGTAATTGGAAATGCACTTTTCGCGATCACCTTACAGAATGTGGCAGAAATAAAACAATAAAAAATAATTTACTTAAATGTGGAAATTTTTTTTTAACGTCGGCTGTTTTCATTTGAAAAAATTTCAGCCAAAATGGGCCAGTGTCATTTGGAATTGCTCCTTCAATTGTGTCTGACCCATTTAGTGTTAATACTAAACTGAATCATTCTCAGTATGAGATTGTTCTGTTTTTTTTTTATTCCCTTCGCTCATAGTAGTGAAGTAGATTATAGTAATCTAATCTAACGCATTGAAGGAAGCATCTCCGACCATATAAAAAGTATACATATATGATCAGCATGACTTGGGGAGTCGATTGGGCGATGTCAGTCTGTCTGTCTTTTGCGACGCGTTTTACTCGGCCAATTTAAAAGCCATGAAGCTGAAATTTTGCACAAATGCTTCTTTTTGCTGCAGGCAGTTTGTATGTTTGAATCGGTAAAATCGGACAATGGAGTCATGGAGCTGCCATACAAGCCCAACCCCCCAAATTAGGTTCTTCTAAGAAAAACTTTTTTATTTGAGTATCAATTTCAACCAAATTTCACACAAATGTGTTTCCACTGATAACAAAAAACATATATAAAAATAGATCAAATCGAACTATGGGGTTATGGGGCTGCCATATAAACCGAACCCCCCAAATTAGGTTTTTCTAAGAAAAACTTTTTCATTTGTGCACCAATTTCAACCAAATTTTACATAAATGTATTTCTATTGACGATAAAAAACATATGCAAGAATTGAGCAAATCGGACAATGGGGTCATGGGGCTGCCATACAAACCCAATTCCCCAAATTAGGTTCTTCTAAGAAACACTTTTTTATTCTATCATCGCAATAAATGCGGCACATAGTGTGCACTTTTGGAGCCGGTTTCGACCAACAGTGCATGGCGCTCCGCATCTTCTCATCAGATGCCTCTTCTGATGCGGCGCGTCAAGCACAATTGCGAGAGGCATTACCGGACTCATCCAGGCATTGTGTCAAATCCTCTTATATAGGACCAAAAGTACACAATGACGTCGAATCATGTTGTGCGGAAGAAGCCACTTTTTAGGGTTTTTTAGAATTTTTCCAAAAAACCCTTATGAAATCGATTTTGTCCGTCCGTCCGTCCGTCCGTCTGTTCACTAAATAACTCGCGAGCGGCTTAACCGATTGTCATGAAATTTAGTAGGAATGTGTAGAATGGTTACAGTCTTTGGCACATATACCTTAGAAGTTGGTAGGAAAAATATAACAGGGTGTCCCGAACGTTTGAAAAAAGTCGACTTTTTTAGTTTTTATCGGAGATTGACGTATGGGCATTTAAATCAAAGATCTAAACGAGTACATCTCATATCAGTTAAAATTTTCCAGTTTCGAGTAACGGTAAAAAAGTGAGTGGCGTTTAAAGTAAAACTTTCTTTTCGATCTCCGTTTTTCAAAACCGTTATAGGGATCGACTTGAAACTTTGCATAAAGATTAGTCAGTATGGCCTTATATACGTTAAATATTAAGACTGTTGACTTTTGCTAAGGAAAAGTAAATAACAGTAAATTCGTAAAATTTCAATTTGGTCGTGTGTAGCCCCTCTTAGATTTCCAAATATGAAAATTCCGCTAAGGGTCTCTAGCAAAATACATAGGGAATATGTCTACAAATTTTCATTCGAATAACTGTATCCAAACCGGAAATATAACCAAGTAAGTATTTAGTAAGGGCCTTTCACAATGCAAGGGAAGCCTCTTAAGCATTTTTTCAATGCATATCTTTTAACTTGATGAAACAATGAACATGGAATTTGGTGGAAATACATATAATGGTAATAGTGTTTGCCACGAATAGTTTTGAAGTTTGTAGGACCAAGTTAGCAGGGTGTGCCTGAATAGCTGCAAAGTATACTTCTTCAATACTCATAGGAAAGCTTGCGTGGGCTCTTATGTCAGGGTATACAATGGAATCATTTCATATAAGTTGCTTTTCCTTGATTAAAAAAAGCAGTAACTGTAAATTTACAGCTAATAATTCAGTTCATATATAAAGCCAATCCATCCTTACGTTTGTCTTAGTTTCTTTTTGCTCAAAGGACATTAGAAATCTTAACCTTCCGGCGGGCGCAATACTAATCCTAACACGATCGGGCGCAATGCATCTGACAGATTAAGTGCAGGAAATAGGATGAAACTAAGTTCCTGTATATTTTACACTCTTATTTATTGTTACATTGTCTTTTTTAAACAGTTCTACGAAATTTTAGAAACAAATACTGACTCACAAAGTTTAATACCCTTCACATTTTCAATTTTCTAAGAAAATTCCGCTTTCAATCGCTTCAATATTTAAAAAACCTCCAACAACTCGACCGCTAAAAAAATGTGATCTTATTTGACTAAAAACACACTATTAAAAGAATTGGTGAGCCTAAAAGTAAACACAACATTATTACGCAATGTGAAGAGTATAACGAGTGGAAATTTTCATAGAAAAGAAAACATAACACAATCGGGCGCAATACATCTGAGAGATTATTTCATCCCCTCCCGCCCCTCAGGCACATGGTAGATAGAAACTGAAAACTGCTTTGGGTAGTTGATCGATAAAGATTAAGCTACTGTGAGATTCAGATCTCTCCCTTTTCATATCGCTGATTGGCGCAACAAATACTGGTCACTTAATCTGTCAGATGTATTGCGCCCGCCCGAAGGTTAAATCGAAAAATGCCTGTAGATTTGCCATGGAGTACTTTTATACAAACTGGGTAAATAGTAAATCTATTTTTGGATTGGTCTAATTAAAGGTAGGTAGGTTTATTTAGACCAATCCAAAAATAGATTTACAGGAAGCATTTCATTATTGCTGTGCACAATTCTTATCTATTGCTTATAGAATATATGTTCAAAAAATATTGACTATTCTAAAAAACCCTCGTATTGCGGGCGCAGCCCTCTGTACGCCGGTATTTTTTATTTGTGCACCAATTCCAACCAACTTTCACACAAATGTATTTCTATTGATGACACAAAACATGTCAGAATGTCATACAAACTCGACCCCCCATTTTGATTCTGCTAAGAAACATTTTTTACAACAATTTCACAAAACATTGAATTAATGTGTCATTATCAAAGCAACTAGAAAGCCAAAACAAATGGAATCGTGCTATGTATAATATCGTCGCAGAGCACATTTTACACAGAACATGTGTTGGTATACTTTCTTGCAATGCATCTGCGTTCTCATTTTTCGTATATAGTACATAAGGAACACACATAGCAGGTAGTTTAGTTTGTAAGATATAAATAATGTGTCAGAATTAAGTGGCGGATCAGTTTTCGACCAAATTTCGTAAATAAAAGAATTCCCAAATAACAATTGTGTTATTTTCTTAACTGACGCAACCGAACTTTTGTGCAGACAGAAGGAAAAGAATGGGGGGGGGGGGGGTTAAATACAAGTCGTAGGTACGCCCGAAAAAAAGCTTTTAACCTGTGGGGAGCGAAGGGTATCCAAATTTCGGCCACGCCCGAAATTAGCCTCGGTCTCGTTTTTGACTTTTGGAGAACATTTAAATATGAAGGACACCGATTTATAAGTTCGTACATTTTCGACATACAATTTTAATACACATAAGATTTTCATCAGTAATATTATTATTTCTAATTCAGTACAGTACCCTTCAAAAAATTTACTTTGTCTTGGAAAAATAATATTTAAAACTGGCGCGTATTTTATGTAGCCCAAAAAATCGCCAATTAAGAAAAAAGATAGCCCATTTGGCGAGAAGGAGCCCAATCTGCAACTCTTGCGAAGCCCAACTGCAAATGAAGTTTATAAGCTCAATTTAATTTAACGAATTTGTTTCTTTAGTTTGTTCGTTGTTTGGTTCGTTATCACATAATAAAAAAATATGAAATGAATTTTTGAAATATTTTTTTACAATCAATATTTGAAATCAATTAATATTCGGGAATTCAAAATTGAAAAATTATTAATAGTCACAAATAAACAAAGATCGAAAGTGCAATACATATTTGAAAATATTTGTAGATATTAATTGTGGAAGTATTTTAATGGTTTGTTGGAGGTCGAAGAGGTAAACGAGACCGAGGCTAATTTCGGGCGCGGCCGAAATTTGGATACCATTCGCTCCCCCGGGCTAAAAGTTTTTTCTGGCGTTCCTATGACTTGTGTTCAATTCTCCCCGCTTCCAGGCTTTTCCTTGAATTTTCACATAAGTGCCGGGCAAAGATTTATTGGGGGAAGCGGGGGACGTGGGTTTCTTAGAAGAACCAAAAACGAAGTGTGTGTGTGTGGGGGGGGGGGGGGGTTGTACGGCAACCCTATGAACGCATGGCCTTTCCTTGAATTTTTACGTATGTTTGTGGCATCAATTAAAACATATTTCTATGAGATTTGGTTGAAATTGGTGGACAAAGAACCTAATTTAGGGGTTGGGTTTATATGCCAGCCCCATGACCCCAATGGTCCGATTAATTTCATTTTTGCATATCTTTTGTAACATCAATCAAAATACATTTCCATGAGGTTCGGTTCAAATTTGTATGCAAATTAAAAAGTTTTTCTTAGTAAAATTGGATTTGGGGGAATAGGTTTGTATGGTAGCCCCATGACCACATAGTCCGACTCCATCTATTTATACATATGTTTTGTGTCATCAATAGAAACACATTTGTGTGAAGTTTAGTTGAAATTGGTGTATAAATAAAAAAAAAATTCTTAGAACTTAATTTGGGGAGCTAGGTTTGTATGACAGCCCCATGACCCCATTGTCCGATTTGGTCCATTTTTACATATGTTCCGTGCTATCACTAGAAACACATTTGCACGAAATTTGATTGCAATCGATGAGAAAATAAAAAAGTTTTTTTTAGATGAGCCTAATTTGGGGGACTAGGTTTGTATGGCAGCCCCACGACCCCATTGTGCGATTTGGTCGATTTTTACATAAGTTGTGTGTCAGCAATGAAAACACATTTGCATGGAATTTGATTGAAATTGGTGCATAAATAAAAAAGTTTTTCTAAGAAGAACCTAATTTTGGGGAGTAGGTTTGTATGGCAGCCCCACGACCCCCTTGTCGGATTTTACCGATTCAAACATACAAACTGCCTGCAACAAAAAGAAGGCTTTGTGCAAAATTTCAGCTCCATAGCTTTTAAACTGGCCGAGCAAAACGCGTCGCAACAGACAGACAGACGGACAGACGGACATCGTCCAATCAACTCAGCTCGTCACGCTGATCATATATATACATATTTTGGATGGTCGGAGATGCTTCCTTCAATGCGTTACAAACTTCATGACAAAGTTAATATACCCTTTTCGCTTAGTAAGCGAAGGGTATAAAATGCGTTTCATTTTCCAACGATTTTCCCGGTTTTCAATCGATGCAATAAAACTTATATGCAACTGTTTTTTGTGGTGTCACGAACATTTGATAAAAAAAACCCTAAATACCATAATTGGTAAAATAATATGCACAATAGAGTAGTCATTACGTGATTTGATATTGCAGAGTCTGGTGGAGAATTTTTTTTGTTGTTTCTTATGTTTTTTGGGGTGTTGAGCATCAAGCGTCAACAAACGATGGGCCTCGCATTTTGAAGAGCTCCTCAATACATCACCAACATCCCCCGCGGAGCTAGCTCTTGAGCAGTTAGCCGAACCAGGCCCTCCCGTTCTACCCCCAACAGTAGAGGAGGTGAGTCTTACCATACAGTCGCTCCAAAATAATAAAGCGCCCGGCGCTGACGAGACCCCAGCAGAACTGCTGAAGCATGGTGGAACGTGCCTGACCAACGCTGTACATGTGCTACTGCTGAAAATATGGAACGACGAGGTAATCCCCGAAGATTGGCGCAAAAGCATAATCTGCCCAATCCACAAAAAGGGTGACAAGCTGAAGTGTGAGAATTACAGAGGCATATCATTAGTTTGTACGGCCTATAAGATTTTATCAAAAATTCTTGAAAAGAGAATCAATCCGTACGCAGAACAAATCATTGGCGAGTATCAAGGCGGCTTCAGACCTGGTCGTTCAACGACCGATCAGCTTTACACAGTGAAGCTACTACTCCAAAAGTGCTGGGAATACAACATCGACGTATACCAAATCTTTGTCGACTTCAAGCAGGCATACGACAGTATCGATCGAAGTGTACTGTACAACATTATGCTGAATTTTGGTATACCGGCAAAGTTAGTGCGACTCACAAGGATGACGATGACTAATACCGTCTCGTCAAAGGGCAGAATCGACTCACTGACCTATTTGAAACTCGTACTGGACTCAAGCAGGACGACGGGCTGGCGCCGACGCTCTTCAACCTGGCTTTGGAGTATGTAATTCGAGCCATGAATATGGACAGCAGCGGAACGCTACTCATCAAGTCGACTCAATTAGTAGCGTACGCCGACGATATCAACATCATGTTTCGAAGGTTGGGTGATGCAGAAAGCCTCCTGCATAACGCCGCAAAGGAAGTTGGACTACATATCAACGAAAGCAAAACAAAGGCCATGTCGCAATCGAAAACAAGGACGCCAGCAAATTCAAGCATCACAGGGGGTGATGTAGACAACTTCAACTATCTGGGTTGTAACTTATCAAAGGACGCCAACGAAACCGACGAAATTAAGCGACGGATACAACTAGCCAATAAGACATATTTCTCGGTCCTCCCTATAATTAATTCGAAACTTGCGCACAGGAACACGAAGCTCCGCGTGTACAAAACGATCATCCGACCCGTGCTATGTTATGGCTGCGAAACATGGACCCTTACCCAAGCCTCCGAAATTTTGCTAGACCGATTCGAACGAAAGGTCCTTCGGCGAATTTTCGGGGCCGTTCGCGAGCGAGACCAATGGCGTATCCGATACAACCATGAGTTGTATCAATTGTACGATGAGCTGGAAGTATCGAAAATCGTGAAGCTTCAACGTCTGCAATGGGCGGGGCATGTACAACGGATGGACGACAATCGCATGCCAAAGAAAGTTATGAACGCACAACGAATTGACGGAGCGAGGTTGCGTGGACGACAGAGAGCTCGCTGGGAGAACTCCGTAGGTGAAGACGCCCACCAGCTGCTTGGCTTCCGAAACTGGAGGACACGGTCACGTTACCCCGCCAAGGCCCGACGTCGGGCTGATGATGATGGGCACCAATCGATTTTGACCCAGTTCCTCAACGAAATTTTGGTGGGAAGCTCCGGATTCGTGCTCAGCACCCCAAGGTTAACGCTGATATCAGTGATAATTTCAGTTAAGTGTAATTTTGAAAGTGGAATTATTCTTTTAAGCTCTTCCGACAATTAATTGGATACTTTTGGTTTGAGGAAGTTTCGTAAAATTTGAGATCTTAATTTAAATATTTTTTATGGTGATGAATCATATCTTGGGGTGGTGTAATTAAGTGGTAAAAGGAGCGCGACAAATTTGTTGAAAGAACGGATATCTTAATAAACCCTTGCGACAATTTACTAGAAAACGCACCACACGCTGGATGTTTAGCCAGGAAGTTAAATTGACGATGAAATTTAAATAGCAGCAAATTTTATTCGACAATTTTTTTTACTGGTTAGCGATTTTTGCAGGGAATACGTTGAATAGTAAAGTATGTTATACTCAAAATCGCTTTTAGCTCCTTGTCACTTTGCGAAGAAACTGCCTGTGGTAAAGCGGCAAGGCGGCAAGCAACAATTTCTGTTTTAGAAAAAGCATTAGTTTTAACCGACATACTTATGCAGACAAAAAGCAAACGATTGAAGAGCTCTCGATATGGTTTGAAAAGCAATGCTAACATTTGAAAAACAGTAAAATGTGCTTTTCTCAACCGAATTTACTGTATTTATCCACTTCAATCGGTTACGACGTTACGAGCGTGTGAATTGCATTTTATGCATTTGTTCAACAAACAGCATGACACGAATAGAACAACAATGTGTTTCCATACTTCAGTTTCCTTCTTTTATTCTGTCGAATTTATCTTCTCCACATTTCCCAGTATGTACGAGTATTATCTATTTTCTACTGCGGGTAGTGTTGTGTTTTAGCATTAATTACGCCTGAGCTACTAGAACAAAACTGGTTAAATAACAACTACTTAATCTTCTGTTGCATGAATTATTATACCTACGTGGTAAAATTACGTAATGGCCTTATTATTAGGACACACAGCAAAAAATACCGGGTATTCTATCAAGAGAATCCGATAGGATGAAAACGCAAAATTAATTCCGAGTAAACATCTTCAAAATAACACCGCCATCATGGGTTTTATTAGAAAAGAATCCGAACCGGACGAAAACCCCAAATTAAAACATTTTACTGACATATTGCAAACATTAACCAATTTGGTATTCTGTATTACACCTATCGGATCATAACCGTAGCATGCTCAATCGAGATACTATGCTGGGGCTAATTTCATCCGATTTTGGTATTTTGTATCCACCGATCGGAGTGAATTTGGTGGTAGAGCGATGTCACATGTTGTATTAATTACTGACTTCATCAGTTAGTCTGGTTGGCTTAGTAAGTGGGGTCCCGGTATCGAATCCCACGGTAGGTAGGTAAATTTATTATGCATTTTAGAACGTAAAGAGGTAAATGACAACCTATAGCGAGGTTATACAAATCTCTACATGTTCCTTCCCTGTGAAAATGGTGTTTTTTTATCCCAAAAATATCGAGAATTACTCCTTTGGTGTAATTGAAAGTATTCTTTTGATTTCAAATTATTACATCAAAAGGATAAAATCCTGTGGCGACATTCTGTAAGGCGACAGTTAAGCTACAGTCAGACCGTGCTATAGTTACTAGCTACTAGTGCATGCAAACAAGAAATCTCCACGGTGACGACGACGTCAACAACGAAACAATGTCATAAAAATGGGTGACTACGCGTTGTTACGACGTTCGTTACCGAGAGTGTGTGCAACTAGACGCGTGAATAGTCACCCTATCTACCTAGGAATTAGTTGTATGCGCGAAATTACCACGGTGACGACGCGACGTCGTAAACAATCAAAAAAGTGTTATGCAATTTTACTAGTAAATAGTCGAATGTATCTACTGTTCAATTATCATGTTCAATTATTCTACTGGGAAGTGAATATACACTACAATTATTTCTCGGTGGATTTCGAATTAACGGTTCAACGGATCGACACGAAATTCAGTGGGAATGTGTAGAATGGTAGGGTATTTGCTACGAATACCTTTGAAGTAGGAAAATGTTAACAGGGTGTCCTAAACGAGGTGCAAAAGTAGATAATAATCAGCAATAAATTTAGTATGAATGTATCGGGTGGTAGGGTATTTTTTACGAATACCTTTGAGAATCAGAAATGTTAACATGGTGTTCCAAACGAGGTGCAAAAGTAGATCATTTTATTTGTCATCGGAAAAGGGTGTATCTATATCGACATTAAATTCAGTGTAAATATGTCGAATGGTAGGTTATTTGCTACAAATACCTTTGAGATTGGGTAATGCTAACAGGGTGTCCTAAACGAGGTGCAAAAGCAGATAATAATCAGCAATAAATTTAGTATGAATGTATCGAGTGGTAGGGTATTTTTTACGAATACTTTTGAGAATAAGAAATGTTAACAGGGTAGCCTAAACGTTGTGCAAAAGTAGATTGTAATCGGCAATAAATTTAGTGTGAATATGTAAAATGATAGGGTATTTGCTACGAATACCTTTGAAGTTAGGAAATGTTATCAGGGTGTCCCAAAGGAGGTGCTAAAGTAGATAATTTTATTTGTCATCGGAAAAGGGTGTACCGGCTCGTATATCGGACATGAAACCGCAGGTTTTTCGAATTTTTGTATTGTGTTGTTAGCTATTGTTTGTTGGGTATGCTGATTATGACAACCACTTTTGCACCTCGTTTGAGAGACCCTGATAACCTTTCCCGACTACAAAGGTATTCGTAGCAAATATCCTACCATTCTACACATTCATACTAAATTTATTGCCGATTATTATCTACTTTTGCACCTCGTTTAGGACACCCTGTTCCAATTCCCAATCTCAAAGGTATATGTAGCAAATATCCTACCATTCTACATATTCACACTGAATTTCATGTCGATATACGAGCCGGTACACCCTTTTCCGATGACAAATAAAATAATCGACTTTCGCACCTCGTCTCGGACACCCTGTCAGGGGCGAACACAGGAATGTATTTCGGGGGAGATTTGTTTATGCAAGTGACCTTAACCAATAATCGTTTATACATATTCCAATTTTACAAATATTTAATTCAAAATATTTAAAGTTGATTTTCATCAAATAAATTTAAGTTCTTTTTTTTTTAAATACTCCCTTTAGGAAAGAACTGGTTTTGGTAACCGATTGTTAAATTTTTTAGACGGAATTACCTTATTGCAAATTAATTTAGTTTTTTTTACATCCATTTAGGTCATACAAAATGAAGACATGTTTAACCCATTTTTCAACGGTCACTATGTATCATATTCTTTTCAATTACTGTATTTCGCATTAATTAAAACATTAAAAAATAATAATATCAAAACTAATAAAATTAATTAATTAACTATTTTTGTTATTACACTTAAACGTAATTTTGAATGTCATATTTTTGATTAGTACTATAGTAACCAGGTGATAAACCTGTACTAGATGAGATTACAAAATGTGGTGAAGAATTTTTTGTTTTTGTTTCTTATGTTTTTTGGGGTGCTGAGCACCAATTTGGAGCTTCCCACCAAGACTTCGATGCGGAACAGGGTCGAAATCGCGAAAAACCCAAAATATTCGCTGTTTTTCCATTTTTTGCATCCTAACTCTGAAACTATTCATGTCTGCGAAATGTTTAGAGAGAACATGATTACGCGTCTAAACAGACATAAATATTATAAATCCGTTGAGCCGTATCACTACAATTAATAATTTAAGTTTACCATTTTTAACATAGTTCCGTATTATGAATTAAATTTTGAGAATGAAGGGTTTTTCATATTTGGTCGCAAAAGTTGCATTTCGTTCCGAAACAGGGTCAAAATCACAAAAACCGTAAAAAAATAACTATTGCGATACCGCATAACGCAATTTAAAGATGAATATCGCGTTGGACCCGCGATCATGTTTTCTCTTTTTTCTCTAACATGGTTATGAACAGGTTTTCGGATAAATGTACAGTTTTGAAGTTTTAAGCCAAAAAACTGAAAACTCCGAAAATTTTCGGGTTTTTTTTTGCGGTTTTGGCACTGTTTTGCAACGAAATTTCAAATTTCAAATTCAAGCTCAGCACCCTAACAAACAGACAAACCAAAAAAAAAATGTTTCTCCACCACATTTTGCAATCGGAAATTACATAGTCACTACACTATTGATCCTCAGTTTAAAAATCATCACTTTTTTATTATGTCCATATTAGTTATGGTGTGTCAATTTTGTTTAAAGTAATACTTTTGAAAGATCGGTTTCACAATTTCGGGGGGTGTTTCATCCCCCTAATCCCCCCCTTGGGTTCGCCCCTGCGCCCTGTTACAATTTCTTAATCTCAAAGACATTCTAGGCATTTTACACATTCATACTGAATTTCGTGTCGATCGGCTGAGCAGTTAATTCGAAATCCACCGAAAAATAATTGTAGTGTATATTCACTCGCTGGGTGGGTGCTAGTCGAATTGAACATGTCCTATTCCACTAGTATCTAGGAAATGTGTCTATTGACTAGCTACTAGTAAAATTGCACAACAGTTTGTTGATTGTTTACGAAGTCGTCACCGTAGTAATTTCTCGTTTGCAACTAACTCCTGTATATAGGGTGACTAGTTGCGCGTCTAGTTGCATCACACTTTCGGTGAAGACGTCGTAACAACGCATAGTCACTCATTTACATGACACCGTTTTCGTTGTTTATTACATGTCGTCGCCTATGGTGATTTCTCGAATGCAACTTTACTAGTACTAGTAGCTCGCCAAATGTGACTGTAGCTTTAACTGGCGGTAGTCATTTTGGAATCATCTATGGCGACAGTCGCCCAATGTATCCTATATGGCTGTCATTTTCAAGGCGACAGTCACTTTCATGAAAAATTCACGATAAGTTCAATACGAACTCTTGTTGAAACATCAATTCTGTGCCAACAGCACAATGTGACACTGCATAACCAATAAATTAACCCCCAAACCTTTCTTCAAAAAGTAAATTCCATCTAAAATACCAAAGCGACAGTGCAATGAAAGTGATATGTCTCGTCCTTTGGAATCATGTAAGGCGATCACTTTGTAAGGCGATATGTATATGGTTTTTGTGCTCGCTGTGCTTTGTGTGACAGAGAGAGATATATGTACATATGTGCTTTTGCATTATAGCACAGATGAGATATCTTTTAGAGCCATCATACACAGTGCATTCCCTACGCAAGGTACCGCCATGGATGAATTAGAATATTTGCTTGATTGTAGGGTACCGCAGCCAAAATGACCGTCCATCGTACGATCGATCCCAGGGTATATGATGGCTCTTAGCATTATCTGTATGTTTTTGAATGTGTGTATGCAATGACTGTATGTTTTTCTATCAAATAAGGTGCACAAGCGAACGGATTGAAAAGATATGTTTGTATATGGTTGGACAAAATGCATCTGCAATGTGTGTTTGCGCCAGGGAGTAGATATGGAGTAGACATAATGATGAAACTGCATGTAAAAACAACAACACTACATGGGACGAAAAATCTTGTCCATGGGCTCTCTCGTTCAGCGGTTCACGGTACACTTACGTCAAATGCGACCAGTTTTGCCGCACACAGCGACAAAATCGACTAGTTCAGCCACTCACATCAATACACACACCGACAAAGTCATCCGGTTCTGCTAGTTCTGTAGCACGCGCGCATTCTCTATTGTCAAATTCGGTAAACGCGGAAAACGATCCTCGCCGCGAATCTCGTTTGATTTAATTCGATTGCGCGAAATAGTTACGTTATTGACTACAACATTACGTTGCTCGGGTAATTTGTGGTTGTTAGGAGCTGTTTTATGTCATAAAATTCAAACGTAGTGTGTTATCGACGGGTTGTTTATGATTCACTCATCAATTAATGTACCGTTGTTTTCCTCTCCCATTAAACAAGCAAACTTGTCCCGTCTCATTTTACGTATGCCATCTCCTTCCTTATCTACTCCCTGGTTTGCGCATGTTAGGCTAATGGCTCGTTGGTGTGTTCATAATTTGAAGGAAGACGGTTGACGAAAAAATGTATCTTCAGGAGCGAAAATAATGTATGTTTTTTATGGCGGAGGAAGATGGACATCCACCGCTAATTTTGATAAGGAATGACCGCTAAATCCACAAAATGAAGAATGACCCCCCGTTTTTGTGAAGAAAATCAAGAATCGGCCTTGAGAGCACTTATTGTCCCCGAGGCATACGTCAGGATGATACGAGACATGTATGATGGAGCTACGACTAAGGTTAGATGCACAGCGGGTGAATCAGAAGAATTTCCGGTGAATGTCGGAGTACACCAGGGCAGTGTATTGAGTCCGTTGCTCTTCAACATCATCATGTGCTACTTATTAACACATATATCCGACGGCCTAGAAATATCTCTTCTTTTTGCCGATGATATAGTCCTCAGTAGCCCAAACATCGTTGCCTTGCAAGCTGCGCTTACAAAATGGTGTGACATTCTGGAGGAGCATGGACTGAGGGTAAGTATAACGAGACCGAGGCTAATTTTGGGCGCGGCCAAAATTTGAATACCCGTCACATTTGAATGAAACTGAAGCTCCTTTTGTGTTAACAATTTCTATCGCAGCCCAATAACGTGTTCCGATTCCATCTGTTCCTGGATACGTTGGGGTTAATCCAGGAACACACTTGGATGTATTTTGGTTAATATTCAAAAAGAAAAAATGTTGTTCTTACAAGAATCCAATATTTGGGGGTTGGTTTGTATGACAGCCCAATGACGTAATGTTCCGATTTCATCCATTCCTAAATATCTTTTGAAGCTTTACTAGCCTAAGGTGACCTGATTCCCGAAGGCCCAATGCAGTAAACATTCCGATATTCGGTTTTCAGGCAAACCCTCAATCGTACTATTTTATTATTTGTTATCATTCGCTTAATGTTATCAAAACAGCAAGATCCCGATGTGATCGCATTAAGCGGTGTCGATTGTATGTCACGAGGCTACCACCATGACGGATGCCATAAAACGACCACATATTCTCCATCCTTTCATAAGTGATATCTTCCTAAACGGAATACAGCAAGAATAGTAGCCTTTATTCTGGGAAATGTGTGGTGAACCTTGGGAAATCAAGGTTCCAGGGACGTAGCCAGAGGAGGGGTCCAGGAGTCCCTAACTTCCTGCAGTATTTATAATTTATTCATTCCTAAAACTCTGCCGAAATTAAGCTTGCAGTCAGATAAATTGTGTCATCTGGACGAAAGTAGTGACTACATATTAAACAATTTGAAACACATAAAAATCTGGTGACCCAAAATTGGGATCGTCTTTCATAATGGAAACTTCAACAAATTTCGTAAGAGCTCATACAGGCTACACAATTTGAAATAAAATATTTTTTTTTATTTCCCTGTAAGAATGAAGAATTTTTTTTTTTGAGCCGTGCGAAGGGAAGGCAAAAGCCGCATGACGCGGGCACCGAATACGCGATCGTACTTTCCATAGTTCCATAGTTGCTGCTTCGTGCATATATGTACCATGGCCCACGAGCCCTTCTATAATTGTACAGAAAAGAAGTCTTTGGCGTTGTAGACGCGGCACAATTAAGTAATCGTGCGTGCACTCGTGCTCGCCCAGCCTCGTCAAGCGATAAAATTGGATTCGACACAGGAACAGTGGGACAGGAGCAGCGCCCGCTCTAAGGGGGGGCAAGCCGGGCGGTCGCCCGGGGCGCCAAATTTTAGGGGCGGCTTTTTGGCTAACACTCGAATAAAAAAGGCAAAAAAAAGAAGGAAAAAGTCATTATCAATTTCGATACTAAATCGAAATTGATAATGACTTTTTCCAAAATAAAATAAGGCAGGAGGAGTTTTTTTAAGGTAGAGAAGCACATCAAATTCTTAATTAAAAAAGCGTTGAAGATGCACTTGTTTATCAACTGTATCATTTGTTCTCCTATGAAAGTTGTATTTTGAAGATACAAAGTCCTTGGGAAACGTTGCTGCACTTAGAATCTTAAAATACTGAACAGAAGTTGCGTAAATTATACATATGTGATGCTAGCACAGCCCTACTTCCGAAAAGCAAAGTGGATCAGTTTGCTCAGTTATTTGCTAATCAAATTCTCCCTTAAAAAAGAAACTCATTGGAGAACAATTACGTGATAATTTCGTTCTCCAGTTGAACATTTAGTACCACTTCTATGCATGATCCCTAGTTCTTACCAAAGGGGAGGGCCACCAAATTTTTAAATGGAGGATAAAATTAACGAAATTTACATATTGAGTTTTAAAGCGATACGTCGCAATTTTACTTCCGGAATTAGGGCCTAAAAAATTGTTTAGCCCAGTGAATCAGAGGAGAGCTCGTCCACTAAAAAAGGAGAAATTGATAGGAAATGAGAAATAATGAGTCACAGGTATAAAAGCGTAAAAAAACAAAGTCTCCTGCGAGAAACTTCATTCTTAGGTACAATTTTCATCACTATTTGGGGGATGGTACCACAGTTACACATTACCGGAGCCCAATAGCAGTCCCCAATTCATTTCCGGGCATGCTAATATCAGCATTTGGCTAGGTTCCCTCAATTTTACTAGCTCCTTCTTTACAGAAGTTCTTCTTCTTCATAGCAAGTCCGGGAGTGGTGGTGTCTTTCCAGTCCAATTTTTTTTCAACATCATGGTCCTAGTTCTATACATCATATAACTGTTGTCACCAAATTTATCCTTTTCAGACGAAATGGTGTTAAATTCCTTTAACTTCCCATAGAGAAAACTTCGTGTAACATATGCTTTATTCTAACGATAAAGCATGGCGGACAGCAAAAATGCTCTAAAGGATACATTTAATGTTTCCTTGTGTTATCGGCTCCTTTGCATCGACCAAATTCAGTTTTAAGTTAAAATACTTGTATTTCCTTATTGTCGATGAAGATGATTTATTTACCATATACGTATTTCGGCAGTTATTTGTTGCCATCTTCAGTGGATTTATGCAACATTTAATAATCCCAGAAGTCATGCAGAGTTAAAACACAGAAAATGTGGGCATTTTGGTGGCGAAATATAGTTGCTTATTCGATTTTATGTGGAACAATACAGCAGTAAGCGTCGTCTTGAGAATCATGGCCGTAGCTTGGAAGAAGATTGTAGGTCATGTAGTAGAGCTTGAACACCCCCCTCAGCACCCGATGATAACGGTACATTTACGTTATCATCGGGTGCTGAGGGGGTGTTCAAGCTCTACTACATGCCCTACAATCTTCTTTCAAGCTACGACCATGATTTTCAAGACGACGCAATTAAGAAAATAACCCATGGACGTTGAAACCAGTGAAGAAATTCGGCTAATTAAAGCTTATCGGCTGGGCAGTGTCCAAGGAAGTTGTGGAGAAATACTCTTCTACTTCAACGACATACATACTATATCTAGTATCAATCTGACAGGTACAGGGGCGGCAATTTCTCCTCTCGCCCGGGGCGGCGTAAGTGCTAGAGCGGGCGCTGGACAGGAGGCATATTATGCATTGGGGCAGCGCCGAAACTAGTGTCTACAATTAACAACAAGATTCTAATAATGTCATAATTTCTGATATCCAGCTAAATCCTGCCTACGTCCTTGCAACGTTATGTTGGTACTAAACAGGACCCAGAAAAGATCCCTCAACTTCTAAATGTTCTCATAGACAAAACATCATCAGCATGCGAAGTGCAAATGTATGTTTTAAGACGCAAAGTTATAACAGGCATGGGAGAAGTGTAGCCAGGATCTCGTTTTCAGTGTTCGAAACTGCAGTCTCAGCAGCATTGTTGAGATGATGATGGCCCTTTCCCTATCTCTGACTATCCGTAACCCTGAGACAAAAATCATGAAGCTGTTTATTTGAAGTACGAAAATTACACCTCCTTGTACCTACCTATTTAAAAGTTTCGTTTTGTTTATTACAATAGATAAATTAATACCTCATTGCGTAGAGAATTCTTAAGCGGATGGCGACGCTCTGGGGATTTATCGCTACTTTATTGGATTTGGTCAACAAATAGGGGGAATCCTTGCAGAGTCCTTTAGTTTGAAGTTTCTTTTTCCTAAAGAGGTTGATAGGGGAATCGGATGAAGTACAGTAATTTTTCCATCGTTTTGTGAAAAATTTAAATCGCATCTTTACATGGCTGTTACTTCTGAGTATTGGCAGCTATAGATGCTTGGGATTTTCACCTAATACGGGCAGTGCGGTCCTCTATACATGGCTATTAAATTTCAAAATTTTACGCTTCAAAATTTCCGAATTAGGGACAATTTTCGATTAAATCGATTGAACTCCAGAACGCAGATAAGTAGGACCTTGAAATTTGGAGACAATGTGAGCGGTGAGCGCCAAGTATAGCTCTACAGCTACAAGTGTGAGCTAGAGCCTTGAAATGTTCACAAGTCTGCCAATTTCCAAATTTATTGGACACATTTTATAGAGTTTTCGATTAGAAAAGTCGAAAGTGCGATTTGGGCAGCTGTAACTGTCGAACGCAGATATGCGACCCTAAAATATGCAGAAATGTAAGTAAATGTAATCCCCAGGTTGTGGAGCTACCTGGCGCTTACATATAGGTACATTAAATTTCAGAACGATTGACCAAAGAGTTTCGAAATTATCGAAAATGAATGTTTGCCACATGAAAGTGCGATTATCCTGCTAGTAACACCTAACAGACTGACTACAGGCCTCACCGAGTAGGTTTTTATGAAGTCATTCAGGCTTCATTGGTGTGGCGTTGGGAATGCTGTACATTACCTAATGCTGTACGACAGGTCAAAATGCTTTAGGTATTGTACAGCAAAATGGTGTACGTCTGGCCACACATTTGGGTGAAGTTTGGTTGATTGATTCACAAAGAAAAAAGTTGTTAATGCAAGAACCTAATTTCCAGCGGTTGGTTTGTATGAGAGCCCTATGACGTAGTGTTCCGATTTCATCGGTTCCTAGATCTGTTTGGTGGCTTTACTAAGAACACATTTGCGCATAGTTTGGTTAAGATTGGTTCATTAAGAAAAAAGTTTTATTAGAAGAATCTAATTTCCAGGGGTTGGTTTGTATGACAGCCCTATGACGTAGTGTTCCGATTTCATCTGTTCCTAGATATTTTCTGAGGCTTTACATTTGGATGAAGTTTGGTTACGGTCGGCTTTAAAAGGAAAAAGTTTTTCTTAGAAAAACTTAATTTTCAATGGTTCGTTTGTATGGCAGCCCTATGACGTAATGTTCCAATTTCATCGGTTTCTAGATATGTTTTGAGGCTATACTAGGAACACACTTGGGTGAAATTTGGTTAAGATTGGTGCATAAAGAAAAAAGTTTTTCTTAGAAAACCCTAATTTTCAGGGGCAGCCCCATGACCCCATGGTCCGATTCCATTCGTTCCGACATATATACAGCGTACACTAAAAAGAAACTTGCATACAAATTTTCAGCTCGATAGCTTCAAAACTGAGAGACTAGTTTGCGTTGCAACAGACGGACAGACAGACAGACAGACAGACGGACATGGCTCAATCGATTTCTCTCGTCACGCTTATCAATAATATATATACTTTATATCGTCGGAGGTGCTTCCTTCTGTGCGTTGCAAACTTCATGACAAAGTTAATATACCCTTTCACATAGTGACGGGTATAACAAAGACTGAGTTCTTATGCTGCCAATTCTCAGACCCAAATGCACCGATACCAGAAATGTACGTCAAAGGAGAGCAGCTTAAGTCTTGTACCAAGTTCAAGTACCTTGGCTCGATGGTGAACAGCGGAGCTACATGCGATGATGACATCAAACATCGCACAAAGGTTGGGTGGATGAGGTGGCGAGAAAACTCAGGAGTTTTCTGCGATAAGAAAATGCCACTGAAGCTAAAGGGCCAGTTGTACAAAACGGTTGTACGTCCCGCACTCATGTATGGATCAGAATGCTGGACCATGTATGAAGGTTACGCGAAACAAATGACAGCGACTGAAATGAAAATGTTACGCATGTCAGTTGGTGTAACGAAAAGGGACCACATCAAGAGTAGCTACATCCGAGGCAGCTTGTCCATAGACCAACCAATCACCGAAAAGCTCGAAGACCGACGAATGGATTGGTATTGCCATGTTCAAAGGCGTCCGCCTGAGAACCCCGCAAAGAGAGCGATATCAATGGAAGTTCCACTTGATGGACCCAAGGCCAGGGGCAGACCGAAGAACACCTGGATGTGTCAAATGAAAAAGCAACAACAACGCATTGGTCTCGGCGATGACACGATCCATGATAGAGCTGTAGAAATATGCTGAGAAATTATCGCCAAAACGGGCGATGTGCCTACACCGCAGGTCGAGCAACGCGGAACCATGGAGCGGTATAAAGAACGAGGCAAGGAAGAAGAAGAAAGGCCATACTGACCAATCTTTGTGCAAAGGTTCATATCGTTCCCTATAACGGTTTAGAAAAACGGAGTTCGAAAAGGAAGCTTAACTTTAAACGCCAATAACTTTTTTACCGTTACTCGAAACTGGAAAATTTTAGCTGATATGAGATGTACTCGCTTAGATCTTTGATTTAAATACCCATACCTCAATCTCCGATAAAAACTAAAAAAGTCGACTTTTATCAAACGTTCGGGACACTCTGTTATCTGCTTCCTACCAACTTCTAAGGTATTTGTGCCAAAGACTAGGCGTGTTTTATTGTGCTCGGGTGTAGGTTAGTTTAGGGTAACTACATGGGGTTACAATAACAACATAACCCAGATAAACCCAGTAATGTATCGAGGGTACGTACTCTGACCAAAGTTAACCCGGAAGAATTGTTACAGATGTGACAACCAGAGGCGCTCTAACACGAAAAAGCATGAGCTAATACCAAAACCATTGGTTAAATGTTCATTGTTGTTTTTGTAAGACATGTTAATTTACTGGTTATTTATTTATCACAACTTTGAACCTTCAGCTTTTTACAAAGTTCATGGTTGGTGCAATAGATCTAAACAGCTTTTAACCCAAATCGTTTTTTTGTGCTAATATACCCTAACCTGCATCTTTTTGCAAAAAAACACGCTTACTGTAACCATTCTACACATTCCTACCAAATTTCATGACAATCGGTTGAGCCGTTCGCGAGTTATTTAGTGAACAGACGGACAGACGGACGGCCGGGCAAAATCGATTTCATAAGGGTCTTTAAAAAAAAAACTTATAAAAAACCCTAAAAATGACAGGTGGGTCAGCTGCCATTTTTTTTATATGGATTTCGTCACCTAAAACTATAGGGGTTGACTCGAAAAAACTTACTTTTTGTATGTTCATTATTGGATATGAAGACTCAGTGGCGAGGCGTCCATATAAGCCGATTCCTCGCGGCTTCCCTTTGCTACTTCTCAACATAACCTGTTTACAGTCCAACTACAGTAAGTAGAAAGAACTGTGTTTACTGTAACATTTTCTCTAGTTAGTATTTTTACATATTTCAAATTATTTTGGATGTTTTTCATACTGTTAAGGGCTGAATTAAGATTGAGAGTGAAATTTTTCGCCTGTGGATTTTATCAATAAAAATGGATACTTACTTTCGTGGAATATGTCACCAGCGCCTGCTCTAGCAATTACGCCGCCCCGGGCGAGAGGACAAATTGCCGCCCCTTTGGTATACTAAACCAGGCAAATTGATGTGGATAGTACATGTTTTGTCGTTGTTGTAGAAGAGATTTTTAGTCTCAAATCGAGTAATTTTGGCAGCACTTGGTCGTTGTAACACCATTTCCACGATACACATACACACGAACAAATTGAAATTTTACAAATTTACTGTTATTTATTTTTCCTTAGCAAAAGTCAACAGTCTTAATATTTAACGTATATAAGGCCATACTGACCAATATTTGTGCAAAGTTTCATATCGATCCCTATAACGGTTTAGAAAAACGGAGGTTGAAAAGGAAGTTTAACTTTAAACGCCAATAACTTTTTTACCGTTACTCCAAACTGAAAAATCTTATCTGATATGAGATGTAATCGTTTAGATCTTTGATTTAAATACCCATACGTCAATCTCCGATAAAAACTAAAAAAGTCGACTTTTTTCAAACGTTCGGGACACCCTGTTATCTTCTTCCTACCAACTTCTAAGGTATTTGTGCCAAAGACTGTAACCATTCTACACATGCCTACCAAATTTCATGATAATCGGTTGAGCCGTTTGCGAGTTATTTAGTGAACAGACGGACAGACGGACAGACGGACGGACGGACGGACGGACAAAATCGATTTCATAAGGGTTTTTTGAAAAAATATTTTCTAAAAAACCCTAAAAATGATGAAACCCAAACATCCAAAAAAAGAGCTGACTTTTGATGCCGCACAAGTTATTACTTTGGTGGAGGGCTGCAATAATTATAACAAATTATGTAATTAACTATTTATATTATTTTTGCAATAAATTTGAATTTGAATTTCAAAAAAAAAAAAAATTGTTCTATGGCCTGACCGCATTACGCAGTAAAAAGTTAGACTTTTTTGCGCGTCAAATTTGGGGGGAGCGGGTGGCAAAGGGGTGAAATTATGATTTTTCGCCAATATCTTGTTAACTGTAATATTTACAGCAAAATGTTCTGAGGACCATTTAAACTACACAAAATTTCCTTTGTAATGATATATTATATCATATATGTACCTTCTCTTGGCAGATTATATACTAGACCTTAAAACATTTGGTGTATTTTAGATTTTTTGATAGTTACATTTGGCGCTCTAGCTCCTGAAGTAATTTAATTGGAGCCATGGTAATTGGGATAACTATTCCTAACAATATATAGCTGTCCCACACAGAGACTCAGGCTGCCCCGACAAAGCATACCCCTATGGTCTCTATTAACATTTAAAAAAAGACATGCCTGTAACTTTTCGCCGAATCACAGCAGGCGGGAAAAATTTTGGTAAACGTTAAGGCTAAGTCCCATTAGACCCTCCGCCAAATATTACTTCGATCGGATTAAAACAAAGGGTACCTCCCATACAAAATGACCGGAAAATTGCCTACGAGCAAAACTTTAATTTTGATTGACTTGTTCCCTTATTTCTTAATAAACTAGTGGCATTGAATTTGAATAATTTGTATGGGAGGTACCCTTTGTTTTAATCTGATCGAAGTAATATTTGGCGGAGGGTCTAATGGGACTTAGCCTTAACGTTTACCAAAATTATTCCCGCCTGTTTCGGCGAAAAGTTACAGGCATGTCTTTTTTTTAAATGTTAATAGAGACTATAGGGGTATGCTTTGTCGGGGCAGCCTGAGTCTCTGTGTGGGACAGCTATAAATATATAGCTATAAATAAATAACAATAGTTAGGAATAGTTATCCCAATTACCATGGCTCCAATTAAATTACTTCAGGAGCAAGAGCGCCAAATGTAACTATCAAAAAATCTAAAATACACCAAATGTTTTAAGGTCTAGTATATAATCTGCCAAGAGAAGGTATATGATGTAATATATCATTAGAAAGGAAATTTTGTGTAGTTTAAATCGTCCTCAGAATATTTTGCTGTAAATATTACAGTTAACAAGCTATTGGCGAAAAATCATAATCTCACCCCTTTGCCACCCCCTCCCCCCAAATGTGACGCGCAAAAAAGTGTAACTTTTTACTGCGTAATGCGGTCAGGCAATAGAACAATTTGGCATCAAAAGTCAGCTCTTTTTTTGGATGTTTGGGTCTAGAGCTAAAGTCACTATACTAACTTAAATTTTATACAAATTTACATGAAATGAGCCTTCATTCTCTAAGATGATAGACGACCAAGTCGGCTTTTTATATTTTCTAAGTCCGACAAGAGAGGGGATTATTGGAAGGAATTATTGCTCCTGAAGCGTCTTGAGACATTATTTGCATACATTGTCAATAAATCTGTCTTTCAAATAGTACAGGTTAAAACAGAACAGCTATGTGTATAAAAGTTTTGGACATAATGTTCAGCGCAGAGTCATATACGCGACCACGAACGCTAATTGCTCTTTACTAAGTCCTGGTGCATTCTTGATAAATACCGTGGATAACCCGTATAACGACATCGGTTATAACGATGTATCGGCTATAACGACGGAGTTCCTGTGTTTCAAGATTTTTGAAGCGCCTGCAGTGTAATGATGGATACATACACCCAGAAAAAAAATTACTTTTATTAAAGAAAAATTACATAGAACCTATGAAATTTCGGCTATGATTTGGAGCCTATGAAATAGCCTTTTTGGGACAATGATAGAAATATCATTGAAAATATAAAGTGAAAATTCGATTATAACAATGAGATTGTTCATCGATTCTATGTAAAAATTTCATTGGATTTTATTAAAAAAAAATAGAAAAGAAGATTTTTTTTTTATTTTTTTTTTATTTTAATTTTTTTTTTCTATTTATTTTTATTTCAAATTTTTATATTTTTTTTATTCATAAAAAACCTTATGCCGAAACTTGGATTCGAACCCGGTCCGCCTGCGTGCCAGTCCGTTCACATTGCCATGAGACTAGATGTGGAATGTTGTCAACGTTTCTAAAATCGTAACTACTTGATACGCGGTGCAATACAAAACTAAAATGTTTATACATAGAGGCTATGCAAAAAAATCATAGATTCCATGAAGTTGATTTACTAGATTCTAAGTAATTTGTTGCATTAGTTGTATGTCGGCTTTCTTTAATTCTATTACTACTGAAATTTTAAATTCTATGAAAGTGTATTTGATCCAATGGCATTTTTAATTATTTATATTCAAACTTCATACGTTTAAAGAAATTTTCTGTTTACTAGAAGTAAAGTAAAAACTTCATTGGTTTTAATACACGTTTTTTGCTGGGTGTAGCGACCATCGCTTCGCTTTAGCACCAATCGGTTATAACTGCGGAGTTTTTACGGCCCTGTCATTACGTACTTTTTCGTGAAAAGATGCAGTGTAAATTGAATTTAAAATGCACAAAATTCCTCGTCTGTAAAATAGAGGCTTTGTACAAGGTGGCAAGCGGGAACCTGATGGCTTTTAAAACATCGTAAAAGACCGAAAATTCATGCCGCAAGCAATTCAAGCATAATTATTTGATTCTTAGACATCTTTCCTCAATGGAAAATGCTACTTTTGTAGAAATCTAAACTCTTTTCATCGGATCAACTTAAATTGACTACCGAAGGACTACCAGGTAGGATAGTGGAGAGGAGTTAGCATTTCGTTGCTTTGTTGAAAGCGTTTCAGTTGGTAACCACATTCAGTTGGTTGGAAGATTGAGCACCGTACCGTCGCCGAGGCATTTGTTTTTCTAGTTGTCCTTCTTTGCGTCCTGCTTTTTTACTAGCATTGTCCTGTCAAACGACGATTTTTGGTGAATTTGTCCTGCTTTTTACGTAAAAAAATATACGAGCGTTACTTATGCATCTCGCTGAGGTACAAACGCACTTCAGGCACTGCTCCCAAATGTATCTCATGAGAAGGATAAGTGATATATCTGACGCTGAAATTCGGTTTTCCACGGTATTCAATGTGTGTGAACATAATGGAATTAACTTAAAAAAATATATGTTTGCCCCAAATTTGCCGTCCTAGGTAAATCCGCAAAAACAAATCAAAATGGTGGCTGTATGGGCAAGAAGTTTAACACAGGATATATTTTTAACGCTTTTACGTGTTCAGTCTTTATCCAACTAGTTATTTCTCATTTCTTATGATTTTGTCGGAGGTTCAATATTTATTTAGTGGATCTCCTATGATTCAACAGACTAAACAAAAATATTAGACCGCAACCACGCTGATCCGGGTTAGCAAAACTGCGCGCAAAAAATCAAAGTTGTGGAAAACACAGGCCTAGGAGGAGCAGAGATGATGGGGAGTTCAATTTTACCATGTGTTCGGTATGTTCGGTATTCGGTCAACTGCTGGCAGTGTGGTCGGGGTCGGGGGAATTCAAAGTACCGATTTTTAGAACATTTCGCTTTCAGTTCTTGAAAGAAGAATTTTCATTTTTTTTTTATTACCACTAGCGACACTTTCTGTATCATCCGTACAGGAATGTAGCCGAAATTATCTCCTTATGACTATGGATAGCTGAACAAGCCAGCCCTTCCCTTTGACAGGAATTAGAGATCATGCAAGCAAATCTTTAATTGTGATGAAAAGAAGAGGAACTAAATATTCAATTGGTAAACGAAATTACGACATCATTCTACAATAAGTTTCTTTATAAAGACGAACTTAATTAGCACATAACTGAGCTTCGGAGCCTAGCAAGGTTCTTGCATTTTTAAAACACAACTTTCAAATGAGAACTAATGATACAGTTGAAAAATTAAAAAATTGGCGTGTTTCTTAAATTAGAAATTGATGTGATTAGTAGGTAAATAGGTACTTCAACGAAACCTTATTTCTTATTTTATTTCGCCCCTTTTTATTTCATCTGTAGTCTCCATGGTTTCCTTTTCACAAAATCGAAGTATAAATTGATTTTTTTCTTTCAGCTTTTCCATTTTTTTATTCATTTTTTATCCGAAATGCCGCCCCTAAAATGTTGCGCCCCGGGCGACCGCCCGGCTTGCCCCCCCTTAGAGCGGGCGCTGTATGTCACAAACGGTGGGGAATTCCATAAGCTACAATCTGAGACCGGTGTATTATTTTCGAATCCCCGGTCACTTGACATTTCACGATGAAATAACCGGGGAATCTGGAAAAAATACATAAAATGGCCGAGAAAAATTATGGAACTGTTTTCGGATTGTAGCTTATGGAATTCCCCAGCATTCCCACATATTCCATGACAATAAGACTACATTTTCATTGAAAAAACCGCAGCGGCGAAATATTTCACTCTCGAGGTTAGTATACTAGGCTTTGCGAGTATGGCCAAATATTTAAAATGCTCCACAGTCAACTAAACATCCCCCACCTACAGAGTATTCCATGCAGAACAACATTACATGATATGAGTATCGGCACATAAATATTTGTAACATTCATTTGGTAGTGCAATCACAAACAAAAGAATAGCCAAAGACTAGACTTTTACACTACAGCAAAGGGGATTCCCCTGTCCCTTTTTCAATGGGAATCAGGGTTGCCGTTTTCAGATTTCTAAGTGTAACATTTATCTGATAAAATTGTAACATTTTTAGGTTGATTGTAACAAATTTGAAGATATTGTTGTTAATGAACAATTTTAGCATTAAATGTGCGCAAGTCCAAAGCGACGGATACAACTAGCTAATAAGTGTTACTTTGCGGTCCTCCAAATTATGAATTCGAAGCTGGTGCACAGGAACACGAAGCTCCACGTGTATAAAACCATCATCCGACCTGTGCTATGCTATGGCTGCGAGGCATGGACCCTAACCCAAAACTCTGAACACCTGTTGGACACATTCGAGCGAAAGGTTCTCCGAAGAATCTTCGGGGCCGTTCGTGAACGAGGTGAATGGCGCATCCGATACAACCTTGAGTTGTATCAGCTGTATGATGAGCTACAGGTGTCGAAGATCATAAAATTGCGGCGATTGCAATGGGCGGGTCATGTACAAAGAATGAACGACGATCGCATGCCCAAAAAGGTGATGAACGCGCAACGAGTGGACGGAGCCAGATTGCGTGGACGACCGAGAGCCCGATGGGAGCATTCTGTATGTGAGGACGCCCACCAGATGCTAGGATTTCGGAATTGGAGGACAAGGTCGCGTGACCGCGACAATTGGAGGTTTTCAATCCAGGCGGCCAAGGCCCGACGTCGGGCTATCGTGCCATAAAGAAGAAGAAGAAGAAGTCCAAATTGAATGGTTGCTTCACAAATAGCAGACAGTTATAAATTAAAATAAAGGATTTTGAAAATGTCTGACTTTCCGAAGATTTGATCTGTTCTGTTCCATAAACATTTTTGACGAAGTTGGTTTATAGGAGAAACGATATGTCAAAATATCCACAATTAGTTTAAACTCGAACCTACTATTTCATAACAGATTTAATCCAAAAATTATTGGTTACAAATCTCAATCAATTGATAATGACACTGCTCAGCGCAGAAGCTTAGTTTCCGAATGACTGAAGGAGCAGATAATTTCATAATGTTGGGCGCAAAACGAGATGCTCCCTTCAGTACATCAGACAATGCTTAATACGATATAATCGAACTTAATTAATATATATACTAGGTGGGCCAAAAGTAATCACTTTATTAGAAATCGCTGTAACTTTTTTTCCTTCTTTTTTTTCATATTTCCTAATTTCTGAAGTAAACAAACGTAGAATACGAACTGTCAAGCCATGAATCGGTTCACTCCTAAGGAACGCGGCCATATTCTGAAGAAAGCATTTCCAGGTCGGTTAATCTCTCATTTTGGTGATTTACACTGGCCGGCCAGATCACCCGATTTAACTGTTCCAGACTTCTTTTTATGGGGTTTTCTGAAGTCGGGGGTTTACGTCAACAAGCCTCAGACTCTTGAAGCCCTTAAGGAGAATATTCGCCAGGAATGCGAAAACCTGTCGCCCGATATTCTGGGAAGAGTGATGGAAAATGCCATAAAACGGGCCCGTATGGTAATCAACTGTGGCGGCGGCCACTTGGCCGATATCATTTTTGCGGCTTGATTCAATAAATTCTAAGGGATTAAATAATCGTATTTCATTAGAACAACCAAAGTTTTTTTATTAATACAGCAAAAGAACATCGGATGATTACTTTTGGCCCACCTTGTAGATATAATGAACAGAAATACATGCAGTAACATTATTATCTGTCCTTGAGCTATACTTATTCCGTTCAGAAAACATCTTCGATATTGCGTGTTGTACTCTAACCTACTGCAAAAACATAAATTTGGTAGCAAATACGCGGGTCAGTGGGATTGAATCCAAATACACCAGCACGCGCAACTCGCACCAACTTATGATGTGCTCTAAAATGGAGTCAGCAAAAAAATCCGGCAGCTAGCAAAAAAATGCACTCGCTAGTGTTTCCAGAAAAAGAATTAAATTTAATAAATTTGAATTAAATTATCACGTTCCCTTTTAAATGTTACTTTAATTTAAAGTGAAATTTCGTGCCCTTACATTCCAAACTTTGCCGAACATTTTGGCTACCGTAAATTTGTTGTTCAAATTTGTGTCAAGGTAGAATTCAATTCTTTTACTGAACTTACTCTAAGGCTTGGTGCAGTTTGCTGCTATAATTGAATGTTGAACATTGATTCTGAATCAAGAAGGGACCAACAAAAACGGGCGCTTGATCCATGGGTTTCAAAATCAAAACCTGACCTGGGCCAAATTTCTTCAGGATTGACGGGCGCAGGATAAAATTTGTAAAAATTCCTATAGACTTTTTTTTTCGAAATTTCAATCTGAGTCACTAACGACCTCATGATTATATACTCTAGAAATAGAATATTCATAAAATGCACTTCAAACAAATTTAGAAACTTTTGACAAGAAATTAAAACCCTGAAGTTTTGTGGATCGATCAACAACCACATTTTGCAAATTAATTTACTAAGAATTAAACACTCCAGAAATATCATTGAAAGTCAAAATTATTCGGCGGACAGTAATAAGTCTCGAACAAAAGTACACTAGACAACCGTCAGCTTCCTAAATAAATACATAATTAATTAATTAAATTGACGAGTTTCAAGAAATTTCATAGACTTTAGTTCAACTCATATTATTTTTTACAAACATTTCCATTTTTTACGCAATGTGCTGCTACATACTGTGTGTCTCCGATATGGCCGCGGGCAGTGGCGTATTTAGAAAATTCTCAAAGGGGGGGCACAGAGTACGGGGCTAATTTGTTACATAAAGTTTTGGTGTGGGGATACCCGAGAGCAGCTACATAGGAAAAACATTCACAAGACTGAGGGATCGTTGATCCTTGATCCTTGATTTAAGGCGAACTCAAGGAGACCTTAAGTTTTCAATAGACTTGAAATATAATATTTCAAGTTAGGTGGGTAGCTACCTTGACTTCAAGTGAGGTTTCAAGGTCTCCTGAATCTCTCGTGAATATAAGTGATTTCTATGAAAAAGTATCTCAAATGGCATTTATTTTAATTTCGGCATCCTTGACTAAAGGTCTCCTTGAGTTAAGGTATGTTTATAAATACGGGCCTGAGAGTCCTTTGCATTTCAGGTTTATTACACTAAAAGTTTAGTTTTCATGACAGATCTTAGAATAACACTCATTAACTGCTTTTGGCTTTCCCTGAACCATAATACGGAGGGCCTAAAAAAAGTTTGCGTAGTGTAGTTCGAAGGAGCCTGAAGCCAAAAAGGAATTTTACGAATATGTACTTAATTGGCTATGGAATTAATGTAATGACCAAAGAGACTCTTTCCATATGACAAAACGGATTCCAGACGGAACACTTTTCTTTGGAAGAGAAATTTCATACATCGTCCGAAATTCTGCCAAATTTCGGCCAAATTCCGCCAAAAAGTGGTTCTGCTTACTTTTGAAAGAAACACAGATGAAAAGCAGATACAACACATTTTGGCTGACATTGTGGTCTTGAATTCCATGGCAAGTTTAAGCGAATTTGAATGCAAAATTAGGATTAAAAATTGCACCAAAATTTTCAGCCGTGTAGGAACTATCCATGGCATAGAGCCGGGAAGTGATCAATCGATTAATTTAAATGAAGCAACAAAAGTAAGCAGGAAGGTATGATTGTTTGTGATTTCCATATGTACTACACTAGCTTCAAATCTATTGTATCTGCAATACATTTTAAAACGAGTCCTAGATGGTAAGCTGAAGCAACATGCTTTAACAAATCAATTGCGAAATAGAAATGAGAAGGAATGGCTACGATGATGTTTACTTCGTGAAAATTGAAGCATTGAAGAAAGTACCCCAGGCAGGGCACCACAGACACCGAACCGTAGGAACTCGAAAATGTATGCTAAAAAAGCTTTCCCACCAAAACACTTCGATTTTTAGCATTTTAACAGAAAGATAAGCATCTGTTTAAGGACCTTTACAGCAGCCCAACACGAATTTACGGCCAATTAAAATACACAAGCCCGATCGAAAAATCAGACCGATTGTTTTAAATATTTATCAATTCAACGGCTTCCAAGACATCGATACCGCAACAACATCTCCTCAACTTATATCAACATAAGATGGGGTCACTTCCCACATAACGAGACTTTCAATAGCAGAAGCAGTCCTTGTTTCCGAACAGATTCATGTCGAGATTGGGCAACGTTTCATGACCACCTCGTTGCCTCGACATAATCACAGCTTGTACTTATTTTCTGAGAGTTTTTGTTCTTGAAACCACGCGTCTATGAAAATAAACTCAACCCGTTCGAAAAATGGAAAAGGTTCATCAACGAGGATATCTGGCGAATTGAGAAGATGATGTGATGATAATGTTTCGCAAAAGATTTACAAAGTTTAATAATACAAACGCTTAAAATAAAAAGGGAACATTTGGTACTGCAATTTTTAGTATGGTGTGAAAAAAGTTTGATGTGCTCACAGGGGGGCACGTGCCCCCTGTGCCCCCCCTGTAAATACGCCACTGGCCGCGGGCCTCACAAAACTGGGCCGCCTGTGGCCCGCGGACCATAAGTTGGACATTCCTAGCTGAATAGATGGCTGATCATGCTCATCAGTGGCTGATCATGCTCATCAGTGGCTGATCATGCTCATCACAAAAATATTAAATTTGTTTGGAAAAATAATTGTTCATGTCACTTATAGTAGAAAAATATTCAAATGTAGTTGATCCCTCCACTCTTGCCGATTGTA
The DNA here is from genome assembly GCA_949715475.1 of Microchrysa polita. Taxonomy (NCBI): domain Eukaryota; kingdom Metazoa; phylum Arthropoda; class Insecta; order Diptera; family Stratiomyidae; genus Microchrysa; species Microchrysa polita. The sequence goes on from OX454415.1 coordinate 75,699,713, forward strand.
ACAAAATTGGTCGGTGTGTAACATTGTAACAAGAAATCGAAAATTGTAACAAAATGTTACAATTGTAACACGAGTGGCAACGCTGATGGGAATCGTGTGCGGTGTCTAATTGGAATCATTCCACTGCGCTGTGCCTGTGCATCCTCACCCGATACATACACATTTCCATAACAGCTCGTCGGTCAGCAGAGCAGAAGAAATAATCCGAAGAGAAGCCGGCTTGCTGAAGAGTCCAGTGGCACACATATTTCGCAATATGTACATAATGTATACTAAGATGCCCCGAATTGCTCACCATTGTCGGTGCTATGGATTGCCGCTTTCATTGAAAAGGTAAGGTAATGTTTAGAATATGGAGGCATTTAACCCTTCTGTCGGCACCTACTACAATATGCATATTATATACCCAATAGGTCTGGCTGGACCTACTGAGAAAATTTTTTTATTTTTTAGAAAAGGTGAAATTTTTATCGGTAGAATCATTCTATCAACTCCTTACTGCAATTTTTAAACAATAGAAGTATTAAAATCATTTTTGTAGATACACTAGCAACGTTTTTAAGTGAACATATTTTGAGGTGGTATTATTATAAACATGTTTTTCCCTTATTTTCATATCTCTTTGCGTCTCTATTTTCATGGCATATATCTACACCCAGAAAAAAAATTACTGTTATTAAAGAAAAATTACATAGAACCTATGAAATTTCGGCTATGATTTGGAGCCTATGAAATAGCCTTTTTGGGACAATGATAGAAATATCATTGAAAATATGAAGTGAAAATTCGATTATAACAATGAGATTGTTCATCGATTCTATATAAAAATTTCATTGGATTTTATTTAAAAAAAAAATAGAAAAGAATATTTTTTATTTTTTTTTTTTATTTTATTTTAATTTTTTTTTTTTTATTTTTTTTTTTCTATTTATTTTTATTTCAAATTTTTATATTTTTTTTATTGATAAAAAACCTTATGCCGAAACTTGGATTCGAACCCGGTCCGCCTGCGTGCCAGTCCGTTCACATTGCCATGAGACTAGATGTGGAATGTTGTCAACGTTTCTAAAATCGTAACTACTTGATACGCGGTGCAATACAAAACTAAAATGTTTATACATAGAGGCTATGCAAAAAAGTCATAGTTCTCATGAAGTTGATTTACTAGATTCTAAGTAATTTGTTGCATTAGTTGTATGTCGGCTTGCTTTAATTCTATTACTACTAAAATTTTAAATTCTATGAAAGTGTATTTGATCCAATGGCATTTTTAATTAATTATATTCAAACTTCATACGTTTAAAGAAATTTTCTGTTTACTAGAAGTAAAGTAAAAACTTCATTGGTTTTAATACACGTTTTTTGCTGGGTGTAGTAGAAAGTTTGTTCGCATTTTTCAATATCAATATCTTTGGGAAAATATTTGGCGCTTTGTTAGTAGATTTTACCTCGATATTAGTCTGCAGATTTAGGGAAGTAGGTTGAAAGAAATAGGGAATTTTCAAGCACAAAAATCATTTCATTCTAAATTTTTCGTAAATTTCTTGATCAAATCTATTTAGAAAACGTCTTTCTAAGTCTCTCGTACTTAGTCCTAACTATTACAAAGGAAAGAAACTGGTTTGAATTTCCTTGAATCAAATCTCAGTTGATTAGGTGATGTTATAAAACGTGATGAAATTAGGCATACTTATTTCCCGAGCTTCACGGCTTTTCAAAGAAGAATCTCAGAAATTTTTATCGTTTATAGTACAAATTGAATTTTAATGACATTCTTACATCATAAATAAGAGAATTTTAAGAGAATTCCGTATTTGCACCTTTTACCTCAAGAGAAGAATGGGGGGAAAAACTGTAGGTCTGGCCAGACATATTGGGTATCAAAAAGCACTATAAATTGAAAATCACCAAAAACATACTCAAAACTTCAACCGATTTTTTCAAATTTTTGCAAAATGCTTCTAAACATATTATTCTAGGATATCATGAAATATGAAGTCGCTACGATTTCATCTTCTATACTTTTATGACCAAAATATAGTGCCAAAGGTCTGGCCAGACCTTTGTGCCGACAGAAGGGTTAAATAGATTCTGCAACTGAGCAGTGTTCTGCATATTGCCGGTTATAGAGGGGTGCCTGGGCATCTAAAAAGATGATTCATATGGGAATCCCCGTAAGGGGGAGGAAAATGGTTGAAAGGCTCCGGCCGATTCCTATATTCTTTTCAGTTGTGGCATAACTGCGGACCCTTAGCTATGCAGGAGGAGCTTCATAGGGTGAGCGGTTCGGGCCAATTCCTATGTTTCTCTACGGGGCGTTACTTTCCCGCATTATCCGAGTAACCGCTGCGCCTGAGTGCTCTTTTAACCACTTCAGCGTCTCAGGTTACTAAATGTAATATGGTGACAAAAAACAAATAGTCAATCACCGAAGCAGCACCTCTGAGGCCTCTCCATGATGGACCTCTTTCGTTTTACGAATACTATCATGGTTAACCTTCATAGGACCGACCTCAAAAACTTACGTTAAGGACCAAGTGGGGTGCAGATGCACCCCAACGTTTTTTCATATAAAACTGCTAAAAAATGTATTATACATTAAACCAAATAGAAGAAAAAAACGAGACCGAGGCTAATTTTGGGCGCGGCCAAAATTTGAATACCCGTCACATTTGAATGAAACTGAAGCTCCTTTTGTGTTAACAATTTCTATCGCAGCCCAATAACGTGTTCCGATTCCATCTGTTCTTGGATACGTTGGGGTTAATCCAGGAACACACTTGGATGTATTTTGGTTAATATTCAAAAAGAAAAAAAGTTGTTCTTACAAGAATCCAATATTTGGGGGTTGGTTTGTATGACAGCCCAATGACGTAATGTTCCGATTTCATTCATTCCTAAATATCTTTTGAAGCTTTACTAGCCTAAGGTGACCTGATTCCCGAAGGCCCAATGCAGTAAACATTCCGATATTCGGTTTTCAGGCAAACCCTCAATCGTACTATTTTATTATTTGTTATCATTCGCTTAATGTTATCAAAACAGCAAGATCCCGATGTGATCGCATTAAGCGGTGTCGATTGTATGTCACGAGGCTACCACCATGACGGATGCCATAAAACGACCACATATTCTCCATCCTTTCATAAGTGATATCTTCCTAAACGGAATACAGCAAGAATAGTAGCCTTTATTCTGGGAAATGTGTGGTGAACCTTGGGAAATCAAGGTTCCAGGGACGTAGCCAGAGGAGGGGTCCAGGAGTCCCTAACTTCCTGCAGTATTTATAATTTATTCATTCCTAAAACTCTGCCGAAATTAAGCTTGCAGTCAGATAAATTGTGTCATCTGGACGAAAGTAGTGACTACATATTAAACAATTTGAAACACATAAAAATCTGGTGACCCAAAATTGGGATCGTCTTTCATAATGGAAACTTCAACAAATTTCGTAAGAGCTCATACAGGCTACACAATTTGAAATAAAATATTTTTTTTTATTTCCCTGTAAGAATGAAGAATTTTTTTTTTTGAGCCGTGCGAAGGGAAGGCAAAAGCCGCATGACGCGGGCACCGAATACGCGATCGTACTTTCCATAGTTCCATAGTTGCTGCTTCGTGCATATATGTACCATGGCCCACGAGCCCTTCTATAATTGTACAGAAAAGAAGTCTTTGGCGTTGTAGACGCGGCACAATTAAGTAATCGTGCGTGCACTCGTGCTCGCCCAGCCTCGTCAAGCGATAAAATTGGATTCGACACAGGAACAGTGGGACAGGAGGCATATTATGCATTGAGGCAGCGCCGAAACTAGTGTCTACAATTAACAACAAGATTCTAATAATGTCATAATTTCTGATATCCAGCTAAATCCTGCCTACGTCCTTGCAAGGTTCTGTTGGTACTAAACAGGACCCAGAAAAGATCCCTCAACTTCTAAATGTTCTCATAGACAAAACATCATCAGCATGCGAAGTGCAAATGTATGTTTTAAGACGCAAAGTTATAACAGGCATGGGAGAAGTGTAGCCAGGATCTCGTTTTCAGTGTTCGAAACTGCAGTCTCAGCAGCATTGTTGAGATGATGATGGCCCTTTCCCTATCTCTGACTATCCGTAACCCTGAGACAAAAATCATGAAGCTGTTTATTTGAAGTACGAAAATTACACCTCCTTGTACCTACCTATTTAAAAGTTTCGTTTTGTTTATTACAATAGATAAATTAATACCTCATTGCGTAGAGAATTCTTAAGCGGATGGCGACGCTCTGGGGATTTATCGCTACTTTATTGGATTTGGTCAACAAATAGGGGGAATCCTTGCAGAGTCCTTTAGTTTGAAGTTTCTTTTTCCTAAAGAGGTTGATAGGGAAATCGGATGAAGTACAGTAATTTTTCCATCGTTTTGTGAAAAATTTAAATCGCATCTTTACATGGCTGTTACTTCTGAGTATTGGCAGCTATAGATGCTTGGGATTTTCACCTAATACGGGCAGTGCGGTCCTCTATACATGGCTATTAAATTTCAAAATTTTACGCTCCAAAATTTCCGAATTAGGGACAATTTTCGATTAAATCGATTGAACTCCAGAACGCAGATAAGTAGGACCTTGAAATTTGGAGACAATGTGAGCGGTGAGCGCCAAGTATAGCTCTACAGCTACAAGTGTGAGCTAGAGCCTTGAAATGTTCACAAGTCTGCCAATTTCCAAATTTATTGGACACATTTTATAGAGTTTTCGATTAACAAGGCGAAAGTGCGATTTGGGCAGCTGTAACTGTCGAACGCAGATATGCGACCCTAAAATATGCAGAAATGTAAGTAAATGTAATCCCCAGGTTATGGAGCTACCTGGCGCTTACATATAGGTACATTAAATTTCAGAACGATTGACCAAAGAGTTTCGAAATTATCGAAAATGAATGTTTGCCACATGAAAGTGCGATTATCCTGCTAGTAACACCTAACAGACTGACTACAGGCCTCACCGAGTAGGTTTTTATGAAGTCATTCAGGCTTCATTGGTGTGGCGTTGGGAATGCTGTACATTACCTAATGCTGTACGACAGGTCAAAATGCTTTAGGTATTGTACAGCAAAATGGTGTACGTCTGGCCACACATTTGGGTGAAGTTTGGTTGATTGATTCACAAAGAAAAAAGTTGTTAATGCAAGAACCTAATTTCCAGCGGTTGGTTTGTATGAGAGCCCTATGACGTAGTGTTCCGATTTCATCGGTTCCTAGATCTGTTTGGTGGCTTTACTAAGAACACATTTGCGCATAGTTTGGTTAAGATTGGTTCATTAAGAAAAAAGTTTTATTAGAAGAATCTAATTTCCAGGGGTTGGTTTGTATGACAGCCCTATGACGTAGTGTTCCGATTTCATCTGTTCCTAGATATTTTCTGAGGCTTTACTAGGAACACATTTGGATGAAGTTTGGTTACGGTCGGCTTTAAAAGGAAAAAGTTTTTCTTAGAAAAACTTAATTTTCAATGGTTCGTTTGTATGGCAGCCCTATGACGTAATGTTCCAATTTCATCGGTTTCTAGATATGTTTTGAGGCTATACTAGGAACACACTTGGGTGAAATTTGGTTAAGATTGGTGCATAAAGAAAAAAGTTTTTCTTAGAAAACCCTAATTTTCAGGGGCAGCCCCATGACCCCATGGTCCGATTCCATTCGTTCCGACATATATACAGCGTACACCAAAACGAAACTTGCATACAAATTTTCAGCTCGATAGCTTCAAAACTGAGAGACTAGTTTGCGTTGCAACAGACGGACAGACAGACAGACAGACAGACGGACATGGCTCAATCGATTTCTCTCGTCACGCTTATCAATAATATATATACTTTATATCGTCGGAGGTGCTTCCTTCTGTGCGTTGCAAACTTCATGACAAAGTTAATATACCCTTTCACATAGTGACGGGTATAATAACTGAATATGTTTTTGATATATTTTATTCGAAACAATTGTTACAAATTGTATTTTCTTCTGAGTGCTCTGCACAAACGTGTTGATTACAACGAATACAACATTTCTTGGATTTTCTGTCCTTTCCTCTGCTGCATAAGTAGCATCTTCGTTGAGTTGCAATCGCGGAGCTCTGAAGCTGATTGCGTTAACCCAGTTCGGGTAGAACGGCTACCATATGCTGTTTTATTGTAGCTTGAATGGATGTGTCACTGTTGTATCTCCTAATGATAATTGGGCTGCAGCCGCACCCCAAGCAATGAAATGGTCTACAACCACCGTTAGGATACATAAATATTTTTTATGTTTTTTTTTAACAGAATTGTAAAGATATTTTGGAAACATATTCCCAAGGAGAAAAAATAGAAAATAATATTTTCGAAGCTATCTTTAAAAAAGTGTGTCTGGGGTGCAGCTGCACCCCGGTCGGTCCTATGAAGGTTAATCGATGGGGCGACAACCCATCCTTGAAAAAAATTCTACGTCAAGAAACTTGACAAATTGTCGGATGATGCCACGGTGGTTGCTTATACCACTGCCTTTGAGGAGAAGCTGACGCCCTTGCTAAATAACATCAGCAACGAAGGCGCCCTTGAGATCTGGAATACACTAAAGACACCATCAAAGGGGTCGCAGAGGAGGTTGTGGGCCACAAAGCCCGGAGACCCCGAAATTATTGGTTTGACGAGGAATGTCAAAATTCGGTAGATGCGAAAAACGAAGCATATCGCCAATGGACCGAGCACGCAACTAGAGTAAAAAAAACGAGACCGAGTTCTAATCGTGCGAATAGCACGTTGAGTGTATACCCTATACCCATGTACAGACCTAGAATGCGCGTAAGACCGAAAATAATCCATTTCATTTTTTTTAAGGGGGAAGGGGTTGATGGGTCGAATCTCGCACATGTTTAATATCTTATAACGGCATTCAGCAGCTATCATTTGCCATAAATTTGAAGTTTTTCGCGACATTCTATCGAAAGATATGGCGGAATATTGCTTTCTAGGGGATGTAGGGGTAGGGGTAGTCAGATATTCTCCACTTTCCACTAACTTCAAGCATATGTAACAATTAGGCAACGATAAAAATGTCAGGCCCCTAGCGATATCCTGTCGAAAAATATGGCCGAATTACACTATCATGGAGGGGTCATTTGTATGGGAGGTAGGGAAACCCTTGGTCCGATTTGGCCCATTTTCAATACAATCCAAGCTTTTCTCAAAACAATCATCTGACCAAAATTTCAAAACGCTAGCTTCATTATTTCGGGAGTTATCGTGCGAACTGACAGACACACGGACGGACAGACAGACAGACAGACAGACAGACAGACAGACAGACGGACGGACATGGCTTATTCGAATCAGGGACCGACCCTGATCATTTATATATATACTTTGCCATACCTTCGGTGGCTCCTTTGAGGTGTTACATAAATCGTCGTAACAAAAACAATATACCCTATACCATCTTATGGGTATAGGGTATAAAAAACAAATATGATGAGCTTCCACGATTTTCGAATAGGTAAATTAGGCGTAAGAAACGTAAGCATCTTGACGAGCAGTTGATGCAAATAAGCCAAAGACTATCTAGTAGGAACAGTAGACAAGCGTACAAGCTAATTAATTCAATTAAAAGTGGATACCAACCCAGGACTAGCTTCTGTAAGGATAAGGATGGCAATATCATTAGCTACACCGATAGCGTTAATAAACGCTGGGCCTCACATTTTGAAGAGCTCCCCAATGTTCAACCGAACAACCCCACACAAGAAGCTCCGGAGCTGATGGCTGAAACAGGCCCTCCCGTTCAACCCCTAACAGTAGAAGAAGTTGATCTCGCCATGCAAGCACTAAAACATAATAAAGCCCCGGGCGCTGACGAGATTCCAGCTGAACTGCTGAAGCATGGTGGGGAGAGCCTTGTTAAAGGTATACACACACTTATCGTTTAAGTATGGAACGACGAAATAATTCCGGAAGTTTGGCGTAAAAGTAACATTTGCCAATCCACAAAAAAGGGGATAGGTTGAAATGTGAGAACTACAGAGGCATCTCATTAGTTTGTACGACTTGTAAGATTTTATCTAAGATTCTAGAAAATAGAATTAATCCGTACGAAGAAGAAATAATTGGCGAGTACCAAGACGGCTTTAGAACCTGGTCGTTCGACGACAGATCAGCTTTTTACAGTGCTGGGAATACAACATCGACGTATACCAAATATTTGTCGACTTCAAGCAGGCATACGACAGTATCGATCGAAGCGTAGTATACAACATTTTGCTGCATTTTGGAATACCGGCTAAACTAGTGCGACTCATAAGGATGACGATGACTAATACCGTCTCGCAGGTCAGAGTTCAGAACAGACTCACTGACCTATTTGAAACTCGTACTGGACTCAAGCAAGGTGACGGGCTGGCGCCGACTCTCTTCAACCTGGCTCTGGAGTATGTGATCAATAAATCGACTCAACTAGTAGCCTAAGCCGACGACATCAACATCATGTCCCGAAGGTTGGGTGATGCAGAAAGTCTTCTGCATAATCTCAATAACGCCGCCAAAGAAGTTGGGCTACATATCAACGAGTCTAAAACCAAGGTCATGATGCAATCAAAAACTAGAACGCCAGTAAATTCAAGCATCACAGTGGGGACCTTAATATAGGGTATGTAGACAACTTCACTTACGTGGGTTGCAATTTGTCAAAGGACGCCAACGAAACAGATTAGATAAAGCGACGGATACAACTATAGCTAATAAGTGTTATTTTGCGGTCCTCCAAATTATGAATTCGAAGCTGGTGCACAGGAACACGAAGCTCCACGTGTATAAAACCATAATCCCACCTGTGCTATGCTATGGCTGCGAGGACCCTAACCCAAAACTCTTAACACCTGTTGGACACATTCGAGCGAAAGAAGAATAAATCTTCGGGGCCGTTCGTGAACGAGGTGCATGGCACATCCGGTACAACCTTGAGTTGTATCAGCTGTATGATGAGCTACAGGTGTCGAAGATCGTGAAATTGCAGCGACTGCAATGGGCGGGACATGTACAAAGGATGAACGACGATCGCATGCCCAAAAAGGTGATGAACGCGCAACGAGCGGACGGAGCCAGATTGCGTGGACGACCGAGACCCGATGGGAGCATTCTGTTTGTGAGGACGCCCACCAGATGCTAGGCTTTCGGAACTGGAGGACATGGTCGCGTGACCGCGACAATTGGAGGTTTTCAATCCAGGCGGCCAAGGCCCGACGTCGGGCTATCGTGCCATAAAGAAGAAGAAGATATGCGAAAGAAGATAGTTGCGTTTTGATTATCACGAGTTCTGGTGTGGGTGGAGATAGAGATAATACGCAAATGGAGTGTAGATCTGATTGATAGTTGTATGCTGAAAGGTATTGAACTACATATTACTATCTACGATATTTGAAGATGTAGGAAATTTAGAAAGGTAAGTTTTTGCTTGTTTGAATTTTTAATCAAAAATGTATTTAATTATAGTGTTTACTGGAGGGAGTGTGGTATAAAAGTGATTTATTGAAATTCAGTGTTCATGCAACAAGATTCTATAACTGTAATTTCTAGAAAGTAAGTGAGAGTACACAGTACATACATCTCCCTAACAGAGCTTAATATTTGAAATTATCGTCTAATAATAATTAAGGCAAAAAGTACAAATTAAATGATAAAAAATTCAAATTTTAAACTAACTTATTTTGATACTGAGAAGTAATTTTATTTTTAGCGTTACGTGCGCATTCTCTAAATCAGGGGTGTCAAACTCAAAACCTGGCGCGGGCCAAATAAGACTTTCCTCAGGTTTAGGTGGGCCGCAGGAAGAAAATTTAAAAAAATGTTATGTAATCGTATTACGAAAGTTGATTACAGAATATTACTTTTAAAATATAGTAGAGAGTCTGGATCATTATATCGGCTTCGGGACTATCCGCTAGGACTTCCTCCTTTCGAAAATGTACTTCAAGAACATTAAAAAATTAAGACAAGAAAGTAAACTTGAAAATATGATTGATCTTCATGTAACCACAATTGCATGATTTGCTCCAAATTTGATGATAAAAAATGTTTAGCACCAGTCAACCGAGGTCGCCTGAAATAACATTGGGAGGCAAAATAGTCAGAATAAATTAATTTTAGCAGAAAGGTTGCTAAAAGAGACAAAAAGTTGTTTGTGATATGGCTTTAAACAAACTCATGCGCTAATACAGCTTGATATTTAGGTATAGGTCTAAAAAACAGGCACTTGGGCTCTAATTATTATGTTGGAGTTTCACATCCAGGTGATTTAGTCACCAATTCCAATATTTCCGTAGTTTTTAAAGCTTTGCCATTTTTTAAAATAAATCTCAATTCATGGTCGGTAAAGCCAACCAATTTTTTATTAACTGCATTTCGGGACAGAACAGTTTCATGAAGAGTAGTATCGTCCTGTACTTAAAAGATGAGCTGTCTTATAAAATCAAATAACCAGCCTCAAATAATTGGTAGTACATATTTGGAGAAAAAATCCTAAAATAATATTACATAAGCCACTGACGAGTTTTAGTAACTTTGTAGACTTGAGTTCAACTTCTGAATTTGTTCACCTTACCCATTTCACCATTTTTGTGTTGATACAGATTGTGCTGCTTGAAATGAACGGGTATCTTCCTCAAGCGCTGCATTTTCGTCTAATTCGGTCTTTATCTGCTCGCTACTTTCGATCTCCCCATCCGGCTGACGGATTTGATCTAAATGTCGTTTGATGGTTCTTCCGTTGTGAGAAATTACGCAATTATAGTTACGCCGAACAAGTTTATTAGGGTTTTTAGAAATTTTTTTCAAAAAAACCCTTATGAAATCGATTTTGTCCGTCCGTCCGTCAGTCCGTCCGTCAGTCCGTCTGTCAGTCTGTCCGTCTGTTCACTAAATAACTCGCGAACGGCTCAACCGATTGTCATGAAATTTGGTAGGAATGTGTAGAATGGTTACAGTCTTTGGCACATATACTTTAGAAGTTGGTAGGAAGAAGACAACAGGGTGTCCCGAACGTTTGAAAAAGTCGACTTTTTTAGTTTTTATCGGAGATTGATGTATGGGTATTTAAATCAAAGATCAAAACGAGTACACCTCATATCAGTTAAAATTTTCCAGTTTCGAGTAACGGTGAATAAGTTATTGGCGTTTAAAATTAAACTTCCTTTTCGAGTTCCGTTTTTCTAAACCGTTATAGGGATCGATATGAAACTTTGCACAAAGATTGTTCGGTAGGGCCTTATATACGTTAAATATTAAGACTGTTGACTTTTGCAAAGGAAAAGTAAATAACAGTAAATTTGTAAAATTTCAATTTGTTCGTGTGTAGCCCCTCTTAGGTTTCCAAATATGAAAATTCTGCTAAGGGTTTTTAGAAAATGACATATAGAATATGTCTACGAATTTTCATTCGAATAACTGTATCCAAACCGGAAATATAGCCAAATAAGTATTTAGTAAGGGCCTTTCACAATGCAAGCCTCTTAAGCATTTCTTCAATGTATATCTTTTAACTTGATGAAACAATGAACATGAAATTTGGTGAAATGCATAGAATGGTAATAGTGTTTGCCACAACAATTTTTGAAGTTAGTAGAACCAAGTTAACAGGGTGTCCCTGAATAGCTGCAAAAGTACACTTGTTCAATACTCATAGGAAAGCTTGCGTTGGCTCTTATGACAGGAACACAATGGAATCATTTTATATAAGGTTGCTTTTCCTTGATTAAAAAACAGTAACAGTAGATTTACAGCTAATAATTCAGTTCATATACATATAAAGCCAAGCCATCCTTACGTTTGCCTGAGTTTCTTTTTGGTCAAAGGCCATCAGAAATCTTAAATCGAAAAATGCCTTTAGATTTGCCTTGGAGTACTTTTATATAAACTGGGTAAATAGTAAATCTATTTTTGGATTGGTCTAATTAAAGGTGGAACAAAATGAAAGGCACTAGCCTTTCATTCTGGAACGCGTTTATTTAGACCAATCCAAAAATAGATTTACAGGAAGCATTTCATTAATGTTGTGCACAATACTTATTTATTCCTTATAAAATATATGTACAAAAAATATTCACTATGCATTAAAATTCTAAAAAACCCTCGTATTGCGGGCGCAGCCCTCTGTACGCCGGTATTTTTTTTAATTTTTGCTGGTGTCCAGCTCGGTTTATTACGATTAGTTTAGTCACGTACATATATAAACCTTGCTACCAATTTCAAATTCAGTATTTCGTTTTCCTGACGTTTTTTTTTATATTTTGTTCCTGACTTCTTATGATTTTCTCTTTTACAAACGGCGGTTTTAGTAAACTAAATCAAGTTTTTAAATGTCTGCCAAACATTACTTCTGCGGGTGAACTACCAGTTGACATATGTTTTGGTAATCAATTAAAAATCGTGCTAAAATTATATCAAAATTGTCTGTCTGTTAATCACTTAAGATAGCATGAATGGATTTTTTACCATTTTCACATAGCTTTCCGCTTGCCCATTCGCGCTGGGCAGTGGCGTATTTACAGGGGGGCACAGAGGGCACGTGCCCCCCCTGTGAGCACATCAAACTTTTTTAACACCATACTAAAAATTGCAGTACCAAATGTTCCCTTTTTATTTTGATAGTTTCTACTAAACTTTGTAAATCTTTTTCGAAACGTTATCATCACATCATCTTCTCAATTCGCCAGATCTCCTTGTTGATCAACCCTTTCGTTTTTCAAACGGGTTGAGTTTATTTTTATAGACGCGTGGTTACAAGAACAAGAACTCTCAGAGAATAAGTACAAGCTATGTCAAGGCAACGAGGTGGTCTTGAAACGTTGCCCAATCTCGACATGAATCTGTTCGGAAACAAGAACTGCTATTGAAAGTCTCGTCATGTGTGAAGTGACCCCATCTTATGTTGATATAAGTTAAGGAGATGTTGTTGCGGTATCGATGTCTTGGAAGCCACTGAATTGATAAATATTTGAAACAATCGGTCTGATTTCTCGATCGCGCTTGTGTATTTTAATTTGGCCGTAAATTCGTGTTGGACTGCTGTAAAGGTCTTTATACCAGATGCTTCTCTTTCTGTTAAAATGCTAAAAATTGAAGTATTTTGGTGGGAAAGCATTTTTAGCATACATTTTCGAATTCCTACGGTTCGGTGTCTGTGGTGCCCTGCCTGGGGTACTTTCTTCAATGCTTCAATTTTCACGAAGTAAACATCATCGTAGCCATTCCTTCTCATTTCTAGTTCCTACACGGCTGAAAATTTTGGTGTGATTTTTATAAAAAAATATATTCATAAATTTCCATATAAAAGCTTTATCAAAAGAATAATTGAACTATATCAAAAGTATAAGTATTCTTGATAAAAATTTTACTCTTCAAAAGTATAAAATTGAGAAGCAAATTTATACAAACCGCTCGAAAAAATAAAAATTGTAAAACGAGTGCAGTCGGCTTCGAATCCACAATTCTGTGATTTGTAGACAAGCGCGCTGTTCACTGAACCAGACAGACTACAAGTCAATAGATTTCTAGGTTGAATGGGTTTCTTGCGTTGATAGTGTAGATTTGATAACATAGTAGGATTGATTCTACTCTTTTATGTTATAAAAACGTTCAATGCAATTTATTCTATCCCGAACGGGGTAAAATGTATAATATTAAAAGGGTATTTGGATACTTTTATTCTGTAGCGGTTATAATTAATATAATTTTTGAATAAACAAAAATTATAAGTTGAAAAGGGTTAAATTTGATTCAAGTTTTGGAATAGATAGGAGTTATACTATTTTATTTATAAAATTTACTCCCGGTTCACACCAAAATTTACAACCGTGTAGTATTCTGGATTGTACTTGTAAAATATTATTCGGCACTTCTTACGTTTTTACGGAATCTGTTACTAGATTTTTGACAAAACATACAAATGCCTCTTTTTCAGTAAATCCTAATTTTGCATTCAAATTCGCTTAAACTTGCCATGGAATTGAAGACCACAATGTCAGCCAAAATTTTTTGTATCAGCTTTTCATCTGTGTTTCTTTCAAAAGTAAGCGGAACCACTTTTTGGCGGAATTTGGACGAAATTTGGCAGAATTTCGGACGATGTATGAAATTTCTCTCCGTTTTGTCATGTGGAAACAGTCCCTTTGGTAATTGCATCAATTCCATAGCGAATTAAGTACATATTCGTAAAATTCCTTTTCGGCTTCAAGCTCCTTCGAACTACACTACGGAAACTTTTTTAAGGCCTCCGTACTTTGGTTCAGGAAAAGCCAAAAGCAGTTAATGAGTGTTATTCTAAGATCTGTCAGGAAAATTAAACTTTTGGTGTAATAAACCTGAAATGCAAAGGACTCTCAGGCCCATATTTATAAACATACCTTAACTCAAGGAGACCTTGAGTCAAGGATGCCGAAATTAAAATAATTTAATTTTCCATACTTTTTCATAGAAATCATTTATATTCACAAGTCAATGCATCCTTGATTTAAGGAGAAACTCAAGGAGTAGCTACCCACCTACCTTGAAATATTATATTTCAAGTCTATTGAAAACTTAAGGTCTTCTTGAGTTTCGCCTTAAATCAAGGATCAACGATCCCTAGTCTTGCCAATATTTTCCTATGTAGCTGTTCTCGGGTATCCCCACACCAAAACTTTATGAAACAAATTAGCCCCGTAGTCTGTGCCCCCCCCTTTGAGAAATTTCTAAATACGCCACTGTCGCTGGGTGTCCCGGAGCAGTAAGTATATGCCTAATGTGATTAGATTTTCATCCGAAGTGAATTGGGGCCCATTGTCGCTGACTAGAGTATCAACTAACCCATACCTACTTAAGGTTTCTCTCATCTTGTCGATCGTAAATTGGGCCGTCATTGTTTTTGTTTTAAAAACTTCAATCCACTTTGAATAAGAGTCTACTATCACTAGTAAATAGAATCCTTTCAAAGGACCAGCGTAATCTATGCAGGATTTGGTTGTGTCATCTGACATGGATGACAACCTTTTACTAGTGTCTCAATTTCATCATCAATTTTGGGCCACCAAACATTCGATACCTTAAAGCACAAAAATGCTAAGTCCATTTTTTTCGATTTTGAGATTTTTGCATCGTATTATTCCTTGTCAAGTCCTCCATCGAGTAGTTAATCTTGAAACAAAATTGACTCAGCTAAATGCAGGGAAATTAACATTTACAAGAAGCGCTATGTCCTAGGTTGATCCAAAAAAAAAGGCACAAAAGTGCTAAGTCCAGTTATAGTGCTATTTTGTGCTAAGTCCATACTTGCAACAATTAGGAAGTTAAATGTGTGGTAAAAACTGCCATAAAACGAATGTATATCATTATGAGATATAAATAGGAATAGCCAGGGTTGCTTGCCGATTCGAATAAGGCGGGTCTGTCTGCGGGATTGCAGGATAACTCTAGATGGGATGAATTGTCTGCAAAATGTTTACATTGGCAGATTCTTTCTTTGAATTGTATTGAAAGGGGTAAAAGCCAATTGATCGTCTACCTCCGACGCAAAGGTTCAAATGAGCACTGGCGTTCAATATAAGCCCTTACATTTAATGGTTTAATTTGAATTCTCTATTTTCTCTTCAGTCTGGCTGGTCTAGCGGCTAGTGCGCGCACCTTCGGTGCACAGGCTCATGAGTTCGAATCTCACCGTGTTCCATGGTGTTTTTCGAACTCACGAGCTTGTGACGGACTATGATCTCACTCAGATGTTAAACGAGTACCCATTTATGGGGATAAATAACACTGCTGAGCGTGATGCTGATCTCATTACCTCGACAAAAAGCAGAAAAGATCTTGGAAATAGGATGTCACTAACACATCCTGCGGCCTTAGTCCAATGCTGGATTGTCGCGCCTGTTATTTTATTTATTTTATTTTCTCTTCCAAATGAAACCTTCATAACATACATTGGGGCTTGTGTTAAATGCCAGCTTACATTGAATTTTGTGTAAGGCCTTCCTTCTCCGAAATCTACAGTTCAGCTTGAAACCTGGCATTCGCATGTTCAACGCATGGTGACGACATATTTTTATCATCTATACTCACCCACTGTGCTCCAAAAGATATACTTTTCAAAATGCCCGTTGAAAAGAGTTTGATCATACTACGGAAAAGTAATAATGGTTTTAGGCCAAAGAATTGCTTACTATGTCCACATAAAATGTTTGGAAGCTCTTTATCGTGCAACAAATCTTAGGGATTAGATGCGAAGGGCAGCTATTTATTTATTTATGATTTGATCGACATATTTCGAGAGTAAATCGGAGCTGACTTAAATAAAAGAATAATTTGAAAAAGATCTGCCAAGTTCAAAAAGTAAATGTATAACTATTGTCAGACGAACCTGGCAATGCTGGCCATCAAGCGAGCGATTGAGTAGTCGAGAGCAAGACCGTGTAGACGTGTGACCTTAGAGAGATTGTTCCTAATAAAATCCGTATACCGTAAAATATCGAGTTTCCCTGTTCCCTGAACATTAAGTGCCCTTTCGTTACCCATATGACAATATCAGAAGTGGGATACACTCAAAATGCCCAACAGTGCGATTTCCAAGTTATCTGTGCGTCAGCTGCGAAAAATTCTGGCCCAGCATGGGATGGAAACTCATGGACGAAAGACGGCGCTGGTAGATCGACTGAAGGAGCATGTCGGGACCGAAACGATAAACTTTTCGGACGGCAAGGAGGCAAGTGATGGACAGGAATCTCTGCGGAAGGAGGTACAGGCATTAACGCAACAAGTGACCAATTTGATGAAAATTGTGACCGAAATGGGTCGCCATCTTGGCCCAAGTTCGGCCGTTCCAACGACGAGTCCCATCGTTCAACCGGTTCATTTCGAAGCGGCCGATCATTCCACCCCGACAATGGACGAGGCGAATGTTAGTGAAGACAACAGAAGGGAACGAAACGAAACGAATTCTCTTCCCCTTCACCAAACGCAAAAACGACAAAAAATCAATCTGAGTGCGCCTACGACCGATGAAGGAGAACGAAACGAAACGAATTCTCTTTCTCGTAGCGACGCACACCGCCGACAACTAATCGATTTGAGTGCGCCTACGACGGAGGAAGGAGAACGAAACAAAACGAATTCTCTTTCTCGTAGCGAAGCGCACCGCCGACAACAAATCGATTTGAGTCCGCCGACCACTGATGAAGGTGAACGAAACGAAACGAATTCTCTCTGTCGTAACGAGGAGCGACGACGACAACAAATCGAGTTGAGTGCGTGTACGACCGATCGAGGAGAACGAAACGAAACGAATTCTCCTTTCCGAAACGAAACGCCAACACGACAACAACTCGATTTGAATGTGCATGCAATCGATAGAATAGAACGAAACGCCTCGAATTCTATTCTTTGCAATGAGACGGGAATGCGCGAACCATCCGGTACGACTACACGTGGAACCCATGGTCGGAAGAGACCACGCGAGTTTGATACTCTACATCAGTCTGGTGATAGCCAACCAACCGCACGCGCGAGACACTCTTTCAGTGTGGGTGACGTAGTCAGTGTGCTACCGACGTTCAACCCAGTGGATGAAATGTCATTGACAGCGAGACAGTTTGTGGTGCGGGTAGAACGTCTTGCTAGACTTTATCAATGGGAGGACGATTTGGTGCTTTTCGCGGTACAATCGAAACTAGACGGACCTGCGAAGCGATGGATTGATGGAATCGTGGAGGAGCACGAATCGTTCAAGGAACTGGCAGCCGCGATGATACGCGACTTTCCGGACAAACCATACGACGTGGATATTCACCAGCGAATGTTAAGTGAACAACGGTTGCCAATCGAATCTCCCGAACAGTATTTCTACCGAGCATGTTCGTTAGGACGACGAGGACAATTGGAGGATAAGGTCATTGTCCATTATATCCGACGCGGGCTGAAAATGCCAACATTACAAACGGCGATTGCTGGCACAGAATTTTCCAGTCCAGGCAATCTGCTGGACGCCATCCGCCGATTTGTAATTAATTCGCCACAGCGAGAATCGGATCCCCGGGGGTCATCTCAACAATCGAGACTATCAACGCCGCGTCATAATACAAGTGAATCGCGCGTGTGTTACAACTGCTTTGCTCGTGGACATCTGTCAATTGATTGTCCGAATCCGTCGCGGAAGATTCGCTGTGTTATCTGCCACCGTGTCGGGCACGATCAGAGTACGTGTGCAGAAAAACGTCATGTCACACCGAATTCGGGAAAAATTGACAATGTCACGTCGAACATTTTAATAAAAGAAGTGAATCTGAATGGGCGACAGATTCAGTGCATTGTGGACTCGAGACACATTTGCACGCAAAATTTGTCAGTTTGAAAGTTGTGAGCCAAAGAAACTAACCGGATTTGGAGGTGGCGGGTTCGAGTGCCTGTTTACGTGTCGCGCGACATTGGTGATTGACGAAATAACGATTGACTTGACGCCATATGTAGTTCGGGACGATTTAATAGACAAAGTTATGTTGTTGGGTTCCGAAGTGTTACTAGACAGCCGCCGCGTATGTGTAATAAAAAACGGACAAATTTCAATTCATGAAGATCTGACAAACGTTAGTGCGTGTTGTGCAAATACGCGTAATCTTTAGAAGTCTACGTTTCAGCGTAGACAAAGCCGTAGACAACGTATACAATGTATACAATGCATACAATGTAAATAATGAAGACCACTGTCACTTCTCATATCTTTTGAATTCACCTGACAATTTTGGTTGAGTTGAGAATTTTGAACATATTTTGAATTCAGTAAATGCTAAGTTCCAAGCATGTTAAAGATTCTCGACCAATTTAAGCTATTGAGCTTACATTTTTGCACAAATGCTACTTTTTGCTGCAGGTAGTTTGTAAGTTTGAATCGCTAATTCGGACAATGGGGTCATGCCCAAGTAACCATTCGTATGCTTTAAAGAATCACTGCACCCTTTAGCAATAATATTGTTATATATTTCTCGTCTATTCTAGGCGTTCCAGTGGGTTCGACAGATTTTCGCGTACACGACAATGAATAACACTCGCTTTACTGTAACACTATTTATTACAACCACACGGATATACACGGTTTACAATTTCTACTAATTACTTCACTAATTATTGACTCGACATTATTTATTCACGGCTAAAACTAGACTGACTCACTGCCTCTAGTCGACGCCCTTATATACCAATTTTCGATGTTCTGGAAACTTCGGCCTATAAGTTGTCTCGCTAGTGATACTAGCGCCATCTGGTGCCCAGTAGGGAATACAATTTAGGTTGGCGTAGCGCCATCTGTTGCCAATTTGGGTTGACGTATCCTAGACACCCAACAATATAGAAACATAAAATCAGTTTATCATGTGACATCGCTTAAAAAAGTGATGATCGCATGAATAATCCTTGGAACATTTTCAAGAAAGTTTTTAGCATCCTTATTGAATCAATTTAAAGATAGTGGTATAAAACTTCAATAACACTATCTCTAAAGAGTAAAACAGACCTCGCGATTCATTGGTCAATGGATTGCACACAATTTACCGCGCAATCTGAAATGTCAGTCACACTGCCCATACAACACAACACGACATAGCGACATATATTTTGTGGCAATTGAAGATCCATTGCTACTTTCGATGGAGAATGACTGCCACAACCACAGCATGAAGGATGACTACATTTTATGTCAAAAATTAGCAGCTGAAAACACATGATTTTTATGATTGTCCGAAAAATTGCATGGCAATATGTTCCACAAGTCCAATCCGAAAATTGAATCCGATGGTCGCATACACCTTCCAATTTATGTCGTAATCAAAAAATCTCTTCAACCGATCGAAGGGTGTGTGGTGCCAAATAGTCTCTCCCTAAATTATCACAAACACATGCAATATTCTCCCATAGCACAGTTTTGGCTTCATTTTAATAGTGTGACATTCGTATTGTCATCCGATAAAATGTTCCCATAGTTTTATAGAAGGAAGGACTTTGGATTTTTAAAAAATTGAAACTTATGAAGTGCTCTGGAAAACCAAGTTTCTTCAATGGAATTGTTTGAAGTCTTGCGTGAAATCAAACGTTTCTCCGCTTATTGACCTTTCTGTCAGCACCTACTACAATATGCATATTCTATACCCAATAGGTCTGGCTGGACCTACTGAGAAATTTTTTTTTATTTTTTAGAAAAAGTGAAATTTTTATCGTTAGAATCATTCTAACTATTCTTTATAAACCATTTATTAACAATAAAAGCACTAAAATCGTTTTTGTAGATATACTAGAAGCGTTTTTAAGTAGACATATTTTGAGGTGGTATTAGTACAAACATGTGTCTCCCTTATTTTTTTTATTTTTGCTTCTCTTTTGTCATTGCGTATCAGTACAGAAAGTTTTATCGAATTTTCCAATTTCAGTATCTTTGGGGAAATATTTGGCGCTTTGTCGGTAGATTTTATCCCGATATTAGTCTGTGAATCTGGAGATATAGATAGAAAGAAATAGGGAATTTTCAAGCGCAAAAATCATTCCATTCTAGATTTCACGTAAATATCTTAATTAAATCTATTTCGAAACACCATCGTAAGTCACTAATACTTAGTTCTTACCATTACAAAGGAAATAAAACCCGTTTGAATTTGCTAGAATCAAATCTCAGTTGATTAGGTGATGTTATAAGACGGAATAAAATTAGGCGTACACAATTTCCGAACTTCATGTCCTTCTAATGCAAAATCTCCGAAAATTTTATCGTTTATCGTACAAATTGAATTTTAATGACATCATCATAAACAGGATAATTTTAAGAGAATTTAATATTTTCACTTTTTACCTCAAGACGAAAATGGGGGGAAAACTATAGGTCTGGCCAGACCTATTGGGTATCAAAAAGCACTATAAATTGAAAATCATCAAAAACATACTCAAAACTTCAACCGATTTATTTAAATTTTTGAAAAATGCTTCTAAACATATTATTCTAGGATATCATGAAATATGAAGTCACTGCCATTTCATCTTCTATACTTTTTTGACCAAAATATAGTGCTAAAGGTCTGGCCAGACCTTTGTGCCGACAGAAGGGTTTCTGAACCAATTAATGTGATTTCTGAATGATGAATGTATGATTCAATCAACGTCAGCAATGCTGGCTATATGTGAGCGACGAGACGGGCAATGAATAGACATGGGTTCGACGCTAGCTGCGGAAATCTTGTTTTTGCATTTTTATTTCAAATGCATTCATCGACAGAAAATAATATAAGACAACAGCCCGATATAGCTTTAAAACTGAGGGACTAGTTTGCATTGCAACAGGCGGACGGACATAGCTCAATTGATTTCGTCACACTGATCAATATTCGGTTTTTTGTTTATCGATACAGATGTATGTACAGTAGAGCGTCGATTATCCGAACTAATGTCGACAAGGGTGGTTCGGATAAACGAAAGTTCGGTTAATCGAACTTCCATAGAAAAATTAGAAAATAGCCCAAATGTAAAATTAAGCCAAAAACTGAAAACGAGTAAAACGACTAGAACTGAACCAAAATAAAAAAATCGAGGTAATGGAGCGATACAGACGACAGGTTGCTTCCTTCAGACCATTGATTTTTCTATTTTTTCGATGTATTTCACAAGAAAAGAAGCTGAGTGCCCGGTTCGGTTAATCGAAAGTTCGGATAATCGGCGTTCGGATAATCGACGCTCAACTGTATATTAAAACATATATTAATTTGTTGTTCATATGTAGCTTATATTTTGATTCTTTCTTCCGGACGAGGACGACGATTCGGTACAATTGTGTAACATCTTCAGGTCATTTATTTTTTACAATTTTATTTAGCTGTTGAGTTTATGTAATTTTTGTATAATTAAGAACGAAAACAATAAAAATTATTACAAAATAAAATAAAGTAACATTTGCCAAAAATTACATAAGCCCAACAACAACTAAATAAAATTGTAAAAAATTAAGGTCCTGAAGATGCTACACAATTGTAGCGAAACGTGCGTCGTCCGGATGAAAAAATCAAAATATAAGCTACATATGAACAAGAAATTAATAGATGTTTTAAAACTGATCAATATAGTATGTATACTTTGTTACTAACTGTGCGGTGCAAAGTTAGTATACCCTTTCACCTAGTGAGGGGTATAAAAAGGAAATCGAAATAAAATTTCAGATTACAATTAAAAAGCAAAAAAATGTTCCCTCATGTTTTCAAACATTTTTATATAGTTTGTGTAAACGGATTTAACTTGTGATGGTTAGTTTGCAAAACGCTTAAATATCTACGTTGTATACACCGCTCGCGTAGACAAATGGTTAATTGTCTGCATACATACTCTACTCGTCGA
Source organism: Microchrysa polita (assembly GCA_949715475.1). NCBI lineage: Eukaryota > Metazoa > Arthropoda > Insecta > Diptera > Stratiomyidae > Microchrysa > Microchrysa polita. The sequence continues at coordinate 75,722,102 of OX454415.1, forward strand.
CAATGACGTAGATTACCTCGGTGTAGATTACTTGCACAACACTGCGTTAGTGTCGGGAACATTTCGGTGGGTGAGAAACGCGAGTTAGCAATGATTCTAAAACTGTGGGAAAAGTGCTTTTCAAATGATATTCGGATAATCGGCAGGTGTGAGTCACCACAGATGACAATTAAGCTAACCACAGATAAGCCAATTAATCTACCGCCATATAAGATCCCGTTTCCTAAACGCGAGATCGTCGAAAATACAATCCGACAAATGTTGTTAAAAGACATTATCCGTCCAAGTGTGTCAGAATTCGCGTCGCCCATGATCCTGGTCGCCAAATCCGATTGAACAGAACAGAACGATTAAAGAACCGTTCCGAGTGTCGATGAGCAAATGGCTCAACTCGCCGGTTACACGTACCTACTATACCACAGTGGACCTTATTTGCGGATATCATCAAATCCCGATTGCTGAGGAATGTAAACATTATACCGCCTTCACGACACATCAGGGCAAGTACGAATACAACACGATAACGTTCGGGCTGACTAATGCCCCATTCATCTTTCAGCGAAAGATGCGTGAAATCACGAACAAAATGACGCACCCAGTCATTGCCTTCGTCGATGAAATTATTATCCCGAGCAAAACTGTGGGAACCGGACTATCCGCTCTGGACGAATTCCTTTCGATACTCCACGAGACAGGAATGACCTTAAAAACGTCCAAGTGCCACTTTCTGGCAACCGAGGTGACATTCCTCGGTCATCGAATCTCGAGGGAAGGGATATCACCTGGCGATATCAAGACCGAAGCAATAAAAAAATTCCCGACCCCTGAAGGACAGGCTGACGTCCGACGATTTATCGGACTAACCAATTTTTTCCGGAAGTTCGTGCCAAATTACTCCACAATTGCGCTACCGCTGACCCAACTGCTGAAAACAAAGAATGCGAAACCATTCAGATGGGGAAACGAAGAACGACAAGCTTTTGAGACAATGAAGGAGATCCTGCAAGAGCCACCGGTCCTGGAATTTTATGATGTAAAACGGCAACACGAAGTTCACACGGATGCCAGCTCGATTGGCATTGCAGGAGTGCTGTTGCAGGAGACCGATCGTGGATGGAACCCGGTGTCATACTTTAGCCGGAAATTGTTCTGCGATTACAACCATAAGGAATTCAACGCCACTACGCCCGCGAGTCGCCAGATGGTGGCTCCGCCTCCAAGAATACGATTGCGAGTATCAACACCGAAGTGCCGAAAAGATGCAGCATATTGATGCCCTCAGCCGTGCACCAAGCGAAGAACCTATCACGCCAACGACTTGCGCCGATCGAATTTTCAAAGTCGAGATCAGCAACCATGATTTCCTGGTGATGATTCAATATCAGGATGAACGATTATCGCACATACGCCAAGTTCTGTCCGGGGAATTAGAATCGGAACAGGCTCCCCAAATTCGGAAAGAGTATGTGTTGGAAAGGAACCGGTTGTACCGACGTGTTAATGGAAATCTAAAGTTTGTGGTGCCAAAAGCAGTCAGATGGAGACTTGTACGAACCTTTCATGACGAAATGGGCCATTTCGCACTAGAATTTGAAAAATTTCAGTAAGTGTTACCAGTGGCTCCCAACGTGATGTTGCGTTGACGCAACGTTGGGAGTTTCTTGGTAAAAAAAAAATGTCAACGAAAATTTAAATTTTAAGCTTCTGTGTTGCAAAAAATTGTTGATTTATATGGCGAATAATAAATTTAGTGATAAAATCCTGAAACACTCACTATAGCGACATAGATGACATTTTGGGCGGGATTTTCGTACACCTTATCTAGTGGTTGGTCATGTCATATAGATAAGACGCACACTATTTTCTTTTCAATATAATGTAAAGCTTTCTGAAAATTTTGTGAATCTTCTCTATACGCAAAGGCTAACTATTAGATAAGATGTACGAGTAACTGACCATTTGTAATATAATGGAGGTCGGCCGTACTTTGCCGTTAGCGTCTGGTGGTAATTCATAGTAACTTTGTCCCGGATTTCGCTTGTTTTTGATAGTTTCTATTTCAGATTTGAACAGGCATATTACAATTTAGGTGCTTAAGTCAACAGGCAAAATACATAGAGGGGAACTGCTGAACATGTAGACTGCTATCCACAATTATCGCCGGGAAGTCTGTCTTACCACCTTTTAGCGATTCCGGATTCTTTCACTATTCCTTGTGACAAAAGTAAATAGTAAGTTGACTAGAAATAAATATGTTCTTGCGTCCAGTGCAAGAGAACAATTTACTACACAAAAGTTTAGCAAACATTTGCTTAGTAGCTCCGTTCTAACAAAACTGTCCTTAAAATGGAAAAGGTTTTTGATCCCATACTTGTTGACTTCAGACCATACCGTGGAGTGAAGATTGTACCAATAATTTCATAGACTTTTCAGGGTACATATACGTTCACTACAAAGGCCCGCTTTACCCACTGTAGAAATCCTTGAAATATTTTTGGAAATCTCGACACCATCATGAAATATGTATTTGGAAAATTGCTTTAGATCAACTGACAAGTGTATCCAACTGTCATTGTCCCGCAACTTCTTTTATCGTTTTCCTTTCTTCAATGAGACACATGTGACTCACAAAAGAGTACTGGATATGAATACCATGAGTCCCATGTGTCTCGTGGATAGTGAGGTATTTAGAACTCATTTTAAGATATTGCTGATGCGAAACCTGCGTTACATAGCAAGAAAATGTTTTGCTCTTTACGCGTTTGCCCCAGTGTTACTGTACCGGGAAACTCCCAACGTTGCGTGAACGCATCACCTATGTTTAACACATGCTCCTGCAGCAAGGACTAACCTTTTTCCAAAATCAAGTGGAATTAAATAATTAGCAATTGTTTTTCGAATAGAAAAAGCATTTGGATATTGATTTTAAGATATTTAAATATTTTTAAAATTATGACGAAAAATGTCCTAAAAAACATAGTATTACTTTCACTTATATCCTTAAGGACCCAATGGGTGCTTTGCTATAACAAATATGCAGAAATAGAGCCAAGAAATGTCCATTAAAAATTACATGATTCCTTTTCCATTTCAATTTAAATTTGGTGGTGTTTACATAGGTCAAACTTCGTGTTGCGTATATGCAACGCTGGGAAGAAATGGGTTAACACCTTTGCGAAGCAAACAGTGGTTCCATTTTTTTGTACAAAATTGGGAACAAATTTGGAATAATGGTTGACCATCCCCATAAATCCACGAACTTCCGACAAATTCGTAGGAACTGGTGCATTTAGGGCACTCGCAATATTTGTATCGTTCTTGCTCAGACCGTCTTTATCGATGCAATGACCTAAGTATGAAATTTTTGTTTGAAAAAATTTACATTTTTCAAGATTAAGTCGTAGCCCTACTGTTTGCGTTTGCATTTTTTTTAGAACTGCTTTTAGTGTGTTAATATGGGTTTGGAAATCTGGTCCCGTAATGACAATATCATCCATAAAATTAATGCAATTGGGTATTCCACGCAATATTTCTTCAATTGTTTTTTGAAAAATTGCTGCTGCCACTTTCACACCGAAAGGTAAGCGTTTGACTTTGAATAAGCCAATGTGTGTACTAAGAGTACATAAATTCTGCGATTCCTCATCGAGTTCGAGTTGATTATACGCGTTTGACAAGTCCGATTTGGAAAAAAGTTGACCACCCTGTAAAGAAGCGAAAATCTCTTCTATACGTGGAATTGGATATTTTATGTCTTCTCAAAATGTCTTCACACGTCCGTACCACGCTGACACTGATTCCTCGGGTCGTTTAACGGCGTTGTAGAATTGCAACCTCTCCTGATAAATAATTACTGGAGGCATATAATGTTGCTCCAAAAGTTTACACAGTTGCTCGTAACTCATGCTATTCGGCAATTTGGGGTCGCAAAGTGCTTTGAGCAAGGAATATGCATCTGCACCAATGGCTTTCAGCAATGTCGATCTCTTCCCCTTTTCATCCGTTAGGTCCAAATCCGCGAAATGAATCTCCAACCTTTCTTTCCATTCACTCCAGGAATGATTATCGGGCGAAAATTCCGCCACTACGGGTTGTTGGAAAAATGTCACTTTGTTCATCTCAACCGATGATGAACTTCCACTCGCAGATTTATTTTCGTTTTGGGCCATTTAAATAAATTCACCGATTTGCACAAAATGAGTATTAACTACCCACGACACGTTTTTGTTCACTACCTCGTCGCCAATATAGTGTTTACTGGACGGAGTTTGGTATAATAGTGATTTATTGAGATTCAATGTACTCGTACATACAACAAGATTCTAAAACTGTAATTTCTAGAAAGTAAGTGAGAGTTTACAGTACACTACATTAATGAAACAAGAAAAATGAAAATTAATTTGCTCGAGTTCAATCCTCTCTAAGTATTATCAACGCCATCTAGAAATATCATAGCCGCAGCTCAGCTGTACAATGACGTCATAGTTTAGCTCTTAAATTTTGGATTTACACGACCAAACAACAAAAACAAGCAAATGATCTAAAAAAAGCAAAAACAAAACAATGCAACATTGGCGAACATAACCACAAATTATAAGCTGATATTGACGTCTAAGATTCTACATTGCGGCCTTGATATATAGACGGCGTTGGTATTATTCATTATTTTTATGGTAATTTTTTAAAAAATATTTTTAAATTTGATGCCTGCAAATTTGAAACAGATGCAATACCTTCAAAATGCATTATCCAGAACATGGCAAGTTTTGACATTTCGGGCTTCCCTTGAGTGGTGAATCGCCACTGCTAGTTAGCGAAACAACTTTTGAATATCGACCATGCGACTTTGCAGTAATTTCGGGGCTCCGTGTCATTACAAAGGAAATGTTGTCAAAATTTCTATGCTTTTATCGCACTATTGCTATCACGTTAAATAGCTGAAGATATTTAAGTATTATAACGAATTTATGCCACAAATCAGTCCAGAGAATGCTGCGAAAAACTCTAAATGAATTATCAGTTCGGAATCTGTCCATTTGAGCCACTCCGCCGTTAGTGAAGCCTTTTCCTGCCGTGCGAATTGTTATTGTTTTTTCATATGATTTTAACTTAACTTTAAATACATAACTACATTTTTTCTTGCTACGATTATCTTGTAAGTATACAGGGTCTCCGGAAACTGCCGCATAAACGCAACGGTTTATGACTCCTCAATTGTTTTCCAGCAAAAAAGCTTTACGTAACATACCACCTGTTCTTAACCCCTTCGCTGCCACAGGCATTTGAAGATTTAAAAAAAATAATTTTCTTGTACGACTGAAAGCTCAATATCTCCACACTAAAGTCCGATTAGAGGTTTGGTTTTTACAGGGTTTCAAAGTCACATTTTTGTGATTTGACCCAAAAACAATCTATTTATCATCTCAATTTTCTCCAACTTCTGCTCTTGGATTCTTATGTTTTTTGGGGTGCTGAGCTTGAATCCGGAGCTTCCCACCAAAATTTCGTTGCGGAACAGGGCCAAAACCGCAAAAAAACGAAAATCTTCGAAGTTTTTCCGTTTTTTTTTTTTGGCTTATGACTTCGAAATATTACATTTCTCCGAAAAACTGCGTTAAGCGGTATCGCTACAATTGATAGTATTTTTTTGGGGGGTTTTTGCGATTTTGACCCATTTGTGGAACGAAATTTTGGTGGGAAGCTTCGAATTCGGGCTCAGCACGCCAAAATACTTAAAGAACAAGATTAATTCAACTTTTGTGGCCAAAAATGAACAACCGTTCAATCTCAAAATTTAATTCATAATATGAAACTATGTTAAAAATGGCAAATTTTAATTATCAATTGTAGTAATAGCGCTCAGCGCATTTAAAATATTTATGTTTCTTTGGACGCGTAATTATGTTCTCTCTAACATATTTATGAAGAGTTTTTCGAAGAAATGAACAGTTTCAGAGCCAAAAAATGGGAAAAACAAACATTCGACCAAAATTTCAAACTGCTAGCTTCATTATTTCGGGAGTTATCGTGCTAACAGACAGACACACGGACAGACAGACAGACAGACATGGCTTATTCGATTCAGGGACCGACCCTGATCATTTATATATATACTTTGCCATACCTCCGGTGGCTCCTTTGAGGTGTTACATAATATCGGCGTAACAATATACCCTATACCATCTTATGGGTATAGGGTATAATTAATGTTTGGCATGTATCTTCCCGTATGTTTTGCAATCATTTTCATATGTAGTAGAGACGCTATTCCAGGTTGATTGGGACCAGTGGCGAACCCACGTAGGGGTTTTGGGGTTCAAATCCCCTCCGAAATTGCTCGATGTAATATAAGATGCAAATCGGTTTTACAAAAGCAGGACGTTTCCGACAAAAATAGTTCTAACAGTTGGAAAATGATAAAATTGAGCAAGCAAACTCAGTATCACAGAGATGGTGCTGCGCTAGTACCACAAAAAATTGCTTTCAAATGTTTTTTTCCAATAGCTGGGATTGATACTGAGAGGAGTCTCTCAGTTTTTTTTTGTCAATTAAGGACAGATAGAGCCTACCTAGAAAGCTCAAGTCATGATAAAGTACTATGAATATGAAACTCTGGACACATTTTAATACAATCTATATTGAAACGCTACTGATGCTTAGTAACCGAACAATAAAAGAAATGATTGTGGGAGAATAACAATTTATTAACCCAAAATAGTTAACGAAAAAACCACAATTTTTCATGTGTAGGGTATAAATATTAGAGAGTTTTAGTATGTCGATGAAAATATAACGATAGCCCGAATAGGCTTTGACATTTTCTATGGAAAATTCGCTTGCCTGTCGTACGCAAAACAGTATTCCACAATTTTCCATGTCCCCCCTATGTCATGTAGGCATAGGCGTGAATTTGACTGACTATAAACAGCTGCAATTGTGGGTTCATGATATTTTACTTGTCAGCTATGCCTACTTGGAACATGCAAAATTGTGGTATACTATTTTGCGTACGGCACGCAAGCGAAGTTTTCATGGAAAATGTCACAGCCTATTCGAACTATCGTTATATTTTAACCGATATGCTAAAACTAACTATTAATTCAAATTCAAACTTCAACCTCTTTCATAAAACCCCTCCCGAAATATTTTTCTGCGCACGCCCCTGATTGGGACCGAACCCTATCCGGATTTTCGGATTGTCCGAATTTTCGAAATGCACTAATTGTCATCCTAGTGGATAGTATTTATAATACAATCCTTAAAAAATTGCCTTTTTATGGTTAAATAATAATTTCGCATTCGAAAAATGCATTTCCTTAAGCTTATAGAGCCGTACGCACAAACGAAATTTATAAAAAGAAATTGTGCTTAAGACGAATTTGAATTATCCAAATTCCGGATTTTCGATGGTTGGATTATCAGGGTCTTATCGTAGTTTGAGTAAATCGATTAAAAATGAGGCAAGTTGGAAATTAAAGAGTTGGATATAAATAAAAATGGAGCTACCCCATCTCGCTGCAAATCTCTTAATTATTTACATTGTGCCTATACACCGCTCGCGTAGACAAATGGTCAACTGTCTGCATACATACTCTACGCGTCGACAACGATGTAGATTACCTCGGAGTAGACTACTTGCACAACGCTGGGCACAAAAGTGTGGTTTGGGTGCGTATGAATTTTAATGCCGCACACACAGAGTCCATCCATGGATTCTTGGTTCTGTCAAACTCTGACAAATCTGAAAATGTTTCCCCTGCCTCCTATCTAGGGACGCGGGAGCGTCCCGCACGCCAAAGAAAAACGAAGAAATTTGAACAAATCAAAAGTGAGAAGCGACTAAGACTATGTTTACACGACGGAACAAGTACGGGTTTTCGGACCTCTGTAGCTCGGACCCTGGTTGGTCCTGAGTGTTCAAATTCGGTAAGGGTTGTCGTTCGCGCCGTCTTACGAAGTGTAGAAAATTTCAAGAAGATACAATGAAAAACACCGGAGATATAAGTGATTGAAAATCGCATTTTTTCAAAAATCTTGTTCTCGTTGTTCTCGTTGTTCTTGTTGTTCTTGTTGTTCATTGACAGGGCTACAGCCTTGCAGAGGGCATCTCGGGATTTGGTCTCTTTTCCCATTGATAGAGTCTGTCGTGAAGGTGTGCATAGGCTATCGTTTGCTTCGATCCGTGGAGTAGAAAAAAAGATACAGCGGAAAATGTGAAAAAATGCATATAGTTTCTCGCTTAAATCTTTTTATATGTTTTAAAGGAAGCATTTTGCAAAAGTCGGGGATAGGCCTGAAAAATGCCTAGAAAAAAATCGTATAGTTTTGTGCTTTGGCGGGACTGTTTCAAACAATCCCTCGTATATGCTCTCCAAAGTTTTCAGTTGTAGAGCGTCTGCAAGAGCGGCGGCAAGGGGTCAAAGTTCCTGTTTTGGTTCATTTCTTATACGAGTGCGTGCATATTACTATAATATTGGATGAATAAATGACATCCCGATGATCCTAAAGCTTTCAACAAACGGTAGCGGTTCACACAACACACACACCCCACACGAATTGAGAAGTTCTCCGTGGTGTACCGCGGCGGAAACTATTTCATACCTCCTGACACTTACCGCTACCGTTCTGCGCTGGTTTGGTGGAAGCTTAAATATGGCGCTGGGACACCAAATCGGTTTTGTCTAGACGGTGTATTCTGTTGTGTTCAAACCAGAGTTACGTGATGATGGCATGTGGAAAATCGATGTTTCAAGGAATTCTGATGAGTTAATTTTAACAAAATTTGGCATGTAGATTTATTCTTGTAATTCCACCCGGTTTGATCCTGTTGTGTTAGGCAAAAAGGTACTGTTAGTTATATAGTGAATTTCTTAGCTATCCCTGATTCCTGGTCATGAAACCACTTTATTATTGTAAAAGCAATGCTAGTCAGGACTCAACAGGTTTTCGGGACCTTCGATGAGGGATAAAAGGATATTTTCACATGTACATGTCTTTCTCTATGGTATGATATACATTTTATGTCATAACTAACGAGCGTAACGTAATGCAACGTAGCAACGACGATGAAGATCAAAAAGCCAAAAGCAGTAGATAGGGGTATTTTAAAAGGGAGAATGATGGAACCTGGATATAAGGACAGTCTTGGGTCTGTAGTAACGGGACTTGTATCTTAACCGTTTGGCGTTAATAGGCGCAATGTGGAACTTAGGAAATATGGATGTAATTTGAATCACATATTGAGTACACAGTGAGGCTTAATGGTTACATTAAAAATTAAGATTTAAGATTAGGATGAATGTGATAGAGATGAAGTAAAGATTTAGACTGAATTTATGGCTAAGGTTAAAGTCAAAATCAAGTTTAGGGTAAAGGATAGGCTTAAATTTATTGTTACGTCGCAGTTAACGTTATTCTTAGGGTTAAATGTAAGGATAGGGTTAAGGTTGAGTCTGAGTTTGAGGTTTAGGTATAGGCCAGGGTTATGGTCAATTAGGGTTATCATTAAGTTTAATGTGATGTATAAAGATACCAAGGTTAGCGAGGTTACTGGGGCTACCAAGGCCATCGGGGTTACCAAGCTTACTAAGGGTTTGCAAGATCACCAAAGTTGTCAAGTGTACTGTGGTTACTAAGATTACCAAGGCGAGCAAGGTTGCCAAGTGGACCAGGGAGACAAAGGTTAGCAAGGAGTTTATCATTCTTATAATTATTGTTCTCAAACAAATTCGTGACGATAGGGCAATGAATATAGTCTTAATAATTTATTTACGAATTTTGTAAATCGAAAGCTGCAAAAAGATATGATATCTCACAAAAACAACTGTGTTGTAAAAGGTGTTCGCCAAAGAAAAAGTCATCAGCCGCAAAAAGGATTGATATAAATACAATCCCGCCAAAATACTAGCATCTTGTCTCAATGATGGTGGTGGAGCAAAATTTTTTCAACGCTATTTGGCGGGAAGCTTGAATAAGGTTAATAACAGAATAAAATCAATGTTAAGAAATTTATGAAAGATCTTTTATCGCATAGAAAAAAAAACGAGTTCCATACGAAGGAAAGCAAAATAAGATTCTAAAACGCATTTTTATTTTCTATAAGACTGGAAGCTTCAAAATTAAATCTGATCAAGAAAAGAACATAGCAGCAAATAGTACCCTCGTTCAGCTCCCCGCCAATAAGCGTTTAAAAAAATTTTGCTCCACCACCATCATTGAGACAAGATGCTAGTATTTTGGCGGGATTGTATTTATATCAATCCTTTTTGCGGCTGATGACTTTTTCTTTGGCGAACACCTTTTACAACACAGTTGTTTTTAAGAGATACAAATTACCCCTCCATGATATTTTAATTCGTCCATAATATTCGCCATTCTGTGAAATAGACACTCATAAAGAAACCAGTTTCCAGCTTCTCACTTTTGATTTGTTCAAATTCCTTCGTTTTTCTTTGGCGGGCGGGACGCTCCCGCGTCCCTAGATGATCAGCATGACGAGATGAATCGATTGGGCGATGTCCGTCTGTCTGTCTGTCTGTCCGTCTGTCCGTCTGTCCGTCTGTTGCAGCGCGTTTTTCTCGGCCACTATAAAAGATACGGAGCTGAAATTTTCCACATGTGCTTCTTATTGTTGCAGGCTGTTTGTATGTTTGATTCACCCGAATTGGATCACTGGGTCATGGGGCTGCCATACAAACCTAGCTCCCCAATTTGAGTTCTTCTAAGAAAAACTTTTTTATTTGTGTACCAATTTCAACGAAATTTCACACAAATGTGTTTCTATAGATAACACAAAATATATGCAAGAATTGATCAAATTGGACCATGGGGCCATGAGGCTGCCATACAAACTTAACCCCCCAAATTAGGTTCTTCTATGAAAAACGTTTTTACTTGTTCACCAATTTCAAACAAATTTCACTCAAATGTATTTCTATTGGTGACACAAAACACATGTAAGAATGGATAAAATCGGAGCATGGGGTCATGGGGCTGCCATACAAATCCAACCCCCCAAATTAGGTTCTTCTAAGAAAAACTTTTTTATTTGTGCACCAATTTCCACAAAATTACACACAAACGTGTTTCTCTTGATGACACAAAACATATCTAAGAATTGATCAAATCTGACCATGGGATCATGGGGTGGCCATACAAACCCATACCCCATTTTGGTTCTTCTAAGAAACATTTGTTGCACCAATTTCACAAAACTTTGAATTAATGTGTCTTTACCAAAGCAACAAAAAAGTTAAAAACGAATGGAATCGTACTGTGGGGTCATGCTCCCGCAACCCCAATAAAATTTTCGAATAAATATTTTTATTTGCCCACTTATTTCAACCAAGCCCAAAACTTTTGTCAAGACGGAAGAAAAAGAATGAGGAGGGGGATTAAATACAAGTCATACGTACGCCCGAAAAAACTTTTAGCCCAAGCGAAGGGTATCCAAATTTCGGCCGCGCCCGAAATTAGCATCGGCCCCGGGGGTTGGCGAGCGAAGCGAGCAGGGGGCGAAGCCCCCTAGTTGTTTTTACCGTAATAATATAGCGAAATCTACTTTTTTACCGAATGCATGAATCGATATCGTTTGGAGTAAATTATATTTATGTGAAAAATGTGATTAATGATGATATTCTGGTCTAGGACACACCAATCTAAAACTCGTTTTATTTCATTTAAATGTGGTCGATGAAAACATGATTGCAACAGGTGACTCTCATACAAAAAGGAATTTCGATTTACCGCCACATCCTTTGAGATTTTCAAAATTTTCTCGGTGTTTAAACCATCTCCAGCGTAATACAAATTTAACAAAAAAAGAATCATATAAATCCGTCCAGCGGTTTTCGAATTTTTGCGTTACAAAGAAATCACGATCCATTTTTATATATGTAAAGGAAAGAAGAAAGATAACTTTACATCCCCTAAGTCTAAGTAAGTTCCAGTTCGAATTAATTAAGGACAAAATTAGAAGTTGTTTGCGAGAATTTCTCAAGCAAGGGCTTCGGTATCCAAGAGCTCTAATCGAAAATTATCATCAGGAATTTTTGCAGGCCTACTTTCGAGCAGAATTGATAAACGTCCTACTAATTCTACTAGATGAACGAAATCAGCAGAATATTAAAAATACGTTTTTATTCGAAAATTGTATCAGATTTGTAGAAAACTTTATGTGAGTCTCTTATTATTATTTGCATTAGTTTTTTTACGAAATGAATACAAAACAAAATTCTTCTTTGATGGCTTCACACTTTAACTCCATTAGTCGAACTTTTCCTTACTCGAGCATTTTATCTTGGCATGTCGTAATTCGAGTTAAAGAGGTTTGACTGTAGTAAAACGGTAACAACATACACGTCCAGAATGAATTCCATTGTGAATGAATGCCAACGTCCATATAAACCTCAGTCGAAAGATAGCTATCTTGAAAAGCAAAACCAGACAGCCCGCTACGATTTTTCCAGTCATGTAGGTTGGAGTCACAACGTTTCGGGGCAAATTGTAAGGCAATAAAGTGGTTTTATAGCATCCATTTTCTGGATGGTTTAATATCTATAAATTGGATTTCAATAATATTCCTCTCGATGTACGTATGGAAGTATAGATAAATGGCAGTCAATTTATACTTCATTCCTTTTGCCTTTACTTTGTATGATAGTATGATAGTGACCCAAAAGTCAACGCCAAGCCGAAAGTAGATGATAGCGCGTATTGTGCCCGCTATGAAAGAAAAGTATCACACAAATTTCAGTCGCCTATTTTTATACGTTATACGCAATCAAAATAAAATCGCATAAGCGCACGCCTTCTGTTAATTATTATTCACGTACTGTACTGTAACTCTAAATCTTAATGGGCCATTTTTTCGTACATCTTATAGGCTGGTTAGTCTTATTGCCTAGAGAAGACACACACAATATTTAGAAAGCTTTTCCATTTTATTGAATGAAATTTTTGTTTATTTTGCATAGTTCTGCCATATTTTGATGGTTACACCATCATCTTAGATTAAAAAAATCATTGCACGGTTTCATGCAACAGCGTAAATAAGCAAAAGATAACATAACTATGCAAAATAAACAAAAATGTCATTCAGTACAATGGAAAAGCTTTCCAAATATTGTGTGTGTCTTCGCTAGGCAATAAGACTAACCAGCCTATAAAATGTACGAAAAAATGGCCAAATATGTATTATCTCAAATATCCTTTTTGCACATTAACTGCCGGCAGCAAAATTTATTCCAAACCGAAAAGTATCTTTTTTTGGTTTTGAGAGAAATCTTAACTTCTTTATAGAACCAAGAGATCAAAATTGTTAATTCATAAAAGTTTAAGTAGGTAACTATACTAAAAAAAACTCACCCGGGTTTTGCATAAAAACTGGATTTTCACATATATATGTATGGGGGCCTTTTTACATTTTGGGGTCAAGCAGTAGGGTGGTGGTGGTGGTGGATGTCTCAAGGAAATGGTTTGTGTTTTATATCCACCGCCCAACAACAATGTTTTGGCTTGGTGCAATATTTTTACAGTACCGTTATTTGAACTTTAATGAAACAACGATTGTGATGTCTCAATTCCATAAAGAAGTTCAGATTTCTCTCAAAACTAAAGGGCGGGTCTTACATAGTTTTCCATATTTTGCTAAGTTACGCCATCATCTGAAATTGGAAAAATCATTTCGCAGTTTCATACAATGACGTTACCAAGCAAAATATGGTATAACAATGCAAAATAAACAAAATTCTATTCAATATAATGTTAAAGCTTTCAGAAAATAGTGAGCGTCTTGTCTATGCGATAAGACTAACCACCCGCCATCCAGGTAAAGATGTACGAGAAACCGGCCTTACAACATACTTTTCGGGTTGGACTACAATTACAATTGATAGAACATTCTATTTTATAACAGTGTAAAAAGAAAATTTGAGAAATATGTTTTAAGATTTATATTTGCTGTAAACATGTTTGTGATTTTTTTTCGTAGTGGGCACCATGTACGCTATCATCTATGTACTGACAGCTTGCCGTTGACTTATGGGAATGGGACACACTGTATATTGCTGCTTAGCCAACTCTACATAATGGTAGAAATAGAATAGAAGCAGCAACAACAGCAGCGACTCAATGGGCCAATTCAGACTACGACCGTCGTACGGGCAAAATTGCACGTCAAGAACATAATTATTTTGGTTTATACCAGTATTTCGGGTGCAACTTGCACCCGAAATACTGGTATATACCAAAATAAATATTTATTGTAGTGCTGGAACCAAGCTATTCTGTTTTTATTTATTGGGGTTGCCGGAGCATTACCCCACAGTACGATTCCATTCGTTTTCAACTTTTTATTTGCTTTGTATTGTATTTGCCGAGTGAAATAGCGAGATGATGATTTACAGCTTATTTATTCGTCAAAGTGTTCTTAATTAGTACAAGTACAAGTTGCCTGAAGGGCGAACGAGACTGAGCTAAATGACAGATACATAATTGATAGAAAAATGGTCAGTGCTGCCAACACCTCCCCTTTTAAGTATGAAAATAGATTATTTTATAAATTCTGAAAATTTAGGCTGGTGTATACCGGTCCACTGGTTTTCGGTGACGCTTCGGCCTAGTACGCGGCATAAAATCCACTTGACGATTCTCAGGCTCAGCTTGTTGCAATTCCTCATCATGATGCATTCCTGTTGTAGATTCCGGTCGTAACTGAGCTGTGAATGATGGTGAAATCGTTGATGCCGTTGTTGGTGTACTGCAACAATTGCTGGATTATTGCGTTGAATGTCTTCGAGTAGACCAAATGCCTCAGCTAGGCGCCTTTCATTAGAAACATTAGTTGATTCGAAAGTTGCGTCTGAAGGATAACGTATTTTTATTTGGTGGACGTGAGCGCGTATGAGTCTACCGGATTGAAGTCGTACGTTGTAGAGTACATTGCCAATGCGTTCAATGATCTTTACTTGGACCCACTGAAAGTGATTGTTACTTTTATACACGCTGACGTACACGAGTTCTTGACTGTTGAACGATTTTCGCTTTGTGCCATGTTTCTGGTCGAACTGTTTTCTCATTTTCAACTGGTCGATTGTTTCGAAGGGTTTTGCACTTGGTGATGGTCTGAGCAGATCAAGTTTGAGTCTAAGATTTCTTCCAATCAAAACCTTGGCTGGTGACTTATTATTTTCGTTTTGCTTATTAGGCGTACATCGATAAATTTCCAAAAATACTTGTAGATTTTCCGTATTTACTCCTTCCCCGTTAAGTTTGCGTAGCGACCTTTTGAAAGTATCTACGAACCTCTCGGCTTGGCCATTCGACATAGGGTAGTAAGGGCTTGAACGTAAGTGCTGAATACCTCGCTCGGACAAGAAATTTGGAAATTGGTCGCTAGTAAATTGAGTACCATTGTCAGATACTATAGTTTTTGGTAGTCCAAATCTAGCAAAAATTCCCTTTAAGTGTGAAATTGTTTGTGACGTTGTAATCGATTTCGTTTGGATAATTTCTTGCCATTTCGAAAACGCGTCGACGACCACTAGATAGTAGTAGGAATCCAACGGTCCTGCGTAATCAATATGTAGACGCTCCCACGGAGCTGATGGTCTTGGCCAGGGGTGTAAAGTCGTTTTGGTAGGTAATTTGGAAGCTGCAGCACAGCTAGGGCAGCTTTTTATCAAATTCTCAATATCTGAGTCGATATTTGCCCAATAAACATAGTTTCGAGCAATCGATTTTGTTCGGCTTATTCCAGGATGTCCTCGATGTACTTCCTTGAGTATGCGCTTGCAATATATAGCTGGAACTATGATGCGTTGGCGAAACATTAAACATGCCTCGACTATGCTTATGCTATCTTTTCTAGAAAAATATGGTTTTAACTCGCTGTCGTTGCAGATTGCAGGCCATCCTTCAGTTATGTATGTAATAATTGGTTTCAATAATTTGTCCTTATTTGTTTCATACGTAATCATTTTGCTCGAAATCGGCATCTTGTCGAGGGAATCATCCAAAATTTGTTTAATCTCCGATTCGAATTCAATTGCTGCGATGTATTGATGTATTGATGACTGTACCCAGCCAGCATTGGCATCATATATCGTAAACATAGACCAAAATAATCTTTACTTCATGCATCACAAATCGACGTTCTGTATCGATAGACCACGCTGTTGAGGTGCAACACATGATGGCCAGCTGAAGGAATGCCCACGCATCAGCTATTCACTACAATGTATAGCTATTTTTTTTCTTTTCATTTGAAACCCACTATTTGGATATTGGATGGGCTTAGTTTTCGTGATTTCTTTCGTTCGTTGAGACTACGTACCTAAGTTCGCAACAATCGGATGATAAAAACAAACATTTTTTTTTAAACGAAAGTGTTTAAAAAGTGTGTACGTCGTGATTGCAGTGAAGCAATTATTTATTTTTGATGTACTTTTGCTCAGTGTTATTGTGTTTCAAATGTTTCTTTTTTGTGCGTCTGAAATCATAACGTTGCAAGTAAGTTTATTTACCTAGTTCCAAAAGGACCATGTTCTCGGTTTGTTCAAAACTCAACAGATTTTTTTATACACATTACTCTTGTAAATAATCTAATGAATAAAAAAAAAACTTTAGATAAAACATTTACTTTACAATCCTTCTACATTCGGAAATCGTAAGCCAGGTGATTTATAGATAACGTTGAAATCACTAGTGATTCACAGCGTAGTATGGTATTGGGCGCAGCGCATAGTGTCCCATTGGTCTTCATTTTGATACCTCTGTAACGCAGGACGCCGAAGTGCTATCACAGATCAGATATACATAGATCAGGAACTTAGAACAAAATAATTTTGCCAGAGGGAAACCACTACAAATAAATAATGTGAGACGAATATAATTTCCATTAAACTGCCCATTGTATTGAGAAAGACAGCTATAGCTAATTTTTGTTTACCAGAGAGTCATCAAGTTTTACTTTTAAGTGTATGCGTGGTCGAAAACATTAATTGCAGTCGTGTGCGTTGACTTTTTCAATGAATTGCATTAGTGTGTAAATTTTCGTCGACATTTAGAGTTGCCGTGTAATATCAATTCCCTGACCGCAAATGGATTATCGTCAACACATAACATCAAATCATACTTCTTTACGTACAATAAATCGATTCACAATTTAAGAATGTTTTTCTATATAACTACCACTCTAAATAACACTTTTCAATTAACATTTTTAACAATTTGCGCACTACGCTATTGTACATACCGAAATGGTAACACCGAAAACGAAACGAAAATGACACAAACCCCGCCCCGGTGCCATTTTCGTTTAAAAACAATGGATGCTTGGTGTTACCATTTCGGTATGTACAATAGCGTAGTGTGCATATTCTTAAAAATTTCAATTGAGATTATTATTTTATTATTTAGAGTGGTTGTTATATAGAAAAACGTTCCTAAATTGTCGATAAACGTTTTATTGTACGTAAAATAGTATCATTTGATGTTATGTGTTGAAGACAATCCATTTGTGGTCAGGAAAATAATATTACACGGCAACTCTAATGTAGACGAAAATTTACACGACCATTTCGTGAACAATACGACATTTTGCATGCATTTTTTTTATGTTCACTTGCGTGAAGATCCACTTGAGACGAAAAATGTTGATAGTTTGTGTTTTTTTTACATAATTTTCTATAATACGTTAATATAACGAATATGATCTTCATCCTCAATAAACAAATATGAAGTGCTTGTTCACGGGGCATTTCCAGTTTTAGATGGAGACTCCACCCATCTCGACCCAGTACTGAAAACGCTGGGCCCAGCCAGCATCGGCCTCATGTACCGTGAACATAGCGACAAATAAGCTTTACTTCATGAATCACGAATCGGCATTATGTATCGATAGGACGCATTGAAAGTTAGATACATGATGGTCAGCTGAAGGAATGTCGACGGATCATGCATATAGGAAATATAATGGTTTTCTCCTCAAGTGTGGTTTTTGTTGCTGGGGTGATTAGAATCATGAATAAATCATGATCATTCATATAGTCTGGCTGGAGCAGTGGTTAGGGCGCGCACCTTCGGTGCATAGGGTTATGAGTTCAAGACTCTCCGTCGCCCGTATTTTTTTTTTAATTATTCATTGATGCATTGAATATATATGATACTTAACTATTACATAATGTTTACGAATAACGATTTTATAATGATTATCCGTAATAAGGCGCAAATGCGTATATACATGAAATAGGGGGACATCGTCATATACTGCTTGTATGAAAACGTGATGAATGAATAAGCGATATGTGCTTACGCGTGTTGCATGAAATAATGATTACAAATGATGAGGCATCTGATGAGAATTGCAGCGCGCCATGTAATACTAGTTCGAAACCGGCTCGAAATGCACTCTGTGTGCCGCAACTCGCTGGAGTATGCATACTATTGTGCTGTCCCACTATGGGCCAACTGGACGGTGGATAACTCGAATCATTTTTTGAGCATGCAACATCCACCTTCCAACAACAATGTTTTTGTTGCGTTGTTTAAACCCGTTCTCTGACACATAGTTCAGAAACGCGGCCGTATCGAATCGGTGGCTAGCCATTGCCTAGCCCTATTTAAAAATGATTCGATACCAGGGTGTATTTCGTGTCTTATATAAGAGGATCGTACACCTTTGCCTGGTTGAGTCCGGTAATGCCTCTCCTGGTATTACATGACGCGCTGCATACGTAGAGGCATCTGATGAGAATTGCAGCGCGCCATGTAATACTAGTTCGAAACCGGCTCGAAATGCACTCTGTGTGCCGCAACTCGCTGGAGTATGCAGATTACAAATGTGTTAAATGCTGGCTGGGTTGGTAGAGATAAACTTCAACTCAAAGTCGTAGGCAAGCAGTTTGATGGCCCATCGTTGAAGTCTATTCGCTTGATGAACGGTGATTCCCGATTTATTTCCGAATATAGCGAGTAAAGGCTTATGGTCAGCTTAAACTTTCTGCCAAATATCATGCGATGAAATTTAGTAACAGCGAAAATAAGCGCTAAGGCTTCTTTTTCGATTTGGCTGTACTGTTTTTCAGCTGGAGTAAGCGATCTTGCTGCATGACAAACCGCTTTTGTAGACCCGTCGCTAAATTCACTATGCTCTTTGTCGGATCGTAGTGCGTTAACAACAATTCTGTAGAAAGGATCGTTTTGAGCGCGTTGAAACAATCTTGATGAGTTTTGGTCCATCGCCATTTCTTTTTTTTTCTTGAAGAAGTTCATCCAATGGTCCTCTATATTGACGCATGTGAGGGATGAATTTACCATAAAAGTTGAGAGCGCCTAAGAACGATAGTAGTTGTGACTGGTTTGACGGCACTGGCATCGACTTGATTGCTTCGATGTGTTTCGGATCAGGTTGAATACCGTCTTTGTTTACGACGTACCCCAGGTAAGTTATTTCAGGAACCGAGAAAGTACACTCAGAGAAATATTCACTCATATTGAACGAAATATATTTAATTCAAACGATTTGCGCTTTTGATTTGGCTCCACAAGCAAATGCGTTTAATTCTAACGAGTGGCGTTTCTTTCAAAAGCATTATGAGTTGTAAAAAAGCGTTTGAATTAAAAGAATTTGCGTTTACCTGGAAAGAAGAAGCCAGTCGATTTAAACGTATTCTTCATTGAAATAAACACTTATTCTTTGATTGTAAACGGGTAACACATTTTGAACAAAAAAGAAAGGCAATTGTATCAAACGTCTCCGTTTTTATATTGAACATTTTTGTTATTTAAATTAAACGAAGCATTCTTTTTAAAGAAACGGTATGTATTTCGAAAGTAACGAATCCCGTTTTCATTTCATAGAAATTACCCTATTCAAAATAATTGAGTTTTATATGGAATTAAAAGCAAACTCTGCTAAAATAAAATAAAACATTCCGTTTGATTGTCCATTCTCCATTCGATTAGATACTCACTGTTACCTGGATTGGCAAATCAATAAAAAATAAAACTTATGAAAACTTCAGAAAATATGATTAATATATTTCACTTTTATTTTAACACCCGCTAAACTTAAATTGCACGTGTGCAAGCGTCCATTCCTCCAGATGAATGCAAAAGAACATTCTCAAAAATACTTCTAAACATCGATTCTAATGACATACGCGTTTGTTGTTAAACACTACACACTTGTTTGGAATGAATATGAACACGCGAGACTCATCAGACCGGCCAGAAGTATTTACTAACAACTGTTGTACTACATTGAAGCAAATGATATTTTGGCATCGCGTCCTTTGTTGTAGAGAGAGAATGTATTTTATCAATGCACAAATTGACTTACACGCATTTATGTCAAAAAACGAGTTAGGGATGTAGGTATGTGTAAAGGAATGTATACACATTACTATGTAATGCGGAATCTTTTGATTTAAACGACCGGCGTTTGCGGTTTAGCTGCTCTTTTGTTTTAAACGAATTTCTCTTAGCGTAAATGAGAACTCGTTAAAATCAAACGAGATTTTTCAAACGAATACTGCGTTCAATTTAAATGTGGAGCTTTTAATATGAATGTGCATTTTTTTCTCTGAGTGTACATTTTGCGAGCTTGAGCTTAAATCCATACTGTTGGAGACGAAGTAGAACTTCATGTAGATTTGAGTAATGCTCCTTTTGGTTTTTGCCTGAAACGAAAATATTGTCAATATAAGCAGTTGCATAATTTAAACCTGCCAGCATTTGATCCATTATCTGTTGAAAGATTGCGGGGAATGTCTTGACGCCGGACCATGCGATTGCATCTGAAAAGTCCAATGTGCGTGTCGATTGTGAGAAGTTGTTTGGAAGAATCGTCAACTTCGATTTGAAGAAACGCATCGGATAAATCGATGTGGCTGAAGACAGTTGCGCTACTTAGCTTGGCGACAATATCCTCAGGAAGTGGTAGTGGATACTGATACGATTGAAGCGCGTCGTTGAGACCTGTTGAGAAGTCGGCGCATATTCTGACACTTCCGTTTGCTTTTCTCGTCACTACTATTGGAGCGGCCCATTCAGAATACGTGACTGGCGAAATGACGTCGAGACTCTGCAGACGTTGAATCTCCGCTTCCACTAGATGCTGGATGGCATATGCCACAGGACGCTTCCGTCGAAACACGGGTTGGTGGTTGGGTTTCCAAGTTAGCCTTCGGGCGGGCGCAGTGCATCTGACAGATTAAGTGCCCAGTTTTTATTGCGCCAATTAGCGATATGAAAAGGGAGAGATCTGAAACTCACAGTAGCTTAATCTTTATCGATCAACTATCCAAAACAGTTTTCAGTTTTTATCTACCATATGTCTGAGGGGCGGGAGGGGATGAAATAATCTCTCAGATATATTGCGCCCGATTGTGTTATTTTCTCCTTTTCTATGAAAATTTCCACTTGTTATACTCTTCACATTACGTAATAACGTTGAGTTGACTTTTATGCTCACCAAATCGTTCAATAGTATGTTTTTAGTGAAATAAACTCACATTTTTTAAGAAGTCGATTTGTTAGAGGGTTTTTACATATTGAAGCGATTGAAAGCGGAATATTCTTAGAAAATTGAATATGTGAAGGGTATCAAACTTTGTGAACCAGTTCTTGTTTCTAAAATTTCGTAGCACTGTTTCAAAAAGACAATGCAACAATAAATAAGAGTCTTAAATTTACAGAAACTTAGTTTCATCTTTTTTTCTGTACTTAATCTGTCAGATGCATTGCACCCGATCGTGTTATGATTAGTATTGCGCCCGCTGGAAGGTTAAATGCGCTTGAGTTTTGTTGCAAAGACCCAATTTGTCGTCAAAAAGTTCTGCAAACTTCTGCTTTGTTGACGTAATGGTGTGACAAATAGCATTGAGCGACATGTCTTCCAGCTTGAAAGCATGTATCCAATATAGCCCAAATATGTTTATATTAATTTCTGTAACATAGCACGTAAGAGTTTTCTTGATGCCTTTAAATAACACTTTGCCGCTTTACACGCAATTTACTTGAATTGCGTGTAAAGCGGCAAATTCCCGGTAGCACTTCTTGCTGAGCGTATAACTTCGGATGCTGTTGTCACTTTTAATTTGTCAAAATTTGACTTTGAAATTGACGTGATGTCTGAAGCCGTATCGAATTGAAGTTTCACTGGCATGTTGTTTATTTGCACACTCACATATTTACGTTGCGCTGACGTTATACTGTTCGTGGTGAATATGCTATTCGTTCGTGACTGCTTTCTCGCTTGTGCTTTCCTATGGCCGGGCCCGCTGTTGTTGTTTTTTGGTGCTTGTGCCAAATTTTGGATTATTGCCATTTTGCTTAGCAACAAACTTCTTCTTTGTGGCCTATTGTGTGACAATCTTCGCACTTCATCATCATCAATGTGGCACGATGGCCCGACGTCGGGCCTTGGCCGCCTGAATCGTTGACCTCCAATTGTCGCGGTTACGCGACCTTGTCCTCCAGTTTCGGAAGCCCAGCAGCTGGTGGGCGTCTTCACCTACGGAGTTCTCCCAGCGAGCTCTCGGTCGTCCACGCAACCTCGCTCCGTCAATTCGTTGTGCGTTCATCACTTTCTTTGGCATGCGATTATCGTCCATCCGTTGTACATGCCCCGCCCATTGCAAACGTTGAAGCTTCACGATTTTCGATACTTCCAGCTCATCGTACAATTGATACAACTCATGGTTGTACCGGATACGCCATTGGTCTCCCTCCGATTCGCCCCGAACATTCGCCGAAGGACCTTTCGTTCGAATCGGTCTAGCAAAATTTCGGAGGGTTGGGTGAGGGTCCATGTTTCGCAGCCATAACATAGCACGGGTCGGATGATCGTTTTGTACACGCGGAGCTTCGTGTTCCTGTGCGCAAGTTTCGAATTAATTATAGGGAGGACCGAGAAATATGTCTTATTGGCTAGTTATATCCGTCGCTTAATTTCGTCGGTTTCGTTGGCGTCCTTTGATAAGTTACAACCCAGATAGTTGAAGTTGTCTACAAACTCTATACTAAGGTCCCCCACTATGATGCTTGAATTTGCTGGCGTCCTTGTTTTCGATTGCATCATGGCCTTTGTTTTGCTTTCGTTGATATGTAGTCCAACTTCCTTTGCGGCGTTATTGAGGTTATGCAGAAGGCTTTCTGCATCACCCAATCTTCGAGACATGATGTTGATATCGTCGGCGTACGCTACTAATTGAGTCGACTTGATGAGTAGCGTTCCGCTGCTGTCCATATTCATGGCTCGAATTACATACTCCAAAGCAAGGTTGAAGAGTGTCGGCGCCAGCCCGTCGCCCTGCTTGAGTCCAGTACGAGTTTCAAATAGGTCAGTGAGTCGATTCTGCACTCTGACCTGCGAGACGGTATTAGTCATCGTCATCCTTGTGAGTCGCACTAACTTTGCCGGTATACCAAAATTCAGCATAATGTTGTACAGTACACTTCGATCGATACTGTCGTATGCCTGCTTGAAGTCGACAAAGATTTGGTATACGTCGATGTTATATTCCCAGCACTTTTGGAGTACTGTGAAAAGCTGATCGGTCGTTGAGCGACCAGGTCTGAAGCCGCCTTGATACTCGCCAATCATTCGTTCTGCGTACGGATTAATTCTCTTTTCAAGAATTTTAGATAATATCTTATAGGCCGTACAAACTATTGATATGCCCCTGTAATTCTCACACTGCAGCTTGTCACCCTTTTTGTGGATTGGGCAGATTATGCTTTTGCGCCAATCTTCGGGGATTACCTCGTCGTTCCATATTTTCAGCAGTAGCACATGAACAGCGTTGGTCAGGTACGTTCCACCATGCTTCAGCAGTTCTGCTGGTATCTCGTCAGCGCCGGGCGCTTAATTATTTTGGAGCGACTGTATGGCAAGACTCACCTCCTCTACTGTTGGGGGTAGAACGGGAGGGCCTGGTTCGGCTAACTGCTCAAGAGCTGGCTCCGCGGGGGATGTTGATGGTGCATTGAGGAGCTCTTCAAAATGCGAGGCCCATCGTTTGTTGACGCTTTCGATGTCGCTGATGATGTTACCATCCTTGTCCTTACATAGGCTTGTCCTGGGTTGATATCCGTTCTTAACATCTATATATATAAAAATGGACGTGTATTTGTGTCTGTTGCCAGTAAACTTCTAAACCACTGGACCGATTTTGATGATTCTTTTTTTATTTTATCCGTCTTACATTGGAGAAGGTTTATGGACCAAAAATTTTTTGAAAATATCAAAGGAAGTGGTGGTAAATATCGAAATTCCATTTTTGTGAGAGTAAGTGATTAAACCTACTCGATTCATACGCTTCAAATTTTTATACGTGTACTAAATGAAATCGAACCGGCTTAAGGATATGATCTTTTCGAAACGGCTGGACCGATTTTTATGAAATTTTGTATATATCCTTGCTAGGTATTGTAATCCGTCGTAAATTATATTTCATGCCCCGAAGTGCCCTCCTCTTCTTTTTATCGTTATTTTACTATTTTGTACAGTAAGTGATTAAACCTATTCGATTCATACGCTTTAAATTTTCATACGTGTACTAAATGAAATCGAACCGGCTTAAGGATATGATCCTTCCTCTTATATATAAAATTCTCCTCAAAAAGTTTGTTTTACAAACTCCTTCGAAACGGCTGGACCGATTTTTATGAAATTTTGTATATATCCTTGCTAGGAATGGTAATCGGTCGTAAACTATAT
Source organism: Microchrysa polita (assembly GCA_949715475.1). Taxonomy (NCBI): domain Eukaryota; kingdom Metazoa; phylum Arthropoda; class Insecta; order Diptera; family Stratiomyidae; genus Microchrysa; species Microchrysa polita. The sequence goes on from OX454415.1 coordinate 75,746,826, forward strand.
TTCATGCCCCGAAGTGCCCTCCTCTTCTTTTTATCGTTATTTTACTATTTTGTACAGTAAGTGATTAAACCTATTCGATTCATACGCTTTAAATTTTTATACGTGTACTAAATGAAATCGAACCGGCTTAAGGATATGATCCTTCCTCTAATATATAAAATTCTCCTCAAAAAGTTTGTTTTACAAACTCCTTCGAAACGGCTGGACCGATTTTTATAAAGTTTTGTATATATCCTTGCTAGGTATGGTAATCGGTCGTAAACTATATTTCATGCCCCGAAGTGCCCCCTCTTCTTTGTAGTATTTTGTACAGTAAGTGATTAAGCCTACTCGATTCATTCGCTTTAAATTTTAAATGAAATCGAACCGGCTTAAGGATATGATAGAAATATGATGACATGACGTAGTATAATGGAGGCATAATCTTCTATCTATCTATCTTCTATCTATATATATACAAATGAATGTGTATTTGTTTCTGTTACCATAGTAAACGTCTAAACCACTGGACAGATTTGGATGATTCTTTTTTTGTTTTATCCGTCTTACGTTGGAGAAGGTTTATGGACCAAAAATAAATATCGAAGTTCCGCAATCCTTTGGAGCGACACTATCGAGGTGTCGCCGGACTCGCCACAAAATTGTCTAAAGGATAATTGGACCCTTTTCCACAATTAGAGCACAGGGTGGTCGGAAAACCGTCGATATCTCCGATAAATTGTATTCAAGGTGACTACGTTTTTATGTACATACATCCTGGATATTGTCACAGCCATTTCACAATCAACTTCGTACTATTTCGGAAATCCGTCGATATCTTCGCAATCCTTTGGTGGAGTGACACGATTGAGGTGTCGCCGGACTCGCCACAAAATTGCCTAAAGGGTCATCGGAACCTCTTCTCCGGTCAGTGCACAGGGTGTTCAGAGATAACCTTCAACCTGGATGTTGGCCATCTCCGCAATCCTTTGGCGGAGCGACACTATTGAGGTGTCGCTGGACTCGCCACAAAATTGCCTAAAGAGTAATTGGACCCTCTTCCCCAATTAGAGCACAGGGTGGTCGGAAGTCCGTCGATATTTCCGATAAATTGCATTCAAGGTGACTATGTTTTTACGTACATACATCCTATATGTTGTCACAGCAATTTCACAATCAACTTCGTACTACTTCAGAAATCCGACGATATCTCCGCAATCCTTTAGCGGAGTGACACGATTGAGGTGTCGCCGGACTCGCCACAACATTGTCTAAAGGGTTATCTGACCCTTTTCTCCGAACAGTACAGAGGGTGGTCAACGATAACCGTCAACCTGGATGTGTGATGGTTTCTGGGTTAGTATGAACAGTTTTTGATAGGTGGCGCGCGCACATTTTAGTAAGCTTGGTGAAAAGTGAGTAAATGAGCGTGCTTCGTGATTATAGCAATAAAAATGTGTTATGTGTGCTTAATTCTTCACATTAAACTGAAATATATATTTTAAATTTAGTTTTTGATTATGCCTCCCAAACGACAATCTATCGGTCGATCAGCATCGAGTATTTCTTTAATTTACTATCTTGGAATCAGTAATACTAATTAATGATTTTCAAAATAACTCACGCTAATAATAACACTCCCAATATTTTTGAAGGGCAAGTGCAGTCTGATCAGTCAGTCAGGGGGTTGAGTATGATGTTGTTGCCTTGAAGTAGTGGCGCGACGCAAATTATTTATCGCTTTGTTTACATATCCACTTTAGTTTCATCATCGATACGTTGATTACAATAAATTATAATTAACAGGTTGATTGGCATTCAAAAACGCTCATAAGGTTAAATTAGTGTCAAGTTGTGAGCGAAGCGAACAACGCGAGCGTAGCGAGCACTAGATAAGAGAGCGAGCGAAGCGAGCTCTCTCAGCTAGTTATTTATAAATTTGTACGCCAGTTTAATGTTCTTACTGGCTAATCATTGGTTTATTTGCTGTAACTGCTCGTCAAAATGTTTGCGTTTCTTACGTCTAATTAACCTATTAGATACTCGCCGAAGTTCAATGTATTTTTCTTTCTTGGCTCGGGATGCACGTTGTGTGTATTGGCGATAGGCTTCATTTTTCGCCTCAATCGAGGCCCTGCATTCGTCGTCGAACCAGTCTGCTCGTCTGCCCCGGCCTTTATAGCCCACGACCTCTTCTGCGATCCCCTTGATGCTGTCTTTGAGCTCCTCCCAGAACTCATGGATACCTAAATTGTTGATGTCATCAAGCATGGGCGACAGTTTTTCCTCTAGTGCTGTAGTATACGCAGCCGCCGTGGCATCATCAATCAAATTGTCTACCTCGAAGATCTTGGCAGGGTTGATTCTCGTTAGGTGCACCGAAGAGATTCTGCACCTGTAGGTCGTCTTCACCAAATAGTGATCGGTGTCGCAGTTGGCTCCTCGATAGGATCGAACATCTAGGACATTAGAAGCCCATCTCTTGCTGATCAGTACGTGGTCGATCTGGTTCACGGTGTATTCATCTGGAGACTTCCAGGTCTGCTTATGGATTCGTCGATGAGGGAAGCATGTAGAGCTTATTACCAGGTTTCTGCCGCTCGCGAAGTCGATAAGTCGCTGACCGTTGTTGTTATTTTCGTCGTGGAGGCTATGACCTCCAGTAGTTCCCCTATGCCAGCTTTCATTTCCGACTTTGGCGTTAAAGTCTCCTAGCAGCAGCTTGACGTCGTTTGATGGAAGTGAGTCGAAGAGTGTTTCTAGGTCGTTGTAGAACTCGTCCTTAATCGCGTCTTCTTTTACTTCTGTAGGGGCATGCGCATTAATGAGCCAGAGATTAGCGAAACGGGTCTTAATGCGGATCGCACATAGCCGCTCGTTGATGGGTGTGAAGCCGATAACGTGGTCCTTGAGCTGCTTATTCACGATGAAAGCTACTCCAAACTCCTTGTTGCCCTCCTTTTTACCACTTGTAAAAATAGTGTGCAAATTGAGGTCGCACTTATGATTCCTAAACAGACAATATCGCACAAAGTGCATGCCTCCACAAAACCAACACGGTGACTTTGGCTTCGCATTTTTGTCGATTGAAGATTGTAGCCGATGACTTGCATTCGACAAGCGCTGTGTCGGATTTCAGATTCATGATACGCTGACACTCTGTAGTAATTGAGTCCAAATTGATGGTTTTGGCTTCGGTATCTAGTTTGGTCAAAATCTGATTCCACTTTAAGTCCCATTACGAATATAAGACACATGAACTGATCCAATGTTAGGCTATTCAATTTGAAGTTCTCGCACTGCTTATTCACCTCTGCTGCATACGTCGTGAAATCTGTGTCTGCCGCTTTTGTGACTTGAAGGCAATCGTACCGTACACTGAATTGAGACTAATTCAGTCCGAAAAGTATTTTCAGCTTGTCGACTGTTGAAACGAAATCGAGATCTCTTGAATGCTTGGGCAAAATGTAGTCGACGTACTTGTTGTGAACGGTGGTACAAAGTTTACGTAATAGAAGTCTCACTTTTGCTGCATCGTCGAGATTTTTCCCATCAACCAGGAACAAATCTTCGTATCGTGCATACCATCCCTCAAATGTAAGGTTATGTTCTGGGTCGTGCACAAACTCCGTGATACTCGATGCTAACGTATCCATCGTCTGTTCCGGTTGTTCGACTTTTGGGACGACTCCACTCGTGGTTCTAATGGTCATGAATTCCTTGAAAAGCTGACGCATCGCCGCGTTGTCCTGCTCACGTTGTTGTTGAATGCTTTCAAAAAATGAGCGCACTTCGACTGGATCCATGATTTTCCGATTTATGTCGCGATTAGACCGATAAAAAGAAAAACTTTCACCTCCTCGTCGCCACTATTGTATTTGCCGAGTGAAATAGCGAGATGATGATTTACAGCTTATTTATTCGTCAAAGTGTTCTTAATTAGTACAAGTTGCCTGAAGGGCGAACAGAGCGAGACTGAGCTAAATGACAGATACATAATTGATACAAAAATGGGCAGTGTTGCCAATACTTTGATAAAGACACATTAATTAAAGGTTTTGTGAAATTGGTATAAAAAAATGTTTCTTAAGAACCAATATGGGGGGTTTGGTTTGTATGGCAGCCCCATGACCCCATGGTCCGATTTGATTCAATCTTACATATGTTTTGTGTCTTCAATAGAAATGCATTTGTGTGAAATTTGGTTGATTTTGGTGCACAAATGAAAAACTTTTTCTTAGAAGAACCTAATTTGGGGGGTTGGATTTGTATGGCAGCCCCATGACCCCATAGTCCGATTTAATCCATTCTAACATATGTTTTGTGTCAACAATAGAAATGCATTTGTGTAAAATTTGGTTGAAATTGGTGCACAAATAAAAAAGTTTTTCTTAGAAGAACCTAATTTGGGGGCTTAAGTTTGTATGGCAGCCCCATGACCCCATGTTCCGATTTGATCCATTCCAGCATATATTTTGTGTTATCTTTAGAAACACATTTGTGTGAAATTTGGTTGAAATTGGTACACAAATAAAAAAGTGTTTCTTAGAAGAACTCAAATTGGGGGGCTAGGTTTGTATGGCAGTCCCAAGACCCCATGGTCGGATTTGATCCAGTTTAACATATTATGTTGTGTGTCATTGGGTGATGCGACACGGTGAGTAAAAAGTACCCGGGGAACACGTATGGTAATGCCGCTTACCGAAACATGGAGTAATGGGGATGAGCTTCGGATACTATGTTCACCATGTGCCAGAAGAGAAGAAAAGATACAAGTTGTCTGTGTTACATCCTACTTCCCACACGAAAAGATACGATTTCTTTTTCGTGCATTTGTCGTTCTTTTGGAATAATCCCCTTGGTCATGGCTAAAGATGTTTCGCGCATGTATGCATGTATCTGAACGTAATGTACGCTTGCAATTCAGATATGTGCTGGTAAGTTTCGTATAAATTGTTGAATCGGGGTCGTGGCTTGCACCACAGTGCATAAAGTGGACTATGGGTAGCTGTGGATGCATGGTGCGGAAGAGAACTCGAGAAAAAGTGTTTTGCGCATGATGTGATGTGTGCTTCCGTGTTGTTGGTAGGTTTCCTGAGATGATGGTAGCTCGTACAATAGATGGAAATTTGCTTCGTCGTGACTTGCGCAACAGCTGCAGTGGACTATGCGTAGTTTAGGGCGACTGGGGCGGAAGATAAAATTTACAATACTTACAAAATTAAATATGTTTTCGATATGTTACATGAGTATGATAAAAATATCCGATTTACATATGAGATCGAAAATGAAGGAAGAATCAATTATTTGGACTTAACATTACATAGAACCAATAAACACAGTAATCACGAAGTTGCCCTTGATGACCCACATTGACAGCAGCGGCAGAAGCATCATCAGAAGCAGAAAAATCAAAGGCAAATGCGTGTGTTCTAAATTGAAATTTTTCTGCTGATGCCGATACTGATGCTGACGCGGGATATCTAATTCAACCATAAGGCAATTGCGTCCAATAGACTGTTGAATTTTTACTCTAATCATCCTAAGAAAATGAAGATTAATGTGGCAAAATCGTTCGTCAGAAAGGTAACAAAAATTAGTCACAAACAATGTTGGTCTGGAAATATCAATAGGATCAAAAAAGTGTTACTTGACAATAATTATCCATCATCATTAATAGAAAGAATAATTAGAGAAGTAACAAATACTAAAAAATCCTCAGAAGCATCTATGTAGTTATGCATACCTATCTATGGCGAATGATTCCACCAAAAATGAGACATCGACAACAGTAACTCAAGCTAAACAGTATGCGTCTATTCCGTATGTAACACTGTTGAAAATTATACGTATGTATCACTATAACATAATTTTGTCCAGTAATGTACTGCTTAATATACCAACTTCACTTTACTAACTGTAATGTCATGTAAAGTCATTTTCACTGAAATACATTCTCTTCTGTTCTGACCTCCGAAGCGTAAGGTTGTGCTTATTATTTCGCCGGAATAGCTCAACAGGTTATGGGCCCAGAGCGCGTGCTCAGATAAGAGGTGTAATTTCCATTTGGTTTTTGCGTATTGAAATTTATTTCTTGTGCTTTTTTTTTGATAAAATTTCTTTCGAGATGGAAATGGATACGGCACCAGTCTGGGTAGATAAATTGCAGAGTGGCGATCAATGGTCCGCATGGAAATTCCAGGTGCGGATTCTGCTAAACGCCAGCAATTTGTTCGAAATTGTAACCGGTGAAATTAAGCAACCAGAATTACAGGCGGCTGATACCGAGCCAACGGAGGCGCAGATGAAGGAGCAAACACGGTGGAAGCTCGTCAAAATGTTTGCGTTTCTTACGTCTAATTAACCTATTAGATACTCGCCGAAGTTCAATGTATTTTTCTTTCTTGGCTCGGGATGCACGTTGTGTGTATTGGCGATAGGCTTCATTTTTCGCCTCAATCGAGGCCCTGCATTCGTCGTCGAACCAGTCTGCTCGTCTGCCCCGGCCTTTATAGCCCACGACCTCTTCTGCGATCCCCTTGATGCTGTCTTTGAGCTCCTCCCAGAACTCATGGATACCTAAATTGTTGATGTCATCAAGCATGGGCGACAGTTTTTCCTCTAGTGCTGTAGTATACGCAGCCGCCGTGGCATCATCAATCAAATTGTCTACCTCGAAGATCTTGGCAGGGTTGATTCTCGTTAGGTGCACCGAAGAGATTCTGCACCTGTAGGTCGTCTTCACCAAATAGTGATCGGTGTCGCAGTTGGCTCCTCGATAGGATCGAACATCTAGGACATTAGAAGCCCATCTCTTGCTGATCAGTACGTGGTCGATCTGGTTCACGGTGTATTCATCTGGAGACTTCCAGGTCTGCTTATGGATTCGTCGATGAGGGAAGCATGTAGAGCTTATTACCAGGTTTCTGCCGCTCGCGAAGTCGATAAGTCGCTGACCGTTGTTGTTATTTTCGTCGTGGAGGCTATGACCTCCAGTAGTTCCCCTATGCCAGCTTTCATTTCCGACTTTGGCGTTAAAGTCTCCTAGCAGCAGCTTGACGTCGTTTGATGGAAGTGAGTCGAAGAGTGTTTCTAGGTCGTTGTAGAACTCGTCCTTAATCGCGTCTTCTTTTACTTCTGTAGGGGCATGCGCATTAATGAGCCAGAGATTAGCGAAACGGGTCTTAATGCGGATCGCACATAGCCGCTCGTTGATGGGTGTGAAGCCGATAACGTGGTCCTTGAGCTGCTTATTCACGATGAAAGCTACTCCAAACTCCTTGTTGCCCTCCTTTTTACCACTTGTAAAAATAGTGTGCAAATTGAGGTCGCACTTATGATTCCTAAACAGACAATATCGCACAAAGTGCATGCCTCCACAAAACCAACACGGTGACTTTGGCTTCGCATTTTTGTCGATTGAAGATTGTAGCCGATGACTTGCATTCGACAAGCGCTGTGTCGGATTTCAGATTCATGATACGCTGACACTCTGTAGTAATTGAGTCCAAATTGATGGTTTTGGCTTCGGTATCTAGTTTGGTCAAAATCTGATTCCACTTTAAGTCCCATTACGAATATAAGACACATGAACTGATCCAATGTTAGGCTATTCAATTTGAAGTTCTCGCACTGCTTATTCACCTCTGCTGCATACGTCGTGAAATCTGTGTCTGCCGCTTTTGTGACTTGAAGGCAATCGTACCGTACACTGAATTGAGACTAATTCAGTCCGAAAAGTATTTTCAGCTTGTCGACTGTTGAAACGAAATCGAGATCTCTTGAATGCTTGGGCAAAATGTAGTCGACGTACTTGTTGTGAACGGTGGTACAAAGTTTACGTAATAGAAGTCTCACTTTTGCTGCATCGTCGAGATTTTTCCCATCAACCAGGAACAAATCTTCGTATCGTGCATACCATCCCTCAAATGTAAGGTTATGTTCTGGGTCGTGCACAAACTCCGTGATACTCGATGCTAACGTATCCATCGTCTGTTCCGGTTGTTCGACTTTTGGGACGACTCCACTCGTGGTTCTAATGGTCATGAATTCCTTGAAAAGCTGACGCATCGCCGCGTTGTCCTGCTCACGTTGTTGTTGAATGCTTTCAAAAAATGAGCGCACTTCGACTGGATCCATGATTTTCCGATTTATGTCGCGATTAGACCGATAAAAAGAAAAACTTTCACCTCCTCGTCGCCACTATTGTATTTGCCGAGTGAAATAGCGAGATGATGATTTACAGCTTATTTATTCGTCAAAGTGTTCTTAATTAGTACAAGTTGCCTGAAGGGCGAACAGAGCGAGACTGAGCTAAATGACAGATACATAATTGATACAAAAATGGGCAGTGTTGCCAATACTTTGATAAAGACACATTAATTAAAGGTTTTGTGAAATTGGTATAAAAAAATGTTTCTTAAGAACCAATATGGGGGGTTTGGTTTGTATGGCAGCCCCATGACCCCATGGTCCGATTTGATTCAATCTTACATATGTTTTGTGTCTTCAATAGAAATGCATTTGTGTGAAATTTGGTTGATTTTGGTGCACAAATGAAAAACTTTTTCTTAGAAGAACCTAATTTGGGGGGTTGGATTTGTATGGCAGCCCCATGACCCCATAGTCCGATTTAATCCATTCTAACATATGTTTTGTGTCAACAATAGAAATGCATTTGTGTAAAATTTGGTTGAAATTGGTGCACAAATAAAAAAGTTTTTCTTAGAAGAACCTAATTTGGGGGCTTAAGTTTGTATGGCAGCCCCATGACCCCATGTTCCGATTTGATCCATTCCAGCATATATTTTGTGTTATCTTTAGAAACACATTTGTGTGAAATTTGGTTGAAATTGGTACACAAATAAAAAAGTGTTTCTTAGAAGAACTCAAATTGGGGGGCTAGGTTTGTATGGCAGTCCCAAGACCCCATGGTCGGATTTGATCCAGTTTAACATATTATGTTGTGTGTCATTGGGTGATGCGACACGGTGAGTAAAAAGTACCCGGGGAACACGTATGGTAATGCCGCTTACCGAAACATGGAGTAATGGGGATGAGCTTCGGATACTATGTTCACCATGTGCCAGAAGAGAAGAAAAGATACAAGTTGTCTGTGTTACATCCTACTTCCCACACGAAAAGATACGATTTCTTTTTCGTGCATTTGTCGTTCTTTTGGAATAATCCCCTTGGTCATGGCTAAAGATGTTTCGCGCATGTATGCATGTATCTGAACGTAATGTACGCTTGCAATTCAGATATGTGCTGGTAAGTTTCGTATAAATTGTTGAATCGGGGTCGTGGCTTGCACCACAGTGCATAAAGTGGACTATGGGTAGCTGTGGATGCATGGTGCGGAAGAGAACTCGAGAAAAAGTGTTTTGCGCATGATGTGATGTGTGCTTCCGTGTTGTTGGTAGGTTTCCTGAGATGATGGTAGCTCGTACAATAGATGGAAATTTGCTTCGTCGTGACTTGCGCAACAGCTGCAGTGGACTATGCGTAGTTTAGGGCGACTGGGGCGGAAGATAAAATTTACAATACTTACAAAATTAAATATGTTTTCGATATGTTACATGAGTATGATAAAAATATCCGATTTACATATGAGATCGAAAATGAAGGAAGAATCAATTATTTGGACTTAACATTACATAGAACCAATAAACACAGTAATCACGAAGTTGCCCTTGATGACCCACATTGACAGCAGCGGCAGAAGCATCATCAGAAGCAGAAAAATCAAAGGCAAATGCGTGTGTTCTAAATTGAAATTTTTCTGCTGATGCCGATACTGATGCTGACGCGGGATATCTAATTCAACCATAAGGCAATTGCGTCCAATAGACTGTTGAATTTTTACTCTAATCATCCTAAGAAAATGAAGATTAATGTGGCAAAATCGTTCGTCAGAAAGGTAACAAAAATTAGTCACAAACAATGTTGGTCTGGAAATATCAATAGGATCAAAAAAGTGTTACTTGACAATAATTATCCATCATCATTAATAGAAAGAATAATTAGAGAAGTAACAAATACTAAAAAATCCTCAGAAGCATCTATGTAGTTATGCATACCTATCTATGGCGAATGATTCCACCAAAAATGAGACATCGACAACAGTAACTCAAGCTAAACAGTATGCGTCTATTCCGTATGTAACACTGTTGAAAATTATACGTATGTATCACTATAACATAATTTTGTCCAGTAATGTACTGCTTAATATACCAACTTCACTTTACTAACTGTAATGTCATGTAAAGTCATTTTCACTGAAATACATTCTCTTCTGTTCTGACCTCCGAAGCGTAAGGTTGTGCTTATTATTTCGCCGGAATAGCTCAACAGGTTATGGGCCCAGAGCGCGTGCTCAGATAAGAGGTGTAATTTCCATTTGGTTTTTGCGTATTGAAATTTATTTCTTGTGCTTTTTTTTTGATAAAATTTCTTTCGAGATGGAAATGGATACGGCACCAGTCTGGGTAGATAAATTGCAGAGTGGCGATCAATGGTCCGCATGGAAATTCCAGGTGCGGATTCTGCTAAACGCCAGCAATTTGTTCGAAATTGTAACCGGTGAAATTAAGCAACCAGAATTACAGGCGGCTGATACCGAGCCAACGGAGGCGCAGATGAAGGAGCAAACACGGTGGAAGCTCTTAGACAGGAAGGCTCAGAAGATAATTGCGACAGCAGTGGGGAAAAAGCCCATGATCCATATTTTAAATTGTGCGACGGCGAAACAAATGTGGGACAAATTGATTTCTGTGTACGAACAAAAAATCAAACAAATCTTCACATGCTCCATCAACGTTTCTATAATTTCGCAAAAGATCCGGACGATGACATTGCAACACACATTGCAAAGCTAGAGGTTATTGTTGAACAACTCAAGGAGGCAGGTGAAACGATTTCAAAAAATATGGTAATAACTAAAATTTTAATGACATTGCCGCCTAGTTTCGTGCATTTTTCAAGTGCGTGGGAGTCTACCGCTCCAGAAAGCCAAACGCTCGAAAATTTAACCTCTCGGCTTATTATGGAAGTGTCGCGCGTTTCGGGTTCAGACTCAGTGTCTTCATCCCAAGCTGTAAGTGAAAGTGCTCTTGTTTCGCGTGGTACATTTAAAAACAAAAAGAAAAAGGAACGCCAACACGGTAAATGTTTTTTGTGCAAAAAACCCGGTCATTGGAAAAAAGACTGTCCAATTCGTAAGCGTAATGATAATAATCCGGAATCTCGCGTAAATTTCTCTGAAATAAACGGTGATGCTTTTTACATGGACTCCATGTTTGCAAATCATTCAAGTGTATCGGGGATCGACGCGAACGAGTGGGTACTGGATTCGGGCGCCAGTGACCATATGACTTTTCACCGCGACTGGTTTAGTAATTTCGAAAAATTAGACAAACCAATGCCTGTGACAATTGGTAATGGAACTAATATTTTTGCATATGGAAAGGGCGACATAAATATTTTTGCGTACGATGGCAGCAGGTGGCAAGCAAAGCGTCTCTTGGGTGTTTTCTTCGTACCTCAAATTAAAATCAATCTTTTTTCCTCTGGAAGCGCGTTGGATAAGGGCTATGAGCTAAGTTCGGACCGGTTGAAGTGTCGTTTAATTAAAGACGGGAATACTGTAGCAGTGGGAGTGCGCGATAGAAAACTTTTTAAAATGATGTTTCGCGTCAACGTCAATAAACAGCAATTAACATCAAATATTGCAGTAAAATGCGAATCGATTGCTAAATGGCACGAAAGACTTGGCCATATTTGTGTAGATCAGGTTCGTAGAATTTTGAGACAAATGTCCATCAGTTTTGTTGACAATAAACATTTTCTTTGTGATGCTTGTCCCTACGGTAAACAGCATCGATCGCCGTTTAAAGGTAGCACCAGTAGGTCACAAAATCGCGCGGAACTCATACATACAGACCTCTGTGGACCGATGCAAACCATATCGCTAGGAGGATCCAGGTATTTTATACTTTTCAAAGACGATTTTTCAAACTATCGGCAAGTGTATTTCTTAAAAGATAAAAAAGACATCGGGACTGTTGTTAAAACGTTTTTAAATCGCGTTAATATTGACAATGGGTGTAGTGTAAAAATTCTGAGATCTGATAATGGATTAGAGTTTAAAAACGCTGAAATAAGCTCTATTTTGGAGGCAGCCGGTATTGCTCATCAGACCTCAGTACCATATACCCCGCAACAAAACGGGCGCGCGGAAAGGGAGATGCGTACTGTAGTAGAGATTGCCCGTACTATGTTGCATGCTAAGAAATTACCGATATTTCTATGGGCAGAAGCAGTTAACCATGCCGTGTTTATTCTTAATCGTTTTGGTTCAAGTCCCGTAAAAGGAAAGACACCTTTCGAACTTTGGTTCAATCGTCAAGCTAGTGCTAAAGACTTAAAAATTTTCGGCAGTGAAGTTTTTGTTCATGTGCCAAAAGAAAAAAGAAGAAAATGGGACAAGAAATCGGAATTAGGGCATTTTCTCGGGTACGGTGACGGCCAGAAAGGCTATCGTGTGTGGATAGTTGACCGAAGGAAAATTGAGGTTACGCGAGATGTAATTTTCAAAGAAGTTGAAGAAAATTCATCTGTTATGATTAATACGGACTATGAATATGAAAATATTGTGGGTGAGTCGAGTGTTAAGCCGACAGACATTGTAAAGAGTGAACCTAAAAATACTGATGTGGACAGCAATTTGCATCCGGATGCCAGTTTACCTGATGATGACGAGTCGGCAGCTGAATCTAAGGACGAAGATGATGCCGAAGCTACCCCACCGATTCGAGAACGACTTCGAAGTAACATACGTCAAGGTCCTGACACACCGAGTGTAATGTCGAGTATTCTCCAAGGCTTCGCATTTGTAGCCAGCATTTATGAGCCGCGAAACTTTGAGCAAGCAGTCAAATCCAAGGATGCTGTTCATTGGAAGGCAGCAATGGACGAGGAGATTGAGGCGTTATACAAGAACAGAACCTGGGATCTGACTGATCTACCCGAAAACTGTAAAGTTATCGACAATAAATGGGTCTACAAAACGAAATTCGCTCATGACGGGAACATAGATCGATATAAAGCACGCCTTGTCGCAAGAGGTTTTACGCAGGAGGAAGGAGTTGACTACAATGAAATTTTCAGTCCAGTAGTGAGATTCACCTCGATTCGGTTTATTTTAGCAGTCGCAGCCTCTGAGAAGTTAGTATTGAAGCAATTTGATATAAAAACGGCTTTTCTTAATGGGGATATCGAAGAAGATATCTATATGTCGCAGCCTATAGGGTACAATGATGGAAGCGGTCGGGTTTGCAAATTACGAAAGAGCCTATATGGGTTAAAACAAGCGTCCAGATGCTGGAATTTAAAATTCACTAAGCTTTTGAAAGATTTTTCATTTGAAATTAGTACAGCCGACCCATGCGTATTTACTCTTCATCGAAACGGTTGCAAGATTGTCATGGCTTTATACATCGACGATGGTTTGATTGCAGCTACAAACGAGGAAGATGCTTTGGAAGTCATCCGCTATCTTAAATCTCATTTTGAAATTAAAACATCTGATGTTGGCTGCTATCTTGGAATTCAAATAGAGAGGAAGAAGGATGGTTCTATATTTCTTCACCAGTCGTGTTATACGGAGAAGTTATTGAGGAAATTCAACATGCAGGATTGTCGGACGGTTTCTACTCCTGCAGATGTTTCAAGGAATGATGATGTCGAAGAAGAAAAGCTTGCAACATCAAACTTCCCCTATCGAGAAGTTATCGGCAGTTTAATGTATTTGATTATTGCAACGAGACCAGACATCGCTTATGCTGTTGGTTTTCTTAGCCGCTTCATCGAAAATCCATCACCGCATCATGTTAATGCTGTCAAGCGGATTTTCAAATGCCTTAATGGGACACAGGATTTTGGTATTGTATACATGAATACAATTAATTCTTTTATTACATGTTACAGCGATGCCGATTTTGCCAGTGATGTCAAGACTCGACGATCGACCAGCGGCAATGTTACGTTCTGGGGAAAAGGTCCAATATCTTGGTCATCTCAGCGGCAGAGATGCGTTAGTCTATCTACAACCGAAGCAGAATATGTCGCTGCATCCGAAGCTGTTAAGGATTTAGTCTGGCTTCATTCTTTGATGAAGGATATTCTGCCGAACTCGCTAAAGCAACATTGTCTGTTTATGGATAATCAAGGGGCGATCAAACTCGTCAAGAATCCCGAGTTCCACAAACGGACGAAACATATTGATGTCAGATACCACTTCGTACGGGAGAAGTATAACGACGATTTGTTCGACGTATGTTATGTGTCCACCGAACACCAAACGGCTGACATCTTTACCAAGCCGCTACCTAAAATTAAGTTTGAATTTTTTCGCGGTTTACTTAATGTTGTAAAGAATTTCAATTAGTATGATCCAGGCAGTATTTTTGAATTGAATTTTTAATGTTTTTTGAAGATTTCAAATCAAGCTCCACACTTAAAACTATTTTGAATTCAATTACTATTTCAATTTAAAAAATTAAGTTATGGCGATAAGTGGGAGTGTTGAAAATTATACGTATGTATCACTATAACATAATTTTGTCCAGTAATGTACTGCTTAATATACCAACTTCACTTTACTAACTGTAACGTCATGTAAAGTCATTTTCACTGAAATACATTCTCTTCTGTTCTGACCTCCGAAGCGTAAGGTTGTGCTTATTATTTCGCCGGAATAGCTCAACAAACACATTTAAGCGAATCAATTGCCAGATCGTGTAATTATTTCGTAACCGAACTGAATTTAGCAATGCGACAACAAAACAAATTAAATAGTTTTTACACTACACACAAGACAAAAATACCAAAATTTGATAAAGCAGGTGTTGTGAACAAAGTCGATTGCAAGGATTGTAATAAATCGTACATTGGCGAAACAATTCAAAAGCCAGGCACTAGGCTAGAACAGCATAACAATGACGCTAAAAAGGAACTTCAGGAAAATTTTTCAGCATTGACCAAGCACTCCATTATAAATAAACATCAGTTAGATTTTGACCAAGCAAAAATATTAAAGATTGAGCCTAATAAAAGGAAATTGCAGATCCAGGAAGATAATAACATTATCATAAATGAATATGAAGTCTGCAACGAAAAAACTGATAAAAAGAATTACTCTGACTTGTACATTATTCTAATAAAACATTCAATTTAAATTATTTTACCGCGAATAAGTATAGTAATCAGTTCGACGATTCGCGCGAGTTTCTATACAAAACCTGTCAAAAAACTCGTACGAGTCGAGAATAACTCGCATCTAGGTATTCAGTTTTTCGGACGAGTACCCAATGCTCAAACCAGTGTTATACATAAAGTCTCCACATAGTCTCGTGCGAAAATAATGTAATTGCATTTATTTTCGTGCGAGCGGTGAACAGAAAGAAATAATAAAACTCATTTATGACTTTATTGGTGATTTGATTGGTGTAGAATAACACGTAAAAATTGCTTATGTGCAACCTGGAACGCTTCGTTAGAGGATAAAACAAAGCAGTCAAACAAGAATAATAGATTCAATTAAATCGAAACCCGTTTTTAATAAGATCATCTATAACACAATGGTTGTTTAATGCTTCTTAAGTTTTATTACATTTTACTATATAAACAAATTAAATGAATTTGAACTTTTCTTTTTCTTCTTTGGTAATCATATCGATACCTTTCGTCTTCTTAGTTTCTACGGTCCATTTCACTTCCGGTAAATTTCAAGGATGTTCGCTCCATACAGCATATACATCCCAGCAAGAAAGCTACTGGTTAAATTACTAATGTTTATCTAGTCAAAATCCGTTTAATTTTCTGGGTACCGTGCATAGGCCGTCGGGAAAAAATTGACCTATATACTTCACACAGCACTCGTACGTGAGAGTTCCCCTACAATGTTATATAGTGAAAAGGCAACAATCTTTGAGTTATTTCCAACCAAACTGTCCGGTAGTTTTGCATTAAATACCATAGATTTATTGGTTATTTTATCCATTTAATCACTCGGTAACCTTGTAAGTATTATACTAGTAATATTACCGGTATTTTCCGTGACATTTACTATAAAACTATCAGGTAAATTAGCTGGTAGTACTATAGTAAATATCATAAATACCAGTAAAATTACTACTTCTTTAACCATTATTTTAATGCAAATTAGCGGCTATTAAGCTGGTAGTAATCCTTGTATTATAATGATATATTACCGATAAAATCTGACCAAAATACGATAGATTTAATGGTATTGTGATGTGTCTAGGATACGTCAACCCAAATTGGCAACAGATGGCGCTACGCCAACCCAAATTGTATGCTCTACTGGGCACCAGATGGCGCTAGTATCACTAGCGAGACAACTTACTGGCCGAAGTTTCCAGAACATCGAAAATAGGTATATAAGGGCGTCGACTAGAGTCAGTCAGTCAGTCTAGTTTTAGCCGTGAATAAATAATGTCGAGTCAATAATTAGTGAAGTAATTAGTAGAAATTGTAAACCGTGTATATCCGTGTGGTTGTAATAAATAGTGTTACAGTAAAGCGAGTGTTATTCATTGTCGTGTACGCGAAAATCTATCGAACCCACTGGAACGTCTAGAATAGACGAGAAATATATAACAATTGGTGTCAGAAGTGGGATTTTCAAGTACGGTGTAGTGTGACTCGTGCGCGGAATATACGACGTGAAACTGCGAGTGTCGAGTGAATTCGTGAATATTCAAGAACTCGACGAGAATTATCGGTATAGTTCGCGTTGGAAAGTTCGGTATTGTGAACTTACGCGGTCGTGTTGAACTAGTGTGGACAGATTCAGTGCGTGAAACTGTGTGACGAGTGTATTCGGGAATATTCGAGAATTCTACGAGAATTTTCGGGAAAGTTCGCGACGGAAAATTCTAGAAAGTGAACGCAATCGTGTCGGACTAGTGTGAAGAGATCCGGTAAACGTGAAATTGCGTGTGCCTAGTGAACATTCGAGAAGGCAACGATAATTTTCTGGAAAATTCGCGACAGAAAATTCTGGAAAGTGAACGCAATCGTGTTGGACTAGTGTAAAAAGATCCGGTAAACGTGAAATTGCGTGTGTTAGTGAACATTCGAGAACTGGACGAGAATTTTCGGGAAAGTTCGTGACGGAAAGTTCTGGAAAGTGAACTTACGAGCTTCGGGTCCGAATATTTTGGACAGAAAAACTTCTTGAAAGTGAATTAGTGCCGTAACGTGTAGAATTCGAAAACATTCTAGAAAGTTCGATTCGTGTAAAATTGAACTGTAGACAGTTTATAAGTCGAGAAACGAAATGCCGCGTAATATCTCGCAATTAACCACGGCCGAATTGAAGCGTGAGCTGGCGAAACGGAATTTGTCGACTTCGGGAAACAAAAGTGCGTTGCTTGCTCGGCTGATGGACGCACTGAGGGATGAAGGACAGGATCCCGACACGGTGGAATTTCGGGAAGAGCAAGACCCTAGTGAGGCAAGTGCAGCAGAAACCACAGACCCAATGATGCAGTTGCTGAGAGCTATGGCGGAGCTGAACCAGCGAGCAGCAGAGCAAAATGAGCGGTCGGTGAAGTCTGAGGAGGCAATGAGCAAAATGGAGGAATCGATAAAATCGGAACTGAAGGCCACAACGATAAAATAGGAAGAAGCGATTAGTCATTTAAAGAACAGCCTCGAAGAAAAATTTGAAAAACAGAAAGCAGAAGTTCTGAATATAATCGACGAGAAATCGCGAGAAAATTCTGATAAAATCAGGTCGGTGGCGGAAGAAGTCCAGATGTTAAAGAACGATCTGGAACGTTTGAAAACATCGAATGTCCACCAATACCCGCAGAATGCAGCAGTAGTCGGAAATATCCAGAAGTCTAATAGCGACCTCGAAACATCGAGAAAAAGTGAAATATTTAAAACCAACTCGAATATTAAAAGTCTAAAAGCGCCGACTTTCGATGGACAAATGTCTTGGAACATCTACAAGACACAATTTGAGGCTGCTGCGGTGGTAAATGGTTGGTCCGACAGTGAGCGTGCCACGGCTCTTGTTCTAGCATTGAGAGGACCTGCTGCTGAAATCCTGCAATCGATTCCTGCTCCACTACAGACATCTTATGTGGAGCTTGTGAAGGCGTTGGATGGGCGATACGGTGACGAGCACATGAAGCAAATTTATCGATCACAGCTTCGTAACCGGACACAGAAGCCAGGAGAAACTCTTCAGCAAGTGGCGCAAGATATTGAACGGCTGGCTCTTTTGTCATACCCGACCACGGAACCCGAACATCGGAATGAAACAACAGTGGATGTATTCACTTCGGCTATCCTCGACCGTGAACTACAACAGGCGTTAAGGCTAGCTGACAAGCGAACGATCAGGGACGCACTTGCATACAGCCTGACTTTTGAAGCTGCGAAGCAAGCCACCTGTAATTGTGTGCAAGCCCGAGAAGTGGTAGAGGATTGTGTCTGTCAGCGAATGGATGCATCAAGGCAAGCTATCAACAGAGATGCAATTCGGTGTTGGAACTGCGGTAAAAAGGGTCATGTCCGGAAGAATTGTCAACAACCGAGAAAGGCTGAAACATTCCGCAAGAATTGTGCCCAGCAGGCGAGAAAAACGAGTTGGCAAAGAGCGAACCGAGTTCGAGAAGTAACGGATAATTACGTTTGTCGGAGAATCGATGTATCGAGACAAGTTGTTAACGGAGTTTCGATTCGATGCTGGAAATGCGGTCAACAGGGGCACGTGCGAAGCGCCTGTGAACAGCTGAGGAAGGCCGGCACATTCGGCAAGAAGGTTACAAACGGAGGTTCGAGACAATGCTGGAAATGCGGTGAACACGGGCACGTGCGAAGTAACTGTGAACAACTGAGGAAGGCGGGCACACTCTGCAAGAAGGTTGTCAACGGCGATTCAATTCGGTGCTGGAATTGCGGTGAAAATGGTCATCTCCAAAGGAACTGTCGTATGCCGAGAAAGGCAGGAACATCCTGTAAGAGATGCGTGCAGCGAACCAGAAGAATGAGTTGGCGAAGTGCGAAACAACCTGCTCCCGGTGTATGTGAATCGGGCAACAAACGATTCTACTGGGTGGACGTTCGAGGTGATGTTGAGGAGCGGTGCAGCCGGTGTATGAGTTGTGCAGCTGTTCAAGGACGAGCATCCGAAGCCGAGAGCGGAAATGAAAGCCATACGTGTGGATCGACTGGCACCCTATCGAGGCGACGATACGGAAGAGACCGAAGCGTGTTCTGTTCGGGACGAACAGGTTTAAGGAGGGGGTAATGTGATGTGTCTAGGATACGTCAACCCAAATTGGCAACAGATGGCGCTACGCCAACCCAAATTGTATGCTCTACTGGGCACCAGATGGCGCTAGTATCACTAGCGAGACAACTTACTGGCCGAAGTTTCCAGAACATCGAAAATAGGTATATAAGGGCGTCGACTAGAGTCAGTCAGTCAGTCTAGTTTTAGCCGTGAATAAATAATGTCGAGTCAATAATTAGTGAAGTAATTAGTAGAAATTGTAAACCGTGTATATCCGTGTGGTTGTAATAAATAGTGTTACAGTAAAGCGAGTGTTATTCATTGTCGTGTACGCGAAAATCTATCGAACCCACTGGAACGTCTAGAATAGACGAGAAATATATAACAGTATTTTTATCCATTTAATTGCCCGGTAACATTGTAAATATTATACTGGTAATATTTCTGGTATTTTCCGCGATATTTACCATAAAACTACCAGGTAAATTAGCTGGTAGTCCTATGGTACAAATCATGGAAAATACTAGTAGTATTACTACTACGTTAGCCACTATTTTAGATCAGACCAGCTATAAAGTTGCTAGTAACCCTATAGTGTAGTTCCTAGGTGATTTCAGATTGCAAAGTGTGGTGGAGAAAATTTTTTTTTTGTTTCTTATGTTTTTTGGGGTGCTGAGCTCGAACCCGGAGCTTCCCACCAAAATTTCGTTGCGGAACAGGGTCAAAACCGCGAAAAATCCCAAAATCTTCGGAGTTTCCCGTTTTTTTGTTTATAACTCCGAAAGTGTACATTTCTCCGAAAACCTGTCCATGAAAATATTAGAGAAAACATAATTGCGGGTCCAACGCGCCATTAATCATTAAAATGTGTTAAGCGGTATTGCTACAATTGAAATTTTTTGGGGTTTTTTGCAATTTTGACCCTTTTTTGCAACGAAATTTTGGTGGGAAGTTACGGATTCAGCTTCTGCACCCCAAAATACATAATGTGTCGTGGATTACATTTCCACTTCAACATAGTAGCTTTATAAAAACATAAAAAATAATGTCAAATAAAAAATGTAATTAATATAAGTTTTAAACGATCGTTCGGGAAACATTGTATA
Organism: Microchrysa polita; assembly: GCA_949715475.1. Taxonomy (NCBI): domain Eukaryota; kingdom Metazoa; phylum Arthropoda; class Insecta; order Diptera; family Stratiomyidae; genus Microchrysa; species Microchrysa polita. The sequence continues at coordinate 75,767,244 of OX454415.1, forward strand.
CTTTTGTAATAAATATATTTTAACTAATTTATATTATATTAAAATAAAATATAATTTAAATGAATCTCAATAAAATGGTGACCCCGACGTGATTTCAGCCTACCTAATTAGTCTGGTGCACAGAATTTTAATTTTGGATCCTGTTCGAATATTTTTAACGGTGCTCTGGAGATCGTATACAACGAAGAAACCACCCCCAGACTATGGCTTTCATAGAGTCCTGAAACATTCGCATCAACATAAATTACAGCATATTAAGGTTCATCTCGACTACTTGATGCATCGTTTCCAGATGGCCGAATGGAAGGACGACAGGAAACAGTCTCGAAAAACTGAACGACTTTTGATGCACTACGACTCTGTGCTGAATGATATGCTTATGTTTGCCTTTTACATTGTTGCAGTTTTTCTCGTTATGTTCGGCACAAAGGATAATCAATCGTACTACAGCACGAGATTTGTTCAAGACATTTTTACGTCGACTCGCAATTCAGGACCTCGCTTTGATGAAATTCTGACGGAAGACGATTTGAAGAATTACTTAAATCAAACGGTCGTAATTCAGTTGCACGACAATATAAGTCACGAGGTAAAAATGATTGGTGTTGCTCGATTGAGACAACATCGACGCAATGTGGAGTACTGCTCATTGTTCTCCATGTTAGAATGCTGGACAGATTGTTGCAGTTATTTTAGTCCTTCCTTAAGAGATATGAAGTTCTATAGTGCCGAATGGAAGCCGGCCGTTTCATTCAAATACGAAAACGTTATGTGCTCGAGCAAATGTATGAATATAAAAGTCATACCTGCTCCACAACGGAATTGCAGCTTCCCCCTACTTCTATACGCTCCACCACCTCTCAAGAAGGTGGATGTTAGAACATTTAAACTTATACCCCGCCATCGAACGCGCTGGATGTACGAAATTAATATGTATTTCGCCCACCGTCGAATGAGCTGTTTTTAAATGGTCGAAGAAATTCTACATCAAGACTTCAATATTTTGAGAAGCTTAACGTTTCAATAATAGTAAGCTACACTCTGCGACCAATGCAGAGAAAGTATTGCACTATCGAAACGATACCATCCACGCGGATAAAATGTTAAATAGTAAACCGCATCCTGCGACCAATGCAGTAAGCATGCGGTACTATTACGATATTATCCGAAGATTATCCGATTATCATCGTCAACATACATACATATGTATATGTAATTCAATTATGTATTAATAATGTTGATATCGATGTAGGATATAGGACATTGAGTACAAGTATTATGTACAATCCAATTTAAATAATGATGTATAATATTTTTATTTTTTAAGGAGGGGGGTAATGTCGTGGATTACATTTCCACTTCAACATAGTAGCTTTATAAAAACATAAAAAATAATGTCAAATAAAAAATGTAATTAATATAAGTTTTAAACGATCGTTCGGGAAACATTGTATACTTTTGTAATAAATATATTTTAACTAATTTATATTATATTAAAATAAAATATAATTTAAATGAATCTCAATAAATGTACAAGAAAAATGCAGCTTTTGCGACCAAAAATGAAAAACCGTTCAATCTCAAAATTTTATTCATAATATGGAACTATGGTAAAAATGGCAAATTTAAATTATCAATTGTAGTAATACTGCTGAACGGATTTATAATATTTATATCTCTTTGGACGCGCAATTATGTGCTCTCTAAAATATTCATGGAGAGTTGCACAGTTAGGGGCCAAATAACGAAAAAACAGCAAAAATTAAATTTTATAATTTTTTCCGATTTTAACATTGTTGCGAAACGAAATGTTGGTGGGAAGTTCCGGATTCGTGTTCAGCACCCCAAAAAACATAAGAAACAAAAAAAAATTGTCTCCACCACATTTTGCAATCTGATGTACTAGGTTTATCACGTAGTAACTACACTACTAGTATTGGAGCAGAGTAAACGAACGTCATTTGATGGGATTTTTGGTAATATTGTTGAGGACGGTGCCTTGATTATGAGGAACAAATTCTGCCCCATAGGGGGACCGGGAGTTGGAAAAAGGGGGAAATGGGGGTAATTTTTCGGTTTTAGCGATTATTTCGAAAACGGCGATAGTTACAAAAAAAAATGCTCTAAGAACGAAAAAAGCTACATCAAATTACCTTTAGGAAGTACCGTTTTTTGAAAAACTCTATGCTAGCTTGGAAAAAACCTCGCATATTAAAGTTCATTGGTTAACTCACATTTTTGGGGAGTTATCGAGCATTTTTTCAAAGCATAAAATTTTCAAATAAAGATCCGTCGTATTATTGCAAAGGTAATTTTATTCAGTTTATTCCGTTCTCAGTACATTTTTTTGTAGCTATCACCGTTTTCGAAATAATCGCTAAAACTTCACACTTTCACCAAGGATCGCTGAATACTGACGAAAAATTAAAATGTGTCCGTCTGTCTGAAGAAAAAAAAGTACCGTACTCTTGCTTTATACCGAGAAATGACATTGAACATGGAACAATTCCTGCTGCTTATAGATTTAAAGAAAAGTCCTCATATAAATTACCCACAGTTGTGTGGTAAAACATTGTTAATAAAATAGTAATATGACCTGGCATTTACTATAAATCTTACGAGTTAATTAAGTGGTTAAATAACTAGTAATTTTACTGGCTATTTTTCTTATTATTAAATAGTAATATTTGTTGGATTTAACAGATAATATACCTCAATTTTAAGGGGTAAAAATAATATGAAAAACTTACCGATATTTTATTGGGTATTTAACGTGTTTATTTCCCATAGTAGTCTGGCTGGTCTAGCGGTTAGTGCGCGCACCTTCAGTGCACAGGGTCATGAGTTCGAATCTCACCGTGTTCCATGGTGTTTTTCGAACTCACGAGCGTGTGACGGACTATGATCTCACTCAGATGTTAAATGAGTACGCATTTATGGTGATAAATAACACTGCTGAGCGTGATGCTGATCTCATTACCTCAACAAAAAGCAGATAAGATCTTGGAAATAGGATGTCACTAACACATCCTGCGGCCTTAGTCCAATGTTGGATTGTCGCGCCTGTTATTTTATTTCCCATAAATACTTGATATTTTGGCTGAAATTTACCTAATAATTATGAACTTTTTCACCAGGGGAAATAATGCTATGGGGAATATATAGGTTATTTATGGCCCAATCGTATACGTGCGTTAACTAGTCAATTACAGTGAGCCTTTTTTTAGATATTTAACTAGTCATTTGACCAGGTTTGCTATTGCAAACTCTGAAGGCGAAAGCAAAAAATATGTAAAGTATTTGTCTGTGTGAGTTTTCGCTGATAAAAGTTTGTATGTAGTAGTAGTTTCGGTTAGCGATTTCTTGCAGGGATATACGTATATGTACATACATATATGTATGTATGTAGATGTAAACACAGTGTCCCATACGAGTCGCCTGCAAGAAATAAATTTTAAATGGTTAGTTTGTTGTTATACATAGTTCAGAACACTAAAGCAAAAAACTTACCTCTTCCGGAATGTTTTAAAATATTCGCCACATTGTATCGATTTCAAAATTCACTCACGAGCGCGTTTTGATCCTATTTTTTTTTATCCTCCTCTCCTCCTCGCATCACCTTTCCACTTTTATATTGTGCACCATCCAAATCCACAACCAGATTCCAGATACAACACACAGGTTGCACCTTGCATCTTGTTTACTCTCGTGTCGGTCGTTTTGACTGACAGAAAGTATATTATTTCGGCGTTTATTTACTTTAATTTGTCTTGAATTGGGATCAATATAAAAGATGACTACCTTAGGATTGACAGACAGTTAATTATTATTGAAATTTTCCAAGGCCAACTATGTAGTCTCCAACTCTCCACTTTCGCGCGAGTTATAATTGCAAATATTCGCGCGAGAAACTGATTACTAGCCTTTAATTGTCACATTACATACATAGATATTCATATATACATATTTGACGTTACTTTCTACATTGTCATTTTATTGTCCTTAACACTTGACATTAATAATTCCATTTGTGCAATATTTACAATTAATTCATGTTTAATTTATTATTGTAATTGTCCATCAAATTGTGCAATATTAGTGTTTTATTCTTTTACACCTTCGATTCTAGGTATGCACACTTTTTAATTAATTATATTTTCATTGTATGTATTAACTGAATGTAACATTCTCTTCAGAATTTTATAACCCTGATGCTGGGCTCCAAAGCCCGAAATATATCGGTTAACTGAATCAAGACTGTTTCATTCATTGTGTGGGCTAGGAGGCTATACAAAATCATAGTGAAATCAACTAATTGCCCGGCAACTACAAAAACGACCTAGTTTATTTTTTAAACTGGGTTACATCAAGATAAAATATACATTCTCAATTGTATTCCGCGTGTGTCGTCGTTTTTAATTTTCAGTAAGCATTAACACATTTCCCATAGAAAATTAACTATGAAAAGCGACGTAAAACCAAAAATTCCTGCCAACATCACATCAGAAGCAAGTTTTGATGATAATGAAGGATTAAGTAGAGTTTCTGGATTGTAATTTAATATGCATATTTTGATAGAAATGCGCCTATAGATAAACAAATTTAACCTTTATTCCATAATATTTTATTAATGTCGATAAAAATTATGTATCTACTCGTAACTTGCTTTAAAATATGGAATTTAACAATTTGTATGCTTTCTTGAAACAGTGTGCATTCAACTATACATATTTTCAACAACCAGTAAATTTCAACACATACATCAAAATGTTGCCAGATTAAAATTTTCATAAGTTTATTTTAAAAAGTTTGGTAAAATTTCTAATGCAATTTTAGGGTGATATACTTATAGGGATAATGGCTCCTACTGTTTGAAATACAAACAATGGAAATATGATAAGAACAATGATAATTGAATATTAATTTAATAATTCTTTGCATAATTTCCTATTTTGGTGGTAATGGTACGGTTAATTTACAAATTTAATATTTTAATAATAGGTTGCATAAATTGCAATTTTGGTATTGATAAGGTCAATTTAGAAATTTGATATTATAATAAGCGGATGCATAAGTACAATCGGCTATATGTTTTTAATAGTTATCGACAAATTGAGAATTGAGAAGAATCACTTTGGTAGAAGTCATTATATGTATAGCAACAATTATGTATTAACCCTCCGTCGGGCACACCTCAAATCAAAACGAGATCGGGCGCACTCTGCCTGAGAGGCCACCCATCTATTTGTGTCCTTTTTCCTTAATATGTTACTTAAAATTTCAGATACTTTTCGCAAATTAACTTATTAGTATCTAAGGGATCTAATTAAACTAAATATAGTACTAAGAAACCTATTTACTAGACAGTATAATAATAACAGAAATAAAATTATCGATTTACCAGAAAAAAACCAAGTGAGGAAAAATCCCGCATCCATGGTTCGCTAAAAAAATTGAAATTAATGAAAGGCAGGCAGTCTAAATTAATAATAGTTATTAGAAAAGGATCTTAGTGCTCCAAATTAAATGTGGGAAAGCATCTTTGATGCGGCGCTTTCGCGTAGTTTAGGCACATTCTAAATTATGACGCGATCAGGCGCACCCGGCCTGTGAGGCCAGAGGCCTTCCCACACAACTGTCTAAAGGACCATGTAAAAGTGAAAGCAGGCATTGTGTGAGATTCTTAAAGTTTGACGAGTAAACGGAGGTAAAAAGTTGTGGGCCCCCTACTAGCGTGGAGCGGAGCAGAAACTGTTTTGCTGGCCTGTCAGGCCGGGTGCGCCCGACGGAGGGTTAATATTATGAAAGAAGAAAACACAATTTTTGTTTGAAATGAAAATAAAAAATGTGGTAATTTTACAAAGATTGAACACAATATTAAACAACATTATATTTAAATAATATTTTTAAGGGCAGACAAATAAAATACTTAACCTTCCTATACCCGCGCGTTGGTCTGTCAGACCGACAAAACACTTTTTTCAATTTTTTTAGCTTAAATGAAAAGGTAGCGGGTCGAGCTTTTGCTAGCTGCCGGATTTGTTGCTGACTTTATTTTAGTGCATGTCTTGTGATTACACGAAACGGGCGTATTAGTGCATTTGGAAAGAATTGTCTGTGAGACCGACGCGGGTATAGGTGTGACTTTTTGTGTAAGTATAAAATTATTGTGTTAATTTTTTGTTTAGTGTTCTTTGTCATTCTTTGATTCTACTTTAGTACACATCGCATGTTTATGCGAGACGAAAAATTATTTTTGTTTTCTAAAAGGAAAAAAATGTTTAAGTTAAGATTTTGTAGTTCCTAAGTGTAAAAGTTACAATGTTGAAGTTTTTTCGCAAAAAACTGATTAAAATGGAAATAAAGTTATTGAATGACATTGATGTTTCATTATAAACTTTAGTTTTATTATTTATTATCTTCTATTTATCTTTTGTTATGGAAAAAACACAATTTAAACACAATTTAAAAAGTATTGAAAATCATCGGTCTGTGAGACCGACGCGGGTATACGTGTAACAAAATTTGACGCGGGTATAGGAAGGTTAATAAAAATTTGAGTATATTTCCACAGATTAACGAATACCAGATGTTTTGAGCAAGCTCCTTTTCACAGGAGGTTTTCAAGAACTCAGATGAAATTTGGAGTACTCACAACCCGAGCGAAGACTGTAAATATATAAGAGTAACTACAAATTAGATTTTAGTCGTATAATGATATGTGATTCATAACTGGTCTGGCTAGGTTTTGCTGGGTTTTCCTAATCCTCGCAACAAATGTTGGACCATGTAAATTTTTTCCCCAGAAGTAAGATATTACATATATTAAAAAGAAAGCACAAAAAAAATCAAGTTGAGCTCAAGAACTGTTAAACGGATTACATTGATGGATAATAATTCAATTCAATTCTTTAATATTCACTTCATTTACAATATACATTTCAATTCAATTACATATTTCTAATAGTGCTTTTCATCTCCCTATAAGCTTTGCTTGTGATGGGAGAGTAATTAATTAAAGCTACATATCAAGTTTTAATTTAGATTAAATTTTATAGAAAAATCTATATATTTTTATATTACATGTACTATACATTAATTTATTGGTTTAAAGAAAATAAAAAATGCGAAAGAATTCATCGTAGTTTAAATTAAGAAGCCATTTTTTAACGATACATTTGAATAACTGATATGAGTTGATATTTCGTATTTCAGCAGGCAATACATTAAAGCTAGTAGGCCCTAGAAAGGATATATATTTTTGAGTATGTGTTTTGCGACATAGTGGAACTTGCATTCTTCTGTTATTAAAGCGTGTATTTATATTATGCAGAGAAGTTATGTTTTGCTTTTTGTTAGTATAATATAGCGCTGATTTGATATATAATTGCTTTAGACAGAGTATCCTTGTCGGTCCATACAGGTTGGAAGTGGGATGAAGACGCGGAAGTGAAAATATGGTTTTTAAAATTTGACGCTGGGTCACATTAATGTTTTCAAGATGAATATCATAAGTTCCACCCCAAGCCGCTATACAGTATTGGAGATTTGATTGTATCAAGGCAAAGTAAATTGTTTTGAGCTGACCAGTAGACAGGAAATTTTTGACCGCATTCAATATAAACTAGGGGGCTTCGACTTGTTCCCTTATTTCTTAACACTCAGAGAAAAAAACGCACATTCATATTAAAAGCTCCACATTTAAATTGAACGCAGTATTCGTTTGAAAAATATCGTTTGATTTGAACGAGTTTTCATTTACGCTAAGAGAATTTCTTTTAAAACAAAAGAGCAGCTAAACCGCAAACGACGGTCGTTTAAATCAAAAGATTTCGCATTACATAGTAATTAATGTGGATACATTCCTTTACGTAACAAATACGCATACCTAAAGGACGAGATGCCAAAATATCATTTGTTTCAACGTAGCACAACAGGTCGTTAATACTTCTCTCACGTGTTCATATTCGTTCCAAACAAATGTGTATAGTGTCTAACAACAAACGCGTATTAGAATCTTCGTCGACGTTAAGAGTGTTTTCGAGAATGTACTTTTGCATTTATCTGGAGGAATGGACGCTTGCACACGTGCAATTTAAGTTTAGCGGGTGTTAAAATAAAAGTGTATTGTATTAATCGTATTAATATTAGACCTAAATAAAAAATAAAGTGTTTTTCTGAAGTTTTCATAAGTTTTATTCTTTATTCATTTGTCAACACAGGTAACAGTAAGTATCTAATCGAATGGAGAATGGACAATCAAACGGAATGTATTATTTTATTTCAGCAGAGTTTGCCTTTAATTCCATGTAAAACTCAATTATTTTGAATGGGACAATTTCTATGAAATGAAAACGGGATGCGTTACTTTCGAAATACATACCGTTTCATTCAAAAGAATGCTTCGCTTAGTTTAAATAACAAAAATGTTCAATATAAAAACGAAGACGTTTGATACAATTGCCTTTCATTTATTTAAAATGTTTTACCCGTTTACAATAAAAGAATAAGTGTTTATTTCAATGAAAAATACGTTTAAATCGACTGGCTCCTTTTTTCCAGGTAAACGTAAATTCTTTTGATTCAAACGCTTTTTTACAACTCATAATGCTTTTGAAAGAAACGCCACTCGTTAGAATTAAACGCATTTGCGTGTGGAGCCAAATCAAAAGCGGAAATCGTTTGAATTAAATATATTTCGTTCAATATTAGTGAATATTTCTCTGAGTGAATAAACTAGTGGCATTGAATTTGAATAATTTGTATGGGAGGTACCCTTTGTTTTAATCCGATCGAAGTAATATTTGGTGGAGGGTCTAATGGGACTTAGCCTTAACGTTTACCAAAATTTTTCCCGCCTGCTGTGATTCGGCGAAAAGTTACAGGCATGTCTTTTTTTTAAATGTTAATATGGAGTATAGGACCATGCTTTGTCGGGGCAGCCTGAGTCTCCGTGTGGGCCAGCTATATATTGTTAGGAATAGTTATCCCAATTACCATGGCTCCAATTTAATTACTTCAGGAGCTAGAGCGCCAAATGTAACTATCAAAAAATCTAAATTACACCAAATGTTTTAAGGTCTAGTATATAATCTGTCAAGAGAAGGTATATGATATAATATATCATTAGAAAGGATATTTTGTGCAGTTTAAATCGTCCTCAGAACATTTTGCTGTAAATATTACAGTTAACAAGATATTGGCGAAAAATCATAATTTCACCCCTTTGCCACCCCCTCCCCCCCAAATGTGACGCGCAAAAAAGTCTAACTTTTTACTGCGTAATGCGGTCAGGCCATAGAACAATTTGGCATCAAAAGTCAGCTCTTTTTTTGGATTTTTGGGTCTAGAGCTAAAGTCACTATACTATTTGGTAAAGACACATTAATTCAAGGTTTTGTGAAATTGGTGCAAAAAATGTTTCTTAGAAGAACCAGAATGGGCGTGGGGTTTGTATGGCCACCCCATGATCCCATGGTCACATTTGATCAATTCTTAGATATGTATTGTGTCATCAAGAGAAACACGTTTGTGTGTAATTTGGTTGAAATTGGTACACAAATAAAAAAGTTTTTCTTAGAAGAACCTAATTTGGGGGTTAGGTTTGTATGGTAGCCCCATGACCCCACTATCCGATTTTATCCATTCTTAGACATGTTTTGTGTCATCAAGAGAAACACATTTGTGTGAAATTTAGTTAAAATTGGTGCACAAATAAAAAAGTTTTTGTTAGAAGAACGTAATTTGGGGAGTTAGGTTTGTATGGTAGCCCCATGACCCCATTATCCAATTTGATCAATTCTTAGATATGTTTTGTGTCATTAAGAGAAAAGCGTTTGTGTGAAATTTGGTTGAAACTGGTGCACAAACCAAAAAGTTTTTCTTAGAAGAACCTAATTTGGGAGGTTAGGTTTGTATGGCAGCCCCATGACCCCATGGTCCGATTTGATCCATTCTTACATATGTTTTGTATTATCTATAGAAACACATTTGTGTGAAATTTTGTTGAAATTGGTGCCCAAATAAAAAAGTTTTTCTTAGAAGAACCTAATTTGGGTAGTTGGGTTTGTATGGCAGCCCCATGACCCCATTGTCCGATTTTACCGATTCAAACATACAAACTGCCTGCAGCAAAAAGAAGCATTTGTGCAAAATTTCAGCTTCATAGCTTTTAAATTGGCCGAGTAAAGCGCGTCGCAACAGACAGACAGACGGACAGACGGACAGACGGACATCGCCCAATCGACTCCCCAAGTCATGCTGATCATATATGTATACTTTTATATGGTCGGAGATGCTTCCTTCAATGCGTTACAAACTTCATGACAAAGTTAATATACCCTTTCATTCTATGAGCGAAGGGTATAAAAAAGACTGTCTCATTATACCCTTCACTCGTAGAGTAAAGGGTATATTAACTTTGTCATGAAGTTTGTAACGCATTGAAGGAAGCATCTCCGACCATATAAAATATGTATATATATGATCAGCATGACGAGTTGAGTCGATTGGGCGATGTCCGTCTGTCTGTCTGTCCGTCTGTCCGTCTGTCCGTCTGTCCGTCTGTTGCTACGCGTTTTACTCGGCCAGTTTAAAAGCTATCGAGCTGAAATTTTGCACACATGTTTCTTTTCATTGCAGGCAGTTTGTATGTTTGAATCGCTAAAATCGGACCGTGGGGTCATGGGGCTGCTATACAAACCTAACCCCCCCAATTTGGTTTTTCTAAGAAAAACTTTTTCATGTGTTTACTAATTTCAACGAAATTTCACACAAATGTGTTTCTATTGATAACACAAAACATATGTAAGAATGGATCAAATCGGACCATGGGGTCATGGGGCTGCCATACAAACCTAACCCCCCAAGTTAGGTTCTTCTAAGAAAAACTTTTCATTTGTGCACCAATTTGAACCAAATTTCACACAAATGTGTTTCTATTGATGCCACAAAATATATGTAAGAATAAATGGAATCAGACCGTGGGGTCATGGGGCTGTCATACAAACCCAGCCCCCAAATTAAGTTTTTCTAAGAAAAACTATTTTATTTGTCCACCAATTTCGGACGATGGGGTCATGGGGCTATCATACAAAGCCAACCCCCTAAATTGAGTTCTTCTACGAACAAATTTTTTATTTGTGCACCACTTTCAACCAAAACTCGTAAAAGTGCACTTCAATTGATGCCATAAATAATCGGGCTGTGGAGTCATGGGGCTACCATACAAGCCCAACCTCCCCATTTTGGATCTTCTAAGAAAAATTTTTTCTACACCAATTTAAAAAAACCTCAATGCGTCTTTATCAAAACAAAAAAAAGTAAAACAAATGGAATCGTACTATGGGGCCATGCTCCCGCATCCCCCCAATAAAGTTTTCTGAGATATGTTTTTTTATTTTACCACTTATTCCAACCAAACCTCACACAAATATTGTTTTATCGACGCCACAGAATTTGTCAATATCAAATATTATGCGAAAACAGAAGGAAAAGAATGGGGAAGGATTAAATACAAGTCATAGGTTTGCCCCAAAAAACTTTTAGCCCGAGGAGAGTGAAGGGTATTCAAATGTCGGCCGCGCCCGAAATTAGCCTCGGTTTTTTTATTGATGTGGTCCGCATGCTTGTTCCATCTTAAATGTTGATCGACTACCAATCCCAAATATGTAGCTTCATAAACCAAGTTAATAGTTTTGCAATGCTCATTACATTGGTTAGTACGAGTATTTGCACAGATACTATCATGTTGTTGAATGTGATAAACGATGGCTGGGTTGATGAATTTATTGAGAATGCTATGGCTTTAGTTTTTTCAAAATTCAATTTCAGGTGGTGAGTTAACAACCATTTTTGTATCTTGCGCATTGCAGTCTGTATTAAAGATAAGGTTTGGTTCCACGTAGGCGAAGACCCTAGCAATACAGTATCATCTGCAAAGGATATAACATGGGAACCATTTTGTTGAAAATTGCTTAAATCATTTACATATATGTTATATAATAGGGGAGAGAGTACAGTACCCTGCGGTAGTCCTATATCTCTGCAATATTTCCATTCACTAAAGTTTCCTTTTACTATGACTCTTTGCTGTCGATTATATAAATATGATTTAAGTAATTGTAAGGGTCTGTTTTCTATGCCTATGTGTATAAATTTGTTGATGAGCTTTTGACACAATACCGTATCGAATGCTTTAGTCAAATCCATAAATACTGCCATTGGTTTTTTGTCGGCATCAAGTTCTTCATGCAGATAATTTCTGACATTTAGCACTGCATCTTCGGTATTGAGGCCTTCTCGAAAACCGTACTGTTGTGACGATATTATGTTATTTTCAGCGAGGAATTTATTTAACCTCAGCTCAAGACACTTTTCAAAAATCTTTCCTATTGTCGGCAGGATCGATATTGTGGACGGTAGTTGTTAATATCCTGTTTATCTCCCTTTTTATGAATAGGCGTGACGATCGCTTTTTTAAACGCATTTGGAAAATTTCCCTCATTCATGCATTTATTGAATAATTTAGTGAGCGGCTGTTTTATTTCATTTTTTATTCTTTTTATGTTTTCTGATGTTATTGAATCCCATCCAGGCGAAGTGTTATTTTTTAGAGTGTTGATGACAGATTCTACTTCTGTTTCTCAAATTTTTGTTAGGTGTAGATTTGCTTCAATAAATGTATCATTGAAGTAGTTGGCTAATGCTACTTCCCTCTTTATTGTGTTAGGACATATTATGATGTAGTTCCAAGTTTACGTTAGTATTGTTTTGATTTTTATTTGATATTTTCCTTTTCCTTACAAGTTTCCAGAGTTTTTTATTGTTTATATCGTTTTGTAGTTCATTTTCAAAAAAATGTTTCTTTGCTATTTTTTTTAAGTGATTTATTTTGTTTCTATAGCATTTATAATGATTTGAAAGATGTGTATTAAATGGTTCTCTGTTCAGTCTTCGTTTAAGGCTATCTCTGATTCGAATTGATTTTATTATTCCCTCCGTTAGCCAAGGTTTCAAGGGTGTATATTTGTATGGAACAATTCTTTTTGTGGTACATTTACTAATTAATTCTCTTAATTTGAAAATAAACTTGTCTGTGGATATGTTACAATTATCATTTTCGAGAATAATTTCATTCCAGTTGAGGTTCATGGTCTCCATTTTTAGGGTTTCATAGTTTATATTAGTTACTGTTTTTGTTTCCTGTAATCGTTTAATTTTATTTTTAATATCAACTTTTGCCAAAATTGTAAGGTGGTCGCTTATTGTGTTTTCAAATATGATTGGAGTGACATTTTCATTGTTTAGAGGTATTTCATGTTGCCGTATGAAAATGTGATCACTACAAGATCGATTGTCACTATCTATTCTAGTGAAGTTGTTAATGTAAGAAATAAACCCTAAGCTATTAAGGGCCGAATATTCATTGCTAATTCGGGAGTTGTCAAGGATATCTATATTAATATCACCCACTAACATACCGAACCTCGATCCCTTTGAGTAGGATATGGTTTCATAAAGCTTACTAATATTGGTATTATTAATTTGGATATAACGATGCAATTTTTGAGGGGGCCTCTTGGATTTATGATATTTCAATCATAAATTGCACTGCACATATCCACTTGTGAATATAAACAAAAATTTAATCGTTCTTTGTAGGATTGAATTCAGATCCAATGCTACATACAGAAGACCAAGTTTTTGTTTATAGATGACTATCGCTAGTCATAAAGTACCTATAATTTATAATTATTCTGATACTTAGATACATATATATGTACACATATTACATAGAGTTCATGGTCCGCGAGTTCATGTTCAGTAGTTAGTTCTTGAGCAAAGCTTAAAGAGTAAAGATGAATTCAAAAGAAAGTGATGATAAAGTAAAGAAAGTTTTTCATTCATTAAAGAAAGGATAACCCAATATGGCTAAATTTCTAACACTTTGCATGGTTCTGGTAACATTGCAAATTTTTTTAGATGACTTTTGAAGAATTTGCCATAAGGAATCAGCAGGCGAGGAGTTGATGCTGCTGATTGACTGTCTAAAACTGCTGCAGGCAGGGCCGGATTTAGCCTCTATGGCGCCCCTGGGCAATAACGAATTTGCCGCCCTCCGCCACCAGATAAGCTTGAGAGTAGCAGTTGTCAGCTCAAAGAGGAAATGTAGGCAAAACGTATGTGAAAAATTGAAAATTTAATATTTTTTACCAGTAAGCTTATTTTGTTTGCTTGAAAATTTTTTATGTTGCCTCCCAGAGGAGGAATCCAGGTGTTCCGTGCACCTCCCAAAATTGTTTTAGGAAGGATTGAAAACTCCAATGATAACATAGAAAACTGTTACAATTCTTATTACATTCGGTTTTTCACCTTTTTAGAAATGCGTTCATGTTTTCTAAATTTTTTCTTTCGATCGTTTTGGAAATAGTTTGCGAATTACCCCAACCAATAAAATTTCCTATATTAGCATAATATTTAACCAGAAAACGTCCTACCGAAAAAACCCAAAATTAAGAAAGCCTACGGTAAACTTTGAACACACCTTGACCTAATTTGTGTTCGGTGATAAAGATAACGAAAACGAATTGGGAAAGCATTTACTGATGCTATTCACCAAAAATCATTCGGTGCCTAAAGAGTTCTAGATTTTCCTGATTTCAACTATTTTAAATTATTTTTTATTTTAGGTGGAATTTCCCATTTTTCTCTGAAAAAAATTGCAAATCCGAAAATTTAAGTATAAAAATTCTTAAAAATTTAGTTAAACCCGTTAGAAACTCAAAAATTTGATAGCCAATGCCGCATTTCTAATATTGAGGCTTGGACCTCTCCCGAAATCAAATCCTTGCTTCCCAGCGAATTTGATGTGGGGACAAATTTAAGAAGTAATTGAACACACGAAAATGTGTGGTTAGATAAGTTACTTTCTTGGGGCGTTTTGAACTTTCCAAAGGATCGCTATCACCAAAAATATTTTTCTTTTTTTTTTTTCTTCAATTTTAGAGCCTTGAAAACAGGAGCTCGCAGCCAAGTTCTAGCGTACTTATATCATTTACTGTGTCTTCAGGCATAATGTTTAAAGTGAAGCCAAAGATGATTTATACTCCTCCTCTAAATATACTCCTGAACTAAAGGCCGCCACGCCATTCAGAGTGAATGAGTGTATGCTTCAAGCAAAACTTTTGAGTAGTCCTAAGTTTTGGAGGTGGAATCACATAATAATTTGAGTTGAGGTTGCGATTAGGTGCTTTGAATTAAGACGAATATGTACATCTAACTAGAATAAATTAAAAAAGCAAACTATTTTCCACAATTAAGTTTGAATTTTCAAAATCCATTTTTCCCATAATTTTAGACAAATGAAAAAATTTAAGAATTTGCCGCCCCTCAAATTCTGCCGCCCTGGGCAGTAGCCCAGGTTGCCCATATGGGAAATCCGGCCCTGGCTGCAGGGCTAGGGGTTTGTATCGATGTTTTTCTTCAGTTTGGTTATGGGATGCTTAATAAATTCGCATTTGCAATTGTTCTGGAACGACTGATTTTCTATCAGAAAATGGAATTCGAAAAATTGAATTAGAGGTACTGCTGGAATGTTTGATTATGTTTTTGGATTACGGTTTGTTTCATAAATTTGTTTCGTCTTATGAATAGATATTGCACTGTTAAATTTGTAATTTGAAAATCTTGTGCCTATGTTATTTGTATATAACTGAACAGATGAGAGGTTAGTTTGCGCTGTTCAATAGCTTTATGCTGAATTAATTAGCACTATTGTAGATATTGTCATCAATGTAATTGAATTTACTCATGCTTGAATTGCAAGATCGGTAGTTCTTTTGGTATCGAAGGTGATTTTATGATTTGTTGAAAAGTTGATTTATGGAACTCTGTATTATTAGCGACAGCGCTTCTGATAGCTCTTATTCAGTACCTGTCGGTTGGTTAGTCTTATCGCATAGACAAGACACACACAATATTCGCTTTTCCATTGTATTGAATAACATTTTTGATTATTTTGCATAGTTATGTTATCTTTTGATTATTTTTGCTGTTGTATGAAAACGCGCAATGATTTTTTTAATCTAAGATGATGGCGTAACCAAGGAAAATATGGCAGAACTATGCAAAATAAACAAAAATTCCATTCAATACAATGGAAAAGCTTTCTGAATATTGTGTGTGTCTTCTCTATGCGATAAGACTAACCAGCCGATAAGATGTACGAAAAATTGGCCCTAAATGATTTTTGATTTTAAGAGAAAAAAAAATTGGGTGAGCCTTATTTTGTTGTGCGATTTACATGGATTTTCATTTAACCCTGGAATACTAACATGACAGGTTAGGGCGTTATTACTAACAACACGTAATTTTGACGTGTTCATATTTTCCTACAGTCGCTTTCCCAGTTTACATATTTTACCGAGCTCATCATTTTTCAGTGCCACAGACAAAAATTATTTGACCAAAATATGCCCTCGGAAAATGCACTTATATTACTTACAAGACGTATAAATTACATGCTATTTTCTATTGGTATTACTATTTACACGTCAAATAGGTAGTAGCACCTAGAACATTGCTAAGCTTACCGCCATAGACCACAAATAGAATGCTGCCACTCACATGGACATACAACAACTAACTGAGGAAAGCACTGCTGTAGTGAGTAGTCAACCACAGGGTTGCCAGATATTTTCAGAAGAAATCGCCAAATTTCAGTTTTTTTATAGCCCAAAGTAGCCCAACAAATTTTACTGCCAAAATAAAACGTAATAAGCTAATCTTTGTACATAAATAATTTCATTAAATGCAAAAATACACTTGGGAGCGAAGAAATCACCCACCCCCAACGCTTTAAAACATGATTTATGTCTGTAAAGTTAACGCTACCACTTTTAAATTTCGATGATTGCTATAGTGCATTAACCCTAGAGAGATAATCATATTTTTTACCCTTGAAAAGATAATCATACGTCGATTCGACGTGTTGCTAGTTAACATCCTTATATCTTCTTTGTTAAGAGTAACATGTTGTTAAAAGGTAGATATAAAATCATTTGTATTTAATATTAATCTGTTAAACTCATGGTTTTGGAAAATTATCATTTGTATGTTTATATAATATTAATTTTAAAAAAGTGGTTTTAGGAGAAAGTGGGCTGTCCTTTCAATATATTAAAATAAAGGATATCTTTATCGAAACAGGCTTTTAGTGGTTATATCCAAGTGAATACACATCCCTATTATGAAGATTTATAAAAATGTCAATTCCGGGCAATTAAAATATTTTTCAGTACAAATTTGTTCTACAATTTTTACTGACATTAAAGATAATCATACGTCGATTCGACGTATATTTGACTTATGACCCCCCAATATCTTAGGCTGTGTGGCACCCAAGCCAATAATTTTGCCACGTAATTACGCCTACAGACATGAATTGAGTTAAATCTTGGAACCAACAAATTATAAAGCTTCACTTATGAGATATAATAAAAAGAAAAATTTCTGTACGTCGATTCGACGTAGATTATCTCTCTAGGGTTAAATGTCGCGAATTTGCCGTAATTCAATGGCAAAAGCAAAAAATATGCCGAGCACCTCCTTCCCTTAAAAACAACCCCTAAGTGTTTTTCAAACCCCAAAGAGCGTATGAAGCCTTAAAACCCAAGTTCATCGCATCGCAATGAAAAAGATGCATTTGCATGCTCCAGAGGTTACCTAATATATCTGCACTCTTACAAAACTTTCCACGCCCCTCAAAAACTACCCCAAAGTCCGCTTTAGTCCCCATACACAGTTTAAAAATTCAAGTTATAAGTATCGTCGTAAAACAAAATGTAAAGTTTTAACACAGTTTAATAATAAATAGTTTTTTTTATTGATTTTACAGAGTTAAAAACAAAAACAGACTGTTTATTATTTATTGAGTAATCGTGTTTAGAACGGAAGCATTTGGGGTGGGTCGATTTTTTTGCTCCCAAGTGTATAAATAAAGTCTCTTTCGAATGGGAAAAGTAATTGGAAATGCCCTTTTCACGATCACCTTACATAATGTGGCAGAAATAAAATAATAAAAGATAATTTACTTAAACGTGGAAATATTTTTTGAACGTCGGCTGTTTTAATTTAAAAAACTTTCAGCCAAGATGGGCCAGTGTCATTTGGAATTGGTTCTTCAATTGTGTCTGACCCATTTAGTGTTAATAATAAACTGAATCATTTTCAGAGAATGTTCTGCTTTTTTTTTAATTCTAATGGATCAGTACCCTTCAAAAATCTACTTTGTTTTGGAAAAATAATATTTAAATCAAAAGTAAGTACCTGGCGCGTATTTTATGTAGCCCAAAAAATCGCGCGGCGACTTTTGAGAATTTTTGTCGCCAATTGAGAAAAAAGATAGCCCAATTGGCGAGAAGGAGCCCAATCTGGCAACCCTGGTCAACCAGACTCGTGGAACAGCTTAAGCTTATACACATTATAATGTGAGCGAACACGTCAATTTTACGTATTGTTAGTAATTTAGGGTTAACCCTTCGCCAGGCACGTCCCGCGATCAACGCGAACGGGCACGTGGGGTCTTTTAGGACCCCAAAGTTGATTGAACTTACATATCCTTGAACATGTTCCAAATTGTAAAAAACACGCGTATATAAGTACTTTGTTATGTTCTTGAATATGTTTAATATAATTATTCACAATATTTGCTGTTCAAATGGCAAGCTGTAAACATTTCAAGCGATTGTAGTCATCAATGTTTTTACTTTTTTGTCCCTCTGTTATGGAATCAGGGAAAACTTAGTTCCTGAAATAGTGAGGATAACTTACTACTAACAAATGATTGAAATATGAATTAGCAGTGCCCGTAAACTTGTCTTCAACCCTTTGTAGATGCCTCAGCGACTTTAATTGATGTAGAATAAGCTATGGTAAAGAATTAGTGGAGGCAAAAATTTGGCCTCCATTGTTTGAGATTCGCTAAAGTGAAGGTGTGTTTTCCGCGGAGGGTTAAGCGACTAAGCCACTTGAAATGTCGTCGGTCTTAAGCCTGGTCGAAAACGTTGACTGCCGTTTTCCGAATTTGATTCGATTAAGGTAGTTTTATTTATTTATATGGATGTGTCAAATGAAAAAGAAACAACAACGCATTGGTCTCAGCGATGATACGATCCAAGATACAGCTGCCTGTAGAAATAAGCTTAGATATTACCGCCAAAACGGGCCTACACCGCTGGTGGAGCAACGCGAAACCATGGAGCAGTATAAAGAACGAGGCAAGGAAGAAGAAGAAGGTAGTTTAATTTTTTATATTTTTGAAAGCTGTTTATTGTTTTGACGAGCAGCATCCAGCGTGTTTTACTGAATTATCTACGTTAACGCGGATTACTGGAGCAAACTTCTCTGTTATCATTTTGAATCTTTTAAAATTGAAATCCACATTCCGTATTATTATCAACCATTCGATGAAATTTAAAGGCAGGTTATTTTTGTACAAAACGTAGATATTGTTTGTAATATGACCATCTTCAACAGGTTTCGGTATTTTCCTTTTTCATATTGTACACATACATCTGTTGAGGTCCAAATTTATGAATTCTACCGTTGTTTTTAATTTGATGTCTTACTCCTTTCAAAAAGTAAACTAGGCGATTTCGTATCGCTGGGAGCTTACATTTTCAAATATGTATTGAAAAAAAAAAGAAAAATCACATTCGGTTATCAAGTACGTATGTTACTAATATAGGGTATTTTTTCCAAATACAGTAGAGCGTCGATTATCCGAACGTCGATTATCCGAACATTCGATTAACCGAACCAGGCAATTAGTTTTTTCATATGACAGACATCGAATTAAATGAAAAATTAAGGGTTTGAAGGAAGAAATCTCTCATCTGCATCGCTTAATTGCTTCGAATTTTTATTTTGGTTTAGTTCTAGTCGTTTTAAATATTTTCAGTTTGTTGCTTATATTCATATTTGGGCTATTTTCTTATTTTTCTATGGAAGCTCGATTAACCGAACTTTCGTTTATCCGAATCACCCTTGTCGACATTAGTTTGATAATCGACGCTCTACTGTATGTAAATTTTTGTAAATAGTTTGTATTTAAGTATATTCTTAAAATGCATTATCTTTAAGTCATTGAATAATGTTAATTATGAACTCGCTATTTTATTTATACATGTTTTTTTTTTTTAAATAATGACAAAAATTGCAATTGTTATGAAAAAATATAAAAATACGTAGAAAGATTTTGTGATTCAGCAAAGTAGTATACTCTGATTAAAACGCTTCTTCTTCTTCTCTGTACCGTAACCCCTTGTGGGGGAAGGTGCGTTCACTCAGCCGTTTATAGGCTATTTCGCAAACGTAGGTACATTATTTAGATCAGTAAAGTACCCAGGAATATGAACCTGAACGTAGGCCTGTAGAGAGGGGGGGCGGGGAAACGGGGTGATTCCCCCCGGGCCCGGGATTTCATAGGGGGCCCGGATTTTGACACAAAAGTTGTGCTTTAGTGTTTTTTTACATACAAGTTGCTATTTTGAGGTTTTTAGCTAAGAAACCTTATACATAAGTATTGCTTTTAGCGTTTCAATTCATAATATACTGTGCACTAGGCTTGGCGCCCCTAATTTATTTTTAAGTTTTGAGAACTAGGGCCCGAATCAGCATATTCAAGCAACATGATAGTTTCGTTACTAAATTTCAATTAAGAAATTTCGACTTCTTCATCCAGTAGCGTACAGTTTTTCGAAATATTTGTGTTTAAAGTAAAAATAGGAGTACAGCGACATTTTTTTCAAGGAGGACTTTTTCGAGCGATTTTTATTTTGTGTACATTCTGGTTTTTTGAAATAGGTAAAATAGGAAGAAAAAACCTTTATAAATTCGGAGCGGTGTGCATTTCGAAAGTCAATTTTATAGAGTAAAGACCATCATTCTGGGCCACTGCGAGTGTGCTAATAAATTACAGATTTGAGCTCCCCAAGCATTTGTTAGAACTGTGAACTGTATCCGCCTTGTTTTCCTAAAAGCTTTGTAACGGTTCAGGTATAGAGTAGACCAAAGCTGTTTCCTACAAAAAATCTTCAACCAGAAAAAAAAACGAGACCGAAGCTAATTTCGGGCGCGGCCGAAATTTGGATACCCTTCGCTTCCCTCGGTCTAAAAGTTTTTTTCGGGCGCACCTATGACTAGTGTTCAGTCCTCCCCGCTTCCATGCTTTTGAATTTTCTCAAAAGTGCCGTGGCGAAGATTTATTTGCGAAGCGGGACGTGGGTTTTTTATAAGAACCAAAAAGAGGGGGAAGGGGGTTGTAGGGCAGCCCTATGGCCTTGCCATCAATTTTTACGTAGTTTGTGGCATCAATTAAAACACATTTGGTTCAGATTGGTGGACAAATCAAAAAGGCTTTCTTCGAAGAACCTAATTTGGGGGTTGGGTTTATATGCCAGCCCCACGACCCCATAGTCCGATTTCACGTTTGTTGTGGTGGCATGAATAGAAATATAATTTTCTGAGGTTTGATTGGAATTGGTGTGCAAATAAAAATGTTTTTCTTAGAAAAATTTTATTTGGGGGGCTAGGCTTGTATGGTAGCCCCATGACCACATTGTCCGACTCCATTTATTTATACATATGTTTTGTGTCATCAATAGAAACACATTTGTGTGAAGTTTGGTTGAAATTGGTGTATAAATAAAAAAAAATTCTTAGAAGAACTTAATTTGGGGAGCTAGGTTTCTATGACAGCCCCATGACCCCATGGTCCGATTTGGTCCATTTTGACATATGTTTTGTGGTATTACTAGAAACACATTTGTGCGAAATTTGATTGGAATCGATAAGAAAATAAAAAAGTTTTTCTTAGAAGAACATAATTTGGAAACTAGGTGTGTATGGCAGCCCCACGACCGCATTGTCCGATCTGGTCGATTTTTACATATATTGTGTGTTACTAATTGAAATACATTTGTGTGAAATTTGATATAAATTGGTGCATAAATAAAAAAGTTTTTCTAAGAAGAACCTAAATTTGGGGGGTAGGTTTGTATGACAGCCCCACGACCCCCTTGGCGGATTTTAGCGATTCAAACATACAAACTGCCTGCAACAAAAAGAAGCATGTGTGCAAAATTTCAGCTCCATAGCTTTTAAACTGGCCGAGCAAAACGCGTCGCAACAGACAGACAGACAGACGGACAGACGGACAGACGGACATCGTCCAATCGACTCAGCTCGTCACGCTGATCATATATATACATATTTTATATGGTCGGAGATGCTTCCTTCAATGCGTTACAAACTTCATGACAAAGTTAGTATACCCTTTACGCTTAATAAGCGAAGTAATAAGTAAATTTGCCAAGTTTATTGCATTATACACTTTCTATTTTGCGTGTAGTACAGCCTTTATTATTCATCTGTAAAATGAACATTTGAGCCAATTTGACCCGTATAGTCTTCAAATCGAATTAAAAAATAATATTTATGAATGATCCTATCCTATCGAGATTAACTGTCGAAAATTTCATATCAAAGTTCGAAAATAGGTTGGAATCTTACTTCACCAATAGAATAGAAATATAAATTTTCTAAATAATT
Source organism: Microchrysa polita (assembly GCA_949715475.1). Classification (NCBI taxonomy): domain Eukaryota; kingdom Metazoa; phylum Arthropoda; class Insecta; order Diptera; family Stratiomyidae; genus Microchrysa; species Microchrysa polita. The sequence goes on from OX454415.1 coordinate 75,789,855, forward strand.
TCGTTGGGACAAGGGAATCAATAATAATTTTCAATTTTTTTTTCTTGGGAGAACTAAATGCTATAGAAGATTACCAGGCTACCAGTTTCGCTTTATGCGTATCTTGTGTAAGGGACACGACCATTAAACGATAAACTTATTTTCATCACGGGCCGATTTTAGTAAAGAAACTTCATACTAGAAAGTTAACCCTTTAAGCAGTAGCTTTTTATAAAGATTCGTTACCCAAAAATGCACGTAAAACGAAGAAACCATATTCTAGAATGATTTTGGCTTCTGTATTTCCTTAAAATTCGCCAATCAACTCTCGAATCGTCTTCAAAATATACTTGAAACGGGACCGAGGCTAATTTCGGGCGCAGCGGATTACTGAGACTGATCCGATTCAGTGTGGACGCCGGATTATGAGGTGTTCCGGATTAAATGGTGGCTGGATTATAGAGATAATTGTACAATTGTACAATTTGTTTGAGGACCGATATGTCAAATAAAAATTTTCTTTGATTCATAATTTTTTATCGTATGGAAGAGGTGGGCCCGGAATCATTTTCTCTCCACGGCCCTGCCTGAACGTGGGCTACTACAAAAGTTTTTAGATAAGGCATGTTCTAGTACATTTTCGTCAAATATGTTATTTCCATCAGAAAGTTTGGCCTTTTTTAGCATATGCCTGCACAGAACACTTTGATGGCAAGTGATACTCGTGTTATAGTCCTGACACACCTAAACGAGTTTACGAACGAATGCAGTTTATGAGCTGGGAACGAGTTTATAAGCGGTTTATAACGAGGTTATATGCCGTTTGGAGTTTATGAAAGCTCGCATAAACTCGTTCTAACCCGCTATTAGGTCGAGCTTTCGATTCTAAACCTTCATTGTAACCTCCAAAAAGCTCTAAACAATAATGTTGGCGTATAATAATAAAAATGTCAGTTCTTATGACGAATATTGTCAGTCATTGATTGGATTTTGGCGAGTTTCTGCAGACTTTATTAAAAACGGTAAGTGAACTGTCATGTTTGCATTCTAGTTTATTAAGTTCATAAAATTCACTTCTATTCCATTCTTATAGGAACTGTAGCGTATTCAAATACCTCTTCGAGAAGGTGTGCATGAAATCCATATGGAAGTAGACAAATCCGAGTGGCACAACAATATACTTTTAAGAATATTCCTGATTGTCGACTCGAATCATGGATATCGACGCCAAAATACGTCGAGGCCCTTTCATGGCTTCAGGCGAACAAGAATTATTATCGAAACGCTGTATCCGGAATTCGAATAAATTTCGTAATAGGGAAGTGAAACCAATGAACCGACTTCAAAATTGACAACAATGAATTTGTTATTAATATTTGTGAAACGAAATAAATTCTTTATTTATTTTAACGTTAGCTTTAAATAAAACACAAAATACGAGATGGTTTTTCTTATTTCTAAGGAACTTATTTATTTATTTATTTATTTATTTCATAGATACGGACATAGTCCTTTTACAAAAAATACAGTTCAGGTTTGCATTAAAAGCTTGCGTTTTCACTAGAATTAAGCAAATAAAATTCATCATATTTAATACTAAAAAAAGAAACAAAATATCTAATATCTATTAAATTGCGAATTTAAAAAAGGAAAAGAAAATTAGTTACAAATCATTCACAAGTTTATAATTTCAAATTTGATGGCTTCAACATTTGTATTAAAGAAATCAATTCGATGGCATAATTGATTACCGATTTTTTTTATTCTTTCCAATGGAGAATTTTGACAATATGTGGTTCTAAATTTTTTCAAGGAGAAAAGATCTTTACATCTAGTAGAACGGGATGGTACTTTAAATGAAATCTCCTGGAACAGATTTGGCGAATCAAGACTACCGTTGAGGATGTTGAATAAAAATATGGCGTCAAAACATTTTCTCCTGGTTTCAAGCGAAGGGATGTTTAATATATTTGCAATCTCTGAATACCGCATGTTATCATCGTTGAACCCCAATTTATAGCCAACAAACCGAAGAAATCTGTGCTGCACTTTTTCAAGCGTATCTTTATGTGTACTATAAAATGGACTCCAGAGAACTGAACAATAATCTAATTTCCTTCTGACTAGTGAGGAGTATAATATTTTCAATGCATTTACGTTAAAAAAATCGCTCGTATTTCTTATAATAAAACCTAGACTTCTAAACGCTTCACATTTTACTGTATTTATATGACCTACAAAAGTCAAAGACGAATCGAACCATATACCAAGGTCCTTGACTGTCTCAGTTTGCTTAAGTGCTGCTCCATCAATGGAATAGTTAAAACTAAACGTGGTCTTGGTTCGATTAAAAATCATGAACTGGCATTTCTTTTTATTAAGATCCAAACTGTTCAGAGTGCAGTATGTGTAAAAATTGTCTAGATTGGATTGAAGTACTGCGATATCCTCAAAGGAATCCACAGATTTAAAAATTTTGCAGTCATCTGCAAAAAGAAGATACTCCACGTTATCGAAAATCGAAGTAATATCGTTAATAAAGATAAGGAATAATAACGGTCCTAAGTGGGATCCCTGAGGTACACCTGATGTTGGATAGAACTCTCTTGATTTCTGATCACCAACCTTTACTATTAACGAACGGCCGCGAAGGTATTCACACAACCATCTGAAAATAGGTCCGTTAAACCCAATTATTTTGAGTTTACGTTCACGTAAATCATGGTTGATTCTATCGAATGCTTTACTGAAGTCAGTGTAAATGGCATGTACCTGCTTTGAGCGAGCAAAGGATTTAATAATGTGGTCATGGTATTCAATCAGGTTGGTGGATGTAGATCTGCCTTTACAAAAGCCATGCTGACGTGGAGTAATTAGGGGTCTTAATAATGAATTTATATAGTCGGTTAGCAAACTTTCAAGAATTTTGGGTATTACTGAAAGTATGCATATTGGCCGGTAATTTTTAACATCCGATTTGCGCCCAGATTTGAAAACTGGCACAACATAACTTGATTTCCACATAGATGGAAAACAACCAACTTTTAGCGATTTGTTGAAAACTAGAGCTAAAGGTGAAGCTAAGTTTTCAGCACAGTTTTTAAGAAAAATTGGTGGTAAGCCATCAGGACCAGCACTTTTATTGGAGTCAATAGATTTAAGTTTATTATTGACAGATTCAACGGTTACCTAGAAATTGCAGATATTTAGATTAAGTGGAGACTCTTGAGGCATATAGTTATTTGCAGAAAAGTCGTAGACTTCAGAGAAGAAGGAAGTGAACATGTTGGCGATAGATTGTTTGTCGGAGCTGTAGTTTTCATTTAAGTGCATTTCCGAAGGTATTGAATTGTAGGTTTTAAAAGAATTTATATGATTCCAAAAATGTTTGCAATCTAACGGTATAAGAGCTTCTATTTTCAGTAGATAATTTTTGTGATCTAATTTAAGCTGTCGTTTACATTCTGATCGTAGTGCAGTAAAGATGTTATAATCACTTAGAGATCCGGATTTTTTATAATTTATATGAGCGAACTTTTTTTGTTTAATAAGATCTTTTAATTCACTAGAAAAGTAAATAGGATAATTATTATTATTATTAATATAAGTTTTAGGAACATATTCGGTAATGATACTATTTACTTTAAGATAAAAAATATTGACTGCATCTTCAGTTGAAAGATTCTCGAGACAACGCCAATCAACATTTGCCAATGCCAAATTGATTAAATCATAGTCAGCTTTTTTGAAATTATATGCTTGTATTGGAAAACTTTTTTCATGAGGTTGTTCATTTAATTCAAAATTAATACTTAGAGGAGGATGATAAGCATCGACTGAAACTAATGGAAGTAGATCATTTCAGACTTGTAAATTGTCGTTTGTTGAAAAAATAAGATCTAGTCTTTTACCATTACAATTTAAAATATGATTATGTTGAAGTAAATTTATAAATGAAAAAGAATTAATTATTGAACTTATTTTTGGAGAATTTGAGTTAGTTACCCATTGGTCAGTACTCCAGTTCACTCCAGGTAAGTTGAAGTCGCCAGTTACAACGAAAACTGCATCGGGAAACATCGTACGACAGTTGGTTACATCAATAGCATGATTCTCATACATATCCGGAGAGGCATCCGGAGGCAAGTAGACTGTTGAGATTATTAGTTCGGATACTAAAGTTATGACTGAGACGAATAAAAGCTCAATATTAGTATGTAGTTCGACGGTGTTTACGATGTTCGATCGGAGATTGTTGTTGACGGCGATGAGAACTCCTCCACCTTTAGATTTATTCGACGTTTGGTTGTTTCGGTCTTGGCGATAAATAGTGTGATTTGGAAATCCAAGTTCTGATGATAAGTGATTTTCCGTGAGCCATGTTTCGGTGAATATTATTATGTCGTGATCATTGATAAGTAAAGCCTGTCGTAAGCCATTTAGTTTTCCAGATAATCCTCGTGTGTTTTGGTAGTAAATAGATACGTTTAATCGTTTTTTGTTGTTTTGTCTCGGACAATTTTCGGTATCCCATTTATATACTTAATTGTTGCTTCTGGCTCGTTTTTTTTTGGATTTCAACTAGGCTTTCACGGAGCTCTTTCATATAATTTCGTTGACTTAACGTTTGGTCACTAAAAATGCTTATTTTCTTGTTTGCAGGTATTCTTTATGGTTACGCTTATTTCTTAAGACACGAAGTGCTAATTCCGAGTTAAATAAGACCACTTTAATAAAGCGTTTATGGTCAGGTTTCGGCTTTCCTAATCGAATTATTTTAACTTCATCAGGCGCCAAAGTTTTCGGATGAATGATTTTATTAATTATTTCGGTGGAAGCATTTACATCTGCCTCTGCTGATTTTTCTTCTATGCCACGGATTATGATATTCGATGACCGTTTTTTCCGTTCCTCTATTTCCGAAATGATCTCTTCCATACTAGGCGGCTTCGAATGACATTTTAACCCTCCGTCGGGCGCACCTCAAATCAAAACAAGATCGGGCACACTCGGCCTGAGAGGCCACCCATCTATTTGTGTCCTTTTTCCTTAATATGTTACTTTAAATTTCAGATACTTTTCCGAAATTGACTTATCAGTATCTAAGGGATCTAATTAAAGTAAATATAGTACTAAGAAACCTATTTACTAGAGAGTATAATATAGAAATAAAATTATCGATTTACCAGAACAAAACCAAGCGAGGAAGAATCGCGCAACCATGGTTCGTTAGAAAAATTGAAATTAATGAAAGGCAGTCTTAATTGATAATAGTTAATAGAAAAGGATCCTAATGCTCGAAATTGAATGTGGGAAAGCATCTTTGATGCAGTGCTTTCGCGTAGTTTAGGCACATTCTAAATAATGACGCGATCAGGCGCACCCGGCCTGTGAGGCCAGAGGCCTTCCCACACAACTGTCTTAAGGACAATGTAAAACTGAAAGCAGGCATTGTGTGAGATTCTTAAAGTTAGACGAGTAAACGGAGCTAAAAAGTTGTGGGCCCCCCTACTAGCGTGGGGCAGAGCAGAAACTGTTTTGCTGGCCTGTCAGGCCGGGTGCGCCCGACGGAGGGTTAAGGTGGTAATTTCATTTCGAAGTGTTTGGATTTCGGCATTTAACATGTTGACCGTAGCTACTAAAGCATGCCATTCTTGCTCTTTCTGTGCACAGCGTGAGCATACGAATATTGCCTTCTTATTGTCGGGTCTTAACGATGCGGCAACAGTTCTGGTGAGATTTGCACATTTCGAGTATTGAGGCCGTTTACAAGATTCACAGGCGAAAAATTCATCTTTTGCCGTGAAATTTGTGTTACAGGAGGAGCATATATCAAGGCTATATGTCGGCATTGCTATGGATAGAAAATGCAAATACGCGAAACACTAAATTTAATAGTGTAGTCGTTTTAATGTCTACCACTGTTGGTTATATTCCACACACAGCTTTTTATTTAGTTCAGTACACTACCATCCACAATGTTCGGATGAGCTTTAGTCCACCATTCAATGAATGCGCTATTGTCTTTGTCTTGATACACGTTCTTTGCAGTTTCTAAGAAAGGGCTTTAAAGCGTAGATACAGCGGGTTCTTCAATAACACACTATTCACTCAATGAGTTAATCTTATTTGAACCACTTTTAAGAGTCTAGAATAGCAAAGAAACACAATTATGCAGCGAAAACAGAGCGACTGATAATGTAAACAAACCGTGAACTTTGACAGGTAATACAATTTATACCACTAATCCCTTTATTTGCATCCGATATCTGCATTTTTATTGTTAATCCGGGTTCTCCTCTGTTTTGTAACGTCTACACTAAAGGTACATCACATCACTTGCGGGATGTCTTTACCGTTTTATGCTCAGAACCACTTATTATCTTGGTACTTGTTCAATTCTGGACGATAAAGGACGATATTTAGAAATAGACATTTCGATACATATTTTTGTTTGAAGTGTCACATATCAAAAGCTCAACGAGTTTATCCTGACATTCATAACCCGCATTCGACTAGTGTGTCATGCCTATCGAGTTTATAAAGCTCAGAGCTTTTAGCGGTTTACGAAACGAGTTTATCGTGTGTCAGGACTATAAGTTACAGTTAGTTAAAAAAGTCAATTTAGCAAAAAAAAAAAAATGGATTTAACACGTACAAATTTTCATTTTCGTCAAATATGTTATTTGCATCAGAAAGTTTGACCTTTTTAGGGTTTTTTTTAGAATTTTTTCAAAAAACCCTTATGAAATCGATTTTGTCCGTCCGTCCGTCCGTCTGTTCACTAAATAACTCGCGAACGGCTCAACCGATTGTCATGAAATTTGGTAGGAATGTGTAGAATGGTTACAGTCTTTGGCACATATACCTTAGAAGTTGGTAGGAAGAAGATAACAGGCTGTCCCGAACGTTTGAAAAAAGTCGACTTTTTTAGTTTTTATCGGAGATTCACGTATGGGTATTTAAATCAAATATCTAAATGAGTACACTTAGAGAAAACTTATTGTAACATTAACTATGCAACCAAGTTAATACTACTATTTCAAATTTACCATGAAAACGGTTGATTTGTACTAAGAAATAGTTCTTTCAACCAATTAAATCATCGTTTACTCGTACATGTCATATTTTGCACAAGTGAAAAAACTACGGCATAGTTGTTTTTGAATATTAGCTTTGCTGTTTCTTTTATGCGATGTCTCACAATGTATGGTATAAATTACAAACTTCATCACTCATAGAGTCTGCGGTTGGTCTAGTAGGTAGGGCGTTCGTCTCCAAATCATAGAGTCTCGGGATCGAATCCCACTGTAGGTAGGTAATTTATTATGCAATTTAGAGCGTAAAGAGGTTAATAAAATATAGAAGAGGTCACCAACCCAGCGTTCGCGCTCTGCGCGCTCGCGAAGTTTTTTTTTGCAATCAAGTGAAAAATCAACTAGGTTTCATAGTTGTACTGACTATGACATGATAGGCTGAGAATCATGGGGTAAAATAGTTAGGTTAGTATGGAAAATAGTCAATGGTACTATTGTTTTCGTTCAGTGTACATCTCATATCAGTTAAATTTTTCCAGTTTTGAGTAACGGTAAAAAAGTTATTGGCGTTTAAAGTTAAACTTCCTTTTCGAGCTCCGTTTTTCTAAACCGTTATAAGGATCGATATGAAACTCTGCACAAAGATTGGTCAGTATGGCCTTATATACGTTAAATATTAAGACTGTTGACTTTTGCTAAGGAAAAGTAAATAACAGTAAATTTGTGAAATTTCAATTTGTTCGTGTGTAGCCCCTCTTAGGTTTCCATATATGAAAATTCTGCTAAGGCTTTTTAGAATACATAGGGAATATGTCTACGAATTTTCATTCTAATAACTGTATCCAAACCGGAAATATAGCCCAGTTAGTATTTAGTAAGGGCCTTTCACAATGCAAGGGAAGCCTCTTAAGCATATCTTTTAACTTGATGAAACAATGAACATGATATTTGGTGGAAATGCATAGAATGGTAATAGTGTTTGCCACAAATAGTTCTGAAGTTTCTAGGACCAAGTTAACAGGGTGTCCCTGAATAGCTGCAAAAGTATACTTGTTCAGTACTCATAGGAAAGCTTGCGTGGGCACTTATGTCAAGGGACACAATGGAATCATTTCATATAAGTTGTTTTTCTTTGATTAAAAAAAAATTAACAGTAGATTTACAGCTAATAATTCAGTTCATATATAAAGCCAAGCCATCCTTATGTTTGCTTGAGTTTCTTTTTGCTCAAAGGCCATCAGAAATCTTAAATCGAAAAATGCCTGTAGATTTGCCTTGGAGTACTTTTATACAAACTGGGTAAATAGTAAATCTATTTTTGGATTGGTCTAATTAAAGGTGGAACAGAATGAAAGGCGCTAGCCTTTCATTCTGGAACGCGTTTATTTAGACCAATCCAAAAATAGATTTACAGGAAGCATTTCATTAATGTTGTGCACAATTCTTATCTATTGCTTATAAAATATATGTACAAAAAAATATTCACCATGCATCGAAATTCTAAAAAACCCTCGTATTGCGGGCGCAGCCCTCTGTACGCCGGTATTTTTTAGCATATGCCTGCTCAGAACACTTTGATGGCAAGTGATACTCGTGTGAGTTACAGTCAGTGGCGTGCATCCCATAGAGGCATAAAAGCACTGCCTACCCTAACCGAAAAGTGAAAATATTAATTATTAACGCTCCTAACATTTTGCATGTATCTTACATAACACAAAAATTATTTCCATCACTGTACGGTGAACAAAAACACACACTATCTGTTTATCAAACACGGCGATTTTCTTCTCATCCAAGTCATCGTCGAGAAAACCAGAACAGGCATAATTCGGACTGCCTTTCAGATACGCACACAATGATACAACATTGTATGCGTTTTTCAACCCAGCAAAAAATCTGATCAGGTTTGTCAGGTTTAAGGAATAGGTAAGGGAAACGATTTCAGCTTTGGCCTTATAATAATTCTTACGAAAGCTTTATTGCTTCTTTCTGTCATGGATAATTCGCGTTCGCCTTGTTTAATATTAAACTAAGGCACAATTCAGACTTACTTTAGTTTATTGCCAGCTTTATTTCCAGACAGGTATAAATAGTAATTATAATAATGGTTACGTAAGGCTCTTTATAATTTAGTTCAAACTTTAATTCATACCAGAAATAAGACAAAATTACATTTCAGTAATTTAAAGTTTTTGTAAGCCTTCATATAAGGTATCTAAAATGTTTTTTACTGAAAACCTTTCCATTCCCTTATTAAAAATATCTTTAGTTCTTAAGTAAGTCTTATTTTAAGTTTCTTTCCAAATTGAAATTAAGTATCATTTTGCGAGGAGATTGCCATGACAGGCTCTGTGGCTCAGTTGGTTGAGTCACGATGCTAGTAATCTAGAGGTGCGGAGATCGAATCTCGGCGTGGTCAAACATTTCCGGGCATGTGCGGATATGCACTATGTCCCACAAGGGGAGTACACAGAAGAAGAATAATGCCATAACAGTTCAGAAAAATCACATTTTTTTATAATTCTCTAAACATTATCAAACCATTTACATAAGGATATGAAAAGGTATTATAATTTTTTTTTCCAGGCATCCGTATAACTTATTAAAAGCTACTGGTAAATCTTTTTTAAAGGCTTAAATAGTTTTATTATAAGGTAAAAGTTACGTATCTGAGCTTAAACCTTATCGCCAATGACATGGCCTGTGCTTCGGTAAGGTATCTGACAGGTTAATGCCTTTGCAACGCGTAATTCCTTACCGAAAGTTTCCCTTACTTCAATGGTATACAGCGTATGGATATAAACCTTAAATAAGCCTTCCATTTTTTGCTGGGAATGGGAAATTACACCTACTTCACGTAGGTGATGAATGCGGCGAATTAAACTGAGAAATTACGAAGACACAAAAGTAGGCATGCTTTTCGCTTGATTTTATCTCGACTCGTCCGACCGCGGCGAGAGTGTGTTGTCTATTCCGCTTTGTTCTCATATTCGTAATTATAAATTGGTGCATGATGGAAATAATGCAGTGAGTAACATTAAAATTTGCACAGATGCTTCAGTTTTTATGGGGTGGATGAGATTATACTCTTGTCGTAATACATGATTGAAATTTTTCTTTAGTGCAGTTTTCGAATGTATAATTACATGGAGAAAGGATTTGTATAGGAAATATTGAGTTTTAATCAACTAAGAAATCGTCTAGAAAAATTAAATTACATCAGGCGCCAGATATCAGAATCACATCGGTTCTCAAATTTTTGATTCCGGGGGCGACTCTGTTAAACGAATATGTATAGTAAATTTGCACTTCTGGAGGATAGTATAATAAATTAAATTGATATAAATACACACATAAGTTATGGGATCCGTACCCTTTTCGGTAACTTTTTTTTGTTGCATAGAATCTCTCCTTTTTTCTATAGGTATAACTAATAATAATTATAAGGTCTTTTCATTTAAGGCTTTGTTTCGCTTGCTGTTTTTACTGCTTTTATGAGTAAGTAAAATTAGTTGAAAGAGCCAAATTAGATTAAAATGAGAAATCAAAAACGTTCCTAACCACTTGCTGACTATGTAATGACCATAGATCCGATTCCCATACATTTCAATCGGCCTTTATAATTTGATTCTAATAAACTGTTGATTCTATTAAGCAGTGATTCTAATAACCGGCCTCTAATGTAATTCCTTTTAACATGCGTATTAGATTAACGATCATAGGTTGTTGGAATGGCTTCGGAGCAGCAAATTTGAAGGATTTGATATATTTTCTTTCAATAATTTCTACAAGATTTTTTTTCCCATTTGGAAAATGATTCAAACCTCACTAACTGAAAATTATATAACTGCTTACCCTGTATGAAAAGGCTGTGCACGCCACTGGTTACAGTTGGTTAACCCTGACAACCGACCCAGTCGAAACTGACTTGTTAACCGACCCATACGCCCCCGAGGCGTATATGTGCCATAATCATAAAAAAAAAAATAACTAAAAACAAACATTCAGATTAAATTGTCACTTTTATTTTTAAATTAGGAATTTTCACATATTAAAAGTACAAAATTTGACAAGCTAAATTATTCCTTAATTACAGAAAAATATTTAATATAGCTGTATATATAGAACACATTTGGATTTGCCTCCAGAAGGTTGAGTGATGGTGCTATTCTCTAGTAATGACGCTATACGGTGGTGTTCTAAGCTCTCATTGCATTCACGCTTGTTTTCTATAAAACTGAAAAGTAACGTTTATCGAGTAAGTTCCAGGGGGCTGCTGAGTATTGTGAAACAAATGTTGCGCCGTAATTAGAAAATTAATTGTGAATAACCTGCACTACATGAAAAAAATAGGAATTCAGGCACAAACAGAATCTCGGTCTAAGTTTATACGTAAGTAATATCTTTCTAATGATCAAATGGCTCAGAGATCCTTATTTTCCCAGGAGTAGATGGTGGAAGCATTGACAGGACTCTATCTCGCAAAGCACCAATTTTGAATGTAAATTGCTGCGTTCAGTTCAATTTTTTCCTTATTTTGCTCAACAACTATGCTCAAAATATTTTTACGAAATGCAGAAATATGTTTTATCGGCTCCTTTATAATTTAACATTCATCTACAATTTCAATTACAATGAGAAATTCACATTTTTAGTCGAAATGTCAGCTGTAAAATATTTTTATTATTATCGAAGCAGGCGGATTTTTTATGGAGCATTTATCTACATATGTAATATGTATTTCTAAGACATTTCTTTTTGCAAAAATCACTTATCAAATATCCGCCTTTGTCTTCTTTTTTTGCGCAAAAATATTTCGAAAACTCTGGTAAGGATGTTTCATATTGTACAGACCATTGAAGCTGATGAATAACCTTCACTCTAAGAACAATTCATATTTTTATCAAATATGCACCGAAATGCATTGCTTCATATTTCGGTTTGCATTTTTTTCCTTCCATATATCTGGGTCTGGGAGGGGGTTTAGCCCCCTTAGCCCCTCCCATGGTTGCGCCACTGATTATATCATTTGGAATATTTATAATGCAAATAGAAATTTCATACATTGAACCGATCCATACGTCTGTGCTGCGTACAAAAAGCAACAAATAATTTACATCAGAACCGACTGACACGTTTCAGAGGCGTGGTGGCTTTTAAAAAACAAGTTATAGCTCACTGCATACAGGGACGTAGATCTTACCTGGACGAATGCAGCAAGCAGACTAAGTGGCCAAAGCATACCTGGGGGTGCAAGCATGTCAGTTGAACCAGAGCTGCGGAATGGGGGAAAGATGACGGGAATACGCCTCGGAAGCGTGTAGGTCGGTTGTCAGGGTTAAAAAAGTCAATTTAGCGAAAAAATGGAATTAATACGTGCAAATTTTCGTGCAATGATTTTCTATGATTTTAGAGTTGGATTATCACAACAACAGTGATTCGATCGGCTTAATTTTTCATTTGGGGATGACGCACCATCTCGTCCGAAAATGTATAGCTTGTTTAACGAGTTCAAACGTAGGTGTAATTCACTCAAGGACGAGTTTCATGAAGGTCTATCAAAAACAGCCATATATTGTGCCAGAAAACGTGGATGCCGTGCGTGAAATGATTACGCAAGACCGGCATGTGACATATACCGTGAGATATAGGTAGAGGCATTCTTGAGCATTTCTCCCCCGGCCATATATTCGATGCTGCATGGGGGGCGCCTTGATCAAAATTTTGCCCCGGGCGCCAAATTGTCTTCGCACGGCTCTGCATTCAGACTGCGATTTCCAAAGCTAGACCAAATTGTTCGCTAATACGTCGTCAGAAAAATATTTTTGTGTCAAAAGAATTTAACATATTTCGTTCGCGAAGAAATCAATAAGGGTAGTTTTTGTCATCCATACAGTGGACCGTATAAAGTATTGTTTAGGAATGATAAACATTTTTAAATTTTAATGAATGAAAAGAAAAAACTTATTTCTATAGATAGATTAAAACCCGCTTCATATTAAATCCAGATATGTTTAATGAAAATAGAATTACAAGATCCAATACCGTTATGTTTAAAATGTAGTTACAATTAATCTTACCTACAAAATTAGATATTGAAATGAGGTTATCAAATATGAATTATAAAAACGAGACCGAGGCTAATTTCGGGCGCGGCCGAAATTTGGATACCCTTCGCTCTCCTCCAGATTAAAAGTTTGTTCGGGTGTACCTACGACTTGTATTTAACCCCCCTCCCATTCTTTTCCTTTTGTCCTCACAAAAGTTCCGTTAAGTTGACAAAACAATATTTGTGTGGGGTTTGGTTCGAATAAGTGGGCAAATAAAAATATTTACTCAGAAAATTTTGAAAATTTTATTGGGGGATGCGGGAGCATGGCCCCATAACTCGGTCCCATTTGTTTTGACCTTTTTTGTTGTTTTGATTAAGACGCATTAATTCAAGGTTTTGTGAAATTGGTGTAAAAAATGTTTCTTAGAAAAACAAAAATGGGGGGTTGGGTTTGTATGGCAGCCCCATGACCCTATTGCCCGATTCGATTCATTCTTACCTATGTTTTGTGTTATCAATAGAAACACATTTGTGTGAAATTGGGTTGAAATTGGTGAACAAATAAAAAAGTTTTTCCCAGAAGAACCTAATTTGGGGGGTTGAGTTTGTATGGCAGCCCCATGACCCCATTGTCCGATTTGATCCATTCCTACATACGTTTTGTGTTATCAATAGAAACACATTTGTGTGAAATTGGTGCACACATAAAATAGTTTTTCTTAGAAAAACCTAATTTGGGGGTTGAGTTTGTATGGCAGCCCCATGAGCTCAGGGTTCAATTTGATCCATTCTCACATATGCTGTGTGTCATCAATAGAAATACATTTCTGTCGAATTTGGTTGAAATCGGTGCACAAATAAAAAAGTTTTTCTTAGAAGAACCTAATTTGGGGGGTTAGGTTTGTATGGCAGCCCCATGACCCCATTGTCCGATTTTACCGACTCAAACATACAAACTGCCTGCAGCAAAAAGAAGCATTTGTGCAAAATTTCAGCTTCATAGCTTTTGAATTGGCTGAGCAAAACGCGTAGCTACAGACGGACAGAAGGACAGACGGACAAACGGACAGACAGACAGACGGACATCGCCCAATCGACTCCCCATTTTATGCTGATCATAATATGATGATATATTATATGGTCTTAGATGCTTCCTTCAATGCGTTACAAACATCATGACAAAGTTAATATACCCTTCGTTGACTCTACGAGCGAAGGGTATAATAATACTACAAATTATGAGGTTATCAAATATGAATTATAAAAATAATACTACGAATTAACAAATTAATTTAATTAATATTATTATCAAAAAAATTAGAATTGTACAAAATACATAATTTTAAGCAAATTTATTATTAGTTTGTTACATACTTTTAAATAAGGGGGGGGGTTGTTTTGTGGCGGTTTAATAATAAATCATTATTGAGCATATTAAATTTGTGTTAATCAAAACTTTAATACGATTTTTTTTAAACAAATGTTTAACAGTCCAAATCTTAAGTTCTACTCACATTTTTGATATCCTTTCAAACAATTAGCTGATGGCCAGGGCCTCGAAATTTATAGCAAATATAGCTGCTACCATGTCCTACATGTCCTACAAATTTTAGAAATATCTACTCACGAATTTTTGAGTTATCGGGAAATTTCGATTTTAAAACTCAAAAGCTGTACTTTATCCACAAATACTGGGCATTCCCAACGAGCTCTCATCTTCACAATTTGCCTTTTCTGGACATATAACTATATGATTACCTGTCTGGGTGTGTTCCGGAAAAAAATCGGCGATGTTAGGTGTTCCCTGACTCCGAAAAGTTTGGGAACCACTGGTATAACCCAATATAAAGCTCTGTTCTGATACTCCAATCACAAGAGCGAAAATTTATACGAAAATTGGAATACTGTGGATTGACCACCGTAGTAAAAAAAGCAATAATTTATCGATGCAATATTTACAGGACTCAGCTTTATGCTAAAAAAAACTGCTAATTTGAAGTGTAATAAATACAGAAATTTTCAGTCTGAAATTAAACATTTAATAACCGTAAACGTATAAGTAATCTTTCAAAGTGATCCCCCCCCCTCTCCGAAAAGCTATCTACGCCACTGAGCCCACGACCTCTTCTGCGAATTCTTTGAGCTCCTCCCAGAACTAATGGATGCCTAAATTATTGATGATATCAAGCATGTGCGACAGTTTTTCCTCAAGTGCTGTAGTATACGCAGCCGCCGTGGCATCATCAATCAAATTGTCAACCTCGAAGATCTTGGCAGGGTTGATTCTCGTTAGGTGCACCAAAGAGATTCTGCACCTGTAGGTCGTCTTCAAATAGTGATCGGAGTCGCAGTTGGCTCCTCGATAGGATCGAACATTTAATACATTAGAGGCCCATCTCTTGCTCAGGGCCGGCCTTAGCATTATGGTGGCCCTGGGCCAAATCGCTGATGGTGGTCTACCAATACCGAAACAATATTTTGTTATGGAGAAAACATTGTTTAAACCGTTTATTTCAGTCATCATTTTTTCGTTTATCCATGTTAATAAAAAAATAAATAACAGGCGCGACAATCCAGCATTGGACTAAGGCCGCAGGATGTGTTAGTGACATCCTATTTCCAAGATCTTATCTGCTTTTTGTTGAGGTAATGAGATCAGCATCATGCTCAGCAGTGTTATTTATCCCCATAAATGGGTACTCGTTTAACATCTGAGTGAGATCATAGTCTGTCACAAGCTCGTGAGTTCAAAAAACACCATGGAACACGGTGAGATTCGAACTCATGAGCCTGTGCACCGAAGGTGCGCGCACTAACCGCTAGACCAGCCAGACTCCATGTTAATAAAATACATCCTTTATTTTAAGGAAATCTATAGACATCGCTGCTTGCTTGTTGTTTTGGTAAAATTTCATTTACTGATCCATTTGTGAGCTGTTTACTCGGAATAATTTTTCTCCGGGAGTCCTCTTTTTTTAAGTGGAATTTTTATATCTCCCATGACATCTGCGAATTTCATCTAGTTGAGAATTCTTTTGAAGCTTTTAGATCTAGCATTTTTTTCATACTCAATTCCAAAATTCCAAGTTCAACATTTTTTGCTGCTTTTCCGCTTCGCTATTACTTTAATGAGCGAGTTTTAATTTAATTTTTTCTACTTCTTCATAATGGAATTGCAAGCACTACAAATCAATAGACCTCAGTCTATGGAGCGACCTTTGCAAAATTTATTAAGGCGAAACCAAAAACCGTACTCTGTGGCCTTGATCGTTCGGTCAGCACTCTGTGATTTAGAGTTTTCGATACTCGGTAAGGCCTGTCGCACGTTTACACACGGTAGTCGTCAGCGCACCATACTCCTCAGGAGTTACTGCAAAACAAGAAAGCAATCCGTCCACATTATGCTCGCAATTTTTTTTAATTGTTTGATTGAATTTCCGATTATGTATGCTGACAAAATTGTCATTGTGCACACGGGAAACCCTATGCCTCAATCTTACTAGTTATTCTGGGGAACCATACGAAATCCCCAATCACAAAATCCCCAAACGTAGAAAAATCCCCAAAATCAAAATCCCCAAAATCAAAATCCCCATATTCAAAATCCCCATAATCATAATACCCATATACAAAATGGGAACCAAACGAAATCCCCAATCACAAAATCCCCAAACGTAGAAAAATCCCCAAAATCAAAATCCCCATATTCAAAATCCCCATAATCATAATACCCATTTACAAAATCCCCATAATCATAATACCCATATACAAAATCCCCAATCATAAAATCCCCAAGCACCCGAAATATGCTGGTAAATGGTAGATGAATGGTAGTAAAAAATGGTAGATGGCTGGTTGATGAAAGACTGTAAATTGTTGATGGTTGATGGTAGATGGATGGTGTTAAATGGTAGATGGTAAATGGCACTAGGAATGTCGAAAATCGATACTAACTTTTTTTTTTATTAGCATAAACAAAATGTTCGAGTACATTATATTGAATAAACGTTTGCATATATCGTTCTAAACATATTAGGTTTTCTTTAACATCGTCGAGACATGTCCATCCGAACGAATATTCGCGGAAAACTTGATTGGCTCATTGTTGGAACCGATTCGCCTGCACATTGTCTGATTTTGTTCTGTGTCACTTCAAAGAGTTTTCCGTTGATTAGCATATACAGTAAAACCTCCACAAGTTGACCACCCAAGGGCGGACAATTTTTGGTCAAGATAGAAAGAGTGGTCAACTGAGAAACTACTTTAGTGTAATGTTGAATGTAAAAGGGCGGAAAAAAGATGGTCAATTTAAAGAGATGGTCATGTTACAGAATGTTGAACTTAGGGAGGTTTCACTGTATATCAGTCCACTATTGCTATTACCATCCACCATTTGCAATTTAGAATCTACCATTTACCATCTGCCATCAACCATTTACAAGCTACCATCCGTCTACCATTAACCACCTACTATCTACCATTTATCATCTGCCATTTAACATCTATCATTTACCATCTACAATAGCCTGAAGAAATTCCCCATTCCCCATTTGAGGTGTGATCTAAGAACGCGTGGCTCCTTCTTTCCAGGTAAACGTAAATACTTTTAATTCAAACGCTGTTTCCTTTCAGGTGAAGCCGAATCGCTCCCACTGTGATGTTTCCGTTCCGTTTTTTGCAGCTTGTTCGGTCCACAGAGCGTGAGGACCGGAAAGGTGGAGGAGCATGCCCTCTTGACTCGCGGTCGGTACGTGCCGATGCTCCCATTTAACCTCTTCAACTTCGTGAAGGATGCCTCGTCGGTTCCAAGTGCCAGGTGGACCGCGTGACCGGAGCTATTCCGATTGTGAACAATCCAGTTCTCAGCCGGTAGCCAATTGTGCGCTTTGATGGACGCCAGAATGTCTTCGGTCTTTTGCTCACTGCTTCTGGGGAAGTACCCCTGAATGGTGTGCAATTTGGGAAAATTACTTTCCTCGGCCAAAGTAAAGTCAAACATACGCCTATATTATGTAACACCTGAAAGGAGCCACCGGAGCGGAGGTATGGCAAAGTATACAGGGTGTCCCGCATTAGGTGGTCAATACTGTAAGGGTTGATAGCACAACTTATTTTAGCAAGAAAATTATCAAAACAATCAAATTTTTTTACCGTTACCTTGTTATTGCTCTTTTTGTGAAAGTCATCAAAAATCGTGACTTGTCATGGAAAATCACAATTTGCAGCTCTCCTGATGACTTAATTCAAGATTTGATTTCAGTTTCAGAAACTACATAAAATTTCACAAAAACTGAAGTTTCTCCTGCTGCCAACATTATCGCCACTTTCAAGATACAGTTACTCAAACTTAATAGAAATTTTCAAATAGATTTTTTATCGAAAATGCAAACAGTAATTTCATAACGGCGCTTTATACGTACAACTCTGCAAAGTTGATAAAAGTTGCTTCAACATGTTGGCTTTCCGACGGTATGCCTAATTCTGACATATCCTTGAAGTTGATGGAAAGTGAAGTAGGTCTGACTACCCCTACAAAACGTATTTGATAAAATGTTGCGAAAAACATCAAATTTGTGTCAAATTGTAGTTGATGAATGTCCTTATCAAATAAAAAAGGTGTGCCATATCCTATCCATCTACCCCTTCCTCCCAAAATACTTGAAATTGAATATTTTGGGTTTAGCGAGCCTTCTAGGTCTGTACATGGGTATAGGGTATAAACTCATCGTGCTATTCGCACAATTAGAGCTCGGTTCCGTTTTTTGTTATAACTGAATTTGAAAATCATCACTTATTTGTTATATCAATAGAGAGTTTTAGATTATAGTTTTAAATAAAACGAAATAATTTGACATTCAATATAAAAATTCGCTTGCATACCGTATACGAAACAATGTATCTTAATTTTGCATGTCCCAAGTAGGCATGATATATATTATATATAGTTGTATTCAAAATGTGTGTGCTCTAAGTAATATCACTGAAGTGAAATGCTTCGCTAAAACTGCAGAACTTGTTTAATTGTTCACCAGATAATCGTTTTTATGATGATAACTTATTTGGGACATGCTCTTCGTTCAATTTACCATAATTATGAGAATGAAATTTGTACGGTTGAGCGCAAATGGAGGGGAAAAGACGACGGCGGTAAATTACCGCCGCGCGCCCGGTTATGTCTCAAAATGATGCGCGCCTGCTTGAAGGTTAAATAAATAACTTACGTATTCGAATATATTTTAACACTTCTGTCGGCAACGAACGATTTTCTCAATTTATTTCTAAAATGCTTCTTAACATATTATTCTAAGCCATTATGAAATATGAAGTCGCTGAGACTTCATATTCAATGCTTTTTTGACTGAAACCTATATGCCGGCAGAAGCATTAAATAAGCAACACACATTTTATTAACCCTGGAAGGTCATGCTTCGTCGAATCGACGACACGCATCATCACATTTATCCCGTTATTCTTAACAATTTTCATTATTTTGAGCTGATTTTTCGTACAGCACTTACCATGTCGATGTACTTGCCGGGTACATTGCTGATTGAAGTAAGCAGGGTAAGTTGGATATTTGGAAATCGGCGTCGTCGAAACGACGAAGGATGAACTTTGTGTAACTTTCAGAACTCCAGAATTTCTTATGGCTGGTTGTCCATTCGACGATAAATCTGTGTCCACACAACTAGCTCGTAACAAATATGTTTCTTTTTGAAATGTTGGAGGTTTTTTCAAAAATTATGGAAAAAAAATTACTAGGACAAAAATAGGACAAATCAGGAAAATGGCTCAAAATTGTTTCTCATTTTAGAAAGATTGCATTTCGAGCTCACAAAAATCGCCTGCAAGGCACTCAATGTGAAAACCAGACATCAAGGGAACTCGGGGAGAAGAAATCCTAAATTTATTGTAAATAATTCTAAAATCTACTCTAAAAACTAAAACATGCGAAGTGAAAGAAAACCCGCGCTGGGAGCCCAAAATGGATCCCTGTGCCTCTTGTATATAAAAGAGATTCTCAATCATTAAACCCAATTTCCTATTAAGTTTATAATATATATTTTGTGATTCAAGCACACATGTAGGGCGGAATTCATAGTCCCCACTTAAGTAACAACGATTCCCTTAAGGAATAAGGGGTTTCTGTATATAAGTGAGCCCTTAACCCATATCATCCCACTGGTGCAAAAATGCACCAGTAACTTTGGCATTTTTTTTTTTTTTAACATGTAATGACAACAAATATTTAATTTTTTGATGTAATACTATTGTTTGGGATGTATTCGACATAACTAAATTTTACCACTTCCTGATTTTGATGTTTGGTTGGTTTAATTAACATTTTAGAAAAACAAGTTTTTTGATCGAATTTTTGAAAAGAAATTAAAAATATATAGCCACCGGTAAAACTTATAAAACTTTCATTACCGATGCTAAAGTCTCAATAGTTTACATAAAAAATAAAATCAATATAATTCCATAATTAATGTAGCAATGGTTTTGATAAGAAAAACGTAGGTGCATTTTTGCACCAATGGGATAATATGGGTACTGACAAATAGATACATATTATTTTTCAACTGATGCTAAAATGTATGATCGAGTCACTTGTA
This sequence comes from Microchrysa polita, assembly GCA_949715475.1. NCBI lineage: Eukaryota > Metazoa > Arthropoda > Insecta > Diptera > Stratiomyidae > Microchrysa > Microchrysa polita. Next base: position 75,810,539 of record OX454415.1, read on the forward strand.
ATTGTGTTCAGGTGGTCATTGCACGTATAATTTCCGGAAGTTCAGTTAACTTGTCTAGTGTCTCCGTAAAATTGCGGTAAAAGTTTGTGAAAGTAGTAGGTGAAACACAAGGAAGTGATAGTAATTGCACGTGGAAATTCCTAGAGTTCAGTTTGTATGTGTAGTGTCTCGGCGAAATTTCAAAATGTACCGTAAAAAGTTTCTGACGGCAACTGAAATAGAAGCTATTTTGCAAGATAGTGACAATGACGAAGAGTGCATTGAAATAAAACGCGCAGATGACCTTGAAATAGTTTGATTGCCACCATCGCGAGTCGATGAACTTAGTGATGAGGAGGAGATTGACGGTAACGTGCAGCTTCTTGGAAATGATTTTCCACAGAGTCTACCGGAACTAGCAGGCGAATTTGAGCTACTGTGCAATTACGATGACGAAAATGTGGAAAATGCATCACCAAAAGCAGCTAAAGCGACAAAAAATCTTCTAGGGCAGCAGGCAGTGAAAAGTCGCATCGTTGGACAAAGTGTGAACCAACGTATTCCAGGCAACCAGTGGATGTGTCGCAAGAAAAGTTGGAAGCCCTTTATAATCAATTCGGTGTGTTTATTATGTATTATTTTATTACTAGAGATTCCTTTTTCTAAAGTTATCTAATTTGTTAGGACGAAAATCACCAATTGAATTTGTTAGGAAAAAATCACCAATTGAATTGTTCGAGCTATTCATCGACGAGGAAGTCACTGGCCATATAGTGGAAATGACGAATAAATATGTAGCCGATAATAATCATCACGAATACAAAACTGATTTGGACAAAATGCGAAAATTTATTGGCATTTTATACCTCACGGGATACCACACGCTACCAGCTACTAAGGACTATTGGTCGACAAATGAAACGTTAGGAATAGACATTGTTAAGAAAACAATGAGTCGAAATCGTTTCCAAAATATCAAAAGATGTATGTGACAACAGTCATATAAACACGGCGGATAAGTTTGCGAAGGTTACTCCTCTAAATGATATAATGAATCGAAAGTTTTCCCAATTTGGTATATTTACACACAACCTTTCCATTGACGAGCACATGATCCTTTATTTTGGGCGTCATTCGTGTAAAATGTTTATAAAGGGAAAACCGATTCGATTCGGGTATAAATACTGGTGCTTGACCTCCCAAGATGGCTACTTATTCAAATTTATTCCTTACGCCGGTGCGTCAACTCGAAACGATGCACAATTTTCCTTGTGTGAAAATGTAATCTTAGGATTACTGTCGGAAGTAGAACGCCCAAACGAAAATTCTGTCTTTTTCGACAATTTCTTTACATCGCATAAAATTCTGCGAAGACTTACCCAACTTGGTTACTTCGCGACCGGCACAGTTAGAGCCAACCGAACTGAAAACGCTCAACTTATTGATGTACTCGATATGAAAAAAAAGCAAGAGGCTCTTACGACATGTCTTTTGACCAACCAACGAGTTACTATTCGTCAGATGGAATGATAATTCGGTGGTCACGGTTGCATCGAGCTATCTTGGAGTGGAACCTATGCAGCGAGCAAAAAGATACAACCGAAAGGGAAAAAAATGGAAATATTGCCGATGCCACACGTCATAAAGGAATATAATAAAAATATGGGAGGATTCGACCTATTTGACAACGGTACCAACAACTATCGGATTCGAGTTCGCGTAAAAAAGTGGTATTGGCCATTGCTTACCAATGCTTTCGATGCAGCAATGGTAAACGCATGGAAACTCCATTGCGCTTTTCGACGAAATATCGAGAATGGATCCATCATGCACCAAATAGAGTTTCGCACTAGTATCGTTCAACTTCTACTCAAAGTAGAAAAAGGACATAGCCTAGCCGCTCCCCAAGTGCCTTATGCTGTTCAAGGTGATCAAATTGATCACATCATTCTAAGAGGCCACCAAGCACGGGAAGGTGCCGGAAATGCCACAAACACACGATTTTTGTTTGCACTAAATGTAAAGTACACCTACATCCCAAATGTTTCTAAAGTTTCCATTCTATTTGAATTGATTTATTTTCTATCTATTGTATTTCCAACGCTTTTTCCTTCTTCAAAATAATTAAACAAACAAAAAATATTTTTTTTTTGTTCACATATCATCCCATTGGTGCAAAAATGCACCAGTGCCCCCTGACCTCCCCTGATTTTCTAAAAAAAAATGTCATCCAAATTTTCTTAATTAGACTATAAGATCCAAGGTCTGAAAAGGAGAACTCATTCTAGTGTCTGGATCATACCCTGGGATAATATGGGTTAAGGGAGCTTCGTATTCATAGACATCACTTATTAGGGCATTGCCTCATTAAATCAACGATTCACTTATTTGCCATATTATATATATTATATATATATCTATTGAAAGTGACAAATGAAGTATAAAAAATATCAAGTAGTTAAAAATTAAAATTTTTTGAAAAATTTCAAAGTGTTTGAATAAGGATATGTCAAGAAATATATGAGTTCGTATAAGGTTACTAGATACGAACCTTACCCAATAAGGGAACCCTTTCGGAAACCCTTAAGCGTTTGCTTATTGAATGACTATGAACAGCGTCAGTTCCTTAAGGGTTCCCTTAAGTATAAGTGAGGACTATGAATTCCGACCGTAATGTTTCATAGTTTCGGCTAAATATCATTAAATTGAGAAAATTTGATTCGTAAATCAATTTACTTACAAAATTACTCAAAATTTATGTTTTTCGATTCTAAATAAACTAAGGATTGAAAATCTGGCAAGTTTTATAAATATTTCGCAAAAGGGCGATTTTAATGAGGCGTCGAAGTTGAGCGTCGTTGATTCGACGAAACCTTTCCGTACTAAAAATAAGCAGGACCTTCCAGGGTTAAAATAAAATTGACTTATCCTTACCCAGATAGCATTTTGGAACTGATCCTGCGGCATCAATAAGTATTCAATAATTTCCCCTCTATGCAATTGATTCTGCAGTGGAAATTTATTGATGCCTGCCATCAATAGTCACTTTTATGAAAAATATTAATGTATAATTAGTATAAAAGCGATCCGCGTAATCATTAATCTGTCTTACTCCTTTGTTCGAAAAGTTCCGAATGAAATTTTAGTCAAGTTGTCTATCAAAATCGACTATGAAGAATTCAATACGGAATCGATTAAGGAACGATCCATTGAACATGTTTTATAAATGTCAATTATTGTGAAATTGTTCGGGACGTCCGCAGTTGTTGGAGTAAATTTTATTAGTGAGGAGCATCAATATTTATTTCAGCCGCACGTTTTAGCCATTTTGGTAAGTGAAAACTTCTTATAGCAAATTTCTATTCCTTAATATTTATTTTCATATTTAAATTTCAGAATCAATTGGTGATTAAAATAAAATGAAAGTGGACGTATGACGCACCCAGAAAAGACCACCGATGCAAGAAACGATACAACAGATTAAATTAAATGTAAGTGTACATGTTATTAGTTATTATGTTATGTGTTATTATGTTAGTGAAATTGAATAAAAACAAAGTATAAAAAAATTTGCTTTACGAATTTTATTATGGAAACATAACAACCATCTGCATAGTGGGGATTCAATTATTCAATATTACATCAATGATATATCGATATAGATTCGCTTTTTTTCATTCCGTTGGTTCGATATTATTTCGATACAATGTTGATGGCAATCTTCAATTAATTTTCCCCTTTTCGAAAACGTTGACCAATCAAAATGCTTTAAAAGCGGACATCGTCCATATAAAAGAATCAATAATGGTATACTGAGAGGATCAATACATTGAATATAAGGTTGAGTACAGAATCAACAAAACATCAGTATTGTGCTATCTGGGTATCTTATACCTTATACGGTCTATAACTTAACACTAGAAGGGTCAGAGCCGTCAATTTGACGGTTTTGTGATTTAAATCATCTATATCTTCTAAACTACAATTTTTTCAGCTTTCATATTTATTGACTTTTGCTAAAATATGTATTTAATTATATATTTGGATAGAAATAAAAATAAAAAAATTTAGTTTATGAGATATTTCTTGTTATACCTATTAGGGTCAGAACCGTCAAATTGACGGTTAAGGCTTATCATCCCAAAAAATCCATAAAGCCGAAGGTTTAAATTTGTGTTTTTGTTAGAGTGCCTATGTAAAAGAAAACAATTGTTTATAGAGGTTTTATACTTCAACTTTTTGTGATAATGTGGGCTTTTGGAGCGCTCTCATGTACTAGCCTAGACTTCGGCCTTGAGTAATTTTCACGGTTGTTCTCGTGCTTGTTTGCCCAGTTATTATCTATCTTTTGGTGTTGGTTGTCCTGCTTTGGTTGTCCTGCCTCAGTACTGATACTTTCCACAAAATTAGTACACGTCATGAACTAAGAGGCGGAATAGGCGTTTCTTGAAGCTTTCAAGACAACGGCCACTTATGCTGAAAAAATTGCGAGCTAGGTAGTAAATAAAATAAAGTAAAACACTAAGATTTCTAAAATACATTGAAGTACAAGAGAGAGAGAGAGAGAGAAAACTACAAGACTAGAGTTCCCTGCAAAGCAGTAAGACAAGCATACACAGCAAACTAGCGCCATGATCAGTCCTGCCATAATGTATAATGCTCGTAGTCCTGATTTTTAGCTGAGGAAAGTATCATATCCTTCAGTGGTATGGGTAGAGTTTTAATAAAAGTCCGCTATATGGCCACAAATGGTGCATATGTCAGTCCTACCAAACGAGTGGAATGCATTTAGGTAGACATCCTTCCGAGCAACTCTTGCAAAGCGATCCCTATTTCGCTGTCCGGAATTGTTTTCCTCTTCGTGGTTGAAATACGGTTGGGTACAAGCAAAATGGTTCGTTCTTGTCGTTGAGCTGCGATCGCTTTATGATCATTGCGTGTATCTCTCGGAGCCAACACGGACCCTTACCTTTCTTATTTCAACTTATGCAGTAGTCTGGGAAGTACTTGTCACTAACTCAGATATAAAATAGTATTACCAAAAACATAATACGTTTCGGTTTTAGGAGGGCTTTGATACGCTCTTAGGTACTAGGCAGTTTTGTTTCGATTGCCAAGCACCTACATCTAGTAAAACTGGCTACAGCTAAAGCAATAAGAAAAAAGATCGCCGGAGGGTATAAGTGTAACTGCGCATTTCAGGATGGCTAAAAAAGCATTGAACTATTACTTTTGAGCCATGTATAAAAGACTTTTTGAGGAAAATGTGCCGTCGGTCATCACCTTAAAAAATAATTTTTTTTTACATTTTTCACTTAAAAAAATTCAGAAATACATTAATTCCCAATTATTAGTAAGTTATTGTCTTATTTCTTAGTTTACTTAAGCATTTTATATTTATGGGAGTATCAATTCAACTATAAACACTTTGCCGTCAAATTGACGGCTGTGACCCTTTTAGGTATGCAAAAATCCTGACCCTTCTAGTGTTAAATATAGATAAAAGCAACGTTCACTTCGTATTAGATTACATAAATGTGTTTCCTTCGTTTACAACATTTTTTATTTATAAAAATATATCAAATTTACTGTTCACCACCGCGCGTTGATGAAACTACCGTCAGTCGATATTAAACTTTTTTTCAGACTAGTGACTAGTCTATCACATGAAAGTGAAAAAAAAAGAAACGAACCCTGGAATATCACTTTAAGTAAAGGAAAATAAAGTGAAATTTAATTTACCTTTTTGGTATATTCATCTTTCAAGTCACGTATTTTCCTTAAAAAATTGCTTTGACATATTTGATCTATCCATGGGAAATATATACACGAAACGTAGACGAAAAGGCTGTGAAAAAAAGAAAAGTTTAAAGGGGGTGTAACCGACAGTAGAAGGATACTTTGCAAATTTGATCGATTCTTTATCTATAGTTTTTTTTAAAGGGAAACCGTTTCTCAAGTACGAGTATTAAAAAAATACATATGCATTTTAAACGGCGCAATCTAATAAATGAGTTTGATAGAAGATGCTTTTCTTCAAAGTGAATATTTCCACAATGCAATACTTTTCATCATTTTGCTCATTCCTTATTCGCTTCTGTTTGCAACGATTTTTATCAGACGTTTCGGGAATATAAACTTGTTAATATTCTGCCATAAAACTTTTGAGAAGCTTCACGAACATAGGAAATGCCTTCGCCAGATTTCTAGTCTATGAATTCGTCATTTAAATGCCGCGAATTGGATTAGACAAGATTGAATTTAAAAGAGAAACCATTTTTAATTTAGGCAAAATATACCCGTGAATTCACTGTTGTAACCATAGCTTGAATTCCACTGGGTCAGTACAGTAAACTTGTAGGTGAGTGCGAGTTGATTGGTTTCAAAATACATACATAGATGTATAAATAACCTGTATGCACACTATAGTAACACTTACCATAGGATAGGAGGCTATTTTTTGAGATTTTTGGCGATTATCTCAACAAGGGTAAAGGATGCAGAAAAATAGTCAGAGAACTAGAAAAACTACGTATAGTGATTTTAGCTGAAAAAATGATGAAACCCAAACATCCAAAAAAAGAGCTAACTTTTGATGCCAAATTGTTCTATGGCCTGACCGCATTACGCAGTAAAAAGTTAGATTTTTTTGCGCGTCACATTTGGGGGGGAGGGGGTGGCAAAGGGATGAAATTATAATTTTTCGCCAATATCTTGTTAACTGTAATATTGTTCTGAGGACGATTTAAACTACACAAAATTTCCTTTCTAATGATATATTATATCATATACCTTCTCTTGACAGATTATATACTAGACCTTAAAACATTTGGTGTAATTTAGATTTTTTGATAGTTACATTTGACGCTCTAGCTCCTGAAGTAATTTAATTGGAGCCATGGTAATTGGGATAACTATTCCTAACAATATATTGCTGTCCCACACGGAGACTCAGGCTGCCCCGACAAAGCATTCCCCTATACTCCCTATTAACATTTAAAAAAAAAGACATGCCTGTAACTTTTCGCCGAATCACAGCAGGCGGAAAAAATTTTGGTAAACGTTAAGGCTAAGTCCCATTAGACCCTCCACCAAATATTACTTCGATCTGATTAAATCACATACAAAATGACCGGAAAATTGCCTACGAGCAAAACTTTAATTTTGGTTGACTTGTTTCCTTATTTCTTAATAAACTAGTGGCATTGAATTTGAATAATTTGTATGGGAGGTACCCTTTGTTTTAATCCGATCGAAGTAATATTTGGTGGAGGGTCTAATGGGACTTAGCCTTAACGTTTACCAAAACTTTTCCCGCCTGCTGTGATTCGGCGAAAAGTTACAGGCATGTCTTTTTTTTTAATGTTAATAGGGAGTATAGGGGAATGCTTTGTCGGGGCAGCCTGAGTCTCCGTGTGGGACAGCTATATATTGTTAGGAATAGTTATCCCAATTACCATGGCTCCAATTTAATTACTTCAGGAGCTAGAGCGCCAAATGTAACTATCAAAAAATCTAAATTACACTAAATGTTTTAAGGTCTAGTATAAAATCTGCCAAGAGAAGGTATATGGTATAATACATATATCATTAGAAAGGAAATTTTATGTAGTTTAAATCGTCCTCAGAACATTTTGCTGTAAATATTACAGTTAACAAAATATTGGCTAGAAATCATAATTTCACCCCTTTGCCACCCCCTCCCCCCCAAATGTGACGCGCAAAAAAGTCTAACTTTTTACTGCGTAATGCGGTCAGGCCATAGAACAATTTGGCATCAAAAGTCAGCTCTTTTTTTGGATGTTTGGGTCTAGAGCTAAAGTCACTATACTAATAAAGTTCCCTTTAAAAAAATTTTGAAATAATAGCATTGAAATTAAAGGACCCTCTCTCTCCGTTTATATCATGTCAGCCATTAGAGAAATTTCAATGCTGATTTTCAATTTCAATCCATAATTTTATAATTAGACTATCTGTCGCGAAGTTGGCAGAAATTGCTTGCTAGCGGTATGTTAATTTTAACATTTAAATTTCAATATACATATTAGAAAACACAATTTAGGAGTAAACAAAATATGGTGTGTACCAACTAAATTATCATCAACTAAATTATCTCTTGTAAGTTGCGCTAGGCACTTAGTCCAGTCATATTAGCATTTCAAATTGAAAAAAATAGAGTAAGGCTAATTTTTGTTGTTTTTAAATCAGTGGGTCCCAGCAGTCTAAAACTGCTAAGGAAAATTTGAAATGAAAAGGTCCCAAAAGGACAAAAAAGGACACTATTTAATATTTGATCAAAGGTGGGCTGGGCATGTTAGGTGTCATATCAAAGCGGACGCCGAGTTCATTACATATCCTGTGTTTGTTTCCTGTTTCAAGGACCCTCAACGGATTAAATCGCGTTTGAATGGAAAATGTTCGTGTTTCCCGTAAGTTATTATCTGTATCTTTCCAAAGCCATAACTACGCGAATAATTCAAGTTGTCACTATTTTTTTATTTTTTGGAATCTATAATAGCTGAAGATTGTACCATTGAATCTGAAGATTGTACCATTGAATTTGTTAAGAAAAAAATTATTGGAAAGCTTTGAAAAAGGACAGAAAAGGACACTAAATAATCCTTGAATAGTTATCCCAATTACCATGGCTCCAATTTAATTACTTCAGGAGCTAGAGCGCCAAATGTAACTATCAAAAAATCTAAATTACACTAAATGTTTTAAGGTCTAGTATAAAATCTGCCAAGAAAAGGTATATGGTATAATACATATATCATTAGAAAGGAAATTTTATGTAGTTTAAATCGTCCTCAGAACATTTTGCTGTAAATATTACAGTTAACAAAATATTGGCTAGAAATCATAATTTCACCCCTTTGCCACCCCCTCCCACCCAAATGTGACGCGCAAAAAAGTCTAACTTTTTACTGCGCAATGCGGTCAGGCCATAGAACAATTTGGCATCAAAAGTCAGCTCTTTTTTTGGATGTTTGGGTCTAGAGCTAAAGTCACTATACTAATAAAGTTCCCTTTAAAAAAATTTTGAAATAATAGCATTGAAATTAAAGGACCCTCTCTCTCCGTTTATATCATGTCAGCCATTAGAGAAATTTCAATGCTGATTTTCAATTTCAATTTCAATCCATAATTTTATAATTAGACTATCTGTCGCGAAGTTGGCAGAAATTGCTTGCTAGCGGTATGTTAATTTTAACATTTAAATTTCAATATATTAGAAAACACAATTTAGGAGTAAACAAAATATGGTGTGTACCAACTAAATTATCATCAACTAAATTATCTCTTGTAAGTTGCGCTAGGCACTTAGTCCAGTCATATTAGCATTTCAAATAGAAAAAAATAGAGTAAGGCTAATTTTTGTTGTTTTTAAATCAGTGGGTCCCAGCAGTCTAAAACTGCTAAGGAAAATTTGAAATGAAAAGGTCCCAACAGGACAAAAAAAGGACACTATTTAATATTTGATCAAAGGTGGGCTGGGCATGTTAGGTGTCATATCAAAGCGGACGCCGAGTTCATTACATATCCGGTGTTTGTTTCCTGTTTCAAGGACCCTCAACGGATTAAATCGCGTTTGAATGGAAAATGTTCGTGTTTCCCGTAAGTTATTATCTGTATCTTTCTAAAGCCATAACTACGCGAATAATTCAAGTTGTCACTATTTTTTTATTTTTTGGAATCTATAATAGCTGAAGATTGTACCATTGAATCTGAAGATTGTACCATTGAATTTGTTAAGAAAAAAATTATTGGAAAGCTTTGAAAAAGGACAGAAAAGAACACTAAATAATCCTTGAATAGTTATCCCAATTACCATGGCTCCAATTTAATTACTTCAGGAGCTAGAGCGCCAAATGTAACTATCAAAAAATCTAAATTACACTTAATGTTTTAAGGTCTAGTATAAAATCTGCCAAGAGAAGGTATATGGTATAATACATATATCATTGGAAAGGAAATTTTATGTAGTTTAAATCGTCCTCAGAACATTTTGCTGTTAATATTACAGTTAACATAATATTGGCTAGAAATCATAATTTCACCCCTTTGCCACCCCCTCCCCCCCCCCAATGCGGTCAGGCCATAGAACAATTTGGCATCAAAAGTCAGCTCTTTTTTTGGATGTTTGGGTCTAGAGCTAAAGTCACTATACTAATAAAGTTCCCTTTAAAAAAATTTTCAAATAATAGCATTGAAATTAAAGGACCCTCTCTCTCCGTTTATATCATATCAGCCATTAGAGAAATTTCAATGCTGATTTTCAATTTCAATCCATAATTTTATAATTAGACTATCTGTCGCGAAGTTGTCAGAAATTGCTTGCTAGCGGTATGTTAATTTTAACATTTAAATTTCAATATATTAGAAAACACAATTTAGGAGTAAACAAAATATGGTGTGTACCAACTAAATTATCATCAACTAAATTATTGTGAATACATACAGAAATACCAACCTAATGTCAACCTATAAATAGTCCGCTGAAAAATAAATTCTTTCTTCTTACTGACTTAATCGTTGCGCCGGTCACTCGCGTTTTATTTCATTCCATATACTTTGCAACAGGTTATGGGCCTTTGCAAGTTCTTAGTCACTTGGTATCATTCTATCCGATCGATTTGTTCGTAAAGCGCGTTAATTGCTACCTTTTTTTTCAAAATGAGTGAAAATAATATTATTCGCGTAGAAAAATTAAAAGGGAGAGAGAATTGGGACACGTGGAACGTTACCGCGAAATCCTACCTCGTTATAAAAGGACTTTGGAAATGTGTTGAAAATGAAACCACCGGCGGTGACGACCTAAAAGCGCGATCAGAAATCATTTTAATGGTGGAATCGAATAATTTTTCGTACATCACTGATGCAGAAACAGCGAAACAAGCATGGTCGAACTTGGAGTCTGCGTTCGAAGACAGTGGAATCACGCGCAAAGTTGATGTGCTCCAGCGACTAGTGTCTTTAAAATTGGGCGATTGTGAAGACATCGAAGATTATGTGAACCAAATGACCATACTATGGTCAAAAGTAAAAGAAGTCGGCTTTTCAATCGACGATGAAATAGTCGGTTCACTAATGCTCGGAGGTCTTCCTGAAGAATACAGGCCGCTGGTTATGGCGATGGAAAATTCGGGCGAAAAGTTGACCGTCGACAAAGTCAAAAACACATTGCTTCAGGAACGCTCGTTTCAGGCATCATCGAGTCAGCAAACATTAATGTACAGTAAAAGCAACAAACCAAAATCGAAAACAAGTTTCAAAAAGTATCCGAAAAAGGTACAGTGCTACGAGTGCAGGGAGTTTGGCCATTATGCAAAGCACTGCAAAAAGAAAAGTGTGGTTGAGAAAAACAACAAGCCGAACATAAAAAAAGAAAATCTACTTTACACATCCCTAATTGCAAAGGGCAATAGTGACGATTGGTTCATCGACACATATGACGATGAAAAGAAGCATCATCGAAAGTGAAACGCCTATTCATAGTGGACAAGTAACGGTTGCAAATAACTCGAAAATGCCGATCGCGAGTGCTGGTGACGTTCGGATGAGAAGCAGCAATAACAACGACATACTGATGAAAAACGTTCTTTTTGTGCCCGATCTATGCACAAATCTTGTTTCAGTGTCACAGATGGTGAAAAATGGGAACAAAGTCTCATTTGAAAGAAACAAGTGCGAAATCACAAATGGAGACGGTGAGCTGGTAGCGACGGCTACAATGGTGGATACTTATGTGAAGTTGGCCGGGTAAATCTTCCAATCACGTCGAAACGTTTGTGCCGGATGCGGAAACGTTTGTGCCGGATTGTGCCACCTTAATTTTCGTTTGTGCCTCGCTAATTATTTGATTATAGCATGTTGAAATTCAGAGTGTGAAGTTAGCCTGTAAGTGTAAAAATTTGCTCGGATGGGAATAAATTTGGTATCAATCGAAAGGAAATCGTTTGTGCCATTATTTGTGCATTTGTGCCGTCTTAAAACGCAAGGACTCACGAGAAATAAAGGAAAAACCGACTGGTTTATGTCTTGAGTAAGAGTTCAATGTTGTACACAAACCCATTTTGAACTTAGTCTGCAGAATGTGAAGTTAGCCTGTAATTTTCTGGGATAAGAATAAATTTGGTATCAATCGAAAGGAAATCGTTTGTGCCATCATTCCTGCGTTTGTGCCGCCTTAAAACGCAAGGACTCACGAGAAATAAAGGAAAAACCGTACACAAGCCCATTGTGAACAGAGTGTGAAGTTAGCCTGTAATTGTAAAAATTTGCTCGGATGGGAATAAATTTGGTATCAATCGAAAGGAAATCGCAAGGACTCACGAGAAATAAATGAAAAACCGTACACAAGCCCATTGTGAACTATGTCTGCAAAATGTGAAGTTAGCCTGTAATTTGCTGGGATGGGAATAAATTTGGTATCAATCGAAAGGAAATCGTTTGTGCCATGATTTGTGCGTTTGTGCCGCCTTAAATCGCAAGGACTCCGGAGAAATAAAGGAAAAACCGACTGGTTTATGTCTCGAATAAGAGTGTACACAAACCCATTGTGAACTTTATCTCACGTGCCGTTAAGCTCCATCCAGACTGGTTGTTGTCATTGCATCCAAACTGGCCGCCAATTGGTTGTCCGTCCATTTTTGATATTCAATACGGCAAAAGTGACAATTTTGCTGCAATTTTGCAAACTTTGTTTTGTGAAAAATTTAATAATTGTTAAATGGCCGAGTAATAATTCAAACGCGCAGATTCCGATTTTGATAATTAAATTTAAATAATCTCCAAAATTAAAGTTTGGGTATGTCATTTTCAGCCTTCATTTGGTTGCTAGTGTAGAAGATGCTAAGTTTAGATGAAATGTCAAATGTCAATCTGACGTCCACATCGTGTCATTACCGAGATCAATGCGTTGTTTTTTTCAAGTGGCACATCTACGTTTGCGAAAAATATAATGAAATGGAATTATTTTAATAACTAAAAGAACAATTGAAATGAGGAAACACAACTTTTATTTGGTCCGGCTTTAGACCTGGTCGTTCGAAGGCAGATCAGCTTTTTACAGTGAAGCTTTTACTCCAGAAGTGCTGGGAATACAACATCGACGTATACCAAATATTTGTCGACTTCAAGCAGGCATACGACAGTATCGATCGAAGCGTACTGTACAACAATTTGCTGCATTTTGGAATACCGGCTAAGCTAGTACGACTCATAAGCAGGGTTGCCGTTTTCAGATTTCTAAGTGTAACATTTATCTGATAAAATTGTAACATTTTTAGGCTGAGTGTAACAAATTTGAAGATCTTGTTGTTAATGAACAATTTTAGCAATAAATGTGCGCAATTACGAATTGAATGATTGCTTCACAAATAGTAGAGAGTTATACTCGTAAATTAAAATAAAGCAGTTTGAAAATGTTTGACTTTTTCCGAAAATTTGATGTGTTTGATGTTCTGCTCCATAAACATTTTCGACAAAGTTGGTTTATAGGAGAAACGATATGTCAAAATTTCCACAATTTGTTTTCAAAAACTATTGGTTACAATTCTCACAATTAATAATGACACTACTCGGCACAGAAGCTTAGTTTCCGAATGACTGAAGGGGCAGATCATTTCTTAATGTTGGCGCAAAACGAGATGCTCCCTTCAGTACATCAGTCAATGCTTAATATAATATAATCGAACTTAATTAATATTACATGATCAAACTAAAGGATATGATGAACAAAAAATACATGCTGTAACAAAAAAATTGCACTCGCTAGTGTTTTCAGTAAAATTTTTAAATTTAATAAATTTGAATTAAACCATCACGTTCCCTTTGAAATGCTACTTTAATATAAACTGAAATTTAGCGCCCTTACATTCCTAATTTTGCCGAAAATTGGCTACCGTAAATTTTTGTTTAAATTTGCGTCAAGGTAGAATTCAATTCTTTTACTGAACTAACTCGAAGGCTTGGTGCAGTTTGCAGCTATAATTGAAGAATGAACACTGATTCTGAATCAACCAAACCGGGCGCTTAATCCAGGGGTCTCAAAATCAAAACCTGACCTGGGCCAAATGTCAGGGCCTTTTAGGATTAAGCGGGCTGCAGGATAAAAATTATAAAAATACCTATAGAATTTTTTTTCCAAATTTCAATCTGAGTCACTAACGACTTCGGGTTGAATGACAATCAATGCGGCTTTGTTGAAGGTCGATCTACAGTCGATGCGATTCAGTGCATTCGTATTGCGATGGAAAAGTATAGAGCAGCACGAAAGGACTTGTACTTTGTGTTCATCGATTTGGAGAAGGCATTCGATAGAGTACCTCGTGATCTGATATGGTTGGCCTTGAGAGCACTTAATGTCCCCGAGGCATACGTCAGGATGATACGAGACATGTATGATGGAGCTACGACTAAGGTTAGATGCACAGCCGGTGAATCAGAAGAATTTCCGGTGAATGTCGGAGTACACCAGGGCAGTGTATTGAGTCCGTTGCTCTTCAACATCATCATGTGCTACTTATTAACACGTGTCTCCGACGGCCTAGAAATATCTCTTCTTTTTGCTGATGATATAGTCCTCAGTAGCCCAAACATCGTTGCCTTGCAAGCTGCGCTTACAAAATGGTGTGACATTCTGGAGGAGCATGGACTGAGGGTAAGTATAACAAAGACTGAGTTCTTATGCTGCCAATTCTCAGACCCAAATGCACCGATACCAGAAATGTACGTCAAAGGAGAGCAGCTTAAGTCTTGTACCAAGTTCAAGTACCTTGGCTCGATGGTGAACAGCGGAGCTACATGCGATGATGACATCAAACATCGCACAAAGGTTGGGTGGATGAGGTGGCGAGAAAACTCTGGAGTTTTCTGCGATAAGAAAATGCCACTGAAGCTAAAGGGCAAGTTGTACAAAACGGTTGTACGTCCCGCACTCATGTATGGATCAGAATGCTGGACCATGTATGAAGGTTACGCGAAAGAAATGACAGCGACTGAAATGAAAATGTTACGCATGTCAGTTGGTGTAACCAAAAGGGACCACATCAAGAGTAGCTACATCCGAGGCAGCTTGTCTATAGACCAACCAATCACCGAAAAGCTCGAAGACCGACGAATGGATTGGTATTGCCATGTTCAAAGGCGTCCGCCTGAGAACCCCGCAAAGAGAGCGATATCAATGGAAGTTCCACTTGATGGACCCAAGGCCAGAGGCAGACCGAAGAACACCTGGATGTGTCAAATGAAAAAGCAACAACAACGCATTGGTCTCGGCGATGAAACGATCCAAGATAGAGCTGCCTGTAGAAATATGCTGAGAAATTATCGCCAAAACGGGCGATGTGCCTACACCGCAGGTCGAGCAAGGCGGAACCATGGAGCGGTATAAAGAACGAGGCAAGGAAGAAGAAGAAGAAGAACGACTTCGGGATTCTATCATCTGGAAACAGAATACATATTCATAAAATGCTCTTCAAACAAATTTAGAAACTTTTGACAAGAAATTAAAACGC
Source organism: Microchrysa polita (assembly GCA_949715475.1). NCBI lineage: Eukaryota > Metazoa > Arthropoda > Insecta > Diptera > Stratiomyidae > Microchrysa > Microchrysa polita. The sequence goes on from OX454415.1 coordinate 75,826,039, forward strand.
TGAAATTTTGTGGATCGATCAAGAGCCACAATTTGCAAATTAGTACTTAGAAATAAATACTCCAGAAATATCATTAGGAGTCAAAATTATTCGGCGGACAGTAATAAGTCTCGAACAAAAATGTCGAGTACCTGCAAAATGTGAACACGAGTTATAATCCAGCTATAGTAGAGAGAAAACAATTTCACGGCGTGCTTTATATTTTTCGTCTCAAAAGCAGTTTAGACAACCGTCAGATTCTTAGAACAAAGGGTAGGATTGTTAAAAACATAACTTTAAAAAAATTTCTTAGACTTTAGTTCAACACATTTTTTTTACAAACCTTTCCATTTTTGACACAATGTGCTGCTACATACTGTGTTTCTCCGATTTGGCTGCGGGCCTGACAAAACTGCGATGTGTGCCGTATGTGGCCCGCGGACCACAAGTTGAACATTCCTACCTGAATAGATCATGCTCAAATCACAAAAATGTAAAATTTGTTTTGCAAAATAATTGTTGATGTCACTTATAGTAGAAAATCTAGTTTATCCCTTCACTCTTGCCGATTGTAACAAAATTGTTCCGGGTGTAACATTGTAACAAGAAATCGAAAATTGTAACAAAATGTTACAATTGTAACACGAGTGGCAACGCTGCTCATAAGGATGACGATGACTAATACCGTCTCGCAGGTCAGAGTTCAGAACAGACTCACTGACCTATTTGAAACTCGTACTGGACTCAAGCAAGGCGACGGGCTGGCGCCGACGCTCTTCAACCTGGCTCTGGAGTATGTGATTCGAGCCATGAATTTGGACAGCAGCGGAACGCTACTCATTAAATCGACTCAACTAGTATCCTACGCCGACGACATCCACATCATGTCTCGAAGATCCCAATCTTCGTGACGATAGCCCGACGTCGGGCCTTGGCCGCCTGGATTGAAAACCTCCAATTGTCGCGGTCACGCGACCTTGTCCTACAGTTCCGAAAGCCTAGCATCTGGTGGGCGTCCTCACATACAGAATGCTCCCATCGGGCTCTCGGTCGTCCACGCAATCTGGCTCCGTCTACTCGTTGCGCGTTCATCACCTTTTTGGGCATGCGATCGTCGGTCATCCTTTGTACATGTCCCGCCCATTGCAGTCGCTGCATTTTCACGATCTTCGACACCTGTAGCTCATCATACAGCTGATACAACTCAAGGTTGTGCCGGATGTGCCATTCACCTCGTTCACGAACGGCCCCGAAGATTCTTCGGAGAACCTTTCGCTCGAATGTGTCCAACAAGAGTTCAGAGTTTTGGGTTAGGGGCCATGCCTCGCAGCCATAGCATAGCACAGGTCGGATGATGGTTTTATACACGTGGAGCTTCGTGTTCCTGTGCACCAGCTAGTTCAGTAATATCGTGTCGATTTAGTACCATTCCGTGAAAAAAATACAGAAGTTTTTTTCTCACTGTTTCTTTATGTATTATGGGGCGCTGATTCCGAATATGAACTTTGCACCCTTAAAAAAGTGCCGCAACCTTTAAAAAAGGGGGGAAAGGGGGGCATTTTTTCGTTTTTTTGCGATTATTTCAAAAACGGTAAGAGATACAGAAAAATGTCTGAGGACGAAAAAACTACATAAAATTATCTTTGCAATGATATATAACACATTAGAGTTTAATTGAATATTTCGGCGTTAGAATAGAACATAAATTAGAATATTTTCATTTTAGACCTTTTTTAAAAGCTCCATAACTTTTGAAAGAATGTTAGTTCAGCCGTTAAATTTTGTATAAGTACTCATAATAAGTTCAAGATCATTTTAAGGTAAACATTGAGTCGCTTCGGTCAAGGACCCCCATTATCCCCCCATTTAAATTTTTCAAAACGGCATGTCCATAACTCCCCCCAAAATTGGAGCAGAGTGGTAAATTTTGGTTTGCTGCGATTGTAGGTCATAGTCACCCCACCCACCAAAAATCAGCTCATTCGGATGAAAACTAACGGTACCTCCCATACAAAGTGACCCAAGACAACTTTGTTCTACAGTTTATAAAATGAGTAGTACCTACTCGTACGTAGAACAAATTCCTGATGGGTCACTTTGTATGGGAGGTACCCTTAGTTTTCATCCGAATGAGCTGATTTTTGGTGGGTGGGGTGACTATGACCTCCAATCGCAGCAAACCAAAATTTAGCACTCTGCTCCAATTTTGGGGGGAGTTATGGATATGCCGTTTTGAAAAATTTAAATGGGGGGATACTGGGGGTCCTTGATCGGTGCGACTCAATGTTTACGTTAAAATTATCTTTAACTTGTTGTGAATACTTATACAAAACTTTACGGCTAAACTAACATTCTTTGAAAAGTTATGGAGCTTTTAAAAAAGATCTAAAATGAAAATATTCTAATTTATGTGCTATTCTAACGCCGAAATATCCAATTAAACTCTAATGTGTTATATATCATTGCAAAGATAATTTTATGTAGTTTTTTCCGTTCTCAGACCATTTTTCTGTATCTTTTACCGTTTTGGAAATAATCGCAAAAAACCGAAAAAATGTCCCCCTTTCCCCCTTTTTTTAAAGGTTGAGGCACGTTTTTTAGGGTGCAAAGTTGATATTCGGAATCAGCGCCCCAAAATACATATAACAAAATTGAGAAATAAACTTCTGTATTTTTTCCTGACGAAAATACGATATTATTGGACTAAGCTTCGAATTCATAATTTGGAGGACCGCAAAGTAACACTTATTAGCTAGTTGTATCCGTCGCTTTATCTCATCTGTTTCCTTGGGGTCCTTTGACAAATTGCAACCCAGGTAAGTGAAGTTGTCTACATATTCTATATTGAGGTCCCCCACTGTGATGCTTGAATTTACTGGCGTTCTAGTTTTTGATTGCATCATGACCTTGGTTTCAGATTAGTTGATATGTAGCTCAACTTCTTTGGCGGCGTTATTGAGATTATGCAGAAGGCTTTCTGCATCACCCAATCTTCGAGACATGATGTTGATGTCGTCGGCGTAGGATACTAGTTGAGTCGATTTAATGAGTAGCGTTCCGCTGCTGTCCAAATTCATGGCTCGAATCACATACTCCAGAGCCAGGTTGAAGAGCGTCGGCGCCAGCCCGTCGCCTTGCTTGAGTCCAGTACGAGTTTCAAATAGGTCAGTGAGTCTGTTCTGAACTCTGACCTGCGAGACGGTATTAGTCATCGTCATCCTTATGAGTCGTACTAGCTTAGCCGGTATTCCAAAATGCAGCAAAATGTTGTACAGTACGCTTCGATCGATACTGTCGTATGCCTGCTTGAAGTCGACAAATATTTGGTATACGTCGATGTTGTATTCCCAGCACTTCTGGAGTAAAAGCTTCACTGTAAAAAGCTGATCTGCCTTCGAACGACCAGGTCTAAAGCCGGACCAAATAAAACATTCCTCATTTCAATTGTTCTTTTAGTTATTAAAATAATTCCATTTCATTATATTTTTCGCAAACGTAGATGTGCCACTTGAAAAAAACAACGCATTGATCTCGGTAATGACACGATGTGGACGTCAGATTGACATTTGACATTTCATCTAAACTTAGCATCTTCTACACTAGCAACCAAATGAAGGCTGAAAATGACATACCCAAACTTTAATTTTGGAGATTATTTAAATTTAATTATCAAAATCGGAATCTGCGCGTTTGAATTATTACTCGGCCATTTAACAATTATTAAATTTTTCACAAAACAAAGTTTGCAAAATTGCAGCAAAATTGTCACTTTTGCCGTATTGAATATAAAAAATGGACGGACAACCAATTGGCGGCCAGTTTGGATGCAATGACAACAACCAGTCTGGATGGAGCTTAACGGCACGTGAGATAAAGTTCACAATGGGTTTGTGTACACTCTTATTCGAGACATAAACCAGTCGGTTTTTCCTTTATTTCTCCGGAGTCCTTGCGATTTAAGGCGGCACAAACGCACAAATCATGGCACAAACGATTTCCTTTCGATTGATACCAAATTTATTCCCATCCCAGCAAATTACAGGCTAACTTCACATTTTGCAGACATAGTTCACAATGGGCTTGTGTACGGTTTTTCATTTATTTCTCGTGAGTCCTTGCGTTTTAAGGCGGCACAAACGCAGGAATGATGGCACAAACGATTTCCTTTCGATTGATACCAAATTTATTCCCATCCGAGCAAATTTTTACAATTACAGGCTAACTTCACACTCTGTTCACAATGGGCTTGTGTACGGTTTTTCCTTTATTTCTCGTGAGTCCTTGCGTTTTAAGGCGGCACAAACGCAGGAATGATGGCACAAACGATTTCCTTTCGATTGATACCAAATTTATTCTTATCCCAGAAAATTACAGGCTAACTTCACATTCTGCAGACTAAGTTCAAAATGGGTTTGTGTACAACATTGAACTCTTACTCAAGACATAAACCAGTCGGTTTTTCCTTTATTTCTCGTGAGTCCTTGCGTTTTAAGACGGCACAAACGCACAAATAATGGCACAAACGATTTCCTTTCGATTGATACCAAATTTATTCCCATCCGAGCAAATTTTTACACTTACAGGCTAACTTCACACTCTGAATTTCAACATGCTATAATTAAATAATTAGCGAGGCACAAACGAAAATTAAGGTGGCACAATCCGGCACAAACGTTTCCGCATCCTGCACAAACGTTTCGACGTGATTGGAAGATTTACCCGGCCAACTTCACATAAGTATGGTGGATGACATGTTTAAGTTGGATAGCTCTCTAGCTGGGAGTGTGACGAATCGGAGCAAATCAATGAACGAAAAATCATTATCTAGCAGAGCTGACGGACAATTGTGGCATCGTCGTTTAGGACATCCAGGTGTAGAGAAAATGCGTCAAATATCCTCGTCTGCAGAAGGTATCGTGTTAACCCAATCGTTTTCGCAACAGACATGTGATATATGCCCCAAAGGCAAGCAAAGTCGGGCGAGCTTCCCACATACATCGACCAAATCGTCATTCAAATTAGCATTAGTGCATTCCGATATTTGTGGTCCAATGTCAACGAGATCAATTGGAGGAGCCAGATTTTACATATCGTTCATTGATGACTGCACGAGAATGATATTTCTATATCCGATAAAGAACAAATCAGAGGCTCTGGCAAAGTTTATCGAGTTTCGCACGATGATAGAGAAGCAAACGGGACTTGCCATCAAAGCAGTCCAAACAGACAACGGATTGGAATATTGTAACAAGCAATTTGACACTTATTTATCGCAAAATGGTATTCTGCATCGAAAAACTGCCCCGTATACACCCGAGCAGAATGGTGTCGCTGAACGCTTTAATCGCTCCATAGTTGAAAAGGCAAAGTGCATGCTGTTTGACTCTAATCTATCAAAAGGTTTTTGGGCTGAAGCAGTGACAACGGCTACCTATATAATTAATCGTTTACCGTGTCGGAGCAATGGTGGTAAGTCTCCATTCGAGCTTTGGAACGATTGCAAACCTGACCTGACCCCGATGAAAGTTTTTGGATGCGTGGCCATGGTTCATGTGCCGAAAGAGAAACGCCGAAAGCTAGATGCCAAGTCAACGAAGTGTATATTCGTGGGATATGACTCTTCATCTAAAGCATACAGGTTGTATGATATGGCTACGCGTAAACTTGTTATTAGCCGAGACGTGATCTTCCTTGAGAACGAGCGATATGGACAGGTAATCAACAAATCACGAAATAGTATTAATTATGTGTATCTTCCAGTAGTTGACGATATTCTTGGCGCGGATGATGACGTAAACACTGATGATGAAGAAAAGCCACGTTTAGAGGATCTTGACCGCCCAAGTGATGAGGAGAAAGAAATAGCTCCCATCAAACCAATGGATGAAAGCTTCATTTGCCTTGATCAGGACGGTGCAGCTGGCGGAGATGACTCGGACTCCGATAACGAAATGCAAGAGCTGTCAATGCGAGTGGCCGAAAATTTGATTCGTAAAGTTCGCGCAAATGCTGCTTCAACCGACCCTGATTCTGTACGAGATGCATTGGAACGTAACGACGCATTACAATGGAAGCAGGCAATGCAACGCGAATATGACTCGCTTATTGAAAATAATACATGGAAGCTTGTTGAGTTACCCGATGGAAAGCGTCCTATTGACTGCAAATGGGTGTTTAAAACAAAACGTAACTCGAACTCGAACGAGGTCACCCACAAAGCGAGAGTGGTTGTTAGAGGTTTTTCGCAGCAGAAGGGAGTGGATTATCAGGAAACATTCTCGCCAGTTGTGAAATACTCTTCCATACGATTCCTGATAGCGATTGCTGCAAAAAACAATTTACGCATTCGTCAACTAGATGCCGTAACAGCGTTTTTGAGCGGCGAATTAGACGAGGAGATTTACATGGTTCAGCCAGAGGAGTTCGACGATAAGAGTGGTCGTGTTTGTAAACTCCAAAAATCGCTTTATGGATTGAAGCAGGCTTCAAGGGTGTGGAATCATAAATTGAACTCCGTTCTTCTGGAATGTGGGTTCACCCAAAGTGATGCTGATCCATGCGTGTATTATCGAGCCGACAATGAAGGGATGCTAATATTAGCCGTATACGTAGATGATATTCTACTCTTCAGTAATAATCAGGAAAATCAGGTGGTTGAGCAACTGAAGGGGAATTTCAGAATGAAGGACTTAGGTGATGCGTCATCTGTATTGGGCATCAACATCACCTATGAACGAAATTCCATCTCCATTGACCAACAACAGTATATAACGAAACTGCTCGACCGATTCAACATGAGTGGCTGCAATCCGGTATCAACTCCACTAGATCCCAACCAGAAATTGACGAAGGACATGGGACCCACAAGCCAATATGAAATTGATGAGATGAAAGGTGTACCATATCAAGAGGCCATCGGAGGTCTATTGTATGCCGCACAATTAACTCGACCTGATATATGTTTTGCTCTGACACTGCTGAGTCGATTCAATAGCAACCCTGGACGGGTGCACTGGGGCGCCGTGAAGCGTTTATTCAGGTACTTAAGTGGTACAATTAACCGAAAATTAGTTTATCGTAGGAATGACGACAACAATGAGCTCATTGGATTTTGCGATTCTGACTTCGCTGGTGATGTCAACACGCGTCGTTCAACGTCCGGCTTCGCCTTCATGATGCAAGGTGGTGCTATAGCATGGGGTTCACGAGGCCAAAAAACTATCGCTTTGTCAACAACCGAGGCGGAATACGCATCTCTTATCACGGCTATAAAGGAAGCAATTCGGCTGAAGCGGTTTGAGAGCGAAGTTTTGAGCATCACACCGAATCCGATAACTATCTATTGTGACAACAAGGGTGCGCTTCACTTAGCTAGGAACAACTCGCCATCAAGGGATACAAAGCATGTTGACTTAAAATCGAAGTTCATCCGCCAAGCCTTGGACTCCCAACGCATCAAGTTAGAGCATATCCCGAGCGCTGATATGGTTGCCGATATTTTGACCAAACCAATGACCAGCGATAAGCAAACAAAGTTTACAAATTTACTTGGATTGAAAATTACTTGATTATTGTACAACTTGCTTAATAATTTGATTTAGTATTTTTGAGTTTGAATTAATTCTTTTTATGAATTTGAATTTAATGTTTAGTTTAAAAAAATACAAATTCAGTGGGAGTATTGTGAATACATACAGAAATACCAACCTAATGTCAACCTATAAATAGTCCGCTGAAAAATAAATTCTTTCTTCTTACTGACTTAATCGTTGCGCCGGTCACTCGCGTTTTATTTCATTCCATATACTTTGCAACAACAAAATATTGGCTAGAAATCATAATTTCACCCCTTTGCCACCCCCTCCCCCCCCCCAAATGTGACGCGCAAAAAGTCTAACTTTTTACTGCGCAATGCGGTCAGGCCATAGAACAATTTGGCATCAAAAGTCAGCTCTTTTTTTGGATGTTTGGGTCTAGAGCTAAAGTCACTATACTAATAAAGTTCCCTTTAAAAAAATTTTCAAATAATAGCATTGAAATTAAAGGACCCTCTCTCTCCGTTTATATCATATCAGCCATTAGAGAAATTTCAATGCTGATTTTCAATTTCAATTTCAATCCATAATTTTATAATTAGACTATCTGTCGCGAAGTTGGCAGAAATTGCTTGCTAGCGGTATGTTAATTTTAACATTTAAATTTCAATATATTAGAAAACACAATTTAGGAGTAAACAAAATATGGTGTGTACCAACTAAATTATCATCAACTAAATTATCTCTTGTAAGTTGCGCTAGGCACTTAGTCCAGTCATATTAGCATTTCAAATAGAAAAAAATAGAGTAAGGCTAATTTTTGTTGTTTTTAAATCAGTGGGTCCAAGCAGTCTAAAACTGCTAAGGAAAATTTGAAATGAAAAGGTCCCAAAAGGACAAAAAAAGGACACTATTTAATATTTGATCAAAGGTGGGCTGGGCATGTTAGGTGTCATATCAAAGCGGACGCCGAGTGCATTACATATCCGGTGTTTGTTTCCTGTTTCAAGGACCCTCAACGGATTAAATCGCGTTTGAATGGAAAATGTTCGTGTTTCCCGTAAGTTATTATCTGTATCTTTCTAAAGCCATAACTACGCGAATAATTCAAGTTGTCACTATTTTTTTATTTTTTGGAATCTATAATAGCTGAAGATTGTACCATTGAATCTGAAGATTGTACCATTGAATTTGTTAAGAAAAAAATTATTGGAAAGCTTTGAAAAAGGACAGAAAAGGACACTAAATAATCCTTGATCGAACATGAGCATGCGGGGCGTTACATCAAAGTAATGTAATGTACTCGGCCTTCCCTTTGATATGACACCCCGTATACCTCTGATCAAGGATTAATTAGTGTCCTTTTTTGTCGTTTTTGTGACCTTTCCTATCACAATTTTTCTTAGCAAAATGAGTTTTATATTCCTGGCCCCCTACTGTGTCGAAAACAATCAAAATTAGCCTTACTCTATTTGTTTTTCTATTTGGAGGCCTTAATTTGGATATTTTGACTGGACTTTTCCGAAAGTTTGCAGCTTAGTTGTTATTTATTTACTTATTGGACCTTGCAAGTTGATTAATCACAAAGAAGAAATGTTGTTATTTTGCAAGAAACAGGTTAAAGTGAAGAAGGCTGAACTAGCATTTTTGATACGCGGTTGCACGTCAGCGTCCGGGATGTCGTCTGCTGTGATTATAGGCGTCCACGGTAGCAGAAATCGGATCAGAGCTCAAGTGCCTGATTTTGTCAGCGTTTATCCTGAACCCAGCATTACGACTTTCGCAATGCAGAGCATCGGCCATTGATCTACATCCTTCTTTTAATTTGATAGTACAGACAAATATCGTCATCATTGTCCAAGTCTTTCAGTGATCAAACATTTTCATCGTTAATGGCTAGTGAAAAAAAGAATAGGTGATAAGATGCAGCCTTGTCTCACTCCAACTCAAAAGGATCTGAAAGCTTAGCCTTGTGCAAAACGTGACATTAAGCTCCCTGGATTTTTTTTTATCTGGTATGCACCTCATACAAAGAGCTTTACAGATATACTGCCGATCAACACTATCGAATGCCCTCCTCAAATCAATAAACATGAGGTGTAATGGAGATCTCCACTCGCGGAATGCTCAATAATAATTCCGAGAGTGTTTATATGGTCCTCACGAAACCCAGCCTGTTCATTAAAGTGCGATCAACTTCATGCGGTTCAAAATAATTTTAGCCATTAATTTATTACAATCCTGAATTTTAATAAGCACGATCCAGGAAACTACTATATTATTTCAACATGATGCATAAAGCAAGACCGATAAAATATTGGATTTTGAGAAACCCCGGACAGTGTGGGGCTGGCATAATGCCGGCCAAACCTCTCTGTACAAAAGATCAAAGTTGTGGTCAACACACTACACACGCTTGGAAGAGTCAGAGACGATAGGGACATTTGAATGTCATATACATACATATACAACGTCTAAATGTCATATACATAGTATATGGAAGGCGACTTTCTCCGGGGATTGACAAAACGCGCGATACAAAAGATCAAAGTTGTGGTCAACACACGCTTGGAAAAGCCAGAGACGATGGGGGAAACCAAACAAATAACGCTTGTTGATTTCCCCCAACGGCTCAGTTCCTGTCAGGCCTATGTTGTCTACAACGTTAACCTTTGGTATCGCGCGGTTTGGCAAACACGGGACAGTTCGGTTACGGCCTTACATATGTATATGATGTAACCTAGGCAAGTGAAACATTTTATGTAATCGTTTGTAATGAAGTTATTGTAGTGCAAGGGTTTACTTATATCACTACATAATTTCAAAATTATTGACAAACCAATTTCCCTGAAATATGTAGTATGTTCGGGACCATCCATCCAATGCAGAGTGGAAAAATTTCATTCAGTATTATAAATATAATATAAAATTACCTACTAGATATTGCTTTCCTCTAATTAATTCTCATGGACTAGGACTAGCCTTTAGACTCTTGTGGATACACCATATAATGCGCCAACAATGTTTTATACAACACAAGCTTCCTAGTAATGTCCTAGCCTTGGACTATAATCAGAAAATGTGATCTAATTATATTCCGTAAATTTGAAAGGAGGAAGAGAATAGGCGTATATAACAGCATATTGGATAGGAAATATACTTGGGTGAAGTTTGATTGAGATTGGTTTAAAAAGAAAAAAAAAAGTTTTCTTAAGGCGGCCCCAGACCGACCGGAGTGTGGCAAACACCGCACAAAAGATTGATACGAAAAACCGTGCAGCAGCAGTGTGGTTGTGCGACTCCAAGGTATCATTCTTGGAACCGGTCTTTTGTGCGGTGTGTGCCACACTCCGTTCGGTCTGGGCCGCCTTTAGAAGAACCAAACTTTCAGGAGTTGTTTTGTATGACAGCCATATTGCATATTGTTCCGATTCCATCTGTTCCTAGATATGTTTTGAGGCTTTACTAGGAACATACTTGGATGAGGTTTAGTTAAGTTTGGTTCATAAAAAAAAAGTTTTTCTTAGGAGAACCTAATTTTGGATTTTGGGTTTCTATGGCAGCCCCATAACCCAATGGTCCTATTCCATTCGATCCAACATACTTACATACATATGTATTGATATCAGTCTGGTGCGTTAAATCCCTTTATGGATCGCAGAAAATCTGCGATCCATAAAGGGATTTAACGCACCAGACTGAAATCAATTAACATGATCGCAGACGTGGTTAATAAGTGTAAGATAAATACACATAATCCTCAATACATATGTATATACAGCTTATACCTAAAAGAAACTTGTATACAAAATTTCAGCCGGATAGCTTAAAACTGAGGGACTAGTTTGTATTGAACATACAGAGAGACAGGCGGACATCGCCCAATCGATTTCTCGCGTCACACTGATCAATAATATAATATATATATACTTTTCATAGTCGGAGGTGCTTCCATATGTGCGTTGCAAACTTCATGACAAATTTAATATATTGTGATGTGTCGAGACTATACGTGAACCCAAATTGTATTTCCGTACTTGGCACCAGATGGCGCTGTCACTAGCGAGAAACAGGGTTGACAGCAGCAACGTCTTTCTGTAAGTTTCCGGAAAGTACGTCACCGAAGTCTTCGGAACAATGGAAACGAGTATATACGGGCGTCGACTAGTCAGTATAGTTTTACTCGTGGATTATGTCGGATCAATAACTAGCCAGTAATTATTGAAATTGTAAACCGTGTGTATATCCGTGTGTGTTGTAATAAATAGTGTTACAGTATAGCGAGTGTTATTCATTACTGTGTACGCGAAAATCTGTCGAACCCACTGGAACGTCTAGAAAAGACGAGAAAAATATAACAATTGGTGTCAGAAGTGGGATTTTCAAGTGCTTGGTTGTGTAACTCGTGCGCGGAATATACGATGTGAAATTTCGAGAAAGTTCGCGTCGGAATGTTCTGGATTGTGAACTTACGCGGTCGTGTTGAACTAGTGTGGACAGATTCAGTGCGTGAAACTGTGTGACGAGTGCATTCGGGAATATTCGAGAACTCTACGAGAATTTTCGGTATAGTTTGCAACGGAAAGCTCTGGAAAGTGAACGCAATCGTGTCGGGAAATGTGAAATTGCGTGTGTTAGTGAACATTCAAAACCTCGACGAGAATTTTCGGGAAAGTTCGTGACGTAAAGTTCTGGAAAGTGAACTTACGAACCTCGGGTCGGACTATTGTGGACAGAAAAACTTCTCGAAAGTGAATTAGTGCCGTAACGTGTAGAATTCGAAAACATTCTAGAAAGTTCGATTCGTGTAAAATTGAACTGTGGACAGTTTAAAGTCGAGAAACAAAATGCCGCGTAATATCTCGCAATTAACAACGGTCGAATTGAAGCGTGAGCTGGCGAAAAGAAATTTGTCGACTACAGTAAACAAAAGCGCGTTGCTTGCTCGGCTGCCGGACGCACTGAGAGGTGAAGGACAGGATCCCGATGCGGTAGAGTTTCAGGAAGAGCAAGATTCTAGTGAGCCAAGTGCAGAAGAAGCCACATACCCAATGATGCAGTTGCTGAGAGCTATGGCGGAGCTGAATCAGCGAGCAGCAGAGCAAAATGAACGGTCGGTGAAGTCAGAGGAGGCACTCATCGCATTAAAGTCTGAGCTGAAAGAACGAATTGCGGGATCGGAGACTTCGATAACGACAAAGCTGGATAAGCGTATAGCAAAATCGGAAGAAGCGTTTAGCAGCCTTATACCGCAATTTGAAAAGCAGCAAACGGAAGTGCTGAAAATAATCGACGAGAAATCTCGAGAAAGTTTAGAAAAATTTAAGACGGTGGCCGAAGAGGTGTCTAAGTTCAAGAGTGACCTGTCCGAAGAAGTCAATAGATTAAAAGACGATCTGGAACGTTTGAAAACATCGAACTTCAACCATCACCAGCAGAATTCCGTAGTAATTGAGGAATTACAGAAACCAAATATCGATCGAGAAAGATCTTGACCAAGTGCAGTAATAAAACCTGACTCGACGATTAAAAGTCTGAAAGCGCCGACTTTCGATGGACAAATATCTTGGAACATCTACAAGACACAATTTGAGGCTGCTGCAGTGGTAAATGGTTGGTAGGACAGTGAGCGTGAGATAAATTAAAACGACCGAGGTTTGTGCTATGAACACATTTTATTGACTAACTCTACAATTTTCCTAAAACTAACGTAAACCTACAAAACCCAGCAAAAAATGGAAGGCTTATTTAAGGGTTGTATCCATACGCTGTATACCTTTGAAGTAAGGGAAACCTTCGGTAAGGAATTACGCGTTGCAAAGGCATTAACCTGTCAGATACCTTACCGAAGTACAGGCCATGTCATTGGCGATAAGGTTTAAGCTCAGATACGTAACTTTTACCTTATAATAAAACTATTTAAGCCTTTAAAAAAGATTTGGCAGTAGCTTTAAATAAGTTATACGGATGCCTGAAAAAAAAGATTATAATACCTTTTCATATCCTTATGTAAATGGTTTGATAATGTTTAGAGAATTATAAAAAATTGTGATTTTTCTGAACTATTATGGCATTATTCTTCTTCTGAGTACCCCCCTTGTGGGACATAGTGCATATCCGCACATGCCCGGAAATATTTGACCACGCCGAGATTCGATCTCCGCACCTCTAGATTACTAGCATCGTGACTCAACCAACTGAGCCACAGAGCCAGTCATGGCAATCTCCTCGCAAAATGATACTTAATTTCAATTTGGAAAAAAACTTAAAATAAGACTTACTTAAGAACTTTAGATAATTTTAATAAGGGAATGGAAAGGTTTTCAGAAAAAAACATTTTAGATACCTTATATAAAGGCTTACAAAAACTTTAAATTACTGAAATGTATTTTTGTCTTATTTCTGGTATGAATTAAAGTTTGAACTAAATTATAAAGAGCCTTACGTAACCATTATTATAATTACTATTTATACCTGTCTGGAAGTAAAGCTGGCAATAAACGAAAGTAAGTCTGAATTGTGCCTTAGTTTAATATTAAACAAAGCGAACGCGAATTATCCATGACAGAAAGTACCAATAAAGCTTTCGTAAGAATTATTATAAGGCCAAAGCTGAAATCGTTTCCCTTACCTATTCCTTAAACCTGACAAACCTGATCAGATTTTTTGCTGGGAACAGATCCTTATCTCTATCTTAAAAACTAGCATAACATATCTACTATGTATATTGTGTAAATGGTGCTATATTTAGCACCACAGGAAGATATTTTATGATCGCCTTCAACAACATAATAAACGCGGTAGATGCACACAACATATGCAACACAGATACATCACAGCAAAGGATCCCAGCAAAAAATCTGATCAGGTTTGTCAGGTTAAAGGAATAGGTAAGGGAAACGATTTCAGCTTTGGCCTTATAATAATTCTTACGAAAGCTTTATTGCTACTTTCTGTCATGGATATTGCGTTCGCTTTGTTAATATTAAACTAAGGCACAATTCAGACTTACTTTAGTTTATTGTCAGCTTTACTTCCAGACAGGTATAAATAGTAATTATAATAATGGTTACGTAACACCCTGGACAGACGACAAAAGATAAACATAATTAACTCCCGATTATGTTTAACTAATTCGTCTGTCATGTGCTAATCGAGTTGATGATACTTGAAAAACTTAATTTAAACATCATTAACACAACGTCATTGAAATTTAATGATATTTACTCGACATGTAGCCCGGTCTAGGTTACATTGAAAATATTGGAAAACTGGAAGGAACAGCTGTTTTGTTCTGACAGTCCAGTAAAATATACAAATAACGATTGCGGAATTAATTTTTAAAAAGGTAACAAAATATTAATTTATTTATTTTAAAGATTTTGAATTGAACACTTTTTGTTTCAGCTCAATAAAAAGCGCAAACTTTTATCAGGACGATGACGTTTTCGATTGTCTCCCTAAGGAGCAGAATTTCCGTGCAGGACCATTTGCGAAGAAAGTGTGAAAGTGAAAATTGAAGTAAAAAATACAGTTGACTGAGTGAATTCAGTACGCGCTATTTTGGATAAGAACGGACTCAATAAGTTGAATTTATGCACTTGATGGTGCTTCAGAACAGAAGAGAGTAATGCATACCATTTTTATTCTTCAATAACTACAAAAAGCTTCCTGCCAAACTTATATTTTTTGTGTTAAAAAAAATTAGTTTAATAAAAAGCAAAAATAAAAGTTATTTTTCATTAAAATTCTTAGTTTGTTTCTTGCTCAATTGTTTTTTTTTTATTTTATGGATTGTCTAATACTCTTTTTCAGCATTCATAAACATGAAAATATCTTTGGCTAATTCAGTTGCAGGAAAATCCGGGCTTCATCTATTAAATTATTTTATGATGACAGTTCGAACGTAATTGCATTTTTTACCCGTGTGTCACTAGACGAAGTTAAATATACTTGAACTTAAATATAATTAACTCAAGTATGTTTAACTTCAATCGTCTGTCTAGGGTGTAAGGCTCTTTATAATTTACTTCAAACTTTAATTCATACCAGAAATAAGCCACAATTACATTTCAGTAATATAAAGTTTTTGTAAGCCTTTATATAAGGTATCTAAAATGTTTTTTTCTGAAAACCTTTTCATTCCCTTATTAAAAATATCTAAAGTTCTTAAGTAAGTCTTATTTTAAGTTTCTTTCCAAATTGAAATTAAGTATCATTTTGCGCGGAGATTGCCATGACCGGCTCTGTGGCTCACTTGGTTGAGTCGCACTGCTAGTAATCTAGAGGTGTGGAGATCGAATCTCGGCGTGGTCAAACATTTCCGGGCATTTGCGGATATGCACTATGTCCCACAAGGGGGTACACAGAAGAAGAATAATGCCGTAATATTTCAGAGAAATCACAATTTTTTGGCATTCTCTAAACATTATCAAACCATTTACATAAGGATATGAAAAGGTATTATTATCTTTTTTTCAGGCATCCGTATAACTTATTAAAAACTACTGTTAAATCTCTTTTAAAGGCTTAAATAGTTTTATTGTAAGGTAAAAGTAACGTATTTGAGCTTAAACCTTATCGCCAATTACATGACCTGTGCTTCGGTAAGGTATCTGACAGGTTAATACCTTTGCAACGCGTAATTCCTTAGCGAAGCTTTCCCTTACTTTAAAGGTATACAGCGTATGGATACAAACCTTAAAAAGGCCTTCAATTTTTTGCTGGGATACGTATCTGTGATGATTATAAATATGTGTGCATATAACACTCGTCCACTCATAAAGAAGATTTGGTCACCAAATCTTTACGGTATTTGCTTTTGCTATGGGCGAGACATTTGATTACTTTTTAGAAAATTCTATTGTATGATTATTTGTGTAGTTCTTTGAAAATCCGAAAATGATATAGTGTAATAAGTATGTTAATGATATTTAAATGGATGTACACTTTTTCGTTGAATTAATGAAAACGGATGGAAAGAAAAAGGACAATATAAATATCTGGGCAAGATTTATCTTATATGTTTTCAAAAGATTAACTTAATATAGTTGTTCAAAATACATGTAGGTACTATAAATATTCTCATTATTTTACATTTTAATCAATATACTTATATTTTAAACAACAAACGTAAAAATGCCGTACATATACATAGAAAAACATATAAATATATTGATATATTGACTTAAGCTATGAAAGTAAAAATTAATTGAATGATAAACTTACAGCTAAATGAGAAACTTAATACATATGCATACAGATTGAGGAACAAATAAAATAATCAAAATCAATAATATTGTTAAATTTTTGTGTCATAATTTACATAATTTCCTTATTGCATTGGTGATGCTTTGCTATCATTGAACTGAAAATAGAAAACTTGAAAATTAGTTTTATTATATTTGTACCTATAACATACCTAGTACATATGAAACTATACCATTCTCCCAATATTTCTAATTACATATTACATTAATTCGACTGTAACGTTTTAATCAGTCTTTACTTTATTTCGATTCCTATCTATAGGTCTGTCAAGGAAAGTTATATAATGTTCGTTAAAATGATCAATGGCATGTTGTAATATTGGTATATTTACAATCTCTGAATTAACCCATTCTTTAAATTGACCGGCTTTAGCAAATTCTTTCCTCCCCCTAAGAATTTTCAGCGTCCTCGCTGCTTCCTTACGTATGACCTCCGGTATTGAATAATGAAAATTCCTTCTAAGCCTCTGAGGTTGGACATCATGTGTTGGCTCCCTCATATATTTTCTATATGGTTTAATAAATTTAGGATGAATTTTATCCCCAGTATTATCAACAACATAATTTTCATTAATCTTCCTAAGCTTCAACCGGTCTGGCTTACGCTTATCACGATGTTTTCTTTCGGGTTTATTTAAAATGTATTGTTTTCCCGTGAAGCTTGGGAGATCTTTCCGTTTCTCATTAGCTTTCCAATTAGATTTATCTTTATATTTTTCAAGTCTCTCCTTGATATCTTCAAAATTAATTTTTCCAAAGAAAACATCTTCCGGTTTTTCACGGTGACTTGTATGTATGGTATTGTTATACGTATAAACTGCTTTAGTCATTATCTCATCAAATTTTTGAGAATATTTTTCGGAACGAAGAATTCTTATAATTTCAATTATAGTTCTATGAGCAGCATTTATAGACCAAGCAATGAAAGCCTAAAAAGGGGGTGTAGAGAACATCGAAGGGGGTGACGATTTTTTTCTTCGGTATTTTATTAGGAGTAGTTAGGAGGTAAAGGTACTAATTTTACTCGGAGCTGAGGGGTGCGCTAACGCGGGGAGAGGGGGTTAAAGGTGCAATTTTGTGCAATGTTTGGTGCTTTGGGCTATATCTCGAAAACGGTGAGTCGCACAGAAAAAAGTTGTGAGTAAGCATTAAAGCTTTCTAAATATTCTATTTATTTGCCCATACTTACATATGCAAAACTCCTAACGGTTCTTCCGATATTGTTCAATAAAAGTAAAAAAAAATTTTTTTTTGCATTCTATTGACTCTGGTGTCTCTCCGATTTGTTTTTCAAAAAACTTTTGTAGGGTAAAGTTAGTAAGTGGTAAATTTTCCTTAATTTGATATACTTCTTCTTGGCTTTTCTCCTATCATTCGAGAGTTAAGAGAGTCTCAACGAAGTAATATTATATACTCATCAGAATGAAGACAACCATTGTGAAAAAAACGGCAGGGGGGACGGTTTTTTATTTCATGGATCCATAATGGGCGGTTCGGAGTAAGACATAACTACAAGCTCGCGGTCATGAGGTGTGCGCTAACGTGGGGAGGGGGGCTAAAGGATTCATTTTTGCAGGTTGTCGACTTAATCTTGGAAATATCTCGGAAGCGGTGAGTCGTCCTGAGAGTATTTGTATGGCAGTACTAAAGCCCATTAAATTTCCAAAAACTTATTTGAACACACAAATGCCGAATTCCTAACGGTTCCCCCGATACAGGTTATTGAAATCCGAAAATTGTTAAAAAATCGTTATTTTGTTTATATTTTTGGCTCTGGTGTCTCTCGCGATTGTTTTTCGGAAAACTGTTTCACGACCAATTTGTACGATGTTTAATTGGCTCTCATTTAATATACGCCCCGTTGTCCGGTCTTCAATCAGTCAAAAGCTTAGGAGTTAAAACCGAGCTTCCGAATTCAATTTTCTCTATTTTCAAGGATAAAGACAAACATTGTGAAAAAACGGCAGTGGGGGGACGGTTTTTTATTTCATGGATCCATAATGGGCGGTTCGGAGTAAGACATAACTATAAGCTCGCGGTCATGAGGTGTGCGCTAACGTGGGGAGGGGGGCTAAAGGATTCATTTTTGTAGGTTGTCGACTTAATCTTGGAAATATCTCGCAAGCGGTGAGTCGTCCTGAGAGTATTTGTATGGCAGTACTAAAGCCCATTAAATTTCCAAAAACTTATTTGAACACACAAATGCCGAATTCCTAACGGTTTCCCCGATACAGGTTATTAAAATCCGAAAATTGTTAAAAAATCGTTATTTTGTTTATTTTTTTGGCTCTGGTGTCTCTCGCGATTGTTTTTCGGAAAACTGTTTTACGACCGATTTGTACGATGTTTAATTGGCTTTCATTTGATGTGCTTCCCGTTGTCCTGTCTTCAATCAGTCAAAAGCTTAGGAGTTAAAATCGAGCTTCCGAATTCAATTTTCTCTATTTTCAAGGATAAAGACAAACATTGTGAAAAAACGGCAGTGGGGGGACGGTTTTTTATTTCATGGATCCATAATGGGCGGTTCGGAGGAAAACATACTAAAAGCACGCGGTCATGGGGAGTGCGCTAACGTTGGGAGAGCGGGTTCAAATATCTCATTCTTGTGCTTATTAGCTCTTTCCCCGCTGTATCTCCGAAACCGCGAACTCTACGAAAAAAATGTCTGAACAAGAATGAAAGCTTACACAATTTCCTATAAAGTTCATCTTACATGCATAGGTCGAATTCCTAACAGTTATCCAGATATAGCTAATTTAAAAATCGGAAATTTCACATAGAAAACATCAACACAACATAATTGGTATACATGTATCTATAGATTGGCTATATGCATGTAGGCTGTGTTGATGTTTTCTATGTGAAATTTTTGATTTTTAAATTAGCTATATCTGGATAACTGTTAGGAATTCGACCTATGCATGTAGCATGAACTTTATAGGAAATTTTGTAAGCTTTCATTCTTGTTCAGACATTTTTTTCGTAGAGTTCGCGGTTTCGGAGATATAGCGGGGAAAGAGCTAATAAGCACAAGAATGAGATATTTGAACCCGCTCTCCCAACGTTAGCGCACTCCCCATGACCGCGTGCTTTTAGTATGTTTTCCTACGAACAGCCCATTATGGATCCATGAAATAAAAAACCGTCCCCCCACTGCCGTTTTTTCACAATGTTTGTCTTTATCCTTGAAAATAGAGAAAATTGAATTCGGAAGCTCGGTTTTAACTCCTAAGCTTTTGACTGATTGAAGACCGGACAACGGGGCGTATATTAAATGAGAGCCAATTAAACATCGTACAAATTGGTCGTAAAACAGTTTTCCGAAAAACAATCGCGAGAGACACCAGAGCCAAAAATATAAACAAAATAACGATTTTTTAACAATTTTCGGATTTCAATAACCTGTATCGGGGGAACCGTTAGGAATTCGGCATTTGTGTGTTCAAATAAGTTTTTGGAAATTTAATGGGCTTTAGTACTGCCATACAAATACTCTCAGGACGACTCACCGCTTCCGATATATTTCCAAGATTAAGTTGACAACCTGCAAAAATGAATCCTTTAGCCCCCCTCCCCACGTTAGCGCACACCTCATGACCGCGAGCTTGTAGTTATGTCTTACTCCGAACCGCCCATTATGGATCCATGAAATAAAAAACCGTCCCCCCACTGCCGTTTTTTCACAATGTTTGTCTTTATCCTTGAAAATAGAGAAAATTGAATTCGGAAGCTCGGTTTTAACTCCTAAGCTTTTGACTGATTGAAGACCGGACAACGGGGCGTATATTAAATGAGAGCCAATTAAACATCGTACAAATTGGTCGTAAAACAGTTTTCCGAAAAACAATCGCGAGAGACACCAGAGCCAAAAATATAAACAAAATAACGATTTTTTAACAATTTTCGGATTTCAATAACCTGTATCGGGGGAACCGTTAGGAATTCGGCATTTGTGTGTTCAAATAAGTTTTTGGAAATTTAATGGGCTTTAGTACTGCCATACAAATACTCTCAGGACGACTCACCGCTTCCGAGATATTTCCAAGATTAAGTCGACAACCTGCAAAAATGAATCCTTTAGCCCCCCCTCCCCACGTTAGCGCACACCTCATGACCGCGAGCTTGTAGTTATGTCTTACTCCGAACCGCCCATTATGGATCCATGAAATAAAACACCGTCCCCCCCCTGCCGTTTTTTCACAATGGTTGTCTTCATTCTGATGAGTATAGAATATTACTTCGTTGAGACTCTCTTAACTCTCGAATGATAGGAGACAAGCCAAGAAGAAGTATATCAAATTAAGGAAAATTTACCACTTACTAACTTTACCTTACAAAAGTTTTTTGAAAAACAAATCGGAGAGACACCAGAGTCAATAGAATGCAAAAAAAAAAAATTTTTTACTTTTATTGAACAATATCGGAAGAACCGTTAGGAGTTTTGCATATGTAAGTATGGGCAAATAAATAGAATATTTAGAAAGCTTTAATGCTTACTCACAACTTTTTTCTGTGCGACTCACCGTTTTCGAGATATAGCCCAAAACATCAAAAATTGCACAAAATTGCACCTTTAACCCCCTCTCCCCGCGTTAGCGCACCCCTCAGCTCCGAGTAAAATTAGTACCTTTACCTCCTAACTACTCCTGACAAAATACCGAAGAAAAAAATCGTCACCCCCTTCGATGTTCTCTATAATATCTTGTTTGATTGGCCTATTAAGTCAGATATTCCATTATGGTTATTGGCAATAGTGAATCTCATTGATATATTATTATGGATGCAGTAATCTCGCATATTAGCATTATCAAAATCAGTCTCCATCACCAATTTGTTTGGTTGCCTAATTTTTGCAAAAAGGAACTTTGTCGCTGCCAAAACCATACTTGAGTTTACGTCTTTTATCTGCTCGTGTACCATAAATTTGGAAAATCTATCAAGAATTGTTAAAAATGGAATTTTTTCAACATAAAATATATCTGCTGCATATTCTTCTCCTGGTTTAGTTGGAATGGATAATTTTTCATACTTATACTTTGGTGATATCCGATCATATTTATTAGAATTGCAAACATGACAATTATGTATAATATCTTCTAGTATTTTTCTAGCATTTTTAAAATAAAACTCTTTTCTAAACCTTTCAAAATTTTCCCAGCCTCCTCTATGAACTGATTGGATATGAATGTTATTCAAAATTTGTTTACATTCATTTATATTGGTAATATCTTCAAGCCTTTGGGAACATTTTATAAATCTAGCTACTTGTTGAGCATTGAACAGTTCGCGGATTTTAATTTGTATATTATCTGTTTCGCTATAAATGCCTATTCGATAATTTGGTAATACGTTTTGTTTTATAAAATTTAGTGTTAATAATTGATTTTCTAATTGTTTTTCTGATATTTTTAGAATGGTATTCTTGCGCTTACATCCCCTGATAGCTTCTCCGCCAGCAAAAAAACCAGCAACATGACCCCAGCTGATAAATTGGAGATAGCGCAGATAATATCCGAAATAATGGATAACAAACTAAGGGATCCTGCAACGAAAAAAGATATTGATGACATGTTCACTCGAGTGTCGCAGTTGGAAAAGTACAACGAAAAACTGTCAGACGACATTAAACAATTGCACGAAATCTGTGAAAAGCAAGCAACAGAAATTGAAAAACTGCAGAAAAATGCGTTATCCAATAATTTAATTATCAAAATTCCGGCCGATATAAACAACGTCAAAGATACAATCAACGCACTGTGTACACAAACGCTCAAATGTTGAACTAGCGCCTTAAATGACGATCAGATACAAGAGATCTCGGGCTCCACAAATCAAATCCGCAATTATAGAGTGGTTCTCCGCGATAGATATCAAGTAATTAAGGCACTCCAAAACGTGAAAATGCTGCGCAAAACGAATATCCGAGTCCAAAAAGATCTGCCGTATGAGGCGCGGCGAAAGCGTAATTGTCTGCTAGGGTTACGGAAGCAAATATCTGCAAAATACCAGAATAGTAAAATATTCGTAAAAGATGACGTACTAATTGTCAACAATAAAAAGTTCACTTGGAACTTACAGCGTAACTTACTGGATTGCGATGGGCAAGACGGCGCAGCAGAACTGGATGCTCTTCTGGGCATTGATGCGAGTGCTATAACTGATATTATGACAAAGGTAAACAATAAGCGGAACAATCAGACTGAAACTGTCACAGAGACAATCGACACGAGCGTAGCGCCATTAAATGTACAATAGGAAAGTGTTGCCGTCTGCGACAAAAAATTAACTGAATTAAAATTTTTATCTTATAATGTCGCTGGTCTAAAGAATATACAAATTTTCAACGATTTCTACGAATATATTAATTCTTTCGATATTATTATGCTGCTAGAAACTTTTATAATGGATAATAATTATGAGTTATACGCAAACAAATTTAAAAATTTTGAATTCAAGTGGATTGCAGCAAAAAGAAGGAGGGAAAGAGGTAGGCCGAGTGGAGGTTTTTTATTTGGTTTTAAGAAGAAACTGACAGTAAGATGCAAAATGGAGAGTATAGACGACTGGAGTTATTTTTCGCTAACTTATAGAAGCTTAAAACTAAAAGTATTCCCCATATATATTAATTGTAATAACTGGAATGCTGAATACGACAAATTCATGGATATGTTGATTAAATTGGGAAGCAATGACATACTGATCATGGGCGATCTAAATGCGAGAATTGGAGACAAACAGCCAATAGCCAACATAACCGAAAAGATAAGCAGAAACTCCAAAGACTCTATAATAAACACAGCGGGAAAGAAAACATTGGAATTGATGGACTCTTTTGGACTAAGGTTGTTTAACCCGGGAACACTAATGTGAGTCATTTTGACGCATACGCCGCAGATTACATTTTTCGTAGAAAGGGCGATACGCCCAACCGGGTTTCGCTACCCATGTTTTCCTTGAAAAATATGTTCCCTACCGAATGTCGAAGGAAGCGGAGGGCTCTGATTTTATGGTAGCTATTCGTGTTTTTCTGTGACGTCGTTAGTACTAAAGGAACCTTTTTTGTGAGTCAAAATGACTCACGTTAGTAATAACCGCCTATGTTTTGTACTTTACATACTTGGTTTCTGGGTGATATTTTACAGTCTATCCAATTATCAAACACACATTCTTATTATTCTTATATAAAACAAGTATTCCTAGATTTTTGGCGCATCCTTTCATACTCTTCTCCTTGATTTCCAAAGTTTCTGTAGTGAGTCAAAATGACTCATGGTTAGTAATAAGCGCCTACAATTAAGGTTAGTGTTCCCGGGTTAACGGCTGCACAACGGGCGACCCCATGGGCGAATGCACATTCGTCGGACAACAAGGTCATTCAGTTATTGACTTTTGCCTGGCCGGAGGGGACTGGGTGCCTCTCATTACGGACTTCACGGTTGACGAAAAACACTTCTCCGATCATCTCCCAATTATAGCAACGATTGGGTTAGATTGTATCGATCAGAATGTGGAAAAAATGGATCTTTTGCCGAAGATGGCGTGGCGAAACAACTTTGCATCGGAGTATGCTGGAAATATAGCACAGCTCATTAGTCAAAGCGACAATTTAAACATAACAGGCCTTGCAGAGTTAATCAAAATGACAAGCCCCAATACTCCTCGTTTAAGCCATCGCAACGACTTCAAGAAGCCTTGGTTCGACCATCAGTGCGAGAAAAGTAGAATCCGCTCTTTCGCATGCCTCCGCCTTTTTAGAAAGCATAATAATGTAGCCACAAGGAACATGTATCACGATGCTAACCAACGATTTAAGCAACTATGTGCCCAGAGAAAAGTCAGTTCTATCAGGAGCAGGCTGAAATGCTGAGTTACTGCCAAAATTCGAAGGATTTCTGGAAAACAGCTAAGCGTCTGAACGGAAAAGATACGTACACGATCGGACCCGGAATTGATGTGGAACGGTTAAAAGCGCACTTCAGTGAAATTCTGCAAATAGCGCACAGGGAAAATGAAATACAGTTCACAAGACCGAACAGGTTCAATGAAATATTGGATGCAATAATCACCATCGATGAAGTTGAAGCAGCGCTAGCAAACTGTAAAGACGGTAAAGCCCCTGGAAGTGATAGGATACCGGTGGAATTCTATAAGTACGGCCCCGAAATTCTTAAGACCACACTGACCAATGAATTCAATAGGATTTTGGCTACGGGTGACATTCCTGCCGAATTCTGCGATTCAATCATCTTCCCTACATTTAAGAAAGGAGACGTGAACGACCCAACCTGCTACCGGGCCATCTCCTTTTTGAATTCATCAGGCAAAATATTTACGACGTTGCTGCAGAAAAGATTCGTCAAGTGGCTGAAAACGGATAACATTATCAAAGAAAACCAGGCAGGGTTTCAGACAGGATATTCTACGAATGATAACATCTTCGTATTGCATAACTTTGCGCGATACTATTTGAACGCGAGTAGAAAGCTGTACGCCTTCTTCGTGGACTTTAAAGCTGCATTTGAAACGGTTGATAGGCTATCACTTTTCTACAAATTGTACAGCAGCGGAATGAGTCTCAAGTTCGGCAAAGTCTTCGAAGAACTATACAAAAACACAACGGCTATGATATGGAACGGAACAGAGCTATCCTCGTCATTTGCTACAAATGTTGGTGTTCGCTAAGGATGTAAGTTGAGTCCGGATGCGTTCTCAGTCTTCGTCAATGACATTCTGGACGATATCCCTGGCGGCGCGGAGGCCTTTGACATTCGGTTGAAAGGACTGCTTTATGCGGATGATGTGGTGTTTCTTGCACAATCCCCGAACGATTTACAGTGTATGATTGACCATATCCAGTCCTATTGTAGTTGCTGGAACCTGACAATCAACCTTCAGAAGTCGAAAATAATGATATTTAAGAAACGGTTTATATTAGCACATGATGAGAAGTGGATGTACGGCGGGCAAGAAATTGAAGTGGTAAGGGAATATAAATATCTCGGCATCTTATTTTCAAGTAACCTGTCAATGGAGCCACACCTCAGCGAAAGACTTAAGGAAGCAAAGTGGGCAATCAACTGCATTTGGAAGAACTGTTTCAATAATTCTGCTTTATCACATAAAGCAAAATTCAACATATTTGAAGCCGTATCGAAGTCAATTTTACTCTATGGTGCGCAAGTATGGGGAGGAGTAGAATACGACGTAGTCGAAAAGCTCCAAAGGTATTACCTAAAAAGGATATTCTACTTGCCAATGACCACGCCCAACTATATGCTGCTACAGGAGACGGGCCTTCCACCGCTATTTACAGAAACCCTAAAACTGCATGTTAGGTACCTCAAAAAAGTTGCAGGCATGAATAACGAGCGACTGCCTAAGATATTACTGAGCCACGAGATTTTAACGAAAAATACGTTCTATGAAGACTTGCAGACGCTTGTAAACCGCACCGGAAGGCAATTCGACTGGAATGGCTCAACAGAAACGATCAACGAACTTTTCACATTAGTGGATAATGCCAAACAATATTCAAGGGACATAGCGGCTGAAAGTGCGTTATCCTCCCAGAGATGCGATGCGGAAATCTATGCAATTCTAAATGGACAACCAAATTGGGAAAGTTTATACGAATTTTCGAAAGTCGCTTTGTCCTATAGATGAAGGATAGTCAACGAAAGCTTTTAATAACACCTTAATAAAAACGCGTGAGGAGGGAATGTTGGGTAGATGAACACTCAGAATACGGAGTTGGGTGAACTTTATCATCCGGCCCCCTCCACATGCTAAAGTATACCAGAATAAAGAATAAATTAAAAATATAAAAAAAAAATTCGCGAATAATATATTATTGATTACCGAACAAATATACTTAATAAATTTACTAAAATATAGTTAATTTATCAATCAAACTAATCAGGCAGACGGCAAAAGCCATGCCACGACTTTGTTTTCAATTGTTAAACTATATGTATAATGTAAAACTCTGAATTTAATAAAACAATTTATCTATCTATCTATTTCCATTTATCAATTGTGATATTATTTGAGGCTCATCCTTTGTTATTATAATTTGCGTTTCAAATTTATTTACGGGAATATCTTTAATCTGGATATACGGAAGGGTATTTTCTTTAGATGTATGGATTGTACCACAAGTAGAATAATTTTGGTTTGCATTAACTTCAATATTATCTTCTTTAAGTCGACTTAGAAAATCAGCAACTTTATTTTGACAACCTTGTTTATAATTAATAGTATAATTATATTCACTTAGTAAATTTTTCCATCTAAACAAGCGGGAATGGCTGTCTTTATGATGATCTAGCTATATTAAAGGCTTATGATCACTAAGGATCTTTATTTCTCTTCCATAGATATAATGTCGAAATGCTTTACAGGCCCATACAATTGCTGAAAGTTCCTTCTCAATTGTAGAGTAATTAACTTCAGCTTTATTTAAGGTTCTACTAATGAAACCTATAGGTTTATTTTTCTGGCTCAAAACCGCCCCAATTGCATAATTTGACGCATCTGTGGTGATTTCAAAGGGATGGTTGTAGTCTGGGCATTTAAGAATCGCATCTTTTGTTATGACTGTCTTGAGTTTGTTAAAAGAATTGGCATATTCAATATCGTGAAAATTAATGGTTGCGTCTTTCTTAAGCGATTGTGTTAAAGGCAGAGCTATTTTGGCGTAATTTCTAATAAATTTTCTATAGTACCCAGTGAATCCAAGAAAAGAACGTAAGTCTTCTACGGTTTTAGGTATTGATAAGTTTTGAATCTTTTCTAAATATTTTGGATCAGTTTTAATGCCATTTTCAGTTACAATGTGTCCCAAGTAACTAGTCTCATGAGCGAAAAACTTGCACTTTTCAAGCTGAATTTTTAAATTATGCTGCCTTAGCCTTAGAAGAACTTTCCTTGTATTGTCATCGATTCCCTGTAATGACGATCCAAAGATTAACACGTCATCAAGGTAAACCACGCAAATATTTCCAATAAAATCATGCAATACATCGTTCATCATTCGTTGGAAAGTGGCTGGCGCGTTATTTAAACCAAACGGCATTCTTTTAAAATGATAATGACCAAATTGGGTTGAAAATCCAGTTTTAAATTGATCTTTTTCATCGATTTCAATCTGATGAAATCCTTTAGCTAAATCTAACGTTGTAAAGTAAGTACAATTCCCTAACTTCGCTAAATTCAATTCTTGGTTAGGTATAGGCTGCCTGTCTGGGATTGTAACCTGATTTAATTTTCTAAAATCAATTACTAACCTGCATTTCGGTTTACCATCTGGACCGGGTTTCTTCGGAACAACCCATAGTGGTGCATTGTATGGTGAATTGCTACGTACAATAATATTTTGCCCCAACATCTCCTTGATTTGTTTGTCCACCTCTTGCTCATAGATCGTTGCGATTTTGTACACCCTCGTATGTATTGGCGTTTTCGTTGTAAGATTAATCCTATGCTTTACTTGTGTTGTTGCTGTCAGCTTATCGCCTTCCTTGTAGCAGATATCTTCGTAGTCTTTTAATAGTTTTTCCATTAGTCGAGCCTCCTCAGCATTCAAGTTTTTGTATAAATGATCACGTGTGGCTTCACTTTCAATGTTTTGGATGAAATTAATATAATGGGGATTATAGATCATTTCACTGAAAGTAAATGGAACCAGTTTCTTATTCACAATAATACCATTATTTGGTTTGATGGATGCATCAAGAGCTTTTAGCACATCCATCCCAATAAGTATATCAAAGCTTATATTGTTGCAATTTATTAAAACACGTTGTTTGGGTTTCTCACTAATTTTAGTAACCGTAATATTCGTTGCTTTATCGCATCTACTAAAACTTGTCACTGTATTCAAAGTTCTTGGTGCTATTTTGAAAACAATGCTTATACCTTTGAATTTTTCATCTATCAATGATGTGTTAGCACCCGTATCAATTAAAATTCTCGCACTGTATCCGTTTATGTTTTCGATTATTATCGGAAGTCTATCTTTTATTTCTTCTGATGATGCACCAACACTTATTTGCGATTCCAAATGTTCTTTTCTCCTCATTTGCTGATGCTCATTTCTTGCACTAACTATTTGTCTCGAATTATATTGCTCTGCTAGTTTATCGTTAAAAAATTTTAGGTGAGAAAAATTTGTGTTATTTTGATTATAATAATTTGTATTAGGATGCCTTTGGTTTTGCTGATTAAAGTATGCAATAGTACCATCTCTCGGATACAAATTTCGATTATTTTTATTTATATTTTGATTAATATATTCAGTATTCATATAATTCGCTTTAAATTATTTGGTCTTTTCATTATTAAATTGATTAAAATCACTATTTCGCTTACAATCACTATGTACATACACTGTAAAAACAAGGTTGAATTTTACATCGAAAACTCGTTGAATTTTACACTTTTTTTCTCGCAAAATTACAGTAAACGTTTATTTTTCAACAAAATTTCTAGTATACCCACAAAATAGTGTATTATTACACAGATTTTTCAATATTACTCTATCTCAGTGTAATTTTACACCACATTTGGTGTGAAGATGTGTCATTACTTTATTCTTGTGTAACTTCACATTTTCAGTGTATATTTACCAATTTTGGTGTAAAAAATACACCTACATTTGTGTAAAACTGACTTTTGTGCATTATTGCATTTTCCTGTATCTCACAAGTGACTTGTTCTGTGTGCAGTTAGTCTGTTGTGTTTTTTGCTCTTGAACCGAAGGGGGTGTGGCAGCTCTTGGCCGTTGCAATAACGGGTAGTTTCAGGACGATTTACACCGAAGAACGGGCTGCCGTAAAGATTATTATAAACCCGGATGTAAATTTACATATTTGCCGGTGTAAATTTACATTTTATTCGTTCAAATTTGCTTATTTCTGATTTAAATTTACTTAAGTCTAAGGCCCGTATTTATGAACATTCCTTAACTCAAGGAGACTTTTTTGTCTCCTTTGCCCAGGGTTGTGCTTTGTTCCTGATATCACCGCCGCTATGCGAAAGTCCACAGGTCAAGGAGACCTTGGGTCAAGGATGCCGAAATTCTATAAATTAAATGTCATTTCCCATACTTTTTCATAGAAAAAAAGTCTCCTTGAGTTAAGGAATGTTCATAAATACGGCCTAAGAGTAAGTTTACTTATTTATGTGTGCAAATTTACACCAATTTCAATTTAATTTTTCAAAATAAAATACGCTTGAATTAATTGTTTAATTTCACTGGTTAACAAGGCTCTATGTCCCGGTAATAATTGTTTCTTGAAAATATCTAACATTAGTTTTTCATTTAATTCGGGTTGAAAAACACCACTTTCTTCACTTAATGATTTATCATTCATTTTATTTTTAATGTCACTAATTTTATTGACACTCGAGCTGAACAATAGTGGTTACTCTAATAAATTCGATTATACAGGGTGTCCCGCAACCGGTGGTACATAGGATAATGGGAGATAGTACAGCTCATTTGAGGACAATAAATGTTCTACACGACCCCTCTATCTTTAACCGTTAGAAAGTTATAGCATTTTTTGATAAAAGTGTCAGAAACCCCGACTTGCCGAGCAAAATCACTATTTGCCACGCTCCCAAATATTGGATCCGAAATTTGACTTCACTTTCTGAAACTGCACAAAATTCTACATAAAATAACGGTTTTGCCAATTAAATTATTTAAAAACCTACCCAGATACAACCACTCAAACTTTAAAGAAATTTGGAAATTGATATTTTCTTGTAAATTCAAATTGCAAAATCGTAACGGTACTTTGAACTGACAAATGTGCAAAGTTTACAAAAGTTGCATCATTATGTCAGCTTTCGAACGACATATAAAAAATAGGGTCTTAAGGACTGAAAAATTGAAAATATTACGTGTAAAAGAAAAAAAAAACGCGAAACTAAAGCAGAACAAATCTAATTAAAATACATACATACTTCAATTATTATTAATGGTTTTCAAAAAATAGTGAAATTAAGGTGTCAACGAACTTTGCCTTGAAGATGTTTCATTCTGGAAAAATGTGAAAATGTACTTGTTGAGAAAACGGTAATATTAACGGTTAATCCTTGTTATTTTAAAGTCATTTGCTTCAGTTCGTTATTCCACCAGTTTAATTCAACTGATTAGCATTGATTATCACACAATTGATCTGTTGCTAGAACGTTAATATTAAAACAGGTATTATTATTAGTAGTATTTATTAAAATCGTTATTAGTGTGATGTTTTATTAGATGGCGACAAAATATTTGGATATCGAGTACGCTGATATGGTGTTGGTGTATGGTATAGCTGGATGTAACGGACGCGAAGCAGTTCGCGAGTATGGTCGTCGCTTCCCCCAAAGACAGGTTCCGGACAGCCGAACGTTTGTTAGGGCGTTTAACACACTGCGACAAACTGGTAGAACACCGAACCATTACACGTTAGAGCGAAGTCAACGTACTACGGCACGGCTGCAAGAAGAAATTCTTCGTCACTTCAGGACGAACTCGGATTCAAGCACGAGAAGGGCGGCTATTCAAATGGGTGTGCCTCGTATGACAATTCACCGAACACTACAAGAGGATAGTCAATATCCATATCATTTAACGGAAGTGCAAGATCTACTGCCTTCCGACTTTGAAAGAAGAAGGACTTTCTGTAGTTGGTTCATACAAAGATTGGCAGCGGATCGGCACTTCCAAAGAAAAATAATATGGACAGATGAGGCTACTTTTACTCGGAGTGGTGTATTCAATACCCGCAACACCCATTTCTGGTCTCATCAGAACCCCCGCGAAACTCGTACTTCAAGATACCAGCACGAGTTTAGTGCAAATATCTGGATCGGTGTTCTTGGAGATGAACTACTACCTGAAATTATTCTTCCTCAAAGACTCAATTCATCCGCGTTCCACCAGATTCTCGAAACAGAAGTCGTGCCGAAGGTCGTAGATGAAATTCCATTAGCTAGATTATCAGAAATATGGTGGCAAATGGACGGATGTCCGGCTCACAGCGGAAGAATTGTTACGGAATTTTTGAATAGTGAGTTCCATGAAAAATGGATTGGACGATACGGGCCTGTCGCTTGGCCTCCTAGAAGTCCCGACTTAACGCCGCTTGATTTCCATGTATGGGGTAGACTCAAAAATGAAGTTTACGATGAGCCAATAGTGTCCCGGGAACATCTTTTGCAAAAAATTAAAATGGCTTGCAATAATTTGCGCGAAAAAAGGGAAGAGATGCTTAAGGCGGTCTCTTCTGTTGGTAGAAGGTGCCGAATTTGTGTCCGATATGGAGGAGGACACTTTGAACAGCATTTATAATATAAAAGTTCCTATTCTCAATAATCTTTCTTTTTAGTT
The DNA here is from genome assembly GCA_949715475.1 of Microchrysa polita. Lineage (NCBI taxonomy): Eukaryota > Metazoa > Arthropoda > Insecta > Diptera > Stratiomyidae > Microchrysa > Microchrysa polita. The sequence goes on from OX454415.1 coordinate 75,858,207, forward strand.
TTTATAAAAAAAATATTGTTTACTTAATAAAATGTATACTTTGAATTTCTCTTGAGACCATGTTTTTTTCTGTTAAACACGTAATATTTTCAATTTTTCAGTCCTTAAGACCCTATTTTTGTATATGTCGTTCGAAAGCTGACATAATGATGCAACTTTTGTAAACTTTGCACATTTGTCAGTTCAAAGTACCGTTACGATTTTGCAATTTGAATTTACAAGAAAATATCAATTTCCAAATTTCTTTAAAGTTTGAGTGGTTGTATCTGGGTAGGTTTTTAAATAATTTAATTGGCAAAACCGTTATTTTATGTAGAATTTTGTGCAGTTTCAGAAAGTGAAGTCAAATTTCGGATCCAATATTTGGGAGCGTGGCAAATAGTGATTTTGCTCGGCAAGTCGGGGTTTCTGACACTTTTATCAAAAAATGCTATAACTTTCTAACGGTTAAAGATAGAGGGGTCGTGTAGAACATTTATTGTCCTCAAATGAGCTGTACTATCTCCCATTATCCTATGTACCACCGGTTGCGGGACACCCTGTATACTAATCCTAATGGCTGATTCATGTGAACATTGCAAACAAGGCATTAAAAAGAATCAAGATAAAATCAAGTGTACCGCGTGTGCTAAATATTATCATACGAAATGTACCAATTTAAAAACTCTATCCAACCTGCGAAAATTGGATGAAAATCGCGATCAGTGGCTGTGTGAATCGTGTCAATCGCGCGAACCGGTAAAAAATGGTAATCACAGTGATGACAATGTATCCATATACGACAAACTGAAAATCGATTTAGACATTATTAAAAGTGAAATGAACACTAAATTTGCGGAGCTTTCCCAAGCCGTCCAATTCATATCAAATGAATTTGATGAAATGAAGGCATCCCTCAACGATTTAAAACAACTCCGGAAAGATAATCTCGCTCTCAAGAATGAGGTCCGTCAACTAACTGAGCAAAATATTTCACTCCAACAAGAGATACGTTCCAACAATCTAAGCATTGCTGGTGTGAAAGAAACTCCATCGGAAAATATATTGGACGTAATTAAGGAACTCGGAAAAAAATTTAATTGCAACATCGATGAAAATGACATCAGTCACGCATACAGGCAATACCGCAAGGTGTCATCATTAGCAACACCGAATATTCCCAACAATATCATCTGTAAATTCACTCGAAAAGCTGTGCGGGATCGATTTCTGTTACAATATAGGAGCTATGCTCGCTCAAATTACAATAGGGCGAATAATACGAATTGTGCGAATGCGAATAATGGCAACAGTGCGAGTAATATCAATACGGTGGCGGATAGAATATATGTGAACGACCATTTAACAGCAAATGCAGCTAAACTTTTTTATGAAGCGAAAGTTGCATTGAAAGCTAAGGGCTACAAATTCATTTGGACGAAAGATGGCAAAGTGTACTCGAGAAGGGACGAACACAGCAAAGCGATGTTGATAAAATCTAAGGAAGACATAACTAAACTGCAGTGAGATTTTGTTTTTTATTTTATTTTATTCTTGTCCTTTTTTTATTTTACTCAAAATGTTTGAAATTAATGATTTTTTAAATTATCAAAAAAATACGGAAACAAATTTGCTTAGCAGCTCAAGTGACTGCAGGCTCTTCTTGAATGATAATAACGCGTTCAAAGTATTCCATATGAACATACGGAGTCTTTCAAAACATTACAACGAGCTTTGGCTTTTGATGGATGAATTAAACACTGAATTTGATGTTTTAGTTTTGACCGAGACCTGGTTGACTGATACAAATTGTTTCAATATGGATGGTTACCAGATGTTAATTAATCCTCCAATTAGTAATAAATGTGATGGTGTTGTTGTTAACGTAAACAACAAATATAGTGTGAAAAAGTATGACTCGCAGATTGATAGTTCAAATATAATGGACTTATCAATCGCGAATGGTGAAACTGAAGTAAACATTACAGCTGTCTACCGATCGCCAAATTCAAATCCTATTACTTTTTTACATTCAATGAATGAATTTTTAACTAGTAAACACAACAACAAAAATCATCTTATAATCGGAGACTTAAATATAGATATTTTAAAATGCAGAAAGACTCAAGTTATTTATGATTACCTTGAAACTATGATGAGCTACGGTTTTGTAGAATACCTATTAGGGAATACAAGAACAACTAGGCATAACAAGCCGACATGTTTAGATCATATATTTTGGAAGACCGACTCGAACTCTCTCTTCACACCTGCAATATACGAAACATTTGTAACAGATCACTTCAGTACATTAGCAAAAATTGACTTTCCGCAACGCAATCTGAATATTAGAACAACTTCCTCGATTTCAAAAAGAAAAATAGATTTTATAAAAGTAGCAGATCATATACGTAAGGTAAACTGGGCACCTTTAATGAATTGTAATAATGCCGAAATTGCTTCAAATATTTTTTTCAATATTCTAAATGATGTCATTAATACATAGTCAGCAGTAACACTAAGAAACACTGCAAATCCAAACCTACGACCACTAAAAGTTTGGGCATCACAGGGTATTGTTGCGTCGATCAGACATCGGGACAAACTCGCAAAAATGTCTAAAAGAAATCCCAATAATGAAGACATAAAAGCAAAATATAAAGTATATAGAAACAAATTGACTGAGCTGATCAGGTTAGCTAAAAATGCGTATTATTCAAATGAAATAAATAAAGCTATGGGTAACAATAAAAAGCTATGGGAAAAAATAAACGAAATAACTTCACGAAATAAAAAAATACCTAATCAAAAAATCGTTAGTATATACAAGGAAAACAACTTATTAACCTATGATAAAAAGGAAATAGCCGACGTTCTGAACAAATACTTTAGCACGATTGGCGAAAAGCTTTCTCATAACTTTAATACACCTACGACTAATGCTTCATACGAAAACTCACCTAGACCTAATCTAACTTTATTTAAAATGTTCCCGATAACAGCCAATGAAATCCTTGCTCATATAAACAAATTAGAAGATAATAAAACACCAGGCATCGACGGTTTCAGTGGTAGATTTTTGAAAGCTATTGCGCATCATATTACCTTACCTCTAGTCCACCTGTTTAACTGTTGCATCAGACAAGGTTCTTTCCCGAGTAATCTAAAAGAAGCAGTAATCATTCCACTTTATAAAGGTGGAAATATATCAGAGCCGAATAATTACAGACCGATCTCATTACTCTCAAATATTGCCAAATTGTTTGAAAGGTGTCTAAAATCTAGACTAGAAAAGTTCTTCCAAGAAAGTAAGATTCTAGCTACTAACCAATACGGTTTCACTTCTGGATCGAATACTTCGGATGCGATCTATGATGTAACTAAGTTTGTTGCGACTGCACTAAACGACAATCAAAAACCTTTGGGAATATTTTTAGATCTACAAAAAGCATTCGATACAGTTAATCACGATTTATTACTAACGAAATTAGAGCAACTGGGTATTAAAAATAAATCACTAGAACTCTTAAAATCGTATATAACTAACCGAATTCAAGTCGTGAAAATAGAAGAAACGATCAGCTGTACTTGTACGGTAAATTGCGGCGTTCCACAAGGCACTGTTTTAGGGCCTTTGCTTTTCCTAGTATATATTAACGATTTATGTAAAATGGAAAACCTCATCAACGGTCATATTGTTTCTTTCGCTGACGATACTGTTTTGCTTTTCAAAAGTTCAAACTGGAAAGATACTTTTAAAAAATCAAATGATGGTTTACTTTTAATAGAAAATTGGCTTAGTAAACAAAAACTACATTTAAACCTGCAGAAAACTAAATATATGCAGTTTGAAAACCAAAACTCAACGATTAGCAATATGTCTGATACGATGATTTCAATAAAGGACATTATTTTGCAGAATGTGAAGACCATAAAATATTTAGGAGTAACAATAGATCATTTATTGAAGTGGGACTACCATGTTGAAACAATTTGTAAAAAGTTAAGGAAAACCTTGTATATGTTCTATCTGCTACGCGATGTTGTAAGCTTCCAGGTTATACGAAATGTATATTTTGCCATGTTCCAAAGTGTGGCACAATATGGTGTAATAGCTTGGGGCTCAACGTTTACATCTGTAATTTCACCTCTGAGCAATTTGCAAAGTAGAGTCGTGAAACTGTGCATAAAAAAAAAGTAAATTTTCATCCACTACGCAAGCCTTTGCTAATTTCAATGTTATGAATATCAGACAATTATACTCATTCTCACTCTACAAATATATGTTTATAAACCATTCAAGATTCAGCTCGCAGCACTCAGGCTATTTTACACGCAGCCATAATAGGAATATTCTAACTTTGAGAAAGTGCAATAAAAATATAATGCAAAATCACGCTAGTGTATTAGGTCCAAGAGCCTACAATTTACTGCATCCTAGTATTAAGAACAATTTAACGCCTCTGAATTACAAAAAAAAATTAAAAAATATTGTCTTAGCCAAACCTGATATTTTTAAGGAAATAACCAACATTCTAAAATAAGAGTAGATTTTTTCCCTTTTTTTCTTTATTTTTTCTATTTAACATAATCTTTTTTATATATACATACATGTTCTTTTTTTCTTTTTCCTTCTTTCTTTAAATTTATTCTACATTGTTACTGTCAGTCATGGATTAATATAATACTGCTTGAAATTTTGAATTATGAATAAATGTAACCACTGCATTTCAGCTCTCCCAAGCCCTCTTGGCTTTTGTGAGTTGCAATAATTGATAATTGTATTCGTAAGTCTAATTTTCATTGTGTAAACATAGTATTGCAATAAAGAAAATTATTATTATTATTATAGAACTCGTTTAAATTCTCACAGGTTTCTAATTTTAGCACAGCTGATTTTCCGAAACACCATAATTAATTATGAGTAGCTGGCATATAATGTCCCAGTCCTGATTTCGACCTGCACTTCGTAAGACTTTTGCTGCTTTTCCAACGATTTTATCCAAAATATCCTGATATAATAATAATTTTTCAAAATTATTTAATTCAGATGCTCGTTGTAGCAGTCTTTTTGCACGTTCTGTCCAACTGTACACATCGTACCGGTCACTAGTACCATCAAATTCAGGTAATCTAGCGATGTATCCACACATTTTCTCATACGAGTATGTTGGAACTGTCTGTCTGTTGACAGATTTTGCTTCAGCTTCCTTTGTTTCGGGATCTCTTGCTTTCCAAAACTGCTGAGTCACTTCAAACTTTCCTTCGGCCATTTTGAGGTTTATAACGAATATGTTTGCCCGATGCAAACAACAATTACTCGTATTTTACTTCACTTAACACCGAATGCTTCGTCCGTAAAGCATTGTTTCACCAGCAGAAACTTTCAGGCTTTTGTACGCTTAGAAAAACGTAACCAAACTTTACGTGGAGCCCCGTTTCCGACTGCACCAGATAAATTAAAACGACCGAGGTTTGTGCTATGAACACATTTTATTGACTAACTCTACAATTTTCCTAAAACTAACGTAAACCTACAAAACAGATCCTTATCTCTATCTTAAAAACTAGCATAACATATCTACTATGTATATTGTGTAAATGGTGCTATATTTAGCACCACAGGAAGATATTTTATGATCGCTTTCAACAACATAAGAAACGCGGTAGATGCACACAACATATGCAACGCAGATACATCACAGCAAAGGATACGTATCTGTGATGATTATAAATATGTGTGCATATAACTCGTGAGCGTGCCACGGCTCTTGTTCTGGCATTGAGAGGACCTGCTGCTGAAATCCTGCAATCGATTCCTGCTCCACTGCAGACATTTTATGTGGAGCTTGTGAAGGCGTTGGATGGGCGATACGGTGACGAGCACATGACGCTAATTTATCGATTACAGCTTCGTAACCGGACACAGAAGCCAGAAGAAACTCTTCAGCAATTGGCGCAAGATATTGAACGGCTGGCTCTTTTGTCATACCCGACCTCGGAGCCAGAACATCGGAACGAAACAGCAGTCGATGTGTTCGCTACAGCTCTCCTGGATTGTGAACTACAACAGGCGTTACGGCTAGCTGACAAGCGGACGATAAAGGATGCACTTGCATACAGCCTGACATTTGAAGCTGCGAAACAAGCTGCCCGTAACTGCGTGCGAGTTCCAGAGGTGGTGGATGATTGTGTCTGTCAGCGAATGGAGGCATCAAGACAAGTCATCAACAGAGATGTAATTCGGTGTTGGAACTGCGGTGAAAAGGGTCTTGTCCGAAGGAGTTGTCAACAGCCGAGGAAGAACAGAACATTCCGCAAGAAGTGTGCCCACCAAGTGAGAAAAACGAGTTGGCAAAGAGCGAACCGAGTTCGAGAAGTAACGAATGATTACGTTTGTCGGAGTATCGATGTATCGAGACGAGTTGTTAACGGAGTTCCGATTCGATGCTGGAAATGCGGCGAACAAGGGCATGTGCGAAGAGCCTGTGTACAGCTGAGGAAGGCAGGCAAATTCTGCAAGAAGGTTACAAACCGGTGAACGTGCGCACGTGCGAAGTAATTGTGAACAGCTGAGGAGGGCAGGCCCACTCTGCAAGATTGTTTTCAACGGCGATTTAATTCGGTGCTGGAATTGCGGTGAAAATGGTAATTTGTGAAGGAACTGTCGTCTATCGAGAAAGGCAGGAACATCCGATAAGAGATGCGTGCAGCGAACCAGAAGAATGAGTTGGCGAAGATGACCGAAATTCGTACACAATTTTCACAAGTGGAAAACCTTCGGGCCACAGGGAGTTTGGAGTGGCGTTCATTGTAAACAATCAACTTAAGCCGCATGTTATCGACTTCAAACCCATAAACGAGCGGCTGTGTGCGATTCGCATGTTCGCAAACTCGGTTCTTCAATCTCTGGCTCATAAACGCGCATGCCCCCACCGAAGTCAGTGAAGACGCGGCCAAAGACGAGTTCTACCACCGCCTAGAAAATCTCTTCGACTCACTTCAATCAAACGATGTCAAATTGCTGCTGGGGGACTTCAACGCCAAAGTCGGAAACGAAAGTTGGCATAGGGGGATCACTGGAGGTTACAGCCTCCATGAAGAATGTAACGACAACGGCCAACGACTAATAGACTTCGCGTCCAGCAGAAACATGGTCATTAGCTCAACGTGTTTTCCGCATCGTCGTATTCACAGACAGACCTGGAAATCTCCAGATCAACATACCGTCAACCAAATTGACCACGTCCTTATCTGCAAGAGATGGGCATCGAGCATGATGGATGTTCGGTCCTATCGTGGAGCAAATATTGACTCTGACCACTATATGGTGAAGGCGACTTATAGGTGCAGAATTTCTTCGGTGCATCATTCGAGATTCAACCCGGCAAAAATTTTTGCGGTTGACAAATTGTTGGATGATGCCACGGTGGTCACTTATGCGACTGCCCTTGAGGGGAAGCTGACGCCCTTGCTAAATAACATCAGCAACAAAGGCGCCCTTGAGATTTGGGATACACTCAAAGACACCATCAAAGGGGTCGCAGAGGAGGTTGTGGGATACAAAGCCCGGCGAGCCCGAAATGATTGGTTTGACGAGGAATGTCAAAATGCGGTAGATGCGAAAAACGAGGCATATCGCCAATGGACCGAACGCGCAACTAGAGCCAAAAAAACTTCGACGATTTTCGAATAGGTTAATTAGACGTAAGAAACGTAAGCATCTTGACGAGCAGTTGATGCAAATAAACCAAAGACTAGCTAGTAGGAACAGTAGACAAGCGTACAAGCTAATTAATTCAATTAAAAGTGGATACCAACCCAGGACCTGCCTCTGTAAGGATAAGGATGGCAATATAATTAGCGACACCGATAGCGTTGATAAACGCTGGGCCTCACATTTTGAAGAGCTTCTTAATGTTCAACCGAACAACCCCACACAAGAAGCGCTGGAGCTGACGGCTGAAACAGGCCCTCCCATTCAACCCCCAACAATAGAAGAAGTTGATCTCGTCATGCAATCACTGAAACATAATAAAGCCCCGGGCGCTGACGAGATTCCAGCTGAACTGCTGAAGCATGGTGGGGAAAGCCTTGTTAAGGCTATACACACACTTATCGTTAAAATATGGAACGACGAAATAGTCCCGGAAGATTGGCGCAAAAGTATAATTTGCCCAATCCACAAAAAAGGGGATAAGTTAAAATGTGAGAACTACAGAGGCATCTCAGTAGTTTGTACGACTTATAAGATTTTATCTAAAATTCTAGAAAATAGAATTAATCCGTACGCAGAAGAAATCATTGGCGAGTACCAAGGCGGCTTTAGACCTGGTCGTTCGACGACAGATCAGCTTTTTACAGCGAAGCTTTTACTCCAGAAGTGCTGGGAATATAACATCGACGTATACCAAATATTTGTCGACTTCAAGCAGGCATACGACAGTATCGATCGAAGTGTACTGTACAACATTCTGCTGCATTTTGGTATACCACCTAAGCTAGTGCGACTCATAAGGATGACGATGACTAATACCGTTTCGCAGGTCAGAGTACAGAACAGACTCACTGACCTATTTGAAACTCGTACTGGACTCAAGCAAGGAGACGGGCTGGCGCCGACGCTCTTCAACCTGGCTCTGGAGTATGTAATTCGAGCCATGAATTTGGACAGCAGCGGAACGCTACTCATTACGTCGACTCAACTAGTAGCGTACGCCGACGACATCAACATCATGTCTCGAAGATTGGGTGATGCAGAAATCCTCCTGCATAATCTCAATAACGCCGCCAAAGAAGTTGGACTACATATCAACGAATCTAAAACCAAGGTCATGATGCAATCAAAAACTAAAACGCCAGTAAATTCAAGCATCACAGTGGGGGACCTCAATATAGAGTATGTAGACAACTTCACTTACCTGGGTTGTAATTTGTCAAAGGACGCCAACGAAACAGATGAGATAAAGCGACGGATACAACTAGCTAATAAGTGTTATTTTGCGGTCCTCCAAATTATGAATTCGAAGCTGGTGCACAGGAAGACGAAGCTCCACGTATATAAAACCATAATCCGACCTGTGCTATGCTATGGCTGCGAGGCATGGACCCTAACCCAAAACTCTGAACACCTGTTGGTCACATTCGAGCGAAAGGTTCTTCGAAGAATCTTCGGGGCCGTTCGTGAACGAGGTGAATGGCGCATCCGGTACAACCTTGAGTTGTATCAGCTGTATGATGAGCTACAGGTGTCGAAGATCGTGAAATTGCAGCGACTGCAATGGGCGGGACATGTACAAAGGATGAACGACGATCGCATGCCCAAAAAGGTGATGAACGCGCAACGAGTGGATGGAGCCAGATTGCGTGGACGACCGAGAGCCCGATGGGAGCATTCTGTATGTGAGGACGCCCACCAGATGCTAGGCTTTCGGAACTGGAGGACAAGGTCGCGTGACCGCGACAATTGGAGGTCTTCAATCCAGGCGGCCAAGGCCCGACGTCGGGCTATCGTGCCATAAAGAAGAAGAAGATATTAATATTTGTTCTGAATAATAAACTTGCGACGAGTCGTGCCGAGTTTGGAAACTCGTTTCTCTATGAGTGTCTATTTCACAGAGTGGCGACCGAACGATCACGGCCACAGAGCACTATGTTAATTACCAGGATTAAAACTGACAAATCTTTGGAAATAAAGAGCTTTAGAAATGCGTACAACTTTCCGTTTAGACTATTTATCGGAAATCATAACATATTAGAGAATTTTAGCATGTCGTAAAACTTACGTCAACTTCTATGAGATTCTCAAGGAAAACGTTGCTTCTATAGCGCACACGCACACTAAACTGTATACCAGGGGCGGCTCGTCACAGTGGGCCAGGTGGGCCCGGCCCACCCAAACATATTTATTAAACATACCACTAAATATATTCCAAAACCTTAGAGAAAGCATGCGTTTGTCCAGAGTGGGCATCAGAAAATAAAAATGGCACCGTTTTCACTATTGCAGTTCATAGTATGTGTGAAAATTTTACTCAAATGTCAATTTTTTGTTTACAATTGAGAATACAAAATCCGCGTAATATTTATTACTCTCTCAAAAAGCCAACATGATTATTAACTCTTCGATTAGCACATAGACCTAGACAGATTAATAATTGCGGAAAAATAGAACGTCACTTAGAATTATTATACCAATTTTATTTTAGGTGGAAAATCGAACTTAATAAGTCCAAGACTCAAGCCGCCTTCTTTACGAAAATGAAAAGAGAAAAACTACCTGACTCACCCCTAAACTTTCTAGGCGACAATATAAATTGAAAAAAAAGCTTAACATGCCTAGGATTAGCTTTTGACAAGAAGTAACGGGACAAGATTTTTTTGAAATAACAAGTGAAAAAATGGTAAAATCATACTGCTCATTATATCCACTTTTGAATAAGAAATCTCAACTATGGTTAGATAATAAACTTCTTATCTATAAAATGGTTATGGAACCAATAGCCACATATGGATCTGCTGTATGGGGTCTATATTCAAAGACCAGACGTAGTGAAATCCAAACCACACAAAACAAACTTCTTAAATATATCACAAACAAACCTTTCTTTTACTCTACCAATAAACTACACAGTAAAACCAAGATACTGACTCTGGATACAATAATGAAGAAAAGTACATCGAAATTCTTGGCATGTTGCCCTACTAGTAGGTACTAATAGAACCATTCGATCACTAGTTAGAAATTGAGCTGTATAATTACAAACATAATCAACTAAGCTTAGACTTAATAAGTAGGTAGTAATGTATGTTATTTTTCTTTTATTTTATATACCTAAATATATATATATTTTTTTAATTATGTAAGGTTTTAGAAACTTTTTTTCCTTAAACTTTTACTAATTAATTCCTTAACTAAATTAATAAATAAATTATAATTATACCGTAGGATTATGGCTTATGGCCGACATCTAAATGATTTAATTTAAGAATTGTTATGCAAACTTGTATTATACCAGAAATAAAGATTGAATTGAATTGAATTGAATTGAATTAAATATATTCCAAAACACATACCAAATTTTAAAGCACGCACTGTTCAAAAATCAATCAGGGTGTTTCATTCATTCTAAATTGCTATAAAATCCAATATAAAAAAAGTTCCACAACTTTTATCCTTCTCCTGTCATCATGATCCAACGTTTTTCAATCTCACCCAAGGTCATCGTCTTCGTTCTACTAACGCCATCTAGATGGCAATGGTTAAACGCAAAATCCATTGACTTTGAAAGCTTCCAGTTGCATGAAATTGACACACTGACTGCAAGTGACCACCCGCTTGCATGCTATTTGTTGAATGCAAGGGAAATTTTGCATGGAATTTGTTGGTGGAATTTTAGACAAATAAATGCCATATTAAACTGCCTCTTGGCCGGCCCAAAAGCTCAAGAACACAGCGAGCTTTATATGCGAGAAAAATAAGAATGTCATCTCGTATATTGTCTTTTTTTCGCATACCAAACTCGCACTGATGATTTTCGAATTAGTAATAGAGGGAGGTGTGTTAGATCGCATTTTTTTTAGTTAAGCTACAGCCACATTTGGCTAGTTGCTAGCGCCAGCAAAGTTGCATTCGAGAAATCACCATAGGCGACGACACGTAATAAACAACGAAAACAGTCTCATGTAAATGGGTGGCTATGCGTTGTTACGACATCGTCACCGAAAGTGTCTTGCAACTAGACGCGTAACTAGTCACCCTATCTGCAGGAGTTAGTTGCAAATGAGAAATTACTACGGTGACGACGCATGTGGTAAACAACCAACAAAGTGTTGTGCAATTTTACTAGTAGATAGTAAATAGACACATTTCCTAGATACTAGTGGAATAGGACATGTTCAATTCGACTAGCACCCACCCAGCGAGTGAATATACGCTACAATTATTTTTCGGTGGATTTCGAATTAACTGCTCAACCGATCGACACGAAATTCAGTGTGAATGTGTAAAATGGTAGGGTATTTGCTACGAATGCCTTTGAGATTACGAAATGGTAACAGGGTGTCCGAGACGAGGTGCGAAAGTCGATTATTTCATTTGTCATCGGAAAAGGGTGTATCGGCACGTATATCGACATGAAATTCAGTGTAAATACGTAGAATGGTAGGCTATTTGCTACAAATACCTTTGAGATTACGAAATACAACAGGGCGTCCTAAAAAAGGTGCAAAAGCTGATTATAATCGGAAATAAATGTTGTTTGAAAGTGTAGAATGGTAGGGTATTTGCTACGAATACCTTTGAGATTGCGAAATGTTAACAGGGTGTCCAGGACGAGGTGCAAAAGTATGTTATAATCGGCAATAAATTTAGTATGAATGTGTTGAATGGTAGGGTATTTAGTACGAATACCTTTGAGATTGGGAAATGTTAACAGGGTGTCCCAAACGAGGCACAAAAGTGGTTGTCATAATCGGCCTATTGTTTGCTGGCCAACCCAGAAAACAATAGCCAGCACAATATAAAAATTCAAAAAAAAACTTCGGTTACAGACGTCGTAAGACCTGTGCATATAGTTTTGCACTTTTTGTGAACTTTTTCGGACGAACGGGCAAAACTATAAGCACAGGTCTTATGACGTCTGTAACTGCAGTTTTTTTTTTTAATTTTTGAATTGTGTAAGGGTTAGTGGGCATTGTAGCCGACATATTTTAGATCTTCTGCCATTGCAGTAGATAAAAAAAGAGAACATTGAAAAAAAACGAATGGTCAGTACAACTCCTAGGTGCCTTTTTGACCGGGGATTAAAGCCCTTTGTATAGACTCTTAATCCAAGTCCGTTGCCATGCTGGATGAGAAATCGAAAACAACACGAAGTCTGAATCGAATCTGTTTCTTCATTCTTTTCTTTCGATATGTTCTTTTATACTAAATCTATGTAACCTACACTGAACAAAATTGTTTAGACTTTTTATCTAAAGTGAAGTACTTGACTTAAATTTAGATAGTTTTACCAAAGAAATAGCTGATTTCTCTAATCTTCGTAGCTTATAATACTATTAAATTCGTTCATTTAACCACGCAAGATTAGAAGAAAAAGTTTAGTCAATTCTTCCACAAAAGTTGTTGATTGTACTATTCAAATATAAAATTTAACTACAAACAATCGTTCTTTTTTCTTCAACACAATTTAGCTATCCAACATTTAACAATTTAAAGATAATAATGAATAGCTGTCTTTACAAATGAATTAATTGAATTTGCAAATATAGTAGATGTTTTAACTAATGAGGAATAGAAGAATTATCCATATCTTCGTAACTGTTTCAACTACATAGAATCATAAGCTGAAAATCAACGCGAACTTTAGATGAATTCGACTATTTCTTTAGATAACCATTCTAATTTTTTTTTTCTGTGTATTCTAATGTACATTGCTATGAAAATACATCTATGTATTTCTCTAATTCCATCCTTTGACCCATTTCTTCTCATGCGCTAACAAAATGTAAAATTTATTATACAAATTTCGGTCCTAAAACCACTTATGATATGTGACATAATACTCGCGATATGCACACTCAGGGTGTACGAGCATATTGCCTTATCAATAGCATACACGCACATGTAAAGTTATTGTAAAAAGGAAAGAATGAAACTTGATTTGTATTTCTTTCAAATGTAAAGTGTACTTTAGTCAATGGGCTTGTTATCAGAAATGGGTTTAAGTGTATTACAATGTTACATACACTACTATTGTGTTAGCTGGCCAACCCAGCAAACAATAGGCCGATTATGGCAACCACTTTTGCACCTAGTTTGGGACACCCTGTTGACATTTCCCAATATTAAAGGTATTCGTAGTAAATACCCTACCATTCAACACATTCATACTAAATTTATTGCCGATTATAACATACTTTTGCACCGCGTCCTGGACAATCTGTTAACATTTCGCAATCTCAAAGGTATTCGCAGCAAATACCCTACTATTCAACACATTCATACTAAATTTATTGCCAATAATAATCTACTTTTGCACCTCGTTTAGGACACCCTGTTAACATTTTCCAATCTCAAAGGTATTTGTAGCAAATACCGTACCATTCTACAAATTTACACAGAATTTCTTGTCAATATACGTGCCGATACACCCTTTTCCGATGACAAATAGAATAATCGACTTTCGCACCTCGTCTTGGACACCCTGTTACCATTTCGTAATCTCAAAGGCATTCGTAGCAAATACCCTATCATTCTACACATTCAAACAATAGATATATTAAATGTATATTATTCACTCGGTGGTTGGTTACCAGTCAAATGAACATTTTGTCCTATTCCACTATTAAATACATTTTGCTACTTACTAGTAAAATTACAAAACACTTTTTTGATTGTTTACGACGTCGCACAGTGCGTCGCGTCGTTCCATAGGCAAAAATAAAAAAATTGACTATTTTTCCCCGGAATCAAAGTTAGCCCATATCAAAGAGAACATGTTGGAGTATTTGAATATGAAAAAAAAAATTTATTGTGTCGTTTTTTTAGTAATTTTATAGACTAAAGTTGAAAAATATAAAAAATTAAAAAAATAGGTTGTACTTTAACTTCGATTTCCGATCTTTTCGCAAGTTTTCGGCAACCATTATGATATTTTTTAGAATAAGTATGTTCCACTAAAACTCTTCAGATAATTTTTTTTTTTCTAAAAATCTTTTAAATGAATAAAAAATGTAAAAAAATAATTAAAATATGAAAAAAAAAACTTTAAATTGAGATTAAAAAAAACGTCACAAAACGTTTTGGGGGTTGATATTTTCTGAAAGATACAAGTGTCTACTTTAATTTAAACTAGTATTGGTTTGCCTTTTTTGCCTTTTTTTACGCAATTGGCATTTTTACTGAACTAGTTCCTTGGAAAATGGCAACTGGGCTATTTCTAAAGTCACTAAAAGCGATAATTTTAACATAATATTAAGCTTTTATACACTTTTGCGATATATGAGATAATAAATTTCAAGCACGAAGAAAAAAAAATATTATAAATAATTTTAATTAATTAATTAAATTAAAAATTCGATAGATTCAAAAATACCTAAAAATTATAAATAAATACATAATGCATATGGTTTTCTATGGAATTTGATTTCTGAAGTCCAGTGTAACCATATCGCTCACGGAATGCTATAGTGGCACATCTTCGAAAATTTCGAAATTTGAGTTATAACGTTTAATATACTCCCAATAGCATATTCTATAGTATGACAAAAACTGGCATAACGAAACTTCAATTAAAGGGGCTTTACGGCACTTATACCACTATATTTCTATGAGAATTTAGGAACTGAGAAACAAAAATGATAAAATAAGGATAGAATGATGAAGAATTCTGACTTTAATTCTATACAAGACTGAGGCTTCTTATTTTGAAATTAAGAAAAATGAAGAATTAAGCATGAATAACAGGTAAAAATTTGAAGTAATTGATAAAATGTATGCTCTAGGCACATATTTAATTTCTGATCTTTTACTAGTTTGTGCTATAGTGGCACATCTCACAAAACTTTCGCAAAAAATCTAAAATTTTTAATTTAGCAAATATAGCTAGAAACAGCTCCCAGAACTCTATTATCATACCAAAAATTGCGATGTTTCTAATTTAACTATCAGCTGAAGCATCAACACATATTTTCCACATTTTCTTTAAACGCGATTATCTCGATATTACTCTAATAAAAGATGTGCCACTATAGCATTCCGTGAGCGATATCATGTAAAAAATATTTATAATAGTATAATAATAAATTGTTATTAATTGAAAAAATCGTTAAAAATTTATAAAATACGAAAAACCTTTCAAAGTGAGATTTAAAAAATACGCATCTAAAGATTTAGAGTTAGGCCAATCAAACAAGATATTATAGAGAACATCGAAGGGGGTGACGATTTTTTTCTTCGGTATTTTGTCAGGAGTAGTTAGGAGGTAAAGGTACTAATTTTACTCGGAGCTGAGGGGTGCGCTAACGCGGGGAGAGGGGGTTAAAGGTGCAATTTTGTGCAATTTTTGATGTTTTGGGCTATATCTCGAAAACGGTGAGTCGCACAGAAAAAAGTTGTGAGTAAGCATTAAAGCTTTCTAAATATTCTATTTATTTGCCCATACTTACATATGCAAAACTCCTAACGGTTCTTCCGATATTGTTCAATAAAAGTAAAAAATTTTTTTTTTTTTGCATTCTATTGACTCTGGTGTCTCTCCGATTTGTTTTTCAAAAAACTTTTGTAAGGTAAAGTTAGTAAGTGGTAAATTTTCCTTAATTTGATATACTTCTTCTTGGCTTGTCTCCTATCATTCGAGAGTTAAGAGAGTCTCAACGAAGTAATATTCTATACTCATCAGAATGAAGACAACCATTGTGAAAAAACGGCAGGGGGGGACGGTGTTTTATTTCATGGATCCATAATGGGCGGTTCGGAGTAAGACATAACTACAAGCTCGCGGTCATGAGGTGTGCGCTAACGTGGGGAGGGGGGGCTAAAGGATTCATTTTTGCAGGTTGTCGACTTAATCTTGGAAATATCTCGGAAGCGGTGAGTCGTCCTGAGAGTATTTGTATGGCAGTACTAAAGCCCATTAAATTTCCAAAAACTTATTTGAACACACAAATGCCGAATTCCTAACGGTTCCCCCGATACAGGTTATTGAAATCCGAAAATTGTTAAAAAATCGTTATTTTGTTTATATTTTTGGCTCTGGTGTCTCTCGCGATTGTTTTTCGGAAAACTGTTTTACGACCAATTTGTACGATGTTTAATTGGCTCTCATTTAATATACGCCCCGTTGTCCGGTCTTCAATCAGTCAAAAGCTTAGGAGTTAAAACCGAGCTTCCGAATTCAATTTTCTCTATTTTCAAGGATAAAGACAAACATTGTGAAAAAACGGCAGTGGGGGGACGGTTTTTTATTTCATGGATCCATAATGGGCGGTTCGGAGTAAGACATAACTACAAGCTCGCGGTCATGAGGTGTGCGCTAACGTGGGGAGGGGGGCTAAAGGATTCATTTTTGCAGGTTGTCAACTTAATCTTGGAAATATCTCGGAAGCGGTGAGTCGTCCTGAGAGTATTTGTATGGCAGTACTAAAGCCCATTAAATTTCCAAAAACTTATTTGAACACACAAATGCCGAATTCCTAACGGTTCCCCCGATACAGGTTATTGAAATCCGAAAATTGTTAAAAAATCGTTATTTTGTTTATATTTTTGGCTCTGGTGTCTCTCGCGATTGTTTTTCGGAAAACTGTTTTACGACCAATTTGTACGATGTTTAATTGGCTCTCATTTAATATACGCCCCGTTGTCCGGTCTTCAATCAGTCAAAAGCTTAGGAGTTAAAACCGAGCTTCCGAATTCAATTTTCTCTATTTTCAAGGATAAAGACAAACATTGTGAAAAAACGGCAGTGGGGGGACGGTTTTTTATTTCATGGATCCATAATGGGCTGTTCGTAGGAAAACATACTAAAAGCACGCGGTCATGGGGAGTGCGCTAACGTTGGGAGAGCGGGTTCAAATATCTCATTCTTGTGCTTATTAGCTCTTTCCCCGCTATATCTCCGAAACCGCGAACTCTACGAAAAAAATGTCTGAACAAGAATGAAAGCTTACAAAATTTCCTATAAAGTTCATGCTACATGCATAGGTCGAATTCCTAACAGTTATCCAGATATAGCTAATTTAAAAATCAAAAATTTCACATAGAAAACATCAACACAGCCTACATGCATATAGCCAATCTATAGATACATGTATACCAATTATGTTGTGTTGATGTTTTCTATGTGAAATTTCCGATTTTTAAATTAGCTATATCTGGATAACTGTTAGGAATTCGACCTATGCATGTAAGATGAACTTTATAGGAAATTGTGTAAGCTTTCATTCTTGTTCAGACATTTTTTTCGTAGAGTTCGCGGTTTCGGAGATACAGCGGGGAAAGAGCTAATAAGCACAAGAATGAGATATTTGAACCCGCTCTCCCAACGTTAGCGCACTCCCCATGACCGCGTGCTTTTAGTATGTTTTCCTACGAACAGCCCATTATGGATCCATGAAATAAAAAACCGTCCCCCCACTGCCGTTTTTTCACAATGTTTGTCTTTATCCTTGAAAATAGAGAAAATTGAATTCGGAAGCTCGGTTTTAACTCCTAAGCTTTTGACTGATTGAAGACCGGACAACGGGGCGTATATTAAATGAGAGCCAATTAAACATCGTACAAATTGGTCGTGAAACAGTTTTCCGAAAAACAATCGCGAGAGACACCAGAGCCAAAAATATAAACAAAATAACGATTTTTTAACAATTTTCGGATTTCAATAACCTGTATCGGGGGAACCGTTAGGAATTCGGCATTTGTGTGTTCAAATAAGTTTTTGGAAATTTAATGGGCTTTAGTACTGCCATACAAATACTCTCAGGACGACTCACCGCTTCCGAGATATTTCCAAGATTAAGTCGACAACCTGCAAAAATTAATCCTTTAGCCCCCCTCCCCACGTTAGCGCACACCTCATGACCGCGAGCTTGTAGTTATGTCTTACTCCGAACCGCCCATTATGGATCCATGAAATAAAAAACCGTCCCCCCTGCCGTTTTTTTCACAATGGTTGTCTTCATTCTGATGAGTATATAATATTACTTCGTTGAGACTCTCTTAACTCTCGAATGATAGGAGAAAAGCCAAGAAGAAGTATATCAAATTAAGGAAAATTTACCACTTACTAACTTTACCCTACAAAAGTTTTTTGAAAAACAAATCGGAGAGACACCAGAGTCAATAGAATGCAAAAAAAAATTTTTTTTTACTTTTATTGAACAATATCGGAAGAACCGTTAGGAGTTTTGCATATGTAAGTATGGGCAAATAAATAGAATATTTAGAAAGCTTTAATGCTTACTCACAACTTTTTTCTGTGCGACTCACCGTTTTCGAGATATAGCCCAAAGCACCAAACATTGCACAAAATTGCACCTTTAACCCCCTCTCCCCGCGTTAGCGCACCCCTCAGCTCCGAGTAAAATTAGTACCTTTACCTCCTAACTACTCCTAATAAAATACCGAAGAAAAAAATCGTCACCCCCTTCGATGTTCTCTACACCCCCTTTTTAGGCTTTGATTGCTTGGTCTAAGTAGCTACAATTATTTTTGCTTTTTTAATGTAATTGGTATTTTTATTCAGCCAAATTTATTAAAATTTTTCGATAATTTTAAGGGTAATGGCGAGTGGTTAAAGCATCAATAAAGAAAAAATTGGGGACCTTCTAGATCACACCAAAGGGTTATATTTAGAATTATACCCGTGGTACTACATGTTCAATACTTTGCACAAGGTTCTAGTGCACGGAGTTGAGGTGATTGATTCCTTCCATTTGCCAATTGGAAATTTATCTGAGGATGCCTAGGAGGCACTGCATAAGGAAGTTAGAAGGAATCGATGTCTCACACTTGTAAGTTTTCTAGAACCAGTTCCAATTAGGATTTAATGCGAATGCTCCTCTTAAACTCGGACCCTTTCCTAGCGTCCCTGCGGACTCCAAAAATTAACCTTCAAGCTGGTGCGCGGGCGGTATTTACCGCCCTGATCATATAAACACGCATAACTTTTCTCCCGTTCGCCGGATCGAGGTGGCAGAAGTATGTATTCTTAAGTCATACTGTTATACATACGATACAATAAAACGTTGGGTAAATTTTACCTTCCGTACCTTTCCAGCGGTCATCAAACGTTCGGGGTTGGTTTATTTTGATAGATAGTTGTGTTCAAAATGTATGTGCTCTGTGTAATATTACTGAAGTGACGTGCTTCGCTAAAACTGCAAAACCTATTTTATTGTTCACCAGAACCAACATTCTGTAAGGCGACAGTTGACAGGCGATAGTAATTTTCGTCATTTTGGAATCATCTAAGGCGACAGTCCCCCAATGTATCTTATATGGCCGTCATTTTCAAGGCGACAGTCACTTTCATGAAAAATTCACCATAAGTTCAATACGAACTCTTGTTGAAACATCAATTGTGTACCAATAACACAATGTCACACGGCATAACAAATAATTAACGCTGAAACCTTTCTTCAAAAAGTAAATTCCATCTAAATTAACAAAGCGACAGTGCAATGAAAATGATAGGTGTCGTCCTTTGGAATCATGTAAGGTCATCACTTTGTATACGGCGACAGATGGTTTTTGTGCTCGCTGTGTTTCGTGTGACAGAGACAGATATATGTATGTGCTTTTGCATTATAGATACTTTAGGGTCATCCGACACCATGCTTTGCAAACGTACATATGGTACGTATGGACGAGTTCCCAAAATGGACTTATATTTTCGTCCATCGTACGATCGATTCCATGGTATATGAAAAGCGTAAGGAATTTCTTTATGTTTTTGAATGTGTGTATGCAATGTATCTAGATGTGTGTCTGTGTGGCTATGCTCATGTTTGGCTCGTTGGTGTGTGCTTTATTTGATGACAGATTGGCGAAGTAAAGCTATCTTTACGAGCGAAAATAATGAGTGCATTCAGGGAACGAAATTTACTGGAAAAACACTGGAAATGCTACAAGAATTACCCGCCACCGACCTCTTCCTCCGCTGAAAAGCCTTCACGCGGAATGAGAATCTATTTGGAAGAGCATGGATTGGTAGTGTGTCTTTGGTGAAGAGCTTTGAACTTTGAGCGAAACATTGTAAGTTCATTATTGGTTATTGTATATGTCGACAAGTTAGCGAAACATTTTTTGAAAATTGACTCGGCGCGCGCGCCTTGCTGTAATTTCGGTGATCGGGAATCGGGGGATCTGTCGAAATGAAAATGTATGTCTCTAGGAAGAGCGTGTATGAAGATATTTGTTCGATGCGTTAGCGGTATTTCCACAATATCTTTCATATATTATGTAGAACTACACATAAAAACAGTTGCATGTAACCACTTTTTTTATTGGTACTGATTGGCTAAGAAAAGGGATTTAAATCAAATCAGTCCAGAGAAATCGGCAAAAATTATAAATGAACTATATTACCACGCAGTTATCCTTTTCCTGCCATGCAGCTTATTTTTTCCATATGATTTTTAGTTAATTTGAAATATTTTTTTTCAAACGGCGATTGTCTGGAGTTTATAAATATTAGTAATTCTAAAATGAAAAAAAAAAAAATGTAACGGGAAAAAAACTAAAAGTCGACATCGAACAAGCAAGTGACAATTGCCCACACGAAAATATTATCTTCCTTCGACAGGGTTGTCGAACCATAGTGTCAAATCTATACAATGCCCACGCCCTGTCAAGAAAAATCGTAATTTACTAACATTTACTCTAATGTAAATACAATTAACCCTCACTAAATATTTCAGTATTCTAGTCTAGACCCACAATCGCATCTATGTCCTTTAAAAAAATGTACATCCTCACGCCAACGCCAATTTCACGCACCAAAAGATACATATAGCAATCATTATGTATAAATGACTAGCATCATCCACGTATCTATACCCGCAACTAGGCATAAAATGTATGTATGTATGTTTATTACATGATCATAGATTGTACCCGCAAAACTAAGTCATTTATCCGATGGAGTGCAGCGCTCCTGTCCACTTTAACTAGTCCATTCCCTCAATTTTGTAGTAAAATATTAAGTTATTACATCATACATAATTCCACAAATCCTCCAAAAGCGCCCTTTTGTTTATTCCTTCACACCAACAACTTAAAAAATGTCGAAATTATATGAACTCTCAAGCCATTTCCGTTATTTTTCGAATTTCGTATGATAGCGACAGTAACAATGCTGTCGCTAGAAAGTCATCGCTATTGGCGACAGTTATGGGCGATTATCGCCTTAGATGATCCCAAAAAAAAGCACTGTCGCTTTTCGACCTCTGGGTAGTAGTAGCTATCTCTTTCATACACACGTAACCGTAAACCCATTAACCCATTCCCCGCCAACACATTTTTTTTCGAATTACATCCTGAAAATTGGTATTTACGGTAAAGAAGCCACCCTGAATCCAAAACCGTTTACCTTTTTTTCCTACGTGCCTCCGTTCTCCCGCAAAGGCCCGATGCCATATGGCATCATTGGCGGGAACCCATTACAAATTTTTTTTTTTCAATTAAGATAAAAACGTTGAAGTTTTTTTGGAAAAACACTTTTTACTTTCTTTAATTATAATTCTGAGCTTGTGTGAAATTTTAAGAAGCATTTAACACATAATCCTGTATCACATTTGATGCATTTAGTCCGAGTTTGGCTTTTGCAGGGCGGATATGCACATCTTCTTCGATTGCATTTCGCAACATAATGGTCAATTCCATCATACGTGCAACATTCGGAAGACTGTGGTATGTGCTACCCAAATCTGATGAGCCACAGTCGTACAATAGTAGGTTGCAATATCCCTACGGAACTGCATTTGGGTGACTTCCCCGACTTTATTTGTAATATCCAAGCATTTTCATCATCCGACATGATAGGTTCAAGATATTCAACCGCCTCATGTATTTTCATTCTGCATAAGAAATATGCATGAAAAAGAATGGATTGAAATTGCTTTCTTTAAAAAAATAACGGATAAATGCTCATTGTGGAAATTGAATTTTGGTAAGTTACTTTTACACACTTTTTTTTGCTCTGTACCGAGACAAGCCTTTCGAAGTACTGTCTCAAAGCTTTTGTGGACAAATATGTCCTTCAAACTCCTTGAAATTCAAAAAAAAATCAAGACGAATAATTCTCACGGTTGATTCAGCGCTTGAAAATAATGTTGCGTATACGCAACTTTGAGCGTTTACAGGGTGTAGTGTGCATGCATATAGACCACCCAGAGTAAAGGATGATGCACACTTGAGAGCAACAAGGATAATTCCGAAAAAAGTCCCATTGTTGAGACCAGATACGTCAAAGGAGTAATTTGACTCTTTGACGAGGTCTCGTACGTGTCTGAGTTTATTATGTTAGTCTCCTGGATGGAATACACGTCCATATTTTAAAGGTGTTTGTGGGTGCGCTTTAGAAAATGATGCATTTGATTGTGAAAACGATCATCGGACTTGGACGCTAAATCCTCAGAAACGAATTTTCAGCATAAAATTAATTTTCACAAAGTGAAAATTATTAAAAACGCAGTAAAACATATTGAAAAAATATAAAAAAAATAAAATTAAAAATAAATTTTTTAATAGGTTTCCGCCAATGGTGCCATATGGCATCACTAAAATGTATTTAGTGTTACTACCTATAAAACTACCGTTATTGCAAATTTTTTTTTTGCTATTCTAATCTATGCTACTCTGGCTTTTGTTTAACACAAATTGTTCTGAGAAAATCAGGTCGCAAGTATATGATTTTTGAAATTTTGTGGAGTCTTACCCGCAAAAATCGCATTTTTTTTAAAAAAATTTCACGACACTTTTTTTTTCTGCTCCCAATGGCACAAATCTAACTAAATACTAGCCAGGAACATTGGAATAGATAGAAGAAACATTACTTAGTGTAACAAAGAAAAAAACAATGTTGAGGATGTTACAGGGTGTCCGTGGCGCGCTCCCAAATATGAGGCTTTTACTGATGCCATATGGCATCATTTGCGGGGAATGGGTTAATAAATTGTCGCCCGACGAGGCCATCACTTTCGATTATCGCCATTGGCGATGGCGATTATCATCTTACAGAATGTACCCTCAGATAATAGTTTTTATGATGATAACTTATTTGGGACATACTCTTTTTTCAATTTGCCGTAATTATGAGAATGGAAGTTGTACGGTTGAGCGCAAATGAAGGGGAAAGACCAGGGCGGTAAATTACCGCCGCGCGCCCGGTTATGTTACAAAATGATGCGCGCCCGCTTGAAGGTTAAGAAACAACATCATATAGATGCGGAAGTCAATTCATATATAAACCAATTAGATTCTACTTCCCATTGCCAATTTTGATGTAAGTTTGCTGGATTTGGAAAGTGACGACGAGTCAGAATAAATTATAAGCATGTATTTTGTTAATATTATTGTTATTCTATAAAATAAAAATAAAAAATGAAATTTTTTTTTATCGAAACACGACTTGGGAGGATGCATATCACTGAATTATTTAATTTTTTGAACCATTATATCTCCAAATCGCAAAACTCCGTTTCTTTGAAACTTATATATTTTAAATAGTGACACTTCAGCAATATCAGAGTGAAAAAATATTAAGTTTAAATATGGGTTCTTGAAACATATTAGGCATTTTATAAAGCCCCCAAAAATGGGTAAAATTCATAGATTTATCTCTTAAATATCTCAGAGCTCAGTTTTTCCCGGATAACAATTTTTTCACCAACTAATGGTTATTCTTTGCTTCAGATAATAGCCAAGTTTAAAGTAAATTGGTTATCCGGTTACCAAGTTACGATTTTTTATATTTATAGCCTATTGTTATATATTTCTCGTCTATTCTAGACGTTCCAGTGGGTTCGATAGATTTTCGCGTACACGACAATGAATAACACTCGCTTTACTGTAACACTATTTATTACAACCACACGGATATACACGGTTTACAATTTCTACTAATTACTTCACTAATTATTGACTCGACATTATTTATTCACGGCTAAAACTAGACTGACTGACTGGCTCTAGTCGACGCCCTTATATACCCATTTTCGATGTTCTGGAAACTTCGGCCAATAGGTTGTCTCGCTGTTGATGCTAACGCCATCTGGTGCCCAGTAGAGCATACAATTTGGGTTGGCGTAGCGCCATCTGTTGCCAATTTGGATTGACGTATCCTAGACACATTACACTATCTTTATACCATTTATCTTCCTCACATTTTTATCAATATCTCGAAAATCCATCATTTATTCATCTTGAATTTTATACAGAATTGAGAACCTAACTAGCTAAGCACATCCACCAAATTTCATAAAAATCGGTAAACGTGTTCTTAACGTTCAAGCGGGCGCGCGGGCTGTAATTTACCGCCCTGATGATATAAACACGCATAGCTTTTCCCCCGTTGGCCGGATCGATGTGGGAGAAGTGTTTTCTTAAGTTATACTGTTATAATTTTACCTTCCATACGGTCATCCAACGCTCGGGGATTGTATATTTTGGTATATATAGTTGTGCTCAAAACGTGTGTGCTCTGTGTAATATCACTGAAGTGACATACTTTACTAAAACTGCTGAACTTGTTTTATTGTTCACCAGATAATACTTTTTATGATGATAACTTATTTGGGACATGCTCTTCTTTCAATTTACCATGTTTATGAGAATGGAAGTTGTACGGTTGAGCGCAAATGGAGGGGAAAAGACGAGGGCGGTAAATTGCCGCCGCGCGCCCGGTAATGTCACAAAAAATGCGCGCCCGCTTGAAGGTTAAGATATTGATTTTTGACCACCCACTCCATACATTCGACGCACTGTGCGTCGCTTGGTCACCGTGGAAATTTCGCTCATGCAACTAATTCCTAGGTAGAAAGGGTGACTATTTACACGTCTAGTAGCACACACTTTCGGTGATGACGCGTCTTAACAATGCGTAGTCACCCATTGTTGACGTCGTCGTCACCGTGGAGATTTCCCGCATGCATGCACTAGTAGCTAGTAACTAGCACCGTCTGACTGTAGTTTTAGTAAATGAAAATAAATACATATAGCTATTTTTTAATTCGTAGGATCATAAATGCAATTATAATGGGGTTAGATTGTGGATGAACTTTTACCTTGCTAAACATTTGGAAAGGAATTTTATTACTTACTTACTTACCCAATTTTTAGTCACCCATTGTTGACGTCGTCGTCACCGTGGAGATTTCCCGCATGCATGCACTAGTAGCTAGTAACTAGCACCGTCTGACTGTAGTTTTAGTAAATGAAAATAAATACATATAGCTATTTTTTAATTCGTAGGATCATAAATGCAATTATAATGGGGTTAGATTGTGGATGAACTTTTACCTTGCTAAACATTTGGAAAGGAATTTGATTACTTACTTACTTACCCAATTTTTTGAAAATAATTACTTCGATGATTTGGATGTCAATTTTGGCCACTGTTTTCGGTTAAATTAAATTGAATCGCAGTGTTTAGCCCTTTTTTGATTCTTATGGCGCCCAAGCATTTTGTATTGTCGTGCACGGATTAAACTTTTGAATAATTTGCAAGAAATCAGATTGTAGTGTCGTGCATAATCGGTTTTGAAATTTGAAGGTTTGGTTTTTAGCCTTTTTTTGTGTCATTCCAAAATATTGTGCCTAGTGCACTAACGGGACATTTTTGTTGAATATTTGTTTTAGCATTTCCTGGAGTGAAAATGCATTGTAGTGTCATGCATGACCGTTTATCCTTTGAATTTGTGTTTTGTAGGTTTTTAACTACTCTATAATAATAATAATAATAATAATATATAGGGTTTTCCAATAAGGGCGGCTAGATATGAAATGGACTAAAACAAGCTAGGTGTGAGGTATAAACGATTCTTTTATTTTATTTGAAAGATGCATATACCATTGTGTAGGAGTTACATCTAGTACAAAATGTAATAGCATAAGTTGAATTCATACTTTGATGAGAATCCTACTACAATAAAGAAATGTCAATGTACAATTGTCATTAAGACTGTCAAATAAAACGTGATAGAGAACGGACGTGCTTTTTAGTTCATAGTTTTACACGGACCATATAAAACATGGCGCAGCCGAAAAAGGAAAATTAAGTTAGTGATAAAAAGACAGATATATATTGATACACAATGGATTCTATATTCAGACCCCCGGCCCCCCTCACGTTTGAAGGAATATAAGCGCGGAGTGGGTAAAATTTAAAAAGGAATTTAAAATTTTCGTGTTGGCGTCAAGGACTGTGAAACCGACGGATGAGGTTAAGGTTGCCATGCTACTTAACCTCATGGGTGAAAGGGAATCGAAATCTATGAGCAGTTTAAACTCAGCGCCGACGGTCGCAAAACGTAAAGGGTTGTGGAAAATTATTGCAGTCCGAAAACATACATAATCTATGAGAGATTCAAGTTTTATTCACGATGTCAGCAAACAGGAGAGCCGTTTGAAAATTTTTTAACGGACATCAGAAAGCAGGCCAAAAAATGTCGATTTGAACCAACCGAAGAGTCTATTGAAGAACAGATGGTGCGCGACAGAGTCGTTTTAGGTGTCGCCAACAAGGATCTACAGGAGAAGCTACTGAGAACCGAAGGATTGACCCTGGTAAAAGTAATCGAATTGTGCCGAGTTGCCGAGATCACACACCAGCAGGCAAAAGATGTTCAACGTGTACAAGAATCGCAGGTGAATCAGGTAAAACATTCAAAATCAAAAATTAAATTAAATTACAAGCCTAAAGACTTCAGAAAGAATTATACAAAAACACTAAGTTACAAAAAATGTACAAAATGTTCATTCCAACATCCCCTAAAAAAATGTCCCGCTTTTGGGAAAATTTGTCTCAAATGCAAAAAACCAAATCATTATGCAAATAGCTGTAGAGAAAGAAGTATGTATTAATTTGGTCAGTAAAGTGGATTTGGATAGACTAGTAATTGACACAGTGAATGTAAGCGATATTAGCCAGCAGAATTCATGGCATACGGAACTCATAGTTAACGGGAAAAGAATAAAATTTAAAATTGATTCGGGCGCGGAAGTAAATATCATTCCATATAAAGTATTTAAAGACATTGAAAATGATACGAATATGGTTGAGTGTGTTAATTTGATATTGGAAGCGTATGGTGGCTATAATGTTGAAGTATTGGCGCCAGGCACGTAGCCAGGGGAGGGGTCCATGGGGTCCGGACCCCTCCCGAAATGTTTTCAATTATAACGGATTTTTTAGTGATTACAGTATAAAATATCAAAATATTCAGGTGGTAACATATTTTCCTCTAAATTCTGTGGGACTGAACATCATAAAAAATATCCGACATGGAAAATTGGTTTAAGGGAGGTTTTCTTTTCAAAACTAGATAAATCCGAATATTAATACACACTTCTCTGAACACAACCCTTCAAAATAAATTGCGCGGAATCTATGCAAAAAATGTCTGCTGTCGAAAATTATTATTCACTCTGATTTTATTTATTGGACGTGTTTTCATGCGAGCTTGGAACTTTAAACTTTCCGCTGCGCAGGTTCTGACTGACTACAAAAATAGAGAATGCGATAAAATAGATAGATAGATAATCAGAGCTTTTTTTCAAAGAAACAATTTCTTAGAAAATTTTGACTAATATCAATCGTGAAGGTACGTGATGACTTGTGTGTTTTTTTTTTATAAAAACAAAAATAATTACGTGCAATTATCGGCCCTTTGGGTCGAGTGAAAGATAAGCTCCCAAATATTTTGCTCATGGCGATTGGGTGAATTCAAATTGTAAGACGAAACCGGACGGGTAAACTTGCAAGACAAGAACCATCGTTCTTACAATCTGAAATGCACAATGCTTGTCTGCCGTCCGTTTGGTTGTGCTAATAAACGGACGGCGAGAGCTTTTGTAGTGGCTAGCAGACAAGCATTGTGCATTTCAGATTGTAAGAACGATGGTTCTTGTCTTGCAAGTTTACCCGTCCGGTTTCGTCTTACAATTTAAATTCACCCATTGTTGGACTGGAAACTTAGCTCTCGCTCGCCTAAGCTAATCGCGGAGATATAAAGGTACATGAAGCCCGTAGATAAAGAAAGAATGAAGTGAGAGTTTGCATCTGTTACTTTTATTGAAAAACGGAATATATATGTATACGCCTGCTTTAATAGTCTGTGCAAGTAATAGTTATGTAGTTAAGCCTTTTTTTATGACCAAACGCTCAAGTTTTCACGAAGCGAAACAATTTTAAAGATACAAATGGTAAAAATTAGTTTTTCTGAAAGCTTTTGGATATCTTTTTCGTAAAAATCTCGCGGCTTTTCACGGACCCATTCTCGCACAAACAATTTGACTTCTTCATAGCTTTTGAATGGAACTTTCTCAATTCGTTCAATGCTGTTGAAGATGTGTACAAACTTCCGAGCGCCAGAATTTATACTTAATATTCAGAGGTTTTAGCACTCATCTGCCTGAGATTTTTGGTAGCCTAGCCGCTCATGAATATTTTCCCAATACTACTTACGTTTATGCCCAGTCATGTACTTCGTCGGTCTTCAACAATGAGTTTTTCAACGGTGGCGGGGCTTACGTTTTCATCGCTGACACTAGGTGGCGCGATGTGGCAACTTTCCTTCAACTTTTCGGCCTTTTCATGGGGTTTTAGAGAGGCACTCATTCTGGAACTTCTCTAGTACTTTTTGATAAGTTTCCGCGGATTTTATTTTTGCTTTGACTAAAAAACAAATAATGATGCGTTCTGCAAGAGGCACTGGTACATCCTTTTCACTCATGATGGTTATAATTACACTAAAAAGTTAGGTTACGCGGTTCCAGCTATTCTCAACGTTTCATAACATACCAGTCTAATATTTAGTGTATCCACTTTTTCAACAATAAATTTGTCGCGCGTCTGAAAATTCCGTTGGACCCCTCCCGAAACAAAATTCTGGCTACGTCCCTGATTGGCGCTAGTGAAACTTTGTATAAGACATAAATCATTGGAAGTTGTTGAGAGTTTTCTCATAGCTGATGTTAATTCGTCTCCAATTTTTGGATTAGAAACGTGCGTTAAACTGAATTTAATCAAACGGGTCGATAACGTAAGTTCAATATGCAATTCCAAAGAAGACTTCTCTCTCTCTCTTGATTAACGTAACTCCTAGTGGAGCATGGTGCTACCGTGTGTAGTCATCAACGTTACAAAGACAACTGAATTCGGAGTGTGATACGGTTGTCAGCCATACCACTTCCTAGTCGCATTGTTAGTTTATTATTCTACGATAACAATATTTCTTATCATCTTCTTCTGAATAATAAACTTGCGACGAGTCGTGCCGAGTTTGGAAACTCGTTTCTCTATGAGTGTCTATTTCACAGAGTGGCGACCGAACCATCACGGCCACAGAGCACGACTAATTCCAAAGAAGACTTAATACGGAAAAATCGAATGCTTTTTGAAGGGCTTGGTACCTTTCCGGATAAATGTAAAATACACATTAATAAAGATGCTCAACCTGTTATTCATTCACCTCGTAGAATAGCTAGCAGTATTAGGGAAAAAGTCAAATGTAAATTAGAGGAAATGGAATTGACGGGAATAATTCAAAAGAGTGATCATCCTACTGAGTGGGTTCACAATCTAGTGGTTGTTGAAAAACCTGACAAATCCGTAAGACTTTGTCTGGATCCAAGGGAACTAAACCGAAACATAATAAGGTAACCTTATCAAATACCTCGCTTAGCAGATTTAGCGTCGAAACTAGAAAACATGGACTGTTTTACTGTGCTTGACCTAAAAGACGGGTTCTGGCAAGTGCCATTAGAGAAGGAAAGCACTGATTTGTGTGCATTCAGTACCCCGCTTGGTACTTATAAATTCCTGAGGTTACCTTTTGGTTTAAATTTAGCCCCCGAATTATTCCAAAAGTTAAATATGAAGTATTTTGGTAATCTGCCGAGTGTATTCGTCTACTTTGACGATATTTTAGTCTTTGGACAAAAAAAATCTGAACATGATAACAATTTAAATAGAGTTATTAATATGGCTGAAAAAATAAACATCAAATTTAATCCGAAAAAAATTCAATATTGCCAGAAAGAAGTGAAATGCTTAGGTTTTGTGTTTTCAAAGGTTGGCATGAAAATTGATGAATCTCGAATACAAGCAATAGAAAATATTGAAATACCCACGAATAAAGCGGAGCTACAGAGGCTCTTGGGAATGATAAATTTCGTGAGGAACTTCATTCCAAACCTCTCCCAACTTACAGCACCTTTAAGAGAACTATTGAGGAAAAATAGTCTTTTCATTTGGTCAGAGGCGCATACTAAAGTAGTTGAACAATTGAAATCATTTGTCTCAAAATCTCCAGTTTTGCAAAGCTTCAATGAAAATATTCCAATATTCATTCAAACAGATGCTTCTCAATTTGGAATAGGAAAACAAACCTGTTTGCTATGCTTCGAAATGCTTGACAAATACAGAACAACAGTACGCGCAAATAGAAAAGGAGATGTTAGCGATTCTTTTCGCGTGCGAAAAATTTCATGATTATATGTATGGAAAAAAAGTTGTTGTTTTATCTGACCATAAACCCTTAGTGGCTATTTTCAATAAATTAATGTCACAGGTTCATTCCAACAGGTTGCAGCGAATGAAGCTGAAGTTATTGAAATATGATATTGATGTTCGATATCTTCCGGGAAAAGACATGCACATAGCAGATATGCGCTCTCAAGAAGTATAAAAGAAAAAAATTCAGCGCCTGTAGACTCCACATTAAATATTGTCGTTCATTCCGCCAATGTGAGTGACCGAAGAACAGAAGAAATTCGTAGGGTAACACTTGATGATGATGAGTTGAAAGCTGTGGTGAAACTAGTCAAAGATGGTTGGCCCGAAAGTAAAACAAAGGTTAAAGATAGCGTTAAAAAATATTGGCAAATTAGAAATGCTGTTTACTTAGAGAATGGTATTTTATTTTATGAAGATAGGATCATTATTCCAAATGAACTTCGTGGTCAAATATTGAACAGTCTCTGTTCGAATTTCTCCTCACCGTTTCGTATCCAATTGCCATCGAGGACATCGCCCTCGATATCGCCACCAAATCACCATCGTCTCGACAACATCGCCGTCTTCATCGCAACCAAATCGTTACCGTCCTCGCCACATCATCGTACCGACCGAGCGTTCCTGGAAATCAAAACAAAAACACAAAGTACCACGCACTTCTCGAATTGCATAATAGTAGACTTATCTAAGGATCATTTCGCCATTTCGCATTGTCGTCGTCGCAATATTCGCGCCATCATCGCTGACATCGGTCGTCATATATCGGGAAACTGAATATTTATTAATAGTTAATTTTGAACATTTTGAACTTAACGAGATTACTCACCTTTGAATTGTATACTTTATTTGTTTACATTGATTTGTTTACTTTGAATGTCAATCAATCAGCTGATCAGCTTATGTACTTGACCCGATTAGAACATTAGAATCCTGCAACATGATATAATTGAAATATTAGATAAAGTTATCACATATTTGAACCTATAGTGTGGGTAAATGATAGTTTAGTTTTAACACTATATAAAATCTTTATTTATTGACTTTTAATTTTAATACAAAAATGTGAACGCGAATGTGACCGGACTTTTCTGAGTACGAACCTCGACTGACTTGTGAGTGACGATACGAATGCGATTGACAACGACTCACTCGACGACGACTCTGTCTCGTTCTTGACCATGCCGCCACACCAGCCCCCTCGGAGTCTTTGGCGGTTTATAGGCGAAGACGATCTGGGAATCTTACTCGACGTCCGGACCTCGTTGTAGTTGGTTCAGCTGGCGGTTTCTTGCTAGGTGTTGAGGAACCTCCCTCGGTTTGCAATGCAGGTGATGACGTGTCACTGGTGCCTTGTGATTGTGCAGGAGCTTTCGCTGGAGTTGTTTCGCCAGAATGTTCGTTTTCGATGAACGCCGGTTTAAGGCGGTCGATTGTGACATTCTTTACTTTTCCTTTTATCCTTATTTTGAAAAACTTGTTGCTGCGTTTGAGAACTTCATACGGACCTTCGTATGGCTGCTGCAAAGGGGCTAAAACGGAGTCCTTTCGTACGAAGACATGACTCGTATCATTTAAACCTCTTAGTATAAATGGCTTATGGTTGGTATGATGCGCAGTTTGAATTGGTCGAATGCTGTTCATTGCTTTACGAAACCCGGTGATGAATTGCGACTCGCTGATATGTGATGGTTGCTCCACGAAAAATTCTGCTGGTAACCGCAGTGTTTGGCCATAAACCATCTCGGCCGGAGTTGCATCGATGTCCTCTTTGTAAACTGACCGAAGTCCAAGCATGACTAATGGCAATTCTTCCGTCCAGCTGGTGTTATTTTTACATTTTATCGATGTCTTTAAAACGCGGTGGAAACGTTCGATTATGCCATTTGATTGGGGATGAAAAGCGGTGGTACGTATGTGTTTGGCTCCGATTCGATTGCTGAGCTGCTGCATTAACTCGCTTTCAAACTGGCGTCCCTGATCAGTTGTTATTTTCGATGGTGTACCAAATCGAGATATCCATTGTTCGATGATGGCAGTTGCCACTGTCTCGGCTCGAATGTCTTTGATAGGTATCGCCTCTGGCCATCGTGTGAATCTGTCGATTATAGTGACTAGATATCGGAACTCGTTCGACGGAGGTAAAGGCCCCACGATGTCGACGTTGATGTGATCGAAACGCGAGATTGGAAGTGTATAGCGTTCATAGGGTGCTTTGTTGTGACGATGCACCTTTGACTTCTGACAATCGATGCATTGTTTGCACCATTTAGTGATATCTCTGTTCATGCTAGGCCAAACGAACCTCTCGCTGACGAGTTTTTTGTCGCTCTGATGCCTGGATGTGACAAACAGTGTATAACATCGAATACCGTTTTTCGAAATGTTGTGGGAACGAATGGTCTGATTTTTCCGTCCTGGATTTGGCAGTGGAGTTGACTGGGCGAGTTGAAAAGAGGCAATCTATTTAATATTATGTCAAATTTTGATTTACCTTTTATTATTTCCTGCGTTTCCTCGTCAGACTCTTGTGCTTTAGCTAGAGAACCATAGTCAATCGATTGCCGTGAAACTGATTCGATTCGCGAAAGAAAGTCAGCTACTACGTTTTCTTTCCCTTTTACATGTCTGATGTCGGCGGTATACTGACTGATGTACTGTAGTTGCTGTCGCTGTAGTGGCTCTGCCTTTTCATGTTTCTGTTTGAAAGCGTAGATGATTGGCTTATGATCGGTGTAAACGATGAGTTGTCGGCCTTCTATCTGGTCTTCAAAATGCTTGATTCCCTTGAAAATCGCAAATAATTCTCGACGGTAGGCGCTCCATGCTCGCTGCCGTTCCGATAGTTTCTTTGAGAAAAATCCCAATGGTTCCAATGTGCCCTCGACCATTTGATGAAGACATCCTCCAAGGCAGGTAGATGAAGCGTCGACTGTAAGTATTAGTGTTGCATTTTCCAGTGGATGTGCCAAAAGTGCTGCATTTGCTAATTTATCTTTGAAATCATCGAACGCCTTCTCGGTTTCATGAGTCCAGTGTACTTCTCGTCGGTCATTCTTGATGTTCCCACTGATTAGTGTGCGTAACACGTTTTCTGTTTCGGCTGCTCCATCGATAAAACGACGATAAAAGTTAACAATTGCTAAGAATCGGCGCAAGTCTTTTGCGATTAATGGCTTTTTGAAATCCCGAACGACTTGTATTTTTTCTGGCAATGGGAGTATTCCGTCGGGTGTTACTAAATGGCCCAGATATTTGACCGATGCTTGACCAAAAACGCATTTCTCCAGTTTTATTGACAGTCCGTGTTCCCGGAGACGATCGAAAACCTGTTGAAGATGTTTCATGTGCTCTTCTTCGTTTGTTGAAGCGACAAGAATGTCATCGATATACGGTGTTACAAAATCCAATCCACGAAATACGTTGTCGATGTGCCTCTGAAACGTTGCGCCCGCATTACACAGTCCAAATGTCATAAGTGTAAATTCATATAACCCAAATGGTGTTATTATCGCCGTTTTTGGGATATCGTCAGGGTGTACGGGGATTTGGTTGTAAGCTCGTTCCAGATCAATGGTCGAAAAAATTGACTTTTTTGCCAAAACATTATGAAAGGTCTGGATGTTAGGAATGGGGTATCTATCTCGCTGAGTCACGGCGTTCAATGCTCTGTAGTCGCCGCATGGGCGCCAGGTGTTGAATTTCTTAGGAGCCATGTGTAAGGGCGATGACCACTGGCTACTCGACGGGCGGCATATTCCCTTTTTAATCAAATATTCAAATTCGTCTTTTGCAGCCTTCATTTTTTTTGGTGTTAAACGACGAGCTTTTGCTTGTACCGGAGGACCTGTTGTCACAATGTAATGAAATGTTTTTGCAACATTGTTTTTATTTTCAGGTAGTGTTAGTAGCTCCTTGTAGTTGCTCAACAGATGGTGGTATTTATTGTCGTCACTAATTAATTTGACACTGTGAAAATTGGTGATCTTAACTTCGCCGATGGATGTTGTAAGTGTTGTTTTGTCGACCAACTGTTTACCGTCCAGATCGATCATCAATTTATAGTGTGCTAAAAAATCAGCACCAATTAGTGGAACGCGAACGTCTGCAATAAAAAACGTCCAAATGAAATCGCGTTGCAGTCCAAAATCTAATTTTGCTTTTTTGGTTCCGAATGTTTTTATTTGGGTGCCGTTTGCTGCTGTCAAACGAGTTGATGCTGGTGACGTATCTTGTTTGTCTGTTGCTGAAGGTGGCAATATTGAGACGTCGGCGCCAGTGTCCACTAAAAACTCGATTCCAGTCATTCGATCGGTGATAAACAATCGGAGACTTTTGTTGATACCGAGCTCGTTTACTTCTCCGTGAGCTCGGGAATTTAGTTTCCCGAACTTGAATTACCTGTGGTTTTGCTGTGACTTGCGTTGAAATTACAAGGCGGCTTACACTTTCGAGACTCTGCACCAAATTTATGATGCCACCAACAGTTTTCGAAACGCCTATCTCCATTGGATATTTGATTACCGCTTGGACCCGCTGATGTTCCTCGATGGCTATTTTGGTTATGACAAGAGTTGCTGCGAGATCGATATGAGCCTCTGTTCATGCTTTGAACTATGCGAGTCAACTCGTTAATCTGTCGCTGCAGCGCGTGCAT
The DNA here is from genome assembly GCA_949715475.1 of Microchrysa polita. Classification (NCBI taxonomy): domain Eukaryota; kingdom Metazoa; phylum Arthropoda; class Insecta; order Diptera; family Stratiomyidae; genus Microchrysa; species Microchrysa polita. The sequence goes on from OX454415.1 coordinate 75,894,078, forward strand.
TGAAACTGCTTCCACTGGTTGAACAACTTTGTTCGGATGTTGTGACTGTTCGTACAAGTGCTGCATACCTGCTGGTTGACTAGTAGCTGATGTGTTGCTTGGCTGAATAGCATGAACAGAAACTGAATTTCCTTTTGTTGCTTCCATAATTCGGTCAGCCATGGTCGCCGCCGTTGCCAATGGAATCTCGTCCGGCGTCGAGGCTGAGATGATAGCTCTTACTGTTTCAGGCAAATTTCGTACCCAAAGTGTTCGCAGTAATTCGTCCGTCACTGGAGTATTTGAGGCTTTTGCACGCATTTCGGCTAACAACTGCGAAGGTTTGCGATCACCGAGTGACAAATCACTAAGCAGTTTCGTGATTTTTGTTTCCGTGCTGTCTGCGAATTCTCTGATAATGCGTTCCTTTAACGAAATATACATTTTGCCGGTTTCTGGTGGATTCGTTCGAAAATCAGCAAGCTTTCGCATAATTCGAGTTGGTAGCTGACCGATGATTGTATTGTAGCGCTTTCGGTCAGAAGAAATACCCGCGGCATCAAAGGCTGATTCTACTTGCCAGAACCAAACATCGGCTTCGTCTTCCGCGAATTCAGGCAATTTCACTTTTGTAAAATCGACGGCGTTGAATGTCGGTACACTTTTTGACGATGTACCGTTTGACTGAACTGGTAGAGTAGCTTTTTGCTCCGAAGTAGCTCTCGACTCAACTGGTTTTACCGCTGGTAGTGTAACTTTTTGGGGATCACCGTTTAATGACATGATGAGTTTTCCACCGAAAAATTATATTTAATCACTGACGATAGATTTTATTTCGAAAGAATTTAACGCGGATACGAATGTTTTGATCGGGGTCACCATAATATAGTGTGGGTAAATGATAGTTTAGTTTTAACACTATATAAAATCTTTATTTATTGACTTTTAATTTTAATACAAAAATGTGAACGCGAATGTGACCGGACTTTTCTGAGTACGAACCTCGACTGACTTGTGAGTGACGATACGAATGCGATTGACAACGACTCACTCGACGACGACTCTGTCTCGTTCTTGACCATGCCGCCACAAACCTATTACGATATTTGCTGATATGTACATACTTTCACATTACATACATACTCATGTATTAAATTTGTATTAGATTTAACCTTGAACTTGTCTAACGTTTCAATCATACGATACAAGGTTTGAAGGAAAGTCGAATTAGAATAACCGGGCAGTCGATTTGAGATCCGTTCCGTTTTTGTATCGAGCTACATTTGTAATTTTCCCTTTGTAACAATTCCGTCGTCTTTCGAATTATTGTACATTTTGCTTGCGAATCTCTATTGTTACCCTTTTGTCGTTTTATCGTTTGATTTTAAGTTTGTGAATATATTAATTTTTGAACAATAGACCCTTTAATACGAAATTTGTGTCGCCATTTTTCTTTGTACAATTTTATTGAACAGTCTCCATGAAGGACACTTGGGTATAACAAAAACAAAGGAACTTGCAAAACTAACAGTATATTGGCCTGGAAGAAACAGGCAAATAGAAGAGTTTATTAGTAGTTGTCGTACATGCGAGAAGTTTCAAACTATAGATATTCGTTGATCCCACATGAAGTTCCAAATCTTCCATTTAGTAAAGTGGCATGTGACATACTTGACTTTGAAGGAACGCCATTTTTAGTTTTGGTGGACTACTACTCTAAATGGTTAGAAGTGAAAGTGTTGAAAAACAAAATCGTTTCGTTTCGTTTCGCAATCCCTACTCGTTTTTCTGACAGAAAAACGAGTAGGGATTGCGAAAAAATTACTTCGTAAATGTAGTGAAGAACAGAAAGATTTGGAAAGTGGATTATTGGCATATAGAAATGCTCCAATTCCAAATTTATCAGCCTCCCCAGCTCAATTATTAATGAGTCGTGTACTAAGACCAAAATTTGCCATGAGTAAAAAATTATTAAGTCCAAAAGTCATTAAAGGAGCTTATGTGAAACTGAAAGCAAACCAAAAAACTTATAAGAATTATCATGATAGAACTATAAGAAAAAGTAATAATGAATTTGAAAAGGGAGATAACGTAGTTTACCAGAAAAAAAGGTGATGGGAACCAGCCAAAATATTAGAAAAACATTCGACTCCGAGATCTTTTATTATTCAGAATGAAAATAATCAAATATTGAGACGAAACAGCATCAATTTGAGAAGATCAGTTCATAATCCTAGTTTCAGAATGACAGACTCACAATTCCTAGAAGATAATGAAAAAAGTCCTCTCACATCCGATTCAAGCAATCAGTCTAATCTAAATCCACATAATTCAAATCAGAACATAAATAATGAAAATAGAGAAAATTGCAATTTAAATGGAAATTATATTAATATTACTAGGTCAGGAAGAGTTGTGAAGCCTGTAGAAAGATATAATGGAAAAAATTAAAAAACAAAACATGTCTAAATTTAAATACAAAAAGAATTTATTGAATTTATTGAATTAACATAAACACAAATTATAAAGAATAAGAATGTCAGTAATGTAATTAATTGAAGCAACGTATGAGATTATTGATAAAACCTGTAATGAAAAAAAAGAATCATAGAAATTTAAATGTGATGAAAAAGATAATATATGTATATTAAAATTAAAAATACTAAAAAAAGGGAGATGTTACATCTAGTACAAAATGTAATAGCATAAGTTGAATTCATACTTTGATGAGAATACTACTACAATAAAGAAATGTCATATGTCAATGTACAATTGTCATTAAGACAGTCAAATAAAACGTGATAGAGAACGGACGTGCTTTTTAGTTCATAGTTTTACACGGACCATATAAAACAGTAGGTAAGGAATTTAACATCATTCAAATGTCCGCCGTGGCTTGTCACGGTGGCTGGGATCCGAGTGACTCTGCCGCATAGATCCTGCTGAATTTCACGAATGGTTGATTGATATTGACTTTAAGGGCATCGGTCGATTGCGACTTAAGGAAACCCCACAGAAAAGGTTTAAAGGGGTTAAACCACATGATTTTGGGAGCCAATTCCCGTAAAAGAGGCGTAAAATTTGTTTTAACGAAAACTGATTTTGATAATAAAGTTTTGTCACTTGAACGCGCTTCTCAACCGTGTAACTTGCCATGAGTGAATAGTAAACAACAGAAATCAGTAAAGTGATCAATTATCATCCCCGCATGACAAAAATGCTCTAGACGTCTCCGTTGGTTCTTTCTGGACAGTGTATAAAGCATAACTATTTATTATAAGCCTGATTTTTATAATTTTTTGAAATTAATATTTTGTTAGCCTAATGAAATGCCTAAATTTGTTCACAATTTTAAAATTCAAGGTGGTATGCAGATACTGGCATAGAGCATAAATGAAATCAACTGCAACTATTTTGTTATGCGTATTTTTATTGTTGTTTGCAAGATAAATTAGGACGCAATGTTTTAATTCGTACAATGGTTTACAGTAATATTTCGAGATATATTTCGAACAATATTTGAGCTCATTTTTTTTACTGTTTTTTTTTTAGGCGGAATCGGTATGGGGGAATAGGTATCAATACTTTTCTTAGTGGCCCACCCAGATTCGCAGAGCACGAGCCGCCACTGCTGTATACCAATTTGATTCATGTCCCAAATAAGTTTTTTTTTGTACGTTAAATAAAGACAGTCATAAATTTTTTCCTTAACGCTATGGACAAAAAATCGGCAAAGAGAAGGAATTTTCGGTTTTCTCAACTATATGGAAAAATATTATTCTCAATAGAGAGTTTTAGCATGTCGTAGAAGATTGTACGACATAGTTTGACATTCCATGTAAAAATTCGCTTGCTTAGCGTATACGAAACAGTATATCATAATTTTGCATGTTCTAAGTAGGCTTGGGTGTATATCACGACAAATAATTTCGCCAATTTCCACTGTTTGCAGAACATCAACGATACGGAAATACACTGCCTACTTGGGACATGCAAAATGATGATATGTTTCGTATGCGGCAAGCAAGCGAATTTTTACATGGAATGTCAAACCATATATATATAAATAATACATATATGTCCAAAGCTCACTCAAAATCGAGTCCACTTTGTTTTGGCCCAAACTCCCAATCTGCACCTGATGTCACAAATACGACCAAATAGACACACGTATACAGGCTATTAAGCTATTTGCTCTTTTGCTACAAAGTTCAAGTTGAAGAGAGTTAAGATACTCTGCCAGAGCAGGTTTTCGTGCATTTGGCGACTTCATGAGTGTATCTTCTTCCACTGACCCATGCCATGGGTCGGGGTGGCTTACGCAAAAGTATCTGCGCCTGCGAAAACTGCGCATTGAAAAAAGATGAAAGATGATTTGATCACAATGCATTTCATGAGGTTGCGGAACAGGTAGCCATGCGTTCATTGACCTCATTAGTGCATTTCGTAAGTTGCATGCCGCGCTGTTAATGCAATGTGGTGGTAGCATGCGGTAGAGTGAGTGGATTTAGTGCAGGAGAAGGCAACACAACTTCCATACACATTTGAAAAGAGTTATATTTATATGTATACAGAACATCAACTGAAAATTTGTATGCAGGTTGTTCTGTCTAGTTCTGTACTCGATTCAATTACAGGGATATGAGAATGAGTTGAGTATTGATCAAATAAAAATACGGTATTTGATCGGCAAAAATCGTATATCGCTGGATTTTTGCAGGATGGTTGGTGATGCTGATGGCGTCCTGATTATGGGAAAAAAGTCCCCAACGATTGGAGGGCTCCAACCTTGGAAAAAGGGGATAAGGAAGTATTTTTTTACTTTTTATGAAACATTTCGAAACCGACAAAATATACAGAAAAATGTTCTGAGAACGAAAAAAACCACATAAAATTACCCTTGCAATTGTATATAATACATTAGGATTTTAGTGAAAAATTTGTCGCTAGACTGAAAAATAAATTAGAATATTTTCATTTTAGACTCTTAAAAACCTCCATAGCTCTGAAAACGAAAGTACCCCTCCCTCCTTTTCAAGGCTGCAAACCTCTAATCTGTTGGGACTCCCCATAATCAGGAGGCCATCCCCAAAAATCCATCAATGTAAGATTTTTGTCGTTCGATGTCCATATTTTTTTCTTCGGCTATAATAAAATCATATTAATTTAATTGTTTGAACAAAAATGAGAATGCCCACTTTAGTATGAAAGTTGGTTAACGAAATTTGTATCAGAAGTCTCAAAACGCAAAAGTCTCTATTAGAGAGTAAGGAATATATGAGTTTCAATTTGGGATTGATTTTGAACTACTTTGAATAAATTTTACCAAATTGCAGATCTTTAGGGGTAGTTAGAAATAACAAAGTTAAAATAAAATGATGTGAGAAAGAAATGATCTTTAGACTATGCGCCAATTTTTAAAAGAATCGCACAAGCACCTCACCTTGGCAGAAGTTGGAGAAAATTGAGATGGAAAAATATTTTGTTATTGGGTCAAATCACAAAATTTGACTTTGAAGTTCCGTAAAAACCAAACCTCTTATCCGATTTTAGTGAGGAAAACTCACCTACATTTATATTAATTATCGTTTCCAATAGGGACTTTTCATTATGACATCGGCTCAGATAATCTGAACCTCAAAATATAGATGCACATGCCACAGACAAATTTTAATTTTCGTAGGCGCATGCACAGCAACGTGTTTTCGTGTCGTTTCCTCCTCTCTTCCAAACTTGGTCCACTTATCTTGCGCGCGGCGCGCCGCGGTGCCATACATCGCACACCACACAAGACGCCGGCGGGACGTGCCAGTGAATGAATTTCATAATCATTTCTGTGTTCATAACATAACATATTGTCCGCAACGGCAACTTGCTCTCTTCCTCGGACCCACTCGGTCCACTTGTCATGCGTCACGGAGTACGGAGATATCCATCACACACCACAGAAGTCGCAGGCAATGGCAAGCGATGAGTGATTCTTAAAAGATACTATAAAAAGAGTCTCTTGACTCTCTTGAACTGGAAAACGTTCTCTCAAATTGACACGCACACAGGCTCATGCGATTCGCTTGAAAGCTCTTGGAAATTTCAGATACATTTTCATAGGAACAACATTTTTTATCAATTTGGACATATACATATGTATTATTTGTATATGGTCAAACCATATACAAATAATACATATATGTCCAAAGCTCACTCACTCACTCGGGTACACATTTTTTTGGCCATGTCTTCTGATCTGCACCCAATGTCACAAATACGACCATACAGATACACGTATACAGGCTATTAAAGCTATTTGCTCTTTTGCTACACAGTTCTAAGTTGAAGAGAGTTTAGATACTCTGCCAGAGCAGATTTTCGTGCATTTGTCGACTTCATGAGTGTATCTTCTTCCACTGTCCCATGCCATGGGTCGGGGTGGCTTACGCAAAAGTACCTGCGCCTGCGAAAACTGCGTATTGAAAAAACATGAGGTTGCGGAACAGTTTGCCATGCGTTCATTGACCTCATTAGTGCATTTCGTAAGGTGCATGCCGCGCTGTTAATGCAATGTAGTGGTAGCATGCGGTAGAGTGAGTGGATTTAGTGCAGGACAAGGCAACACAACTTCCATACATATTTCAAAAAAGATATATTTCTATACAGAACATCAACTGAACATTTGTATGCAAGTTTTTCTGTCCTGTTCTGTACTCGATTCAATTGGAGGGATATGAGTACGAGAGTGAGTTTTAGAGTATTGATAAAAAAATACGATATTTGATCAGCAAAAATCCTATATCGCTGTATTTTTGCAGGTTGGTTGGTGATGCTGATGGCGTCCTGATTATGGAAAAAAAGTCCCCAACGATTGGAGGGCAACCTTGAAAAAAGGGGATAAGGGAGTATTTTTTTACTTTTTAGTAAACATTTCAAAACCGACCAAATATACAGAAAAATGGTCTGAGAACGAAAAAAAATACATAAAATTACCCTTGTAATTGTATATTGTATATAATACATTAGGATTTTAGTGAAAAATTTGGCGCTAGACTAAAAAATAAATTAGAATATTTCCATTTTAGACTCTTTTAAAAACCTCCATAGCTCTGAAAACGCAACCCCTCCTCCCTTTTCAAGGCTGCAAACCTCTAATCTATTGGGACTTTTTTCCCATAATCAGAAGGCCATCCCCAAAAATCCTGCAAAAATCCATCGATGTAAGATTTTTGTCGTTCGATGACCATATTTTTTTTCTTCGGCTATAATAAAATCATATTGATTTAATTGTTTGAATCAAATGAGAATGCCCACTTTTTTATGAAAGTTGGTTAACGAAATTTGTATCAGAAGTCTCAAAACGCAAAAGTCTCTATTAGAGAGCAACGAATATATGAGTTTCAATTTTGGATCGATTTTGATATAATTTGAAGAAATTTTACCAAATTGCAGATCTTTAGGGACAGTTTTAGTTGAATTGAATTGAAATAGAGCTAAAATTAACCACAGTTTTCTGTACTTAAGGCATTAAAACTGTTAGAAATACGGAAGATAGAATAAAATGATGTAAGAAAGAAATGATCTTTGGACTATGCGCCAATTTTGTAAAGAATCGTACGAACACCTCACCTTGGCAGAAGTTGCAGAAAATTGAGATGGAAAAATATTTTGTTTTTAGGTCAAATCACAAAAATTTGTATAAACCAAACCTCTTATCCGATTTTAGTGCGGTTAATTTTATTTTTGGATAAATTTGTTGGCTTTAATAATCATTTTGTTTTGCTATTCTAGCTAGTATAGCTTTTGAGATAATGACGTTTTAGTCGTCAAAGAAAATCTTTTTTTTTTTAATCTTCAAATGCCTGTGGCAGCTAAAGGGTTAAGCTAAGGGGGTATGTTCGGTACAACTTTTTTACTGAAAATCAATGAGGAATCACAATCCGGTGCGTTTATGCGGCAGACACCCTTTATATTTTCCTAACTTACGACTAATGAAAAAAAAACTATCGGAAAATTGGTTTTGATACCGAAATTTATACTTTTAGGCCCGTATTTATAAACATAGCTTAACTCAAGGCGACCTTTAGTCAAGTATACCGAAATTCAAAAAAAAAGATGTCATTTCCAGTAGTTTATATTACAAGTCAATTAAGTCTGTACTGTAATCTGTCACTTGAATGGTTGTCAAGTTTTAGTACTCTATCAATTTTCTGATTTTACAATATTATTCTAAAGGGTCCGCCAATAGGGACGCTCGATCTTTGACAGCTCATGGCGGCCATGTTGTTTGTGGTAGAGTTATCAAACCTAGTTGTTATTATTCAGTGTATCTTCACAAATCATCATGAACCAATTCAGCCGCGAGCAACATGTGCAAATCATTAAAACTTATTACGAAAATCATTCATCGGTTCGAGCAACGTTCCGCGCGTAAACGGCGAACGATACAGATCCATGATAACGAACTTTTTCTGGCATGAAATCGACAATATGGATGTCGAGGATATGTGGTTTCGGCAGGACGGCGCTACGAGCCACACAGCGCGCGCCACAATGGATCTTCTGCACGAGCGCTTCGGAGGAATGGTTATCTCGCGCGGAGGCGACATCAACTGGCCACCGAGATCGTGCGATTTAACCCCACTAGACTATTTCTTGTGGGGTTTTCTTAAATCGCAAACCAACCACAAAACACTGATGACCTCAAAGTCAACATACGCCACGCCATCGATGAAATACAGCCCGATTTGTGCGCCAGAGTCATTGAAAATTGGGACTTCTCGTATGCGCGCCACCAAGCGAAGCCGAGGTGGCCACTTGAACGATGTTATTTTCCATACATAATGCCTTCGAATACTCTTTCAAACAAAAAATAAATTTCATTTATACCTCTCACACAACTTGCTTTATTTCATTTTAAAGTTCGAGCGCGCTTATTGGCGGACCCTTTATATGTGATTATTTTCGATACTTAATTCATTTTAAAAAGTGGATTACTGACTTTTACAATATATAAAAGTTCATTGTTTTAACTTCCCTGGTCTGCAATAATATCGAAATTTAAACTTGCGAGTCATACATAACCTGTACTATTAGTGACCATGTCCGTGAACTTCTACAATGAGTGCGTGAGCTGTAAAAAGGTTTGCAGTACCGGCGATGAATTCTTCACTTGTGCCACTTGCAAACTACCCCAGCATCCATTGTGTGCAGGATTGTTGCGATCGGCTATTAGTGCATTGAAAAACACTAGTAAGAACGCCATGTATACTTGCACCGAATGCACGGAAGCGAAAGCTCAGGTGAAGTCTCTTATGACTCTTGTGAACAAACTAGTAGGAAGGATTGATGCAATCGAGAACGAAATCAACAAACTCAAGGCGGATAAATCATCATCTCATTTGGACGATATGTTGTACGAGATCGAAGAACGTAAAAAACGATCGACGAATATCATCGTTCACGGTGTCGCAGATCTGAATTCGGACGAAGATCGGCCAAAGGTGCTTGACATACTCAATCATGTTTTGCAACCCGAGAAACTTACTGCAAGTGATTTTAAAGTCACTCGAATTGGACGCCAGGCAACGAATAAACCAAGGCTTATAAAGGTAATGCTAAACAATTCCTCACTACCTCTTCAAATTGTAAGGAAGAAAAGAGACTCTTGCGTCCAAAATTATCTCCGTCAAAATAACATCAAGATTACACTTGACAAGACTCCATGTCAACTTAAAACCATCTTAAAACATTACAATTGCAATTAGATGAATTGAAGAAAAGCGATCCTAATTTCACAATCAAATACATGAATGATATTCCTCGCATCGTGCGCTTGAAACCGGCAAAAAACTAGGTTTATCGATCTATTATCAAAACACCAGGGGAATTTGCACTAAATTAAATGAATTACGATATTCAACACTTTCTTCACAACACAATATTTTGATCTTTACCGAAACGTGGCTTCGTCCCGACATTCACTCCAACGAACTCGGATTGTGCGATTACCAAATATTTCGTCGCGACCGCGATTTGACTACTTCCAGTAAGCGCAAAGGTGGTGGTGTTCTCATTGCAGTTGAAAAAACACTGAGAGCCGTTGAGATTAGTTGTCTGAACAATGACATAGAACAGCTGATTATTTGTATTGATACCCGTCCTCAGAAAACGATTTTATCAACTGTGTATCTTCCACGGGATTGCTCCAATGATATGTATATAAATCATGCTGTGGACATCACAAACTGCGTTGAGAAACACCCAACTGCCAACTTTATTATTACTGGGGACTACAATCTACCTGGTATAAACTGGAGTACAAATTCATGGTCGATTAATAATTTAAATTGTAATACCAAGAGCTCATATATTATAGAGTCTTTCTCGTTTTTGAATTTTAATCAAGTCAATTGTATTAAAAATTGTAATGATAACATACTTGATTTAGTTTTTTCCAATTGCGATAACACTGATGTCAGTTGCAATCATTGTCCGTACTTGCCTATTGATAAATACCATCCTGCACTGACCATTAACCTTAACATTTATCATAATGAAAATTTTGTCAATAATGTTGAGTATACTAAATTTTTGAATTTCAAAGATGCTGATTATATTGGTATCAATGCAGCCTTATTGTCAATGGATTGGTCGGAATTACACTACCTTTCAATTGATAATGCAGTAAATTTTTTCTATGAAAATATCCATAATCTGATTGAAACTTATGTTCCTGTAGTAAAAATTCGAAATGATAACTTTCCCAAATGGTTCTCTCGTGAACTAAAAGATACAATTATAGAAAAGAAAGCTGCTCATGCTAAATATAAGTGCTCTGGGAATTTAAGTGATTATTATCTATTTTCCAGTTTAAGAGCCCGATGTAAAAACCTTCACAAAAGTGATTTTAAACTACATATATGCAAAATTGAGAGTCAAATTCCAACTAACTTGAAGTTTTTCTGGAGGCATGTGAATTCATATAAGGATGATTCTGGAATTCCTAATTCAATGCATTTAGATAATAATTGGAGTTCAAATATGAATGAAATTACAAATATGTTTGCTGATAATTTTTCTACTGTATACAGTACTGATCTTAATACATTCGATCCGGCTCCGATTTGCAATGCCTTAAATATTTCAAACTATTCAATCGATTGTGAACAGCTATTGCAGAAACTCTTAAAATTAGACGAATCAAAAGGTCCGGGCCCTGATGGGATTCCAACAGTGTTCCTTAAAAAATGTGCCTACTATTTAGTTTACCCCTTAACTCATTTGTTTAATAAGTCTCTTTCTACAGGTACTTTTCCTTCTATATGGAAGGAAAGTTTTGTTATTCTGATTTTTAAATAAGGTGTCAAAGCTGATGTAAGAAATTACCGTCCAATCTGCATTATTTCATCTATACCGAAAGTCTTTGAAAGCCTTGTAACCGATTTTCTCACCCCTGTAATTCGACAATATATAATTCAAAATCAACATGGATTTTGTGGTGGTAAATCGGTAGCAACTAACCTAGTTTCATATCAGAATTATATATGTAAATCATTTGCTAATTCGCTACAGGTTCATTCTATCTATACCGATTTCTCAAAGGCTTTCGATATAATCAATGTCGACCTTTTAATAAGGAAACTTGCTAGTTTTGGCATTCATGGTTCGATTCTTAAGTGGATAGATAATTATATTAGAGACAGACTGTTAATTGTTAACATTGGAAATGTATTATCCCACCCTTTTAGTTCAACTTCGGGTGTTCCACAAGGATCCCATTTGGGACCTCTTTTATTCTTAATATTTATCAATGACTTGAGCTCAGTTTTTGATGGTGTGGAGTTTCTGCTTTTTGCTGATGACTGCAAACTGTATAAAGCTATTTCATCTTATAGTGACATAATGATTTTGCAGTCTAATTTAAACAAATTTCATTCTTACTGTATAAACAATAGTTTGATTTTAAATATTGATAAATGCCAATTCATCATATTTAACAGAACTCATCTCGAATATGAATATATTTATACAATTAACGATCGCCCACTAAAAAAAGTTCAGTTAATTGATGACCTGGGTGTAACTTTTGATACATCTCTAAATTTCAACGCTCATATTTGTAATATATGTGAAAAAGCACGGCGTACTTTAGGGTTTATAATGAGGATCACCTCTAATTTCAGTAACATTCATGCGCTTAAAACGTTACCCAGTCGGGAAATTGACTAGTTCTTTAACTAATTCGGAACCACTTCTCAAAGATGTACAACTAGTTCCGACTTCGATTCCATTTATATGCAAACAACTAGCTACATTAATTAAGCTTTGTCATAGGATGGAGTCAGTGTTGACTCCTCCTGCATTACTAATCAACTAGTAGTGGAAGTAGTTCCAAACTACTAGTTCAAGAACTAGTAAGACTGTTATCAGTAAGAGGATTGGTGCGTTTCGCATTACATTGTAACTGGTACTGAAATGGTTCCAAAAACACTTTTAAAGAATTAGTAGCATTGTTATCAATGCCTCCATTGACTGACTGAATATTACATTCTAGCACTTATACCGCATCGGTCAAGGCGACAATTCGCTGGATCCCTGGATCTAAGATTTTTCGTTTTAGCAAAAGAATAAAGATTGTTTCCTTATACTGAGGATTGTTTTATTTTTGGTTTATCGGCAGACACGTGTTTCGGACACAACATATGTCCTTCTTCAGTGCCAACTAAATTGGAGCTTACACAATATACAAATATTTTCGTTTTATTTTGGAAGGGCTTGTGGGATACGTCGACTTATTTTCATCAGACAGAATGTTTTGTTCTACACTGTAAATCTGAATCCTATCCAGAAATACATATTTTGTTCCTAAGGTTCGATATGGGAACAGGAAAGAGACCGAAAAATCAATCAATTTCCTTTCCCAGCTACCCCAAATACAAAGATTAGGGACCCTTTATTAATGCTCATTGTGTGCTCTTTGTTGCAAATTTTAACTGGTTATAAACGGCGCCCTTTTATAAAAAGAAATTCGTCGTTATAAAAGAGTAGTTCCAGAAAACCTTCCTGCAACTTATCGACTTCTATATTTGCCCGATTTGTTCTTTCGACTGTTTGTGATGGAATAGATGAAATATGTTATCTAAAATGGCAACTGTTCGGTTTTAAAACCCAGCCTACAGCTTCCAGCAATTCAAAGAAAGAGTGTAATATCTACCCACTGAGCTACCGAAGCTACACTTTATTCATAATTGTCAGCGTTAATTTGATTTTTTAAAAACTTAAAGAATAACAAATTTATAAAAATCCATCAATATTCCAGCGGCTTCTTCTGCTATCTGTTCTCATAACTCGAACTTTTGTGTTTCAGACATTGTTCGTTATATGGTAGATAGTAAGGTAATTGTCGCTAGTGTTGATAAAATTCTTTAGAGAGCTGATACTGATACCCTTCGCTCGTAGAGTGAAAGGGTATATTATCATCAGTATGACGAGCTGACCCGATTGGACGATGTCCGTCTGTTGTGACACGTTTCACTTGGCCAGTTTAAAAGCTATCGGGCTGAAATTTTGCACACATACTTATTTTCATTGCAAGCAGTTTGTAAGTTTGAATTGCTAACATCGGGGCTGACATACAAACCCAACCCCCCTAATTTGGGTTTTCTAGGAAAACTTTTTTATTTCCGCACCAATTTCAGCCAAACTACACAAATGTGGAAATGTGATTCTATTGAAGCCACAAAAGATATGTAAGAATGTATGGAATCGGACGGGGGGTCATGGGGCTTCCATACAAACCAAATTCCCCAAATTAGATTCTTCTGAGAAAAACTTTTTATTTCTGCACCAATTTCAACCAACCCTCATAAAAATGTATTTCTATTGATGCCACAAAACATATGTAAGAATGGAAGGAAAGGGGCCAGGGGGCCAGGGGGTCATGAGGCTGCCCTACAAACCCAACCCTCCTTTTTGGTTCTTCTAAGAAAATGTTTTTTACACCAATTTCGCAAAACATGGTATTTATATGTCTGAATCGAAACAACAAAATCATAAATGCAATGCTCCCTTCCTGCTTCCCCAATAAAGTTTTCTAAGACAAGGGTTTTTATTTGCTTACTTATTCCAACCAAACCTCACGAATTTCATTTTTTCGCCGCCATGGAACTTACGTGGAAACGGAAGGAAAAGAAGGGGGCGTTAACCACAAGTCATAGTTTTTTCGGGTGTACCCGGAAAAAAACTTTTAGCCCGAGGAGAGTGAAGGTCCGCGCCCGAATTTAGCCTCAGTTTCGTTTCTTACTTCTATTTATATAGAAATTCTATTACACTTTTGTTTTCATTCCAAAGAAATCGTATAGACAGAAGAAACAAGAAAATTATACGTTAAGATGCTCTAAATGCAAAAAATTGCATAATAATAGACATAAAATAGTTGGAATAGTACTTATTGGATTTTGAAAAAAAATCAACCCATAGTAAAAAAAAAAAAAAACAAATATAAAAAATTAGGACCGTGAGATCAATTAACATAATTACAAACATTACTTGCATTCTTCCGTTGTCGCTCTTTTTCATCGCAATGCCTTTTTTCACATTTCTTAAAATAAAACTAGCACTATTTTGTAAAAATAATTTTTTTCACTGTAAGTTGACACCATATGTCAAAATGAAACGAATATGAACGACTCACGACGATTCCTAATAACAAGTTGATGGCTAGTCCAAAAAGATACCAAACTGTTCCGATCTGCATTACTTTTGAACTAGTCGCGGAAGTAGTTACATTGGAAATAGTTTTAAAACTACTTATTTTCTAGACCAGTTGCCATTTTTCCTACAGGGTATATTTTTCTTTAGTTAGAAGTAAGCTTGAATACGTATCAGTTCTATGGAGTCCCTATTATATTACTTATTGCGACATGCTTGAAAGAGTACAGAAAAAATTTCTGAGGTTTATTGCATATAAGCTTCATATTAACCGTGAAAATATTGAATACTCTTATTTATTAAAATTACTTAACACTTCTACACTGCAGGAACGGAGATGTTTCTATGATGCGATATTTTTGTTCAATGTGTTAAATGGCTTTGTGGATGCTATTGATATTTTAAACGAGATCACTTTTAGAGTGCCGTCTAGGCTAACGAGAAATACCAACATTTTTCACCTGCATTTATGTAGGACAAATTACAATCAATTCTCGCCCATTGAAAGAATTAAAATGACAGGAAATCTAATTTCAAACCAGGTTGATATTTTCAATACAAACTATTATGCATTAAAGGCAGCAGTGAAAACCTTATATACATGAATATCAGTGTTATTGTAGACTTAATGAATTAAATATTGAATTAAAATTATTATATTTATATTTTTTTTTAGAAGTACTATAATATTGTATATGTAAATTGATTACCATTATTTTGTTATATAAAAGGACTATGTTCCGTAAATGAATTAAATAAATAAATAAATAAATAAATAAAGTCATTTAAGGCGAAACTCAAGGAGACCTTAAGCTGTTAACACAATTGTAATAAAGGGTCCGCCAATAAGCGCGCTCGAAATTTAAAATGAAATAAAGCAAGTTGTGTGAGAGGTATAATTGAAATTTATTTTTTGTTTGAAAGAGTATTCGAAGGCATTATGTATGGAAAATAACATCGTTCAAGTGGCCACCTCGGCTTCGCTTGGTGGCGCGCATACGAGAAGTCCCAATTTTCAATGACTCTGGCGCACAAATCGGGCTGTATTTCATCGATGGCGTGGCGTATGTTGACTTTGAGGTCATCAGTGTTTTGTGGTTGGTTTGCGATTTAAGAAAACCCCACAAGAAATAGTCTAGTGGGGTTAAATCGCACGATCTCGGTGGCCAGTTGATGTCGCCTCCGCGCGAGATAACCATTCCTCCGAAGCGCTCGTGCAGAAGATCCATTGTGGCGCACGCTGTGTGGCTCGTAGCGCCGTCCTGCTGAAACCACATTTCCTCGACATCCATATTGTCGATTTCATGCCAGAAAAAGTTCGTTATCATGGATCTGTATCGTTCGCCGTTTACGCGCGGAACGTTGCTCGAACCGATGAATGATTATCGTAATAAGTTTTAATGATTTGCACATGTTGCTCGCGGCTGAATTGGTTCATGGTGGTGATTTGTGAAGATACACTGAATAATAACAACTAGGTTTGATAACTCTACCACAAACAACATGGCCGCCATGAGCTGTCAAAGATCGAGCGTCCCTATTGGCGGACCCTTTATAATAATAACTCAAGGTAGGTAACTAGCTACATTGACTTTAAGTGAGGTGGACTATTGCAAAATTTCAAGGTTTCATTGAAATCGCCTTAAGTCAAGGATGCATTGACTCGAGAAATTAAATTATTTGAATGAAAAACTACTGGAAATGGCATTTATATTTAAAGATAAGGTATGTTTAAAAATACGGGCGTTAGCTTTGGCTAATTTTTGCTATGATTGTTGCCACGGCCGGTCAAGAAACAATACTATGTATACTATAAAATAAAAAATCTACAGCTGTCTAGACGGGAATGCATAAATGCAAATTTAGAGAAAGTATTGAATAAATTGGTCGCAACATGCAGGAAGAGCTTCTTACAAAAATCATATGTGCAAAATTTTAACTTCCTTTATTCTGTCAGAAGTTATGGAGTAAGTAAAATGCCCGAACGGAATAACAAAGAAGGTATTTTTACAGAAACTCCATGTCTATGACCCTAAAACTCATACCTACATTTATATTAATTATTATCGTCTCCATTAGAGACTTTTCTTTTTGACACCAAAGCCTTCATAGCCTGCTGATTATATCTGATTATATAAAAAATATTGATAATACATTATGTATGTGCTAATATTTTTGTAATTTCTGATTATTTACTTTTTATTTTAATAGTTTATTGAACAGAGTTAAATTTAATAATTAATGCATATTTCACTAAAATAAGGTAAATTTAAGAATAGACTTCTCCTCACGCAGTGTATAAAAAGAGGAGAAGGCAGACCATTTTTCTGTATCTCTTACCTTTTTTGAAATAATCGCAAAAAAAACGAAAAGAGTCCCCCTTTTTTTAAGGTTGCGGATCACTAATCGGTTGGGACTTTTATTGCCATAATCTGGGGACCATCTCCAACCATAATTCAAAAAAATTTCCGATGTAGGATTTTTGCCGACCAAATATGCCATTTTTCTTAGACTTGTCGCATCGCTTGGGTTGCTTAGAATTGACTCTCAAATATCATATTTAAATATCGACTCAGATAATCTGAACCTCAAAATATAGATACACACGCCACAGACGAATTATAAATTTCGTAGGCGCATGCACAACGTGTTCTCGTGTCGTTTCCTTCTCTGTACCCAACTTTGTCCACTTCTCATGCGGCGCGGTGCCATACATTGCACACCACACAAGACGCGGGCGGTACGTGGCAGTGAATGAATTTCATAATCATTTCTGTGTTCATAACATAACATATGGTCCGCAACGGCAACTTGCTCTCTTCCTCGGACCCACTTGGTCCACTTGTCATGTATCACGGAGATATCCATCACACACCACGGAAGTCGCAGGCAATGGCAAGCGATGAGTGATTCTAAAAGATACTATAAAAAGAGTCTCTTGACTCTCTTGAACTGGAAAACGTTCTCTCAAATTCACACGCACACAGGCTCATGCGATTCACTTGAAAGCTCTAGGATATTTCAGATACATTTTCATAGGAACAACATATTTTGTACCAATTTGGACATATATGTATTATTTGTATATGGTCAAACTATGTCGTACTATCTTTTACGACATGCTAAAACTCTCTATTGAAAAATGTTCTAAAGACGGAATAAACTACATCGAATTTGCATCTCTTCGCAGTGATAAGTAATACTCTTAGAACTTTTTCGGAAATTATACCCTAGATCCAAAAGTATTGTGTGAAATTTACATTTGTTTATATTCAATTGCGCACTGTAACTTTCAATAGAGTATAGGCAGAGTGATAAGAATTGGTGCTGATGTTACCAATTAAATGAAAATGAGCTTGTTCGGCCAACGACATATCCATCGCTCCTGTTAACATTTCTCAGAAAGACATGTAACTTCAGTAACCTTCCTCGAAATTAAGCCAATAAATAATAAAACCTTTTATGTCTTCTCTCTCTGGTTCCTTTTAACCCCTAGTGGGGCATAGGGCATTGACTACGCCTCTTTTCCACCTCTGCCTATTAGCAGCCATCGCCTTTAGCTGGTCCCACGATTTGCCTATAGATTTTCCTTCTGCCTCAACAGATCTTCTCCATGTATTTTTGGGTCGTCCCACACGACGGATAGCATTGGTTCCCTGAGGATTCCAATCTAGAGCCTGTTTAGCAATGTCTTTTGGCTCTTTTCGAAGCGTGTGACCTATCCACTGCCACTTGCGCCTTTTGATGTCGATGCCTATCCTATTTTGGCGAGTAATTTTGAGGAGGTCGTCGTTAGATATAACCTCAGGCCAGCGAATTTGTAGGATGCGTCGTAGGCACTGATTCACGAAAGTTTGCAGTTTGGTGGTAATGTTACTGGTCACTGGAAGTTCCACTTGATGGACCCAAGGCCAGAGGCAGACCGAAGAACACCTGGATGTGTCAAATGAAAAAGCAACAACAACGCATTGGTCTCGGCGATGACACGATCCAAGATAGAGCTGCCTGTAGAAATATGGTGAGATATTATCGCCAAAACGGGCGATGTGCCTACACTGCAGGTCGAGCTACGCGAAACCATGGAGCGGTATAAAGAACGAGGCAAGGAAGAAGAAGAAAGTTACTGGTCACCTTCCACGTGGAACACCCATATAAAAGCACAGATTTTATATTGCTTTCGAAGATCCGGAGTTTGGTATTTCTGGAGATGTTGTGGTTTTGCCAGAGAGGAGTCAGGCTGAAAAATACTGCTCGGGCTTTATTTATACGCGACTCTACATCGGCATCAGCCCCACCATCCGCGGTCACTACGTTTCCAAGGTAAGTAAAGTCCTCGACTTTTTCTATCGGTTGTCCGGAGATAGAAATGGTGTTTTGCCCTCCTGATGACAAGCTCATGTATTTAGTCTTAGCGGCATTAATTTTTAAGGCAGCACTTCGACTTTCACGATGCAAAGCATCCGTCATTTGAGCCAGATTATCTAGTGTGTTTGAGAGAAGGCAAATGTCGTCCGCGTAGTCCAGGTGCTGAAGGTATTCGAATAATTTCCACCTGATACCCTTACCTTTATGGTCGCGTAGAGAATCGCAGATTACGTCGTTGATGGTAATAAGGAACAGCATTGGTGATAAAATACAGCCTTGTCTGACTCTATTGTTCACTTCAAAAGGACTGGACAATTCACCCTTGTGCAAGACATGACATTGGGCTCCATTATATGACTCCTTTATGATGGAAATAAATTTCTCTGGTATGCCTCTCCTACGCAAGGCTGTCCAGATGTAAGCCCGGTCAACGCTGTCAAACGCCTTCTCGAAGTCAATGAACATAAGATGTAACGGGGATCTCCATTCAATTATAATTCGGAGGGTGTTGATATGATCGCTACATGAAAAACCCTCACGAAAACCAGCTTGTTCATTGTTCAGAGTGATTTGGGAACTAGGTGATAAGGTCGTTCCCAATCCGGTCCATCTTGTTTCGCTCAGTCCTAATATCGAAATTCTATATGCGGTCATTTCCCGTTCGACTTCCGTGAGTCTTGTACTACTGCACTCGCCCCACATCGTTCGAACGTTCCAAAAACCAATCGTAGTCCGTTGTTTGTAGCCAAAGGTCGTTGCCGGTAAATCAGTCCGTGGTATCCGAGGCTCGTTCGATGTTTCGAGTGTGGTTTAGTTTCAGGTATGCAAGTTACAAGCCTACACACCCTATCCCTCAAGTCGCCTTCTACGACAACCCGGGAACGCTGTCACATAATTCTAACCCCAACACCACAGGGGTCAATTTATATTAAGCTTCGTTCATATCCACACAATTTAGCACAAACAACATCGCGCGCAATTGTGGTGATTTGTACGAAGCCCAGGACAGTTTTATTCTCCCCTGCCCCATTAGTTCTATGACACGCCGGAGGAAGCGGAGGCATTATTCTTTACCCATGCCACAGGGCAAATTTTATGTCTTTATTAATGTATATTCAAAAGTTCGTACCAAATTGTGCCCTTAACCCTAGAATGGGCGCGCTATAAGCATTTTGCCGCCCTCACCAAAAAATCCTTAATAATTCGTAAAATAATTCTTCGTTAAGTTTGCGCTTTTTAGTAGCTGCCCCTATTTTCATTCAGAACTCGTGGCGAAAGACAGTATGTCGTCAGTGGGCGGAGTGCGTCTAGAGAAGGAGATTGTTACCATCAGGCGGCAATTTGCTCATCGCGCGCCTTCTCACGTAAGTAAAAATATTACATATAAAAAAAACATGTTTTTTGCAAAGTTTCAATGTTGGGTATGTTTTATGGTGCATTTATTGTAAAAACTATAAACACGCTGTCAATTTCCTTTTTTATGAGTATTACATACGCTAATGTATAATAACTTAAAAGTCTATTAAAATGCGTTGCGTTTTCCAAAACCTTTCATAAGCCGAAGTTCCCAAAACAGATTTCAATAAATAATGTTGATTTGTCGTTGCTAAATCCTGAGAAAATAAATTAATTCAGTTGCTTTATTCCTACTTAACCTTCGGGCGGGCGCAATGCATCTGACAGATTAAGTGGCCAGTTTTTGTTGCGCCAATCAGCAAAACGAAAAGGGAGAGATCTGAAACTCACAGTAGCTTAATCTTTATCGATCAACTATCCAAAGCAGTGTCTGAGGGGCGGGAGGGGATGAAATAATCTCTCAGATGTATTGCGCCCGATTGTGTTATTTTCTCCTCTTCTATGAAAATATCCACATGTTACACTTTTCACATTGCGTAATAACGTTGTGTTGACTCTTAGGCTCACCAAATCGTTCAATAGTGTGTTTTTAGTAAAATAAGCTCACATTTTTTAAGCGGTCGAGTTGTTCGAGGTTTTTTAAATATTGAAGGTATTGAAAGCGGAATATTCTTAGAAAATTTAAAATGTGAAGGGTATAAAACTTTGTGAGCCAGTTTTTGTTTCTAAAATTTTGTAGAACTGTTTGAAAAAGACAATGCAACAAAAAATAAGAGTCTAAAATATACTGAGACTTAGTTTCATCTTCATCCCTTTTTCTGCACTTAATCTGTCAGATGCATTGCGCCCGATCGTTTTAGGAATAGTATTGCGCCCGCCGGAAGGTTAAAATGGTCACTGAAAAGGAGCGGCAAAATGCTCCCCACGCGCCCACTGACGTTTCTCGGAAAGACGCGCCCACTCTAGGGTTAAAGTATCCAAAATATGATTTTGATGGTCACCAGTAGGAGTTCTGCCATACTATGTGGCCGTGATCGTTCGGTCGCCACTCTGTTTTAAATACATTCATAGACAAACGAGTTTTCAATACTCGGTATGGCCCGACACACGTTCATTATTCAAAAAAAGATTATTTTTATAGAATAATGATTGAGGCGAAAAATGAAGCGTATCGCCAATACACACAACGCGCATCCCGAGCCAAGAAAGCATTTTGAAGAACTCCTCAATGCATCATCAACATCCCCCGCGGAGCCAGCTCTTGAGCAGTTAGCCGAACCAGGCCCTCCCGTTCTACCCCCAACAGTACATAGCAAAAAATCGGAGTGATTTTCACTCCGAATCGGTGTCGAATAGTGTCCATCCGAATCGGGTAATCTTAGCATAAAACTCGAAGCAAGGTATTGCTTAAGACTCCGAACGAATGTAATGATTTTATCCTTTTGGTGTAATAATTTGAACTCAAAAGAATACTTTCATTAACACCAAAAGGAGTGATTTTCGATATTTTTGGAATAAAAAAAAAAAACAAATTTCACAGGGAAGGAACATGTAACGCATAAATGAGATTTGTACAACCCCTCTATAGGTAATCATTTACCTCTTTACGCTCTAAAATGCATAATAAATGTACCTACCTACAGTGGGATTCGATCCCGGGACCTTCTGATTTGTAGACGAACGCCCTACCTACTAAGCCAACCAGACTAACTGATGGAGTTTGTAATTTATACAACATGTGGCTTCGCTCGACCACCAAATTCACTCCGATGGGTGGATACTCAAAATACCAAAATCGGATGAAATTAGCCCCAGCACAATAACTTAATTGAACATGTTACGGAATTGATCCGATAGGAGTAATTCTCAATACCAAATGGGATATTCTTTGCAATGTGTCCGAAAAAGGTTTCAATTTAGAAGTTTCGTCCGTTTCGGATTCTTTTCTAATAAAACCCCTGATGGCGGTGTTATTTTGAGCATGTTTACTCCGAAATAATTGTTCTTTTTTATCCTATCCGATGTTCTTGCTCGAATACCCGGCATTTTTTTGCTGTGTAGAGGAGGTGAGTCTTGCCATACAGTCGCTCCAAAATAATAAAGCGCCCGGCGCTGACGAGATCCCAGCAGAACTGCTGAACCATGGTGGAACGTGCCTGACCAACGTTATACATGTGCTACTGCTGAAAATATGGAACGACGAGGTAATCCCCGAAGATTGGCGCAAAAGCATAATCTGCCCAATCCACAAAAAGGGTGACAAGCTGAAGTGTGAGAATTACAGGGGCATATCATTAGTTTGTACGGCTTATAAGATATTATCGAAAATTCTTGAAAAGAGAATTAATCAGTACGCAGAACGAATCATTGGCGAGTATCAAGGCAGCTTCAGACCTGGTCGCTCAACGACCGATCAGCTTTTCACAGTAAAGCTTTCTCCAAAAGTGCTGGGAATATAACATCGACGTATACCAGATCTTTGTCGACTTCAAGCAGGCATACGACAGTATCGATCGAAGTGTACTGTACAACATTATGCTGAATTTTGGTATACCGGCAAAGTTAGTGCGACTCACAAGGATGACGATGACTAATACCGTCTCGCAGGTCAGAGTGCAGAATCGACTCACTGACCTATTTGGAACTCGTACTGGACTCAAGCAGGGCGACGGGCTCGCGCCGGCGCTCTTCAACCTTGCTTTGGAGTATGTAATTCGAGCCATGAATTCGGACAGCAGCGGAACGCTACTCATCAAGTCAACTCAATTAGTAGCGTACGCCGACGATATAAACATCATGTCTCGAAGGTTGGGTGATGCAGAAAGCCTTCTGCATAACCTCAATAACGCCGCAAAGGAAGTTGGACTACATATCAACGAAAGCAAAACAAAGGCCATGATGCAATCGAAAACAAGGACGCCAGCAAATTCAAGCATCACAGTGGGGGACCTTAATATCGAGTATGTAGACAACTTCAACTATCTGGGTTGTAACTTATCAAAGGACACCAACGAAACCGACGAAATTAAGCGACGGATACAACTAGCCAATAAGACATATTTCTCGGTCCTCCCTATAATTAATTCGAAACTTGCGCACAGGAACACGAAGCTCCGCGTGTACAAAACGATCATCCGACCCGTGCTGGCTGCGAAACATGGACCCTTACCCAAGCCTCCGAAATTTTGCTAGACCGATTCGAACGAAAGGTCCTTCTGCGAATTTTCGGGGCCGTTCGCGAGCGAGACCAATGGCGTATCCGGTACAACCATGAGTTGTATCAATTGTACGATGAGCTGGAAGTATCGAAAATCGTGAAGCTTCAACGTCTGTAATGGGCGGGGCATGTCAAAGAAAGTGATGAACGCACAACGAATTTACGGAGCGAGGTTGTGTGGACGACCGAGAGCTCGCTGGTAGAACTCCGTAGGTGAAGACGCCCACCAGCTGCTGGGCTTCCGAAACTGGAAGACAAGGTCACGTAACCGCGACGATTGGAGGTCAACAATTCAGGCGGCCAAGGCCCGACGTCGGGCTATCGTGCCAAATTCATAGTCCCCACTTAAGTGATAAGGATTCCCTTAATGAATAAGGGGTTTCTCTTTATAAGTGAGCCCTTAACCCGATCCGATTTGATCCATTTTTACATATTTTTTGGGTCATCAATAGAAATACATTTGTGTGAAATTTGGTTGAAATTGTTGGACAAATAAAAAAGTTTTGCTTCGAAGAACCTAATTTAGGGAGTTAGGTTTGTATGGCAGCCCCATGACCCCAGTGACCGATTTGATCCATTTTTACATATATTTTGTGTTATCAATAGAAACACATTTCTGTGAAATTTGGTTGAAATGGGTACACAAATAAAAAAGTTTTTCTTAGAAGAACCTAATTAGGGGAGTTGGGTTTGTATGGCAGCTCCATGATCCCATTGTCCGATTTTACCGATTCAAACATGCAAACTGCCTGCAGCAAAAAAAAAGCATTTGTGCAGAATTTTAGCTTCATAGCTTTTAAATTGGCCGAGTAAAACGCGTCGCAACAGATAGACAGACGGACAGACAGACAGACAGACGGACAAACGGACATCGCCCAATCGACTCCCCAAGTCATGCTGATCATATATGTATACTTTTTAAATGGTCGGAGATGCTTCCTTCAATGCGTTACAAACTTCATGACAAAGTTAATATACCCTTTCACTCTATGAGCGACGGATATAAAAATATCAAGTAGTTAAAAATTAAAAATTTTTAAAAAATTTCAAAGTGTTTGATTAAGGATATGTCAACAAATATATGAGTTCATATAAGGTTACTAGATATGAACCTTGACGAATAAGGGAACCCTTAACGAAAACCTTAAGCGTTTGCTTATTGAGTGACTATGAATAGCGTCAGTCCCTTAAGGGTTCCCTTAAGTATAAGTGAGGACTATGAATTCCGCCCTACGATTGGTACGGCTGACAATCGTATCACACTCCGAATTCAGTTGCCTTTGAAACGGCGAGAACTACACACGTTAATCGTTAACACACCATGCTCCTCAATGAGCGCATAACAAGAGAACAAGAGAGTACCAGCTTGCAAGGCTCCAAATATCCATGAGAAATACGTACTAGTGACGTTTAAACTCGGTTTTCCTACACTTGTAAGGCACACTTTAGTACGAACTTTAAAATACATTGAGAATTGTATAGTTGGTTTTCAATACATTCGAAAAGGGGAACAATGGTTCCCTCTGTCTATTATAGATAGCTTCCGAAGTGAAGAAGATATGCAATCCAGGAGATTTCGGGTTATTAAGAGAGAAGTTACAGAAAAGCCTTTTGAGGGATGTGTCCTTCGCCGGAAAAAGCTCATGTTAATACCAGAAAATGTAAATTTCACATAATACGTTTGGAGCTAGTTTATAATTTTTCTGAGTACATAATCTGACCAAAAACAACAAAGTTGTAAAAGTTACCCCGCCAAAGAAAAATTCATCTGCCGCAAAAAGAATACATATCACTCCAATCCGCTGCTCATATCCAATTTTGTTTGCTGGATGTACTTTTGTTTTAGGTGTAAATGCTGGCGAAGTTTAAATGTACAGGACTACTTCTTAAAGTAATTTGGTGGGAGCTTTAACATTTTATTCAGTGCCACTTTGACGGCTCCCTCCAAATTACTTTAAGAAGTAGTCCTGTACATTTAAACTTCTCCAGCATTTACACCTAAAACAAAAGTACATCCAGCAAACAAAATTGGATATGAGCAGCGGATTGGAGTGATATGTATTCTTTTTGCGGCAGATGAATTTTTCTTTGGCGGGGTAACTTTTAAATACAACTTTGTTGTTTTTGGTCAGATATCATATATTTTTGCATACTTAAATAGCCAACTAATATTTTTGTTTTGTGAAAAGTTTCAATAGGTTTTTGTTCAGCATATTCCAATAATTTTGGGATGAAATGGTTACAGTTTATTAATATGTATTTTGTGCAAAATAGATTTGTCTTATCTTTGTGTTATGGCTCTGCTAAAATTCTGTTAGTAATCTGTTAATTTTTTGTTAACTCTGTTAATGCTCTATTAACGTTCTCTTAACACTCTATTATCTTTTCGTTAATGCTCTGTTAACGTTCTGTTAATGTTCTCTTAATTCTCTTTAATCATTCGGCTAACGCTCTGTAAACGGTATGTTACCTTTCTTTTATTACTCGATTTACGTTCTGTTAACGTTCTGTTAATTTTCTGTTAACACTCTGTTAACGATCTGCTAACGCTCTGTTGTTGCCTTACCAACGCTTTGTTAACGTTCTGTTACTTAACTGGTCTAATGCCCCCCTGACCCAGTGTCCCAATGTCACATTGTCCCAATGTCACAGTGTCCCAATGTTCCAATGTCCTAATGCCCTAAGGTCCATTGTCACAGTGTCCTCATTTCCCAATGTTCTAATATCCCAGTGTCCCAATGTCCTAATATCCTAATGTGCCAATGTCCCAATATCCTGATGTCCCAATTTAGGTCCTATTGTCCAAATGTGGAAATATCACAGTGCCCCAATGGTTTAATGTCCGAATGTCCCACTACCCTAGTGTCCCAATGTCCCAGTATCGGAATATCCCAATGTGCCAGTCTCCCACCTAATGTCCTAATATCCCAATGTCTAACTGTCCTAATGTCCCAAGGTCCTAATGCCCCAATTTCCTAATATCCCAGGACCCCAATGTCCCAAATGTCCCAGTATCCTAATGTGATAATATCCCAATGGCCCAATGTCCTAATGTACCAGTGGTCAGTGTCCCAATGTCGCAGTATACCAAGTGTCCCAAGGTCCCAATAGCCTAATGTCCTAATATCCCAGTGCCCCAATGTCCCTGTATCTCAGTGCCCTAATGTCCCAGTATCCCAATATCCCAATGTGCCAATATCCCAATGTTGCAATGTCCCAATGTTCTAATATCCCGTTGTCCCAGTGCCCCAATGTTCTCACGTCCCAGTTTCCCCAGTGTACCTAATGTCCCAATGTCCTAATGTGTTGATGTCCTAATATCCCAATGTCCTAATGACCCAAGACCCTAATGTTCACATGTTCTTATAACCCAGTGCCCCTATGTGCGAATATCCCGATGTCCCAATGTCACAACATTCCGATGTCTCAGTGGTCCAATGCCCCTATGTACCAGTGTCCCAATATCCGATTGTCCCAAGGTCATAATGTCCCAATGTCCTAATATCCCAGTGTCCTAATGTCCCAGTCTCCCAGTGTCCTAATGTCCCAATATCCCAATGTCCCAATATCCTGATGTCCCAATGCCCCAATATCCCGATGTCCCAATGCCCTAATATCCCGATGTCCCCACGTCCCTGTTTCCCCATTGTGCCTAATGCCCCAATGTCCTAATGTCCCAAGACCCTAATGTCCCAATTTCCTAATATCCCACTACACCAAGATCCTAGTCTCCCAGTCTCCCGGTGTCCCAATATCCAAATGTCCCAATGCCGCAGTGTGTTTTAAAAAATGGTCAATGCGATAAGCCGATAGACGCAATTGTTGGAAATCTTTTGTTAACTTTACCTAATTATTTACCGTTATTCCATCCACTTATCTAAATGGAAGACATTGATTCTTTAGAAGGACCACCAGAGGATCATTCGTTCCAAATTTCATACAAATTCCATCACGAAGAGAGACAGTAGAAGCAAGTCTTTCTGCAAACGGAAGACTTCATTCTGAAATTGGGTTACTCGCTTATGTCTGTGAGGGTGAAAATTTCACCGTTTATTGCATATATCTTACCCGTTATTGTGCCGATCGAAGATTTTATTTGGAAAGGCACTAGAACAGGATATGTGCAATATTTTGGTAAAAAAAAATTTTGGGGGCTGTTGCCTGGAAGGCTGTAGCCTGATCAAACAAAAAAGCAAGTTGTCTCCGGTAATCATAGACTTGTTCGCTTTCGTTTTTCTTTTTCCTTTGGCGGGCGAGACGTTCTCGCGTCTCTTGATATAACATTGCAATGATATGTATGTAGTTTCTTTTGTCTTTAGAATATTTTGTGATTAGACAAATAGTTTTCCAGATAATTGCGAAAATTTCCCCTCTTCGTCACCCCCTCACCCCTTAATGTGACAGGCAAATAAGTTTAATTTTTTAGCGCGAATAGAGGGGATTAAGCCTTATTTTGACTTAATTTCAATACTACGAGTATATACCTAAACTAACATTTTTCAAAATGTCATATTCCACAGAACATTGCTTGTTGGCAACAAGATAAATCCACAAGCGTTCTAATCTTTTTTATTTGCACTGATTTGTATATGTATTACCATTTTTACGGTCTAACAATGTCACTTATCAAATTCTTAATTTAAAAAAAGTAATGCGGTGTGTTTTTAATGAAGAATAAGCATTAATGCTTTTAGTGTAAAATATTATTTTAACCCTTCATTAGGCGCGCACCCATTTGTCACGTGGTTAGGCGCGCGGGCTACAATTGAAGCCCAAATTTAAAATTATATAAAAAATATTGTTCAATTTTAATTTTTTTTTCTTGCTCGGTCTGTCATCTCTTTATTACAGTAGGTACAGGCTAAAAAATATAAAATCCTTAATTTTTTATTTATATAATAAAAGGGGGCAAAATGCAGATAAGTCCTATTTTTAGTCTTTTTTCACATTAACTTACTTAGGTGAACAAAATAGTTACTTTTCAAAATGAAAACCCCAAAAAAGTTTTTATTCTCAGAAATCAACAAGAAATCTTCGAACTGGAACACTGAGGGAGAGAATGCAGCTAAAAGTGCCTGGTTTGCGGAATTTCAAACTTAGCCCATTTTTGGGTACCCAATATTCACAATTTTTTAAACTGGGAGTACAGTTTCTTGCTAGAAAGCTAAATATATAGTGAGTTAAACTGATTGAATTTTTACTCACAATATTCATATTAACTGTTCTCGCAATATTTACGCTAGAATTGATAAAAATTCCATCCATAAACTAAGTAATGTTAACAGGTAACATATCCACGCTGTAAGAAATGACTTTGACTTCAACTCCAGGTTTTTCGTTAAAATAGTAATCTTATTTTTGTAAACTTTACTGTTGCTATTTTCTACAATGTTTCATAATAATATTTTTATTTTAATGGATATCTATGAATACCAAAAAAGTAACATGATTGGGCGCATGGGCTACACTTGTAGCCCAGTGGACTTTGATCGCAAAAAAATATTAGTTTCTAGGCTCAACAAATATCAAAAATATTCTTATTCGATTAAGAAGCAACATTTTAACAGCTACTGAGCAGTTCGAATAAATTCGGTTTATATCCTGAAAATGATCGCCATTTAAAAAAGTGTGGGTTACAATCGTAGCCCGCGCGCCCAATGAAGGGTTAAAGTAAAATATAATTTTTGAAATACAGTAAAACACGGTTAAGTGCAACACGCTTACGTGCAAAATTCAGACAAGTGGACACAACTTACATGCACCATCCGATTTTTCACAGATTCCAAAACGGATAAGTTCACAACACGCTTAAGAGCTTGCAATTTTGGGCAGCATTGACAACATTTGCACACGATCCAGGACGGAAAAATGCACATGAACATTGCGAAAATTCATTTTCATTTCATTTTATTCCATATATATACAACAGGTTTTATAAGGAATTCTCTTAAACTTATCCTAAATAATTTAATTTATGCATGAAGCGCCTATCAAAAACAAAGCTTGTGGTAGGAGACGTTGTAATTATAATTTAAAATCGGTCATTTTCCCTTAAATATACTCTTTTTAATTAAGCATTTCTTAGTAGATATAATTGATTTTAATTAATTTCGTTTTTCAAAACTTTAATTATACAATATTTTACAATAGAAAAAGAAAATGTAGGACGTAGATTAAAATTAAAAAAAAAAAGAAAACGAGATCGAATTCTAATCGTGCGAGTAGCACGATGAGTATATACCCTATAGCCTCCTATACCCATGTACAGACCTAGGCAATTCAAAAATATTCAATTTCATATTTTTTTGTGGGGGAGAGAGGGGTAGATGGGTCGGACCTGACACATCCTAATAACCAAGTGAAGGCATCCAACGGCTACCATTTGATACTAATTTGGAGTTTTTCGCGACATTCTATCAAAAGCTATGGCTGAATATAACTTTGTAGGGGTAGGGGTAGTCGGACCTACTCAACTCAAAGTATATGTCAGAATGAGACATTGATCAAAATTTCAAGTCGATAGCGATTTTCTATCGAAAGTTGTGGCCGAATTAAAATATCAAGGAGGGGTAGTTTGTATGGAAAGTAAGGGAACCCGTTGTCCGATTTGGCCCATTTTCAATACCGTCCAAGATTTTAGCAAAACAAACATTTGATCAAAATTTCATACCACTAGCTTCATTATTTCGGGAGTTATCGTGCTAACAGACAGCCACACGGACAGACAGACACAGAGACAGACATGGCTTATTCGATTCAGGGACCGACCCTGATCATTTATATATGTACTTTTCCACCATATCTCCGGTGACTCCTTTGAGGTGTTACATAATATCGGCGTAACAAAAACAATATACCCTATACCATCTTATGGGTATAGGGTATAATAAAACACACTTTGGTGAAGCATTACCGCTTAAAGTTAATTTAAAACCTGAAAATTGTTTGTAAAGTCTGCATTTGAAAGATTGAGATTCTATATTTGAAAACTAATAAATTAATGCTTTATTAGATCAGATGTTTCGAACCAATGGACTATTTAACGAATTTATGCGATCCAAGCCGGAGATATCCAATTTATTAAATAAATTTATATGGAAATCTAGTCTACTGGATGGGTTTTGTCTCCAAATAAGTAAATCTGAAAGTTAACGAGACCGATGGCCAAATTAAAATATCAAGGAGGGGTAGTTTGTATGGGAGGTAGGAAAACCCGTGGTCCATTTTCAATACCGTCCAAGATTTTAGCAAAACAAACATTTGGCCGAAATTTCAAACCGCTAGCTTCATTATTTCGGGAGTTATCGTGCTAACAGACAGACACACGGACAGACAGACATGGCTTATTCGATTCAGGGACCGACCCTGATCATTTATAATATAATATACTTTGCCATACCTCCGGAGGCTCCTTTGAGATGCTACATAATATTGGCGTAACAAAAACAATATACCCTATACCATCTTATGCGTATAGGGTATAAAAACTGCTCTCTTTATGAGAGCAGCTTAAGATTGAGATTGCACATTTCTTGATGAAAAAAAAAAAACTAGCAAAAGTGGCAGTTTCTTTGTGATTCCAGCGTTCATGTTATCAATCTCCTCCTGTGGTGATAACACGATCGCAGGACTGCACTACTAAGATAGTCGTTAGTTTGTTTTTCTTTTTTGTGAACATTTTTTTGGATGTAGTTTCCCAGAATTTGTGCAGAGAAGATGATAATTTTTGACAAACATAATATATTGTAATTGAAAATCTACAAAGAAAATAATTTTCGGCAACAACTTTTCATATCAGCTTTGTTTTGTATTCAAACTCCGTATCGGCTTTGTTCAGTCAAACCAGAAATTGAGAGCTATAATTTTCAATGATTTTTTGTGTTCGAAATTTTCAGTTTTTGTAGCGATATTACGGAATCCTGCTTAAAATGGCCATTTGGTTGGTTTGGAAAATATGTGGGGTCCACATTCCTAACCACCCTGGCTGTCTTCGTAATTTAGGAGTGAGGTCGAGATGATTTGAAATGGAGTGGCTATGTTCAGTGTCTTATAAGCGAGAGTGCTACCACAATATTGGGCATTATTGCTGCCATTTTGATGGGAAATGATTTTAAAATAAATTGAGTACAGCTAATTGATGACATGCCACTTGTATATCCTAGCCAGCATCGGCGTCATATACCGTGAACATAGCCACAAATAAGCATTACTTCATGAATCACGAATCGGCATTATGTATCGATAGGACGCATTGAAAGTTAGATACATTATGGTCAGCTGAAGGAATGTCGTATAGTCTGGCTAGAGTTGTGGTTACGGCGCGCACCTTCCGACAATGTAAAATATTTGGCAGTCATAATCGACTCTACTTTAAGATGGACCAATCATATAAAAAATCATAGTTCTAAATTAAGTAAATTAGTATTTAGCTTTAGATTGCTAAAACAGTTACTGTCACTGGAGGATCTCATAACAGTATATTATGCTATCTTTCAATCAAGTCTGCAGTACGGAATTCTTTCATGGGGTGGCACTTACACTACTCATATAAAGCCCCTCAGCATATTGCAAGCTTGGGTGCTAAATGCCTGTGATGCAGGTCAGGCAACTTTACTAAGTTAGTTCCCTGAGATTCGTAATAATCAATGGAGAATTTTCCATAGTGCGTCATAATTACACCACAAGAAGAAGCGGTTTGGATTGGAATATTCCAAATGCAAAAACTAGGCTAGGTCAGTCGCATTATAAAATAAATACAGCTCGACTATTTAATATGCTTCCATCCGAAATTAAATATCTTTTTTATGAACGTCCAACTCGAATTTTTATTAATAATTTAAAGCAATGGCTTACGTCAAATATAAATTTCCAGAATTCTAATATTACCTATCAGAGTACAAATAAAAAGCTATATATGTGTGCATAAAATATAACCTTAACAAAAATACACCTGGTATTTTGTCTCTTTCATAATCTCAACCGTAGCTGAATTTCATTCAAACTTTCTCTTGTGTGAAATAGAACAATATTTTACATTTTTCTTTTATTATTTTTAATTATTGTCTTCTAACTACCTGCTACAAAAATTATTAATATTTTATCAATTTATTATTATCGTATTTAATTTAATTTTCAATTTTAATTTTTCAAGAATTACTCTTCTGTTTTCTTTTTCTTATTTTTTTCTTTCTTGTATTTTATTTTCACTATTTTTCTTTCGGTATAAATCCATTGAAACGTAAATGAGATCCTTCCCCCACCACAAGCTTGCTTCTGGGGGACAGTAGGTAAAGAATAACAAATTGAATATTGCATGACACTGTAGTATTATTGTTAACCCATTCCCCAATGATGCCATATGGCATCAGTAAAAGCCTCATATTTGGGAGCGCGCCACGGACACCCTGTAACATCCTCAACATTGTTTTTTTCTTTGTTACACTAAGTAATGTTTCTTCTATCTACTCCAATGTTCCTGGCTAGTATTTAGTTAGATTTGTGCCATTGGGAGCAGAAAAAAAAAGTGTCGTGAAATTTTTTTTAAAAAAAATGCGATTTTTGCGGGTAAGACTCCACAAAATTTCAAAAATCATATATTTGCGACCTGATTTTCTCAGAACAATTTGTGTTAAACAAAAGCCAGAGTAGCATAGATTAGAATAGCAAAAAAAATTTTGCAATAACGGTAGTTTTATAGGTAGTAACACTAAATACATTTTAGTGATGCCATATGGCATCATTGGCGGAAACCTATTAAAAAATTTATTTTTAATTTAATTTTTTTTTATATTTTTTCAATATGTTTTACTGCGTTTTTAATAATTTTCACTTTGTGAAAATTAATTTTATGCTGAAAATTCGTTTCTGAGGATTTAGAGTCCATGTCCGATGATCGTTTTCACAATCAAATGCATCATTTTCTAAAGCGCACCCACAAACACCTTTAAAATATGGACGTGTATTCCATCCAGGAGACTAACATACGATGCACTAAATAATAAACTCAGACACGTACGAGACCTCGTCAAAGAGTCAAATTACTCCTTTGACGTATCTGGTCTCAACAATGGGACTTTTTTCGGAATAATCCTTGTTGCTCTCAAGTGTGCACCATCCTTTACTCTGGGTGGTCTATATGCATGCACACTACACCCTGTAAACGCTCAAAGTTGCGTATACGCAACATTATTTTCAAGCGCTGAATCAACCGTGATAATTATTCATCTTGATTTTTTTTGAATTTCAAGGAGTTTGAAGGACATATTTGTCCACAAAAGCTTTGAGTCAGTACTTCGAAAGGCTTGTCTCGGTACAGAGCAAAAAAAAAGTGTGTAAAAGTAACTTACCAAAATTCAATTTCCACAATGAGCATTTATCCGTTATTTTTTTAAAGAAAGCAATTTCAATCCATTCTTTTTCATGCATATTTCTTATGCAGAATGAAATTACATGAGGCGGTTGAATATCTTGAACCTATCATGTCGGATGATGAAAATGCTTGGATATTACAAATAAAGTCGGGGAAGTCACCCAAATGCAGTTCCGTAGGGATATTGCAACCTACTATTGTACGACTGTGGCTCATCAGATTTGGGTAGCACATACCACAGTCTTCCGAATGTTGCACGTATGATGGAATTGGCCATTATGTTGCGAAATGCAATCGAAGAAGATGTGCATATCCGCCCTGCAAAAGCCAAACTCGGACTAAATGCATCAAATGTGATACAGGATTATGTGTTAAATGCTTCTTAAAATTTCACGCAAGCTCAGAATTATAATTAAAGAAAGTAAAAAGTGTTTTTCCAAAAAAATTTTAACGTTTTTATCTTAATTGAAAAAAAAAATTGTAATGGGTTCTCGCCAATGATGCCATATGGCATCGGGCCTTTGCGGGAGAACGGAGGCACGTAGGAAAAAATGGTAAACGGTTTTGGATTCAGGGTGGCTTCTTTACCGTAAATACCAATTTTCAGGATGTAATTCGAAAAAAAATGTGTTGGCGGGGAATGGGTTAAACAATAAATAAATTAATAAAAAAAATAAAATAAATAAATGTGCTTACGCGTGTTGCATGAAATAATGATTACAAATGTGTTAAATGCTGGCTGGGCGGTATCTGGACACTGTCAGTTAGAGAAGCGAAAAATGAGTAGAAAGAATTATCTGACGCTCATAATATATGTACATTTATTTATTATCAAATACGAATTGCGTTTCTTTAATGCAGAACAGAAATTGGCTTACGTCAAATAGAAATTTTCCAGAATTCTAATATTACCTATCAGAGTACAAATAAAAAGCTATATATGTGTGCATAAAATATAACCTTAACAAAAATACACCTGGTATTTTGTACTTTCATAATCTCAACCGTAGCTGAATTTCATTCAAACTTTCTCTTGTGTGAAATAGAACAATATTTTACATTTTTCATTTGTCTTTTATTATTTTTAATTATTGTTTTCTAACTACCTGCTACAAAAAACTAATATTTTATCAATTTATTATTATCGTATTTAATTTAATTTTCAATTTTAATTTTTCAAGAATTAATCCTCTGTTTTCTTTTTATTATTTTTTTCTTTCTTGTATTTTATTTTCACTATTTTTCTTTCGGTATAAATCCATTGACACGTAAATGAGATCCTTCCCCCACCACAAGCTTGCTTCTGGGGGACAGTAGGTTAAGAATAACAAATTTAATATTGCATGACACTGTACTATTATTGTTAACCAATAAATAAAATAATAAAAAAAAATAAAATAAATAAATGTGCTTACGCGTGTTGCATGAAATAATGATTACAAATGTGTTAAATGCTGGCTGGGCGTTATCTGGACACTGTCAGTTAGAGAAGCGAAAAATGAGTAGAAAGAATTATCTGACGCTCATAATATATGTACATTTATTTATTTTCAAATACGAATTGCGTTTCTTTAATGCAGAACAGAAATTGTTCATAAAAACTATTCTGTTCTGCACTGGAGAAATGCAACGCATATTTACACACAAGAAACACGATCAGCCCAGCAAACAATTTTATCGTTTTTGTCGAAAAATCACAAAAATGAAAAATTTATCGTAAACTTGTCTCCCCGACGAAAAATCGCTTTTTCGTTCTCAATATGTCAGGAATGTGAAACCTATTAGCAAGATATCGTCTCATTATTTCAAAGATGATGATAACATAGTAATTCCTCACAATCCATATAGTATAGTAAGTCTCATTAGACCGTCCACCAAATATTACTTCGATCTGATTTACCCATTAATGCCTGATGTTACATATATGTAACAGTAAGACATCTTTCGTTTCAAACGGCTGCTAAGGGAATTGGATATCCACACGGTCGGAAATTTAGTTTCTTTATTAAACCTTTTTTGATTGTATATAGTTCCAATACAAAAAAGTTTAATTTTTAAACTTTTCGATTGTTTACACCTAAATAAAACTGAATAGTTTAAATACAAAACTTTGCATTATATTTGATTGTAATACATTCCGTTTAGGTTGTAATAAAATAAAAGTTTAAATCCAAAACTAGAATCGGGTGAAATATTAAAACTGGAGAGGTTTACTTTAAAAAAGACTTTAGTTTAAAATGTTTTTTTTAAGTGTTTTTTCTTTATCTTATTACATTTTTTTGTGGGGCATGAGTGCGTTCTTTCAACCGTTTATGGGCTATTTGAAGACACTTGGATCAGGCCGCACATGTATGGAAATTTGGATCACGCCGAGATTCGATCTCCGGACCCCTAGATTACTAGCATGTGCGACTCAACCGAGTGCGCCACAGAGGCTTATACCTCATGATTATTTATTATTCCATGAACAATTGGCCATATGGCAAGTACTTAAAACTGTTTTTCGTTTAAAGTTAAAATTTTAGTCCAAAAGATTAAATTTTAAACTCATGGTTTGGATTTTAAACTCTGAGTTTACAACTTATAAACTTTTAGTCTCAATTTTAAACTTTTAGTTTACACCTTAATATAAGTCTGGTTTTATTGAAAAATTTTAATCATTAAGGTCCAATTGGTTTACTTTCTAATACTTTAGCCTTAAAAATTTATAAAACTTTTGGATTTCTTAAGAAATAAACCGAATTTTACTAAAATTAATAAAACAATTGAATTGCTTAGATTTGAAACAAAATTTGCTTAAAATATGGTGTAAACTTTTTTGGTTTACTGTAAAAGTTTTAAAAATAAACTAAATTTCCGACCGTGATGGCACTAAAAAGTGTTTTATCCTGTACTGGACACTATCAACAATGCGTAGAAATCAATTTAGCTCAATTTGAGTTA
This sequence comes from Microchrysa polita, assembly GCA_949715475.1. Lineage (NCBI taxonomy): Eukaryota > Metazoa > Arthropoda > Insecta > Diptera > Stratiomyidae > Microchrysa > Microchrysa polita. Next base: position 75,931,007 of record OX454415.1, read on the forward strand.
CTATTGTGGAAGTTACAGAGGTTTCTTTCTGATGGTTTTTTCGATGTTGACGAAAATCGTCACGATGGCAAAAGTAGTAGAAGAATTTTATTTTTATATTTTATGAAAAAAATTGGGAAAAAGTTAATGGTATGCTATTACATGTCTTTTTGAAACAATGCAAAAAATAAATATTGTCCGCAGTTTACGTTTTATAAGTACCTACTTTTATAACACTGTGACATTATATGTAACATCCGTCCTGATATGGGGAAAATGCACTCCTCGTATACGAGGTATATGAGTATGTACTTTTTTAGTGTTTTTTATTGATTTTATGGATTTTTCACACTCTTGGCGCGATAGTCCGGATTAATTATTAAAAAAAAAGAAGTCCGGATTTTAACAAGACATTTTTATCTAGGAAAATAGCATAGTCTTCATAAATGTTAAAATTTAAAAGAAAAAATTGCTATTTTTTAGGGTTTTCCTTAAAATTAGTCATGTCACATTATTTTCTAGACCCTTGTGTCTTCTTGCCTGGCAAATTGAGCGGCCATATTTGGCATAACATACCAAAAATATTGAGAGTCGGAATTATAATTGCTCTAGAAATCCAGAATATGGATACAATAGTTGTCCTATGTGGATTAAAATGATAGCCGGATTCAAGGGTATCCGGAACAAGGAGTCAAGGCTTTATTTTCACGAGGCCAAGGATCAGTCATTCTATTTAATTCTGCTAATATAACATTTAAAAGGATATACTTTGAGCCACGAAAGTAGAAATAGTTTCTAATGTAGACCAAATTATAGGCAAGGAGGAATTATAGGCTCTATATTTGGTCATTTTTAAACAAATTGGGCGGATGGACAAATTGACAAAAAAATTTAAAGAATAATTTTATAATTTACTGGTAAATCTTCTATAATCTTTATCATCTGTATTCGTAGCTACTGTAGTTCTATAAACATTTTTCCCATTCACAAACTGTAAAATTTAATAGTTCTGCGGGTGTTCAAAAAACTTCTCAATAAAACAACAACTCCCCGTACAAAACACATATATAATAAAATAAATAATACAATATTTGACATAATATTTTTTGTAAGGCTGTTCATTTTTGGCACACATTTCGTATTATTTCTTCGTTATTGTTTGTTACTTTCCAAACTTCATGTAAAATATGAGATTTCATATATTATTTGCTTTATTAACCCTAGTTTACTGTTTGGGGTGCAAATGCACCCCAGCGCATGTTTTACTTAACCCTAGAGAGATAATCATATTTTTTACCCCTGAAAAGATAATCATACGTCGATTCGACGTGTTGCTAGTTAACATCCTTATAACTTCTTTGTTAAGAGTAACATGTTGCTAAAAAGTAGATATATAATCATTTGTATTTAATATTAATCTGTAAAACTCATGGTTTTGCAAAATTATCATTTGTTTGTTTATATAATATTAATTTTAAAAAAGTGGTACTAGGAGAAAGTGGACTGTCCTTTCAATAGATTAAAATAAAGGATATCTTTATCGAAACAGGCTTTTAGTGGTTATATCCAAGTGAATACACATTCACATTATGAAGATTTATAAAAATGTCAATTCGGGGCAATTAAAATATTTTTCAGTACAAATTTGTTAAAGATAATCATACGTCGATTCGACGTATATTTGACTTATGACCCCCAATATCTTAGGCTGTGTGGCACCCAAGCCAATAATTTTGCCACGTAATTACGCCTACAGACATGAATTGAGTTAAATCTTGGAACCAACAAATTATAAAGCTTCACTAATGAGATATAATAAAAAGAAAAATTTCTGTACGTCGATTCGACGTAGATTATCTCTCTAGGGTTAATATAGCTTCGAAATTTTTCAAGTTTTCATTATCAATTTTTCAATAGCTTAACAAAATTTAGTTTTGTTTTAGTTTTTAAAGTTTGTATAAATGTAGCTACATAAACTTATTTTTTACGAATTTTTTGTGGAAAGAAGTCATTGGTTCTGTCGTAGGTGCATTTGCACCACAAATAATTTTTTTCAATTCAGAACTATTTATTTCAATGTTAAATTGATATTTATTTTGAAATAAAGGTAATAATATCTAAACTTACATCTGGGATGAGAAAAAAAACTTTAAAAGTGTTATTAATAGTATGAAATTTTGTTTCTTCGGAATGGCTTTTGGGACAGCAAATGTGGCTGTATTTCAGACACGATTTGAATTTGAAACTGTTTCATATTTCTCTAAATTTCATAAATAAACAGCAAAAACTTAGTCGAATGATCAGAAATACTAACTGCAGAAGAGTTTGGTGACTAAAATTTCGAAAAAGAGTTGCATTTCGGAATTTGTGAACAAAATCTCTTTTTGAGCCCATTAGTTTCGGCCTGCTATTTTTATCTATGCGAAGCGATTTCACTTTTATAACTGAAGTAATAAGTTCTGCTAATGACGAGGAACCTGAAGAGATGCATAACTCTCGCAAAATCAGTGAATTGGATGCACACCATACGGAAGTTTCATGAACATGACTCTTGTTTGAGTTTATCATGTCACTCAAGTATGAATATCATTCCCTCCGTGCAACCAAACTCAACATGTTTGCCTCCATTATTTCTGAATTCGCACTCACTATCTGATTTTTGTTTTCCCTATTTAATTAACATAACACACGATCAAAATGAATCAAATTAAAAAAATTTGGAAGTCAGTTAATGCAGAAATATGGGCATACATACTGTGGGGTGCATTTGCACCCCATAACATGAAACTAGTAAGAAAATTGTTGCGGTAAACTAGGGTTAAATAAAATTACTAAAATGTTGTTTTTTTGAAAAAAAAAAAAATAAAAAATATACTTTGAATACACTTTCCCGTATCATGCCTGATGTTATATGTAACACCCTCTAGTACCTCGAGTGCCTGATGTTACATATATGTAACAGTACCGGGAGCCTGAACCCGGCATCCGGGGAAAAAACATTTTTCTACAAAATGTGTTTTTAGCCATTTTCAGTCGACGTGGAAAATTTCAGCTCAATCGGTAAGATTTTAGAGTCTCGTCGTTAATGGGTTAAGCAGCGCGCTAGGACGTGTATCTCCTGCCAGAAAAGCAAAGTCTCGCGACATGTGAGGACTGAAAATGACATGTTTTCGATGCCATCTCGTCCATTCCAACATGTACATCTGGATCTTGTTGGCTTCCTTCTTCCGTCTGACGGCTACAAATATTTACTAACAATAATCGGCCGTTTTACTCGATGGCCCGAAGCCGTACCTCTCCAAAGTTGCGATGCCGATTCCGTAGCCGCTGCGTTCTATAGAACATGGGTCTGTCGCTTCGGGGCTCCCGAGACGATTACAACGGATCAGGGAACGCAGTTCGAGTCTCGACTCTTAAAGGCTTTGGCCGAGCTCATCGGCTGCAATCGAACCCGTTCGGCGACTTATCATCTTGAAGCAACGGCATAATTGAGAGGTGGCACAGGAGCTTAAAAACAGCGCTAATGTGCAAAAACGTTAAGAAACATGGACGGAAATACTCGATACAGCACTTTTCGGTCTCAGAACATCCCTCAAGGAAGACCTAGGCTCAGGGCCGGATTTCCCATATGGGCAACCCGGGCAGCTGCCCGGGGCGGCAGATTTCAAGGGGCGGCAAATTTTTGAAACTTTCTTTCTCACGCAAATATTAGCATTCACAACTCGAACGAAAGTGGAGAATTGGAGATATCACAGTGAAAATTGTATTTGTCTCTTTTCTTTCTATACTACTTTGTCTTATCTTATGATGACATATCCTGCATCAACAATTTCTGCATCGTGCGTATTCCGCTAACTGTCGGTGATTCGAACCTAAAATCAGCTCGTATAAATCCAAGCAATTTAATATTTGATTCTTCCTATTCATCGCTCGCACGAAAATAAATGTAAGGACATTATATTCGCACGATAAAAACTGAATACCTAGATGCAAGCTATTCTTGCCTCGCGCGAGTTTTTTGAAAGGTTTAGGTAAGTACTATGTTTACCGAGCAAAAAACTTGCATTTATGTCACCCGTGAAAAATGGGCCGCTATGAATTGCCCCTTTTCTTAAATAAATTTTTATTAAATAAATAGGCACTCGCGGCCTGATTGATATTGTAAAATAAAGTGCAACTGCAACTGAAGTGACTACCATCAAGCGAATTGCATTTCACGATCATCAAAATTTTGAGAATTTATGCATGGATTTCACGTGAACTTATGATGTTATTACATCTTTTATATATAGACTTGCGCGAATAAACGAATTGATAACTATACTCAAAAGATAAAATTCCACAGAAAAATTAGGACCCAATCAATTTTGTTGAATAACATGAATGAGTGCTTACATTTTTTAAGATTATCGGCCCAAACACCGAAAAAAAACTCTCAAAATTGGACCCTAGGTTTATTGCAATAGACAAAGAAATGCGTAAAAATGCTATTAGATTGATTACTCCATAGCCTCAAATAAGATCAAAGTGTCCCTTACGTAAAATTTGAGTTTCTGGGGAAAAACACAGAACACGAAAGCCCCTTTTTTGTGGTATAAAGTTCTCCCGGCAAATATGACGCCAATGGCTAATTTTATTTATTGGGGCTATTCATTCATGATTTCCAAAACGATGCACAATGAAAAAACCACCTTCGAAAGTAAAAAGAAATTTAGAACACATTCTGAAAGCATTCTGAGGGAAATGTGCGACCGAATCGAATCAATATCAATAAAGTTTTCACGAATCCCTCCCTGGAGCCAACATATTTTGTAAAAAAAAAAAACGAGACAGAGGCTAATTTCGGGCGCGGTCAAAATTTGGATACCCTTCACTTTCTTTCGGGCTAATAGTTTTCCGATTCCGTCCAAATCAATTCATATAACTTGATTTTGAATCTAAGAAACTTGTTTTTAAATACATTTTTTGGTTTCAATAGAAGCACATTTACACGTTAGGTTTGATTGGAAATTGTACAGAAAGAAAACGGTTTTCCTTGAATCAAATTTGGGGGCTGGGATTGAATGTAACTCCACCAAATTGGGGGCTGGGTTTATATGGGAGACCCATGTCGCCTTGCCATAAATTTTTACATATATGTAATTTGTGGCATCAATGGAAATATACATATACATGTGTGAGGTAGATTGGAATTATTGCACAAACAAAAAAGTTTTTCTACGAAGAACTTAATTTTTAATTTGGGGTGGGGTTTGTATAAAAGCCCTATAACCCAATGGTCTGATTCCATCCATTTTTACATATGTACGTTTTGTGGCGTCAATATCTTCAATGTCTAAAGTTTGGTTGAAATCGCTGCACAAATAAATAATAGTTCTTAGAGGAACTTAATTTGGGGGGTTTAGTTTGTGTGGCAGACCGATGACCCCATGGTCTGATTCCATAATATTTTTTACGCATGTTTTGTTGCATCAATAGAAACACGTTTGTGTGAAGTGTGGTTGAAATTGGTACACAAGTACACAAATAAAAAAGTTTTTTCATAGAAGAACCTAATTGGGTGTGGGGGGGGGGTTGTGTTTGTATGGCAGCCCCCATTGTCCGATTTCAGCGATACAAACATATGGTCAGAGATGCTTCCTTCAATGGGTGAGGTTACAAAACGAAACAGTTGCGTATGTTCCGCAAACGTGTGTGTCGTTCTAGTGGCCATATTTTACGGATCAGAAAAACTCCGGTTCTTTTCGTTTGCAAGGCAAACTAACCAAAAGAACCAGAGATTATTTGTGATCCGCAAAATGGCAGTTAGGGGATCAGAACGGCAAACATGTTTGTGGAACATACGCAACTGTTTTATTTCATAACTTCAACGAATGCGTTACAAACTTCTTGACAAAGTTAATATACCCAGGGGTATGAAAATATAAAATTTGCATAATCATAGGTATACACCGGCTAACGTTTTACCTACAATGAGTACTATTACTACTACTACTACTATACTATTGTACTGTTTCAAGGTCGCCACTGGTTAGGTGAAGGGCGGCAATATATCTACTGCCCAGGGGCGCCATAGAGGCTAAATCCGGGCCTGCCTAGGCTGCAGTGCAGCTGAACTCGTATTCGGAAGCCCTCTTCGAATTCCCGGAGAGTTCATTTACACCAATTTAGACGTCCCCGATCCACAAAGTTTCGCAAGCAAATGCGGCTATGCTGTGGTATGCTATTACATGGTCTTTTTCAAACAATACCAAAAATAAATGAAATAAATATTGTCCGCAGTTTACGTTTTATAAGTACTTTTATAACACTGTTACATTATATGTAGCATCCGTCCTGATATGGGGAAAATGCACTCCTCGTATAAGATGTATGTATATGAGTATGTACTTTTTTTAGTGTTTTTTTTATTTTATGGATTTTTTACACTCTTGACGCGATAGTCTGGATTAATTAAAAAAAAGAAGTCAGGATTCCCAAAAAATCCGGATTAACGAAAATTCCGGATTTTAACAAGACATATTTTATTTAGGAAAATAGCATAAATAGTATTCATAAATGTTAAAATTTAAAAGAAAAAATTGCTATTATTTAGGTTTTTCCTTAAAATTAATCATGTCACATGATTTTCTAGACCCTTGTGTCTTCTTGACTGGCAAATTGAGCGCCCATATTTGGCACAACATACCAAAAATATTGAGAGTCAGAATTAGAATTGTTCTAGAAATCCGGAATATGGATACAATAGTTGTCCTATGTGGATTAAAATGATAGCCCGATTCAAGGATTTCCGGAGCAAGGAGTCAAGGCTTTATTTCCATGAGGCCAAGGATTAGTCATTCTATTTAATTCTGCTAATTTAATACTTAAAAGGATATCTTTTGAGCTACGAAAGAAGAAATGGTCAAGGAGGAGTTATAGGCTCTATATTTACTTATTTTTAGACAAATTTGGCGGATGGACAAATTGACAAAAAAATTTAAACAATAATTTTATAATTTACTGGCAAAACTTCCATAATCCTCAAAATGTGTAGTGGTAATTACTGTAGTTCTCTAAACTTTTTTCCCATTCACAAACTGTAAAATGTATTTTTTCTGTGGGTGTTCAAGAAACTTCTCAATAAAATAACAACAACTCCACATGCAAAAACACATATGTAATAAAATAAAATAATACAATATTTGACATAATATTTTTGCAAGGCTGTTCATTTTTCGCACACATTTCGTATTATTTCTAAGTTATTGTTGACTTAAATACATTCCAAACTTCATGTAAAATATCGGCTTTCATATATTGTTCGCTTTATTAAAAAAAAATACTAAAATGTTTTCTTTTTGAAAAAAAAAAAATCAAAAATATACTTTGAATACACTTTCCCCGAATCATGCCTGATGTTACATATACATATGTTACACCCTCGTGTACCTCGAGTGCCTGATGTTACATATATGTAACAATGCCGGGAGCCTGAACCCGGCATCCAGGGAAAAAAAAGTTTTCTACAAAATGTGTTTTTATGCATTTTTATCCGTCGTTAATGGGTTAAAACCATGGGTACCTTCCATACAAAATGACCCGAAAATTGCCTACGAGCAAAACTGTAATTTTGGTTGACTTGTTCCCTTATTTCTTAATAAACCAGTGGCATTGAATTTGAATAATTTTTATGGGAGTGGGAGGTACCCTTTGTTTTAATCCGATCGAAGTAATATTTGGTGGAGTGTCTAATGTCTAAAATATTAGTAGGGGAAATATGGGTATGCTTTGCCGGAGCAACCTGAGTCTCCGTGTGAGCCAGCTAAATTTTGATAGTAATAGTTATCCCAATGACCATGGCGCCAATTAAATTACTTCAGGAGCTATAAAGACAAATGTAACTATAAAAAATCGGAATTACATCGGATGTTTTTAGGTCTAGTATATAATCTGCCAAGAGAAGGTATACGGTATTATATATTATTAGCAAGGGAATTTTGTGTAGCTTAAATTGTTCTCAAAACATTTTGCTGTAAATATTAGAGTTACCAAGGTATTTGCGAAAAATCATAATTTCACCCCTTTGCCACTCCCTCTCCCCAAATGTGACGAGCAAAAAAATGTAACTTTTTACTACGTAATGCGGTCAGACCATAGAACAATTTGGCATCAAAAGTCAGCTCTTTTTTGGATGCTTGTGTTTCATCATTTTTATACCCTTCGCTTATTAAGCGTAAAGGGTATATTAACTTTGTCATGAAGTTTGTAACGCATTGAAGGAAGCATCTCCGACCATATAAAGTATGTATATATATGATCAGCGTGACGAGCTGAGTCGATTGGACGATGTCCGTCTGTCCGTCTGTCTGTCTGTTGCGACGCGTTTTACTCGGCCAGTTTAAGAGCTATGGAGCTGAAATTTTGCACACATGCTTCTTTTTGTTGCAGGCAGTTTGTATGTTTGAATCGCTACAATCCGACAAGGGGGTCGTGGGGCTGCCATACAAACCTACCCCCCAAATTTAGGTTCTTCTTAGAAAAACTTTTTTATTTATGCACCAATTTCGATCAAATTTCACACAAATGTGTTGTAATTGGGAACACACAATATATGTAAAAATCGACCAAATCGGACAATGGGGTCGTGGGGCTGCCATACACACCTAGTCCCCCAAATTATGTTCTTCTTAGAAAAACTTTTTGAGTTTCTCATTGATTTCAATCAAATTTCGCACAAATGTGTTTCTAGTAATACCACAAAATATATGTAAAACTGGACCAAAGTGGATGATGGGGTCATAGGGCTGTCATAGAAACCTAGCTCCCCAAATTAAGTTCTTCTAAGAATTTTTTTTTTTTTATACATCGATTTCAACCAAACTTCACACAAATGTGTTTCTATTGATGACACAAAACATATGTATAAATAGATGGAGTCGAACCATGTGGTCATGGGGCTACCATACAAACCTAGCCCCCTAAATCAAATTTTTTTAAGAAAAACGTTTTTATTTGCACACCAAATTCAATGAAACCTCAGAAACTTATTTTTCTATTGATGCCGCATAACAAACGTGAAATCGGGCTACGGGGTCGTGGGGCTGCCATACAAACTTGACCCCCAAAATTAGGTTCTTCTAAAAAAAATACTTTTTTATTTGGACACAAATTTCAACTAAACCTTATGAAAATGTATTTTTAGTGATAGTACAAGACATATGCAAAAATGAATTATATCGGACCATGGGGTCATGGGGCTGGCATATAAACTCAACCCCCAAATTAGGTTCTTCGAAGAAAACCTTTTTGATTTGTCCACCAATCTGAACCAAATATGTTTTAATTTATGCCACAAACATACGTAACAATTGATGGGAAGGCAATAGGGCTGCCCTACAACCTCCTTCCCCCTCTTTTTGGTTCTTATAAGAAACCTACGTCTAGCTTCGCGCAATAAATCTTCGCCACGGCACTTATGAGAAAATTCAAAAGCATGGAAGCGGGGAGGACTGAACACTAGTCATAGGTAAGCCCGAAAAAACTTTTAGACCGAAGGGAGCGAAGGGTATCTAAATTTCGGCCGCGCCCGAAATTAGCCTCGGTCTCGTTTCAACTAAAATAACTATACTAATACCCATAATTTGTAATCTTAGATAGCTCAGGTTCGTATTCCAGTAGAAGCAAAGTGTAGGTAAAAGGTAAAGGAAAGTAAATCCTTTTTTTCAATATTTCAATGTATTAGTTTCTCTTGATACCGTAACTCCTAGTGGAGCATATGGTGCGTTGATGACGTTACGAAGACAACTGAATTCGGAGTGTAATACGGTTGTCAGCCATACCACTTCCTAGTCGCATTGTTAGTTTATTGTTCTACGACAAGAATATTTCTTATCATTTTCTTCTGAATAATAAACTTGCGACGAGTCGTGCCGAGTTTGGAAACTCGTTTCTCTATGATTGTCTATTTCACAGAGTGGCGACCGAACGATCACGGCCACAGAGCGCGACAGTTTACTATTGCCCAATTATCATCCTGGGGAATTAATATCGGTCAATATTCCTTCCGGAAAGGAGTGACGCCCTTAATCCTAATTCGATATGAAATTCGAGAAATGTTTTCTAGCAGGCAAAATGAACTCGCGGACGATAGAGATTGATTGCTGGGATTCTTAGAATCACTTATATTCAATCAAAGTCTGTTCCTCCAGCAGGATTTCCGAATATCGTTCTATTGAATTGAATCGAATAAACACAAAATAACAATTTACTGCAATTTCCACAAAGAATAAGTTCGAACTTGCCGATGCCGCAAAACGCACTAAATGCCACTCTTTAAAGTAAGTACATAATTCTAAAAAATACTTCTTATTGTTTATTTGATACATTTACATATTGGTATTGGTAGCAGCAGCACAATAATATGTAAATGGAATTTAATGCATATTATGTAGGAAAAGTTTGCAAAGGTAAATAAATGTACATATGTACATGTGTACATACATATGTATGTATATTAAAAAGGACGCTCGCTAAAATATGAATTATTTTAATGATGTTTGCGATATGACAAATTTATGCATGCTTATGCTTAGTTCCCATTTTAATCTTAGAGAAAGCATAGCAATCCATGCCATGCGTTAGTCCAGAGTGGGCATCAGAAAATAAAAATGGCACCGTTTTCACACTATCGCAGTTCACACATCTAAACAAAAGTTTTATTCAAATGTCAAATTTTTGTTTACAATTGAAAATATAATATCCGCGTAAAATGATGCCCAGACCAACGCGTCACGAATTTTCCGTCGCGAATCCGCGCCGGAAAATTCGCGGCACATTTTTTGGTGCCCACACCGGCGCGGCACGAATAATTTGCTGGGTACTGTCACTCACAGCTGATATCATGTTGTTGCCTTAAAAAAGGTATTCGATTTATGTAAGGAAGGGACTTAGACATGATAGAGAATAACTGCAAGAACTGGCCAAATACAATTATTTTAACATTTATAATCATGCTAAAATTTTCGTGCACTATATGAAAATGTCGCGGCATCTTTACTTATTATGTAAAAGCGTAAGCGGAAAAAATCAACGTGAATTTCGACATTTTACCTCTCCATGTCTATACTTATTCTGAGGCCGCTATTACATAGTCATATATTGGTAATATATATTATAATAGATATTATCATATCCCTAAGCCTACTTGATTTCGCTTCCTTCACGTCTAAAAAATTATACTGAATGAATCGAGTAGGCTTAGGCATATGACATACATATTATAATATAAATATGACTGTGTAATGGAGCCCTAAGGATAAAATCATTGACATGCGCAAATTGATGGAAATATGCAGTGCAGTACAACCTTGTTATCCCGTACCCTAAAAAAAGTTGCGTGCAGTGTTCGATTTGATTGTTTGAATTGACTATCGCGTACCCGAAAACTCTTATATCTTATCTTGTGCCCGTCGGATGGTTAGTCTTATCGTATAGAGAACATTGTTTTGTGGCTGTTTTGACTAGAATGATTACGCAAAATGCGCAGTTACATACAAGCTTGAATATTCTATTGAATTGAATGTTTACTTTGCATAGTTACGCCATATTTTGCTTGGTTACGCCACCGTATGAAATTGCATAATAATAATAACATAATAAATCAAATACGTATAATAATGTTTGGCAATTCCGCAACTATGCAATATTTGTAAAAAATCATATCTAATAATGTACAGAATAGAATTACTTAGTCAGTAAGAATTTTGTATATAAACCCCACAATTAGGAATAAAAAGTTACTGTTAACCAGTCAACTAATTACACTCGTTTCATTTCACTCCAGAACACTATGCAAAGTAAACATTCAATTCAATATAATATTCAAGCTTGTATGTAACTATAGGGTCCGCCAATAAGCGCGCTCGAACTTTAAAATGAAATAAAGCAAGTTGTGTGAGAGGTATAAATGAAATTTATTTTTTGTTTGAAAGAGTATTCGAAGGCATTATGTATGGAAAATAACATCGTTCAAGTGGCCACCTCGGCTTCGCTTGGTGGCGCGCATACGAGAAGTCCAATTTTCAATGACTCTGGCGCACAAATCGGGCTGTATTTCATCGATGGCGTGGCGTATGTTGACTTTGAGGTCATCAGTGTTTTGTGGTTGGTTTGCGTAGACCTGCGATTTAAGAAAACCCCACAAGAAATAGTCTAGTGGGGTTAAATCGCACGATCTCGGTGGCCAGTTGATGTCGCCTCCGCGCGAGATAACCATTCCTCGTGCAGAAGATCCATTGTGGCGCGCGCTGTGTGGCTCGTAGCGCCGTCCTGCTGAAACCACATATCCTCGACATCCATATTGTCGATTTCATGCCAGAAAAAGTTCGTTATCATGGATCTGTATCGTTCGCCGTTTACGCGCGGAACGTTGCTCGAACCGATGAATGATTTTCGTAATAAGTTTTAATGATTTGCACATGTTGCTCGCGGCTGAATTGGTTCATGGTGATTTGTGAAGATACACTGAATAATAACAACTAGGTTTGATAACTCTACCACAAACAACATGGCCGCCATGAGCTGTCAAAGATCGAGCGTGCCTATTGGCGGACCCTGTATGTACTTAGGAACAAACGCAAGCACCGAACCACCACCGTCGATATCTCTGCAATCCTTTGGTGTGGCAGAACGACCGAGGTGGCACTAGACTCACCATAAAATTGCCGAAAGGGTCATCGGATCCTCTTTTTTTCCGCTGAGTGCACAGGGTGGTCAGAGATAACCGTCCACCCGTATGTTGGCCACAGCAATTTCACAATCGGCTTCGTACTACTTCGATCAAGGTTTCGCTACAATCGCAACAAAATTCTCTAAGGTGGCATCGGAGCGGAGCATCTTTCCTGCGCAGCTCACAAGTAGATAAGTACAATAATTCACAAAATGTATGCTTTTGTTAGTTGTCAACCTAGATGTCGGTCACAGCAATGTCACGATCAACTTCGTACTATGCACTTTGGAAAATCGTCAATATCTCTGCAATTCTTCGGCCGAACGATACAATCGGGATGTCGCCGGACTTGCCACAATAGGGCATTTTATTTGTGTAACAACAACGAGTAAAACCTTTCCTTGGAATCCATGTTTCCAAAAATGTTACTTCTTTTACTCATGCAATGATACCATAAAACATTCAAAACTTAAATGCTCGGTAAATACCTAAACAACTCATTCCAAATATACATCTTTTTCAGGTACACCAACATCAAGTTGTACTACACTGCACTTGTCAAATAAATTATTTGAATAAAATGACATTAGTTAGCAAATATTCGAACTGGGAAAAATACTTCAAAACTGGCGAATATTCGCGTTGGTATGTGGGCATCTCCATACAACGCAGTGTGTTACAATTTTGACGCCGCGGAAAAATTCGCCGCGAATATTCGCTGACGCGCCGGTGTGGGCATCACTTAATATTTATTCCTCTCAAAATGCCAACGTGGTAATTAGCCCTTCGGTTGGCATATAGACTTAGACAGACCATTGGTACTATATATTGATGAAAAATATCGTTCAAATATATTTTCCACCCCTTTTCATATATATTTCAAACGAAATAACGGCCACAAATGCGATCAAACGTTATATGAACTGTGGCTAAAAAACGGCGTATCATCGTAAGACATAGTATGTAAATTGTTTCTAGAACCAAAATTAGACCTCTTCAAAAAATAAGATTGATTTCACAGAAAATTCAGCTACACCTTAGGCATAATAGCTCGTAGGCGGCGACAGAATGGTTAATAATCGCATCGACAATATTTTGACGTTTGAATTATTTCGTGGAGTGAAGTGTAATAAATTTGGAATCAAACAGCAAACACATATGGGTTGTGTGATCACATAGCCACTCTGGACTAACGCATGGCATGGGTTGCTTTGTTTTCTCTAAGATTTTAATCACGTCAGTCAACAGAGTAAACTCTGAATATTTGCACTTTTCACATCATATGCAATTACATTTTGAATGTGTTAGCTATACATTCGTTTTTGTTTTGATTTTGTGAAAACATAAAATTGGCTTTGGGATAGTTTCGATGCATTGTCGGTCTGATGCTGCATACATAATTGTTAATTAATCACGCAATGTTTGTGTATACATTTAACGTCATAAAAATGTATGTATAATGAGTTTAAAGCATAACCCTGTTCACTAGAGTATTGCTCAATGTTGAATATTACATATGAGCCTATACATAATAAAATTGTATATATGGTCCAAATCCATAAAAATGTGAGAATCGATCAAATCGGACCATGGAGTCATGGGGCTGCCATACAAACCCAACCCCCCAAATTAGGTTCTTCTGAGAAACACTTTTTTGTTTGTGCATCGATTTCAACCAAATTACACACAAACGTGTTTCTCTTGATACATACAAACCCAACCCCCACTTTTGGTTCTTCTAAGAAACATTTTTTGCACCAATTTCACAAAACCTTGAATTAATGTGTCTTTATCAAACAACTAAAAAGTTCAAAACGAATGGAATCGTACTGTGGGGTCATGCTCCGGCAGCCCCAATAAAATTTTCCGAGTAAATATTTTTATTTGCCCACTTATTTCAACCAAGCCCAAAACTTTTGTCAAGACGGAAGAAAAAGAATGATGAGGGGGATTAAATACAAGTCATAGGTACGCCCGAAAAAACTTTTAGCCCAAGGAGAGCGAAGGGTATCCAAATTTCGGCCGCGCCCAAAATTAGCCTCGGCCCCCGGGGGTTGGTGAGCGTAGCGAGCAGGGGGCGAAGCCCCCTAGTTTTTTTTATAATATTAACGAAATAATGATTTTCTAGGACGAATTATGAACAAAAGTGAATGGATAGAGACATACTTTTATGTTCGCTTTAAGCAATCACTTGATTGAGAAACAGGGGAAAATAAGTTAGAAGCAGTTAAAGTGGATAGTTTCAATGCGGCCGGAGCGCGGTGCAATGGAGGAAAATATATCCGTAGAACGTTAAAGTTCAACCTCTATTGCATTTTTTTTCGTGTATAGAAACTATAAGGGGCGCTTCTTTCAAGTTCGCCCCGGGCGCCGTTACACCTAAAGCCGGCCCTGGTCCTATTTTCCCAGTGTCCCCATGTCCCAATTTCCCCAGTGTACCTAATGTCCCAGTATCCAAATGTCCCAACGTCACAATGTCCTAATATGTCCTAATGTCCAAATGTCCCTATGTCCCAATATTTTCAATATCCCAATATCCCAATGTTCCAATGTCCTAATATCGCAGTGCCCCAATGTCCAAATGACGCAATATCCCGATGTCCCAATGTCCCAATATCCCGATATCTCAGTGGCCCAATGTCCCAATGTCCGATTGTCCTATTGCCCCAAGGTCATAATGTCCCAATGTCCTAATATCCCAATGCCCCAACGTCCCAGTCTCCCAGTGTCCTAATGTCCCATTATCCCAATGTTCCCATGTCCCAATATCCTAATGTTCCAATGTCCCGTAGTCCCAGTGGCCAATGTCCCCACGTCCCAGTTTCCTCAGTGTGTCTACCCTGCTAGCCATAATCGGTGAACGATAAATCCAAAGGGACGGGGGAGTGAAAAAATTCTCGTAGTATTCGTGAACACTCTCTCATCCACACGGCGTTGGCTTATGTACTGAATCTCCATCACCCGATGACTGTCTCGATGAAGAATCGGTGCCAATTCATCGAGAGACTTTTTCTTGAAATTTCGGTCAGTTTCGCTTCCTTGTCGTCACTTAGCGCCGATGAGTAATATTTTTCTTTGTATAGCGGAACCATTTTCTTTTTAAAGTTGCCCTTCGTAGTGTGTGCCTCTGAATCGAGTAATTTGAATAAATTCTTATTCTTCTTCTCTGTACCGTAACCCGTTGTGGGCAGGGATTTGGAGCGGAGCGACCTTAAATTTCGGAGCGATAGAGCGGAGCGTGGAGCGGTTTTTTGCAGGCTGGAGCGGAGCGGCTTTGGCTTTGAAGATCGCTCCGCTCCGATGTAAAAATCAAAAAATTCAGAGGAAAAAAGGATTTTTTTCGACGAAATTTTTCATTTTATGGAACGAATTGATGATTTTTGGCGATTTAAGGGCGAAGAATTCGCTGAGCGACTTGCAAAATTTAGGATTATTGGGAAATTCATGGTGATAAAAGAGGTTTTGCGTTTAGTCATAATCATCACTCTTCATTATTAAGAAATTCAAGATCATCCAAGACAGAAAAGTCCTGTACTGTACTCGCAGCGCCCGCTCTAGCACTTACGCCGCCCCTTAGGTACTATTCAAGGCAAATTAAACGTAGATTGTATGAGAAATTCAAAGATGGTGCTGTAAAGCTTCTGTAATACTTGCTCTTAATATGAAGCTAAAAAATATAGGTACTCCATTAACCCTTTCATTCCCAAATTAAATTCCTTCGGGCAAAAAAATAATATTGTTGTTATTTCGTCTTTATTTGTGTCTAATAATACATTTTCAATGAAAACAAGGAAAAAAATTATAGGTTTGGGAAATAATAGTATGTAAACTGCAGTTTACATTGGGATTGAGTGGAAACTTTTTCAAATACAAATAGTTGACGGCAATATGAGCTATTTATTTTTTTTATTACGGAAACTATGAAAGAAATTTTCTCGATGAGTAAGACTAAGGTCCCACCCATTTACTGGAGCTATGTTTAGAAAACAATAGTGTAAAATCCGGTTAATCTGAATCTCAAAATCTGGAATATTTGTTTGATAATCCGGATATAGGGCCACTTCTCTCAGTAAAGATCAAAATTAAATTAGAGTTTTTAAATTAAATAAAATTTATAAAAACTCGCAAAACTATAAGTTTTTGTGATCGAATCTACTGGTGCTAAATTTATTAAAATTAGTTAGAATTTTAGCATAAATGATATATTATTGACGAGGGTGGAGTCTTTATTGGTGCATTTTGGAAATCCGGACATTTCGATAATCCGGGCATTGGTCCTAATTAATCCGGACTATACCCCAATAGGTCGAAATCGCTCAGTTTTAACCATCTGCAAGGTTTTATGCTACTTTTTTCCGCCTAGTTCATCTTTTTCATATCGGATTCATTCCAATACCGGCAACAATATCATTCCATAAATGCCCAATGTAAACCATAGTTTACATAGCTTTCAACATCCCCCAATGCCGCCCTATTAAAATTTTTGTCACAGAAAATACTGGCAAATGAATCTTTTGTTGTTGGATGACACGGATGGATTTTGCACCTAGAATTATGTAGGAGGGAAGCAACTCACCACTTGTCACAATCGACTTACTTTTTTATTGGTTTTATTGGATGGCTTAACACACAGGGGTAATCCTGTTAGCAAATATGTAATCAATCGCTCACAAATTTAGCCAATACAGACTACGAACAAATCCTGGTGTAGATTAAAATTAATCCAGTCAAAACCCTGGATACTAGATCGAATCATATGTCACTAAATTCAAAATACGTCATAGAATGTACATGTATTATTCCAATTGCAGTACAATATGGTACATTTGTTAATCAAATCGAGGATTTAATAAATCCTGTCGGAAGTGTGAATCCCCTCTAACACACACATGCAATATTCTCCTATAGCAGATAATCGGTAGTGTTGTTTTATCCTAATAGTATGACATTAAATTGTCATCCGATAAATTGTTTATCGTATGTTTTTAGGAGTAAGGGCTTCGTAATTTTTGGAAGAGTTGAGAGTGATGAAGTACTTTGAAATACCAAAATGGAAACCAACTATCTTCAATTGAATGGTTTGAAGTCTTGAATTATTGTCAGTTTCTGAAGCCGCTAAGAAAATCTCTACACATAAACTGAGTACATTTTATTGATAAATATTTGGATTGGAACAAACTGTAAACTGTAAAATCTTCTCACTGCAAACGAATGATTGTCAGTTTTTCTATTGCCACTATTGGTAAAACCACATGAGAGAAGATTAATTGCATAACAGATTTTATAGAAATGTGTTAAATATTTCTATAGAAGCAACTCCAACTGCTTACGAGCAATGCTCAGATAAGTCGAGTGGTTAAGGCATAGGACGGGCGATACGGTGGGCATGGGTTCAATGCTAGCTGCGCGCTACTTTTTTCATCAGATATCAGTGTCATCCTATATGCTTCCTTTAGATGTTAATACTTAATCTGTTCACATTGGTTATCGGAGGTAATGCACGAGGCACGAAAGTAATGATGATATAAGATAAGGATTTGGTTTGACAGCTGTCTGTGTGCGCACTGTTTACATATCGCGTCGAACTTAAAATCGAATTTAAAGCTATAAAATCGGAATTATTCGCTCAACATTTGCGTGCAAAGTGATCCGATAGTGACCATTCCACACCAACTAGTGAAGAATCATCAATTACCTAAGTGAGTACAAAACAGCCTTAAATCTTTAGAAGTGAAGCCCACTCTAAATGTCAAAACGGGCATTATCTGAGACCTCGCCAGATACGTCGCTCCCCGCCAACAAAAGGAATACAAGAGCTATGAATGCTGAAGAAAAAGCGGAATTCATGCAAATGTTTGCCGATATCCTCGAGCAAAAACTTGAATCAAAGCTTGATCAAAAGTTGGATGAGAAACTTAAGGACGTCGTTAAAAAATGCGATATCGAGGAACTTTTTGCGCGGATTACACGTTTAGAGAAAACAAACCAGCAATTGGCAGATGACATGGAAAAATTGAACGCAATTTGCAAAATACAAACAACACAGATTGAAAATCTAAGAAAAATGGCAAATGCTAATAATTTGATTTTCAAATTACCGGGTAAAACACAGGATGAAATCGGCGTAATTAAAAACTTGTGCACGAAGACGCTCAATTGCTGCACAACGATAGCAGATGATCAAATTCAACAACTCACAAGCACTAGCACTATCGGGGCGAAAAACAACTTTCGTGTATCACTTATGAATAGGCAGCAGGTGATTATTGTCTCGAATCGATCTTCGGCCCCGGGAGCAGCGGTATTTAACAAAACACAATGTGGTGTGTTGTGTGTGATGTGTTTATTCCTTTAAGAATATACATTTTCAATTACATATATTTTATAAATGCAAAAGATTACTTACCGCGGTCTTGCTCCCGGGCCCGTTCCCGTCCGCACACGGCGACGTATGGTGATCGACTGAGAACGAGCCAAGGAGAAGATGGCGGTAGTAGAGTACACAGTGCAAGTCACGGTACTGCGTGGTAACGCCGTGCTCAACTATGCCGTGCCATTAAAACGCGGGCAAAACATTCAAATATTATCGTGGAAGATGCCGGTAAGCGACATCCCCACCCCCGTGGATCGCTCCGATTCACTACTCAATATCCAACACGGCTAGCTTCGATACAGGCCTCCTGACCACTCCGGTACTCGTTCGTATATCAGCTCGTCTCACAACGTCATCTCGTCCCTTGAACACAGCCTCGACTCGACCACGCTTCCATTGCTTACGTTCGACCGACGGATCACAGATTAGAACCACATCGCCCACTGCTAAAGGCTTGGTACGCTGACACCATTTCGAACGTCTCGTCAACGTCGGTAGATACTCGACTATCCACCTCTTCCAGAAGTGGTCTCTCAGTTGACGCGACACCCGCCATTGCTTCCGAAGCACCAGCGGCTTGTCCAATGAAACACCGGGCGGCGTTCGCGCTGTATTGGCAGACCCGAGCAGAAAATGGTTAGGCGTAAGCGGCTCCTCTTCCTCGCAGCTTACCGGCAGATGAGTCAGTGGGCGAGAATTGACAACATTCTCGGCCTCGATGAGAAAGCTGTACAACGTGTGTTCCTTGGGTGCAGATTCCTTGAGTGTATGGCGCAACACTCTCTTCACACACTGTACCATCCTTTCCCATGCGCCACCTTCGGCTGGATTGTGCGGACAGTTAAACTCCCAGTCCACACTCTTCGATGAAAGCTCGGATTGCACTCGCTGTACGTCGAACACCTCAGAAAAACGTTTGGCCTCCTCGTTCGCACCAACAAAGTTCTTGCCATTGTCACTACGTATTTTGACAGGAACGCCCCGGCGATTAATGAAATTGCGAATCGCCAAGATGCAGGCATCCGTAGACAGATCGAAGGCGACTTCCAAGTGGATGGCTCGAATGGTGAGGCAAGTAAATAACGCGACCCATCGTTTCTCGTGACGGCGGCCGATAGTCACATAAATCGGCCCGAAGTAATCCAATCCGGTGTAAGAGAAAGGCCTGACATAAGGTGTCAACCGATCCTCCGGCAAAGATCCCATTAGTGGCTGAACCGGCTGAGCTCGAACATATCGACAAACGTTGCATCGACCAACAACTTCACGAAGAATTTTGCGCAATCGCGGAATCCAAAATTTCCGCCGGATCTCGCAAACCGTAGCTTCGAAGTTCTGATGCTTCATTTCCTTATGGTAGTAGGCGACAACTAACAGCGTGAACGGATGGCACGGCGACAAAATGATAGGGCGCTTGGTATCTATCGGCAACCACGTAGCAGCATCAATACGGCCATACACACGAAGAACGTTGTCGTCATCGACGTAAGGTACCAACTTGTAGAGATCACTCGACTTCAGCAGACTACTTCCGGCTCTGAGTTGAGATATCTCCTCGGCGAACGACTCTTCCTGGCTTAATTGACAAAGTAAAAGTTCAGCATCTCTTACCTCTTCGGCAGTCAATCCATATGATTCGTCCAAACGACGGCTTCTGCGGCAACGACGAACAAATCGCAACACCCAGGCGGTTGCGCGTCTAAGCCTCTCGTAAGACGAAAAACGACGAAATTCAATAAATTCATTGCGTATGGCAAGCAATAAATACCTCGTCTTGGCACAAACGAAAATCACTTGCACACTTCCATCAGCACAAGTGGATCTCCAGTAAGACATGGCGGCAAATGCGTCCGTACTGGCATCTACGAACGTATGAAGCTCCAAAACAGCTGGGCGACCTATTCCAAAATAATGACGAGGAATCTTCAGAGTGATCACTCTATCCAAACTTTGTCGCCAGCTGCTCCATGCATTTCGCAATTCCTTCGGTAGAGGCTCGTCCCATCGAACATCAAGTCTCCAAACTTCCCGCATGATCAACTTGGCGTTAATCATGAAGTGGCACAAAAATCCCAGCGGATCGAACACGGACATGAAAACGCTGAGCATTTCCCGTTTGGTGGGAAGTCGATCTCCATTGATGATACTCGGCCTCACTTTGTGAAATTGCATACGAAATCCGAACGTGTCACTGGCTGGCTGCCAGTAAACACCCCAAACCTTCTCCGTCGACAGCTTCTCGTCTCCGACATCACAGGCGAAATCCACGCGTGTGTCCCGTCTTCCCCCCAGAAAGTTGACTACTTCCAATGAGTTCGAAGAGAAGTTACGAAGCTCGAAGCCCGCTCCCTCATGAATTTCTCGAACCTGCTTCACGATCTCCATAGCTCGTGCTGGCGTGTCGAAACTGTCCACTAAATCATCCACGTAGTGAAAATCCAATATCGACCTGATTGCTCGAGGATCCTTTTCATGATGAGCGACAGCATTAGTCACCTTGACAAAGTGAGCGGAGCACGGGGAGCATGCGGCACCAAACGTCATCACTCGCATCTCGTAAACTTCTGGCGGTTGACTTTCGTCGGCACCACGCCAAAGAAATCTCTGCGAGTCCCTATCCTCAGGCAGGATCAGAATCTGGTGGAACATCTCCTTAATGTCCCCACAAACGGCAACGGCTCCAATGCGGAAATTGAACAGGACTGACGGCATCGGCTTATAATCCTGTGGTCCCCTCAAAAGCTCGCTATTCAATGAAACTCCTTCAACTGCGGCAGCTGCGTCGAATACCAGGCGAACTTTTCCAGGCTTGTTGGCATTGTACACGGCAAGATGGGGAAGGTACCATGTCTTTGGGCTAACGAAATCGACTTCCTCCGGCAACAACTTACGAGCGTACCCTTTTGCCACATAGTCCGAAATGATTGTATTGTAGGCGGCAGCAAACTCTGGATGACGCTTCATTTTCCGCTCAATACCCAGAAGACGACTCAGAGCCATTGGGTAACTGTCCGGCAGCTCAACATCATCTCTCTTCCACAGTAGACACGTCTGGTATCTGTCGTCCATTCTGACAGTATTCTTCTTCAGCATCTGCTTGGCGCGCACATCATCCTTCGATTCAATGGTCGGCAACAGCTTAACCCCAAAATTCTCCGTCTCGAAATATGACGCGACAAGATCGTGCAAAGTCTTTTCGCTGTCAGCTCTGGTCAGCAGACACGTATGTGATGAGGACGACACTCCTTCCATACGACCGTAGACAGTCCATCCCAATGGCGTACTTGCAGCATACGGACCATTCTCTCGCAACTCAACGACTTCTTCCGCTAATCCAAGGTGACAATGATCCAAGCCAATCAAAATCCTTGGACGTGCATTGCTGTACGTAGCTATCGGTAAGCCTCGAACGATCTTCGGTGCTAGGCCCTTGTCGAAACTTTGCGTCGGCAAATTGAGGTTGGGTACTCCATAAACGTTGTTCAATGCAAATCTCGAACGTCTCTTCCCAATACCGCTTACGTGGAGATCTACGAGCGAACACATCTCGCGGGTCGACTTCCCGGCATACCATGACAGATTGACACTGCTCCGACGACCTTTCAGCCCCAGTTCTGCTACCAAGCCACTGTCCATCATCGTGACGGATGACCCTTCGTCAAACAGGGCATACGTTTCCACTCTGCTGCTTGGACCGTACAGTACCACTGGCACAACTCGAAAAAGGACTTCGGTTCTCTCGACCCTCGACACACAGCTGAGGACAGCTTCGTTCCCAGATGAACGAACTACGGCTGACGACTCGTTCCTCGATCCTCGTTTGCCTCTGACGGATTGTTTAGTATCGTGCAGCAGCTGGTGGTGCCTTCTTTGACAGTTGTCAACGTTACACGGCTTCCGTTCGGAACACTGACTCAATGTGTGCCCCGAGCTCAGACAACTGAAACACAGTCCGTGTTTCTTAACCTCCTTCCACCTGATCGGAACCTTCCATGCGAGAAAGATCTTGCATTTGCGGACATCATGACTACCTTGGCAAAATTGGCACTCTGTGTAGTGCTCCTCAGATGCATGTAAAACCACCTTTCGTTTGGAGTCCTCGGGCGACCGGCTCTCGTTGACTATGACGGCGCTAACTACATCGGCAACCAATTTCAGCCAATTGCTGAAATCCATGATGGTAGCGTACGGCTTAATCGACAAAGCATGTTGTGCCCACTCCAATCGCTTGGCGAACAGCAGCTTCAACACTAGCTCCTCCAACAGAGTGACGTTTGACAGATGATGCTCCGCAGCAGCTGTTCGCAAAAAGGCGACCATATTTTGCGTTTTAGCGGCGAACATAACTATTCTACCCAGCGCGTTATCGGGGATCGCCGGAAAGCTTCTCATTTGCTGAATTTGGCTCCGAATCAGCACCTCAGGACGTCCAAAGCGGCATTTTAGCTGCTCCATAACAGCTGACACGTTGTCGGGGTGAATCAGCAGGGACAGGACGGAATCGCGCGCTTCACCCTTCAATGATTTTTGGAGACGTAGACAGTTTTCGAAATTAGTGTATTGGTACAGCGCTGACGACTGCTGATACGCCGTGAAAAACATCGGCCACTCCTCAGGCGCTCCACCAAACTCCGGCAAGTCGAGCAACATTTTGGCGGTATACGTGCTCCGACCTTCACGCACTGTTCGTGGCAACGTTCCGTCAAAAAGCGGCGGCAAACTCTGACAACTCTCCGAAGCTTGCAGAGTTGGAACGTTTCGCAACGCACCGGCAACATTCACACCACATGACTCGGACGGCATAGACATTTGCAGAGCACTATCCAACTGACACTGCAGGCTCCGAATTTGTTCTTGAATACTCGCAAGACACGGCGGCAACGATGACACGGCAGTGGCCATCGATAATGTGGCAGGCTGAGTATTCACTGTAGGCACGAAAAACGGTGGCAACGATGACGCGGCGGTGGCCATCGGTAGTGTGACAGGCTGTGTGCAAACTGTTGGCGCAAATGCTGATGGTAACGATGACGCGGCGATGGCCATCGGTACTGTGACAGGTTGCGGGCAAGATGTTGGCGCAAATACTGTAGCTGGCATTGCTACACTCGTCTGCAAAAAAGACGACGACGACGTGGATACTGTACCGTGTAACGGACCAAACAGTGGCGGTGCAACGGTACCTGGCGATGACACTTGTACCGCTACATTCAACGGCACTTGGGATTCCGTTACGCTTAGCGGGATCGACGAAGGCAACGTGGCGTTGTCTGGCGGCAATTGAGACGACGCGGCTACGTGTCCCTCCAATTTCCCACTGGGATCCGGTCCACCACAAACGGCTGCAAAGGTTGGGTTGTCGGCGGCACTTGATTTCGACATTGGCGGCTTCTTGTTAGCGTTGGCTCCGGCGGCGATTGAGCGAGTCTGGCGTGTGGTTCTGGTTGAATCCCGTTTCATCTACTCCGAATCGCGGAACGAAGAATTCCGCTCCACAAACTCCAAGTCGCGCGAAATAGACAATTCCAAAGCACGAAATAAAGATTCCGCTACGTCCGCACCAAATCGCGGAATAAAGATATTCCGCCTCACCCGCTCCAGTCGCGCGGAATAAAGATTCCGCTACACCGCACCAGGAACGCGGAATAAAGATATTCTGCCTCACCCGCTCCAGTCGCGCGGAATAAAGATTCCGCTTCACCGCACCAGGAACGCGGAATAAAGATTCCGCTACAGCGCACCAGGAACGCGGAATAAAGATGTCTCGAATCAATCTTCGGCCCCGGGAGCAGCGGTATTTAACAAAACACAATGTGGTGTGTTGTGTGTGTGTGATGTGTTTATTCCTTTAAGAATATACATTTTCAATTACATATATTTTATAAATGCAAAAGATTACTTACCGCGGTCTTGCTCCCGGGCCCGTTCCCGTCCGCACACGGCGACGTATGGTGATCGACTGAGAACGAGCCAAGGAGAAGATGGCGGTAGTAGAGTACACAGTGCAAGTCACGGTACTGCGTGGTAACGCCGTGCTCAACTATGCCGTGCCATTAAAACGCGGGCAAAACATTCAAATATTATCGTGGAAGATGCCGGTAAGCGACAATTATTGCTCTACGAAATGCAAGCAAACTGAAAAACACGGGAATTATTGTTGTGCAGAAGGACTTGCCGTACGAGACAAGACAAAAGCGCAACTATCTTCTACGACTAAAGAAGCAAATAGCTGAGCGTGATGCTAACATCAAAGTTTATCTGAAGGATGATGTCTTAACGGTTGCGGGCAAACAATTCACATGGAACTTGATTTATTGTTAATTAGAGTGCGGCGGCAATGACGGACAAATAGAATTTGACAAAATCTTTGGTTGTGAGCAGGCAAGAAACAATAATAAACAAACTGAAGGTGCCAACCTAAGAGTGATGACGGATGCGATGTTATCAAACATAGCATAGGAAAGTGCTGCCGTCTCCGAAGAAAACAAATTAGAATTAAGAATTTTAGCATACAATATCGCTGGTCTGAAGAGCAAAAATATTTTCCCAGACTTTTATGAATTTATTAAAAACTACGACATAATTATATTACTAGAAACTTTCGTTGTGGATAATTTTAATGCTTACGAGAAAAAGTTGAAAAATTATGAAATGAGGTGGATTCCAGCGGAGAAGAGAAATGATCGAGGAAGAGCCAGTGGAGGCTGCCTTTTGGCATTTAAGCAAGAACTAAGTTGCTATAACTTGAATTGCACGTTTCAGAATACTGATGAGTGGTCCTATATTGAAATGAGAATTAACAATAAAGCGATGATAGTAGTACCAGTATATTTGAACTGCAATCATTGGAATGATGATTTTAATAAATTGGCGGACACGCTCTGTGCACTCAACAGTACCAACCTGCTTTTAATGGGCGATTTTAATGCAAGAATCGGTGCAGAGCTAACGATGGCTAACAGGATGTGCAACGCAACCCGTCACAGCAAGGATCGCAAAGTCAATGCATGTGGGCGTAAGGTACTAGATCTAAGTGATTGTTTTGGACTGAAAGCGTTAAATGGATGTTCGAAGAGTGATATGAATGCGGAGTGTACTTTTATAGGACACAATGGTCATACCGTCATTGACCTATGCCTGGCCGGAGGGGACTGGTTGCCTCTCATACCGGACTTCACGGTGGAAAACAGACAGTTCTCCGATCATCTACCAATAATTACAACGATTGGTTTAGATTGCATCGGCAGAACAAATGCGACCTCAATGAACCTAATTCCAAAACTCGTTTGGCGAGGAGAAAACAGGCCACAATACATCGACAAGCTTTCAAGGCTTTTAGCGCAAACAAATGACACCTCCATTGCTAATATTACTCAAATAATTAAAAATAGTGCACCAAAAAACGAGTCATGCAGAAAGATTTCCAAAAAGTCATGGTTTGACAACGAATGCGAGAAGGGGAGAAATCGAACCTTCGCTTGGCTCAGACGGTTTCGAAAGGAAAACAACGAGTTCACAAGGCGTATGTATCTGCAGATGAACCGGCAGTACAAAGCGCTGTGCAATAGAAAACGAGACCGAGGCTAATTTCGGGCGCGGCCGAAATTTGGATACCCTTCGCTCCCCTCGGTCTAAAAGTTTTATCGGGCGTACCTATGACTAGTGTTCAGTCCTCCCCGCTTCCATGTTTTTGAATTTTCTCATAAGTGCCGTGGCGAAGATTTATTGGGCGAAGCGTGGGTTTCTTATAAGAACCAAAAAGAGGGGGAAGGAGGTTGTAGGGCAGCCCTATGGCCTTCCCATCAATTTTTACGTATGTTTGTGGCATCAATTAAAACCCATTTGATTGGTGGACAAATCAAAAAGTTTTCTTCGAAGAACCTAATTTGGGGGCTGGGTTTATATGCCAGCCCCATGACCCCATGGTCAGATATAATTCATTTTTGCATATGTTTTGTACCATCACTAAAAATACATTTCCATGAGGTTTAGTTGAAATTTGTGTCCAAATAAAAAAGTATTTTTTAGAAGAACCTATTTTTGGGGGTCAAGGTTGTATGGCAGCCCCACGACCCCATAGTCCGATTTCACGTTTGTTATGCGGCATCAATAGAAATATAATTTTCTGACGTTTGATTGAAATTGGTGTGCAAATAAAAACGTTTTTCTTAGAAAAATTTGATTTGGGGGGCTAGGTTTGTATGGTAGCCCCATGACCACATGCTCCGACTCAATCTATTTATACATATTTTTTGTGTCATCAATAGAAACACATTTGTGTGAAGTTTGGTTGAAATTGGTGTATAAATAAAAAAAAATCTTAGAAGAACTTAATTTGGGGAGCTAGGTTTCTATGACAGCCCCATGACCCCATGGTCCGATTTGGTCCATTTTTACATATGTTTTGTGGTATTACTAGAAACGCATTTGTGTGAAATTTGATTGAAATCGATGAGAAAATTAAAAAGTTTTTCTTAGAAGAACATAATTTCCGGGACTAGGTGTGTATGGCAGCCCCACGACCCCATTGTCCGATTAGGTTGATTTTTACATATATTGTGTGTTACCAATTGAAACACATTTGTGTGAAATTTGATTGAAATTGGTGCATAAATAAAAAAGTTTTTCTAAGAAGAACCTAAATTTGGGGGGTAGGTTTGTATGGCAGCCCCACGACCCCCTTGTCGGATTTTAGCGATTCAAACATACAAACTGCCTGCAACAAAAAGAAGCATGTGTGCAAAATTTCAGCTCCATAGCTTTTAAACTGGCCGAGCAAAACGCGTCGCAACAGACAGACAGACAGACAGACGGACAGACGGACATCGTCCAATCGACTCAGCTCGTCACGCTGATTATATATATACATATTTTATATGGTCGGAGATGCTTCCTTCAATGCGTTACAAACTTCATGACAAAGTTAATATACCCTTTACGCTTAATAAGCGAAGGGTATAAAAAGCGGAATATTCCCAGCAACAGGCGCAACTGTTAAGCGAATGCTCGAATACAAAGGAATTCTGGAAGATATCCAAACGAATAAACGAAACTGAGAACTTTGTCATGGGGAATGGAATAGATGTAGACATTTTGAGAAGCCACTTCAGTCAATTGCTACAATGCGATCATTTCGAGAACAGCGTGCAGTTCGCCAGACCCAAATGGTACCATCATATTCTGGATTCACCAATAACAATCGACGAGACAATGGCTGCTATCAACAAATGTAAGGATTACAAGGCACCTGGAAGCGATAGAGTCCCGGTAGAATTTTTCAAATATGGAAATGACCACCTGAAGCAGATTTTGTGCAATGAATTCAATCGAATCTTCGATAGTGGCGACATACCGGACGAATTCAAAGATGCGGTAATCTTCCCAATGTTTAAAAAAGGAAATGTCAACGATCCGGCCTGCTATCGTGGCATATCGTTTTTGAACGCGTCAGGCAAGATTTTCACAACTCTGTTACAAACAAGATTTGCTAGCTGGTTACAAGAAAAATGTATATTAGTTGAGAATCAAGCGGGATTTCGGCAAGGTTTTTCGACTAGTGACAATATCTTTGTATTGCATAATTTGGCTCGATGTTATATGGCAGAAAAACGTAAACTGTATGCATTCTTCGTAGATTTCAAAGCCGCTTTTGATACGATTGACCGACAGTCACTGTTTTACAAGCTTTATAATCAAGGCAGGTCAGCTAAGTTCAGAAGCACGTTCGAAGGATTATACGAGGCTACGAGAGCGGCGGTGTGGAATGGTACGCAATTGTCAACACCTTTTCAAACAAATGTCGGAGTGCGACAAGGGTGTAAACTCAGCCCGGAGGCATTTGCGGTATACGTCAACGATATATTGGACGATATGCCGGGTGGAGCGAGACCTTTTGGTGAATTAACAAAAGGGCTTCTTTATGCCGACGATATGGTGTTCTTCGCTGACTCACCAGAAGACCTGCAGAAGATGATAGATCATATCGACGTCTATTGTACTCAATGGAAACTTACGATCAACCTGGAAAAGTCGAAAGTAATAATTTTCAAGAAACGATTTAAACTGGCGAGAGACGAAAGGTGGCTATTTCAGGGAAATGAAATCGAGGTGGTCAAATCGTATAAGTACTTGGGCATTTGGATTTCAAGCAACTTGGAAATGACATATCACCTTAATGACCGGCTAAAACAAGCAAAATGGGCTATCAATTCAGTTTGGAATAATTGTTTTAATAATCCTCCCGTTACTCATACGGCCAAGTTTCATATATTCCAAGCTGTCTCGAAATCAATACTTTTTTATGGAGCCCAAGTATGGGGAGGCGCTGAATACGACGAAGTCGAAATGCTTCTGAGATATTTTCTCAAACGTATATTTCATCTGCCATCCACAACACCTAATTACATGCTAACACAGGAGACCGGACTGGAGTCACTATTCATAGGCACATTAAGGATACACCTAAACTATCTGAAGAAGGTGGCAATTATGGACGAGAATAGGTTACCGAAGAAGATTTTAAGGTATGCGATTGAAACCAGGACACTTTTCTATAAGGACCTTGTAGAAATCGGCGAGGAAAACGGCAACCAATTTAATTGGAATGGCACAACGGAAAGCGGCTATAGTCTTCCAAAATTATTGAGAGATGTGCGACAAAGAGAAATAATAACTACTGCGGAACGGGCTAGGGCATCTCAACATCGGCAATCCTACGTAGAACTATGTCATAGCCTGCAAGCAAATACGTATTTCCAAAATAATTTTACGGTTCATCAAATATCAACTATTTTTAAAGCCAGAGGTGAACTACTGCGATTAAACTATATTCCACACAGACCAGATTTACCTATTCTCTGCAGCAGCGCCCGCTCTAAGGGAGGGGCGAGCCGGGCGGTCGCCCGGGGCGCCAAATTCTAGGGGCGGCTTTTTGGCAATCACTCGAATAAAAAAAAAAAACGACTGAAAAAAATTTAACATCAACAACAATTTAGTAGAAAGCAAAACGTAGAAACTACAGATGAAATAAAATGAGTTAAAACAAAATGACGCAAGGTAGGAAACAAACTGGCACCGAAGCATTTTACAACCGATATACCCATTTTTTTCGAGACGGCAGATTAATTAATTTATCAAAAAAGTCAACAATCGATACGAGGTGCTTAGAGAAAGTTTCCTAAATGTTCCGCTTATAATGCTAGCACCTATTCCGCTTTCGAAAAGCAAAATGGCACAATTCACTAAGTTATAAAAA
Organism: Microchrysa polita; assembly: GCA_949715475.1. Lineage (NCBI taxonomy): Eukaryota > Metazoa > Arthropoda > Insecta > Diptera > Stratiomyidae > Microchrysa > Microchrysa polita. The sequence continues at coordinate 75,961,322 of OX454415.1, forward strand.
CAATATTTTTTTCATTGCAGAATGATGTGATAAATTGGTGTTCCTATTGAAAAGTTAGTTCCTTTTCTTCAAAGGATTCTAATTAGACCTACTTATCCATAATTCCTATTAAAGGGAAGGGCAACCAAATTTTTTAAATAAAAGACGACATTTAGCATATTGAGAAATAAGGAATCGTATAAACACTCGAGACAAAAAAGCATTTTCGATTACAATAATTCAACTTCATTTCACCTGATCTTTGCGTGGATGATTTCCTTCAGTTTCAATAGCATTGATTTGACTATTCCCTATTGTCTTCAAGTTCCGTTTCCTCTTTCAACATTGAACTTGTGATTGATAGCATCAAGTGAACATAAGACATGAATTCCTCAATTTGCCCACATTTTTTCATCATTCGTCGTTAGGTATTTGTTGCGACTTGTGTCAAAACGCATAAATTATAGCTTCTTGCAGAAGAAGATTAGGCAATACTATGTAGTGTTAATTATTCAATTTTCAAACTTAAATGCTAAAAATATTTCACAACTTATTCAGTCGCTCAGAAATTAAAACACGCTTTTCTCAAGTCGTTGGAAGATAAACACCGATAAATTGTAATTCACAATCCTCCCACAAAGCAAATTAGAAAAATGTTGAAAGGGAAGACTCAGAAAACTCGATTTTAATGGGTTGCAATTTCCCATCCTTGCTCATCGAATTTGACATATTCGACATTGGGATTGGGTTTGAGTAATATAAGTAGGTACGATGGAGCCACCGATAGTATTCCTATCTAATATGTTTCCTGACATGCTAATATCGCGATTGGGATAGGTTCCCCGATTTAACAAGCTGTGATTTTATTCTCTAATAATAATTTTGAAGATGAGGCATTTCTGACGTCGCGTCGGTTAAAACCGCTAAAGAAATCCTTTCGAGAACAGATCCGGCTAATTTCTGTTTATTTGCGCAGGGTGTAAAGAAGTTATCGGAAACTACTCCAAAAGGTTAGTGTAATGCAAATGAACATCAATCTTTGGCACAAAATTTTCCAGAGCGGATTTTTCTAAAATGTTTTGAGTGTTTTAGTGGAATATTGGTAAGCTTTTATATTGGAACTCCGAACAAACTCTTCACAAAGCCACCTGAACTGTGGTGAATTTTTGTTTCTATTATACATATGCTTACTCGGCTACTGAACTCAGTGTGGGTAGAGATTCTATTATCTGAAGTACTGCAGCGTTGGTTTGAATCCCATTGTGACCATGAATTTTGTGTTGTTTTTATAAAAATGTGCCTGCGGGAGCCGGTTCCAAAATGTAAATCGTTTCGGAGCTACTCGCTGTCATAGGCGACCAAAAGCTGCAAAAATCACAGATCAGTCAAGAAATAAATCTGGATTCAGGTCTACAACAACTACTATACAAGTAGGTTCATGCTATCTCTACTATCAATTTTCCCGATATAGTACCTAAGGGGCGCCACATTTAGCTCTTGCCCGGGGCGCCGTAAGTGCTAGAGCGGGCGCTGCTCTGCAGTCTCTGTAACCTCCAAGTGAGAGAAGATACGCGCCATTTTATAGGTGTATGCCCGATTTTGGTGGAAGTGAGAAGGGCCTGTTTCGGCAGAGACAAATTAACCGTAGTGCAGATCAATGCTCTTTTGAATGGTCAAGACTGGGACGGCTTATACAAATTTTGTTCTATGGCCTTAAACTACAGGAAACAAATAATACACGAAAGCTTCTAAGCGTATTAGGGCAATGAGATTCAGGGTAGATAAACCTGCAGAATCTGGATCTGTGTGAACTTAATCGCCCTGAACTCTCATTGCCGCAGCAACAAATCTTCGGGAAATGTGATACATCATATGGAAAGACCTTTGGGATCATGGAATCATGGAATCGACATATCAACACAAGGCGATATTAATTCTCTACAATAATAAAAGACGAAATAATAAATCTTTATATAATAAAATGTAATTGTAACTATAATATTGTATTATTTTTTTTTGTTTTTTTCTTTTTTGCAATTAGTTCGATAGTTTATTGTGAAAAACACAGAAAATTAACACACATACATAGTACTTGAAATTTTGAATGTAAACTAAAGTAATTATTTTTGTAAAATGGAAATGTCAACCTAATCAGGCAGACGGCACCTAATGCCAAGCCCTGTATTGTTTTTATTATTTTTTTCTATTACCTTTTATTCATGAATTATTTTATCAAAGAATTTAATCATTGTATTGGAAATATCTTACATGCTTACAAATAAAACAAATTATCTATCTATCTATCTATCTATCTATAAGATATAAAATACAAGCTACTATTGGTTTAGAAATAACGGCGGCAAATGTCACTTTTCTGTTTTCATATCATATAGAATCTGCTTCTAATACTATTGGAAGAGAATATTCTACGAAGTAATATAGAACTATAATTGTTAGTTGGGTAGAAGCATTTTTTGAAAGACAACACAAAAATTGATGGTGACAGTAGGACTCGAACCAACGCCCTAACAATTCCGAAAATATAATCTTGATCCACTGAAATTGCCCAGAAAGTATGCACTAGAAAACTGTTCCGCTTTCGTTCAGACTCCTAATACCCCAGAAAAATTGGCATTTCACTTCGGAAAAATTAGGGGAAAGCTGGATTTTTGCATGAGCCTTCCTTTCGAGATCCTATACAAGACCCTAAAAGTCCCCGTCTTTCCTCCAAAGGCCCTCGAAAACAGGTTTTTCTGAATATCTCGATAACGGTAGCATATACAAAAAAGTGGTGAATGCCAAATTTTAAGCTCTTATGCTTTCTCAATAAACGATGGAAATACCGAATACGTTCGGGCACTCCTAACGGTACCAGGAGGTCTAACGGTATTTTTAACAATGTTTCACGAAAATATCTATAACGGTAACTCGTACTAAAAGCTTTTGTATGGAAAATTTGTAGCCTATGGAGTTTTGAAAAAAGCGGACAAATTTCATATCAATACGTGCAGCCTTAAGGGCACTATGGGGGTCCAAACTTAAAAAAATGGAGTGCCCGAGCGTATTCGGTATTTCCATCGTTTATTGAAAAAGCACAAGAGCTTAAAATTTGACATACACCACTTTTTTGTATATGCTACCGTTATCGAGGTATTCAGATAAAACTGTTTTCGGGGGCCTTTGACCGTCTGTAGCACCGCTAGCGGCACTCGTAGAGACAGGAACTTTTAGGCTCATGCAAAAATCCAGCTGGATTTTAGGCTCATGCAAAAATCCAGCTTTCCCCTAATTTTTCAGAAGTTTGGCCAAATTTTTGTTCAAATTTCCTGGCGTATAAGCGAAATTCACCACAGTTGCTGCTGAAATCTAAACCAACCTGTTCAAAATATGTCATCTCAGTGCTAGATGAATCAATGCTATTGGAATCAACTGATCCGCGAAAAGATCAAGCAAATTAAAGTCGAGTTGCTGCAAAAGGTGTTTGGAAATTATCTAAAATGATGAAAATGTTGTTTTGGGCATACAATTTCTCACAGTAGAGGTTGATTTTAACGCTTTTATGTGGTGAGTGTTATGCGATGTGGCTTCTTATTTCTCATTTCATATGCTGCCCCACTTTGCTTGTCGGACGACGTAAGACGCGTGTTAGAGTCAAGGACGTACAATTTTAGCAATTTTTCCTGAGCCTTTTATGATTCCGAATGCAGTAATCCGTATCAATTGTGGGTTATTAAAACCTTGCATAGACTTTTTTTCTTTAAAACACAACTTTCCTTTTTATGTATTTTATCTGTAGTGTTTATGGTTTTAATTCCACTAAATCGAAGTTGATATTAATATTTTCTTTTCGGACTTTTCCACTTTTCTCTTATACGATTACCTACTAGCCAAAAAGCCGCCCCCAAATTTGGCACGCCGGGCGACTGCCCGGCTCGCCCCCCCCCTTAGAGCGGGCGCTGTGTACTCGATAAATGAAACGGCCTTTTTTAATTTAAATTAGTTATAAGGTGCGTGTTATTGGATGGAGTACAGGACAGCGCAGCTTCCATAACAATTTGACAGATCTCGTTCTATACGGGATGTCCGGAAACTATCGCATAAAAGCACCCAAATATGATTCCTCCTGATATTTCCAGCAAAAAGGAGTATAAAAAAAATTTTAATTCTTCAGCTTCCACAGATATTTAAAGATTTTTCAAAAGTTTGATACATATACTTCTTTTCTTTCGGTTGTGGTCAACAATTTTTCCTAAGAATAAACACCACAAAAATCGCAGTTTAGTTTTTACGGTTTTACACATCTTCAAAGACAAAATTTTGTGATCTTACCACATTATAAATTTTTTTCCCACGGAGGTGTTAGTTAGTTAGCTCCAAATCCCTGATTTATACCAATTATTTTCTGCATTTAAGGCATTAAAAACGTTACCAAAACTAGAGCGCAGAGAGAAGTTGTAGAAAATTAGATGAGAAAACAATTTGTTGTTGGGTTATGGTTGAGGATGCTCCCCAGATGATGGCATTGAAAGTCCGAACCGATTGGAGGTCCGCAACCCTAAAAAAAAAGGGGAAACGGAGGATTTTTTTCGTTTTTTTTTGATTATTTCAAAAACGGTAAGAGATACAGAAAAATCGTCTGAGGAGGAAAAAAACTACCTTACGGTCAAAAGTATCGACACAACCTAATAGCGCGTGTATTTGTACGTGTTTTTTGGAAAGTATGATAGTTATTCATAAAAGTCGTATGTCGTTTAAAAGTTCGAAGCCTTAGCTACCTGCTGGTACCCTTTTTATCAACATTTGCTTTGCACTTTTTAAATTATTGCCACTTGTAACAAAAAACCCAGAAAAATTGAAGTTTCAGGTAAACTACCCCTATAAAAGCGCCCGTAATCGGTTTCTCATTATCAGTTGCATCAGGAAAGTTAGGTAACTTACATCAGTCACTGTTTGGTCATCAATGGATACGACGGCAGAACAGGCGGCACAAGTTGTAGCCCTATTGTCGGAAAATCATAGTCAGCGAACCGTCGCTCGCCGTCTTGGAATGAGTCAGTCTGCTGTCTCGAGAGTTAGCAGGAGATTTCGAGAGACTGGTAGCTTTAATTCGAGACCAAGAACGGGCCGCCCTCGATCCACTTCAGAGAGAGACGACCGTTTCATTGTAACAAGTACGTTACGAAATCGTTTCCTCACGGGTGTTGCTGCGCAGCGGAACCTGAGGCGTGTTCGCGGAGTAGCTGTCAGTGACCGCACGGTAAGGAGACGATTAAGGGAAGCGAATATCACTCCAAGACGGCCTGCCAGGGGCCCCAAATGGACTGCACGACACCGACAAGCGCGCCTCTTATTTGCTCGTAATCATCTTACTTGGAGCGATACGGAATGGAGCTCAGTATTGTTCACTGACGAGTCGAGAATGTGTCTGCATGGCAGTGACAGAAGATATCGAGTCTACAGGCGTCCAACTGAGCGATTTGCACAGTGCTGTTTCACTGAAACGGTTGCATACGGCGGCGGTTCCTGTATGATGTGGGCTGGCATTTCATTGGAGGGAAAAACGGATCTCGTATTCGTGCCCGCAGGAGGCCGAGGAGGAGGGCTGACAGCTGAGCGATACGTTACCGATGTTCTCCGTGTCCACGTTGTGCCCTATGCAGCATTTATTGGCGAGAACTTTAATTTGATGCACGACAATGCCCGGTGTCATGCGTCGCGTCTCACTCGGCAGTTCTTGAATGAAGCCAATATGTCGTCACTTAACTGGCCTGCGCGCAGTCCCGACATCAATCCCATTGATGGGACGAACTCAAGAGAAGAGTCCGAGCCAGAAATCCAGTCCCTTCGTCCACTGAAGAATTGAAGGAGTGGAACGGTATTCCTCAAGATACCATCAGCAACTTGATCAAATCAATGCAGAATCGACTGGAAGCTGTCATTAGTGCAAGAGGAGGAAATACCAAATACTAAAATAATAAATACTTAACTTATTTTCCAACATTTGTTGTTTTATTTGCAAAAAAACCTAACCAAAATCCATTTTCATATTTGCTCATTTTCGCTACGTTTTCGTTCAAAGAGCATCAATTTTAAAAGTGCTCACCAAATATTGGTTAAAATGGTACCAACGTAAAGCTGAGGCCTTAAGCTTTTCAATGACATACGATTTTTATGGATAACTGCTATACTTTTCGAAAAACACGTACAAATACACGCGCTTTTAGGTTGAGTCGATACTTTTGACCGTAAGTGTACATAAACTACTACATATCTTTGCAATGTATAAAACATTAGAGTTTAATTGAATATTTCGGCGTTAGACTAGAAAATAAATTAGCATACTTTCATTTTAGACCCTTTTTAAAAGCCCCATTACTTTTGAAAGAATATTATTTCAGCCGTAAAATTCTGTATAAGTATTCACAATAAGTTCAAGATCACTCACTCGATCCAGTCAAGGACCCAGATTATCCCCCCATTTGAATTTGTCAAAATGGCATGTCCATAACTTGCCGCAAAATTAGAGTAGAGTGCTAAATTTGGATTTGTTGCGATTGGAGTTCATAGTCAGTCCACCCACCAAAAATCAGCTCATTCGGATAAAAACTAAGGGTACCTCCCATATGCCATTCCCAACCATAATCAAAAAAAAATTTAGATGTAGGATTTTTGCCGTTCGATGGCCATATTTCGGCCCAATTTTCTTAAACTATTGTCCTAAGACCAAATCAGAAAAATGATGAATTTGAAGCTCTGTGATAGGCAAACCGTTTATTTGATTTTGGTGCGCTCAGTTTTGTTTTTAGGAAAACTTCGGTATTAAAATAAATTGTTATAGTGTCGGAGATATTCTTGATTTTGTGAGAAAATTATTTTTTTTAAACCATTAAATGCTTGGAGTAGTTAAAGGGTTAAGCATTCAAGATACTTATGTACATATGTCCATTGCACTTTTTTTTGCTGGAAATCACAATGAGCATTTTCCGGACACCGTGTAGGTTAGGTATATGTTATGTTGTTTTGGCATAAAGAATTTGAAAAATAATTTTGAAACCAACCCTTTTGCCAAACTGCGGTGCGTTACCTACGTACCTATGTATATATGTATATAAGTATATACATATACATATTTGTATATCTCTACATTCGTAGATATGTACATTATAAAACAAGGACTGGAAATTAAAAACTAGGGGGCTTCGCCCCCTGCTCGCTACGCTCACCAACCCCCGGGGGCCGAGGCTAATTTTGGGCGCGGCCGAAATTTGGATACCCTTCGCTCTCCTTGGGCTAAAAGTTTTTTCGGGCGTACCTATGACTTGTATTTAATCCCCCTCTTCATTCTTTTTCTTCCGTCTTGACAAAAGTTTTGGGCTTGGTTGAAATAAGTGGGCAAATAAAAATATTTACTCGGAAAATTTTATTGGGGCTGCCGGAGCATGACCCCACAGTACGATTCCATTCGTTTTGAACTTTTTAGTTGTTTGATAAAGACACATTAATTCAAGGTTTTGTGAAATTGGTGCAAAAAATGTTTCTTAGAAGAACCAAAAGTCGGGGTTGGGTTTGTATGTATCAAGAGAAACACGTTTGTGTGTAATTTGGTTGAAATCGGTGCACAAACGGACATCGCCCAACCGACTCCCCATGTTATGCTGGTCATATATGTATACTTATTATATGGTCGGAGATGCTTGCTTCAATGCGTTACAAACTTCATGACAAAGTTAATATACCCTTCGTTGACTCTACGAGCGAAGGGTATAACAAACATATTGCAAGGCAAACTTGATTTTTTAACTTTTGGCCTTGTAGCCGGAGGCAAACTCCGAACTGATTAAAACGAAACAAAAAAAAAAGACCAGGGTGGGTTGGCTGTAGGTACATATTGAAATATTCCAGGAATATACGTATAATAAAATTAATTTTGCAGTATGTTTAAAAATATCTTTCCAATCTGACTTCTTTAATTACGAATGAATATCATATTGCGGTTAGCAATTCTACCAAAATGTTGTTTTTCATACCAGTATATGAGCTCAAGCTCATACATTCATACATGTATTTGATTCATTCTGAATTGAAATTCTTGTACCACTGGGGAATAACTTTTTAAATATTGACTTCATTTTCGAAGGGTTGTGAATGGCATATATAATGTGACGACGAACTATATAGTGCGGTATAAAAATTCCAAGTCGATATTGAATGCGGACATTTATAGCCTAGAGAAATTTAATTTGTTTGCAACCTCAATGCAGAAAGTCTGAGGATGTTTCGTTTTGTTTACCTAACCTCTTTCCGGAATTGTTTTTGTGTTGTATAATTTCCTGCAATAGGGAATACGACGCAAAATAAGAGCAAAGAAATGGTTTATGGAATATTCCATGGTCGGCGGGAAAACATTCACCGACACTTAAATAGGCAATTGAAAACGATTTATTCAAATTATTGCATCTTTCACATTTAAATGTACCGACACTGGGTCTCATAGGTATAAATAGATTCTTTGTTCCCGAATCCCCATAATTTTGAGGTTAACTTGTCTTGTGTCATCGTCATGTCAGAAAATTCTCTTTAAAATTAATGTAATTTCTTAAATATGTAAAGCATTTTTCTATGCTTTATTTCAATTGAAAATGGTTTCAGAAACACATTCCTTTCAAATTACGAGGTGAGAACAGCATAGAAAATTAGTAGCTTTTGAATAAATCATGGTGATAAAAGGTAAGAAACGTGACCTGCAAGTGAAAACATTTATCAACCCATCAAAGGAATTGATTGCCACGGATATACTATACTATGGCAATGGCGCCGGAACAGGGGGGCAGGGGGGCAACTGCCCCCTCAATATTATGACTAAGGGGGCAGTTAGTACTACATATAGCACTTGCACTATATTAAAAATTAAGAATAATAGAGAGTTTTAGCAAGTCGTATGGAATAAAACGACATAATTTGACATTCCATATAAAAATTCGCTGGCTTTCCGTATACGAATCGAAATATCTTAATTTTGCATGTCCCAAGTAGGCATGGGTGTATTTCCGTATATTTGATTCTCTGGAAACAGTCGAAATTGGCGAAATAATTTGTCGTTTTTTACAACTATGCCTACTTAGGATATGCAAAATTAAAATATTTTGTTTCGTATACGGTAAGCAAGCGAATTTTTATATGGAATGTCAAATTATGTCGTTTTATTCCATACGACTTGCTAAAACTCTCTAATATGTTTTAAATTTTGTATACATATTCAATAATTTTAGTGGATATTTTTTTCCATAATGGAGTATCTGGTTCGCAGTTGCATACGGCCATCCAATGAATGTATACTACGAGTATGAACATGATCATTTCATTTCCATTTCTTCTTCGTCAACAAGAGCATATCAAATTAACGACTTCTAAAATAACCAAAGAGCGAAACCATTGACCGTTGATCAATGAAAACGCATTCATTCTCCTTGTCAGAAAACCGTACCGGCGCCATGCCATGCTGAAGATTTGGATATTCTTCGCTCACAGTTAATACTTTTAAAGGATATGCCTCTCACCGCATGCCGGGAGCTTAACCTAGATGCTGCCTCGAAATTGCTGATCACTTTCGAAGTAAATCGAATACAGCGAGGTAATACGGCTATCTAGAAGCAAGTAACATAAATGCTAACGTTTCCAGCCACAGCAGCTTAATCAGAAAGGTTGTTCACAGCTTTGCGACGTCTTAAAACATGTCTACGTTCAAGAATGATACAAAAACGTCTGATACATACATATAATTATTCTGAATGTTCACAGGGAACAGGGAGTTTAGATCTGCCAAAAATCATGAAAGAATTCGTTTCCCGAGGAAACCAGAAAACAACCTTTGGAAAAATCGTGTGACGTTAAATTTTATATGTAAAACTGTAAGTTGATAATCTTCAACACTTTGGAATTATAATGGGATCAAAATGGGTAACAAATGAACTTAGGGCTTATTCTCATTTTGGAGACTATTCAAGGTGGGTTCTTCTGTTGTTCTCTAATATGTTTCATAATTACGTGGTAATACCAAATAATTGGTTTCGTTTCATAGGACATTGAAGTGCTAGAGCAAAGGTCCGGTATATGGTTTTTAATATGAATTTGAGAAAAAAAATCTTGCCCCCTCAATAAAAAATTCGTTCCGGCGCCACTGTACTATGGTATTATGTGCTTTAACTATTTTGATATCTTAGTCGGAAAACCGGAAGTAAATTAGCAGGCCATGAAAGTTTTTGTGGCGCCATAAATTCGTATTGCACTTGTAGTGTAGTAAGCAGATGAAAAGCCTAGTTCATAATATTGCAAAATGTGATGGAGCTTTTTTTGTTCCTTATGATTTTTTGGGCTGAACACGAATCCGGAGCTTCCGACCAACATTTCGTTGCAAAACAGGGCAATCCGTTGAGCGGTATTACTAGTATTGATAATTTCAATTTGCCATTTTTAGCATAGTTCCATACTATGAAATAAATTTTGAGATTGAACGTCAAAAAAAGTAATATCAATTTGTAGCGATACCGTCTAACGGATTTGGAAGATTTATGTCGCGATCATTTTCGAACATTTTCATGGACAGATTTTTGCAGAAATGAACAGTTTCAGAGTTGTAAACCGAAAATTTGGAGGTTTCTCGCGATTTTGGCTTCAGATTCGAGCTCAGCACACTAAACAACATAAGAAACAAAAAAAAAAAGAAGCGAACAACTTTGCCACATTTTGCAATCGCAAATCACGTAATGACTACACTATTGTTTCCGTGCGATGCTTTCGGAAACTTTATTGCATTGTATTTTGGTCAAAATTTAGAACTCCCCATGGATACAGGCACAGGGTGTTCAAAATATGAAGGAGTTAATTAAAGTTTCTTTTGGGATTGGACTATTTTAGGGGAACCAATCACATTATATATTGTTAAATTAGAATTATCCATTGTCAGTTCACCATTTTGGTCTGTTTACTCTCTTAGAGAGTAACGTTGATTTAATGTTACTTAAAATCACATCGATATGAACAATGGGTGTTGTGAGCCGCTAATATTAAGTATAGAAAGCAATGGAACCTTCCATTAATATAGGCTCGGTATGTGTTTACTGGGTAAGATACAATGTGCATGCGCAAAATGAGGCGTCTCTCTACTATTTAGCTCCTTGAGAGTAGGACATGCCACCGAAATTTTAGTGGGAGGCTACAGATTCGGGCTCAGCACCCCAAAATATCAAAAAAATACATAGAGAACAAGAAAAATACAGCTTTTGCACCAAGAATGTAATAGTACCGTTTTATTGCTATCGAGGTTAAATCTGACTTAAAAAAAAACCTTCGCGTTTCCCGGTTAACCCTTCTGTCGGCACCTACTACAATATGCATATTCTATACTCAATAGGTCTGGCTGGACCTACTGAGAAAAAATTTTTATTTTTTAGAAAAATTTTTTATCGGTATAATCATTCTACCCATTCTTTACAACCATTTATAAACAATAAAAACATTAAAATCATTTTTGTAGATATACTAGAAGCGTTTTTAAGAAGACATATTTTGAGGTGGTATTAGTACAAACCTGTTTCTCCCTTATTTTCTTCTATTTTTGCTTCTCTTTTTTCATTGCGTATCCGTACAGAAAGTTTGATCGAATTCTCCAATTTCAATATCTTTGGGGAAATATTTGGCACTTTGTTGGTAGATTTTACCGCGATATTAGTCTGCAGATTTGGGGAAAAATATAGAAAGAAATAGGGAATTTTCAAGCGCAAAAATCATTTCTTTCTAAATTTTACACAAATTTCTCAATTAAATCTATTAAGAAACACAATCGTAAGTCACTAATACTTAGTTAATACTATTACAAAGGCAATTAAACCCGTTTGAATTTCCTAGAATCAAATCTCAGTTGATTAGGTGATGTTATAAGACGGCATAAAATTAGGCGTACCCAATTTGCGAACTTGACGGGTTTCTTAAAGCAAAATCTCAGAAAATTTTATCGTTTATCGTACAAATTGATTTTAATGAGTGTATTACATCCTAAATAGGAGATTTTTAGAAGAATTTAATATTTTCCCTTTATACCTCAAGACGAAAATGGGGAGAAAAACTATAGGTCTGGCCAGACGTATTGGGTATCAAAAAGCACTATAAATTGAAAATCATTAAAAACATACTCAAAACTTTAACCGATTTTTTTAAATTTTTACAAAATGCTTCTAAACACATTATTCTAGGATATCATGAAATATGAAGTCGCTGCGATTTCATTTTCCATACTTTTTTGACCAAAATATAGTGCCAAAGGTCTGGCCAGACCTTTGTGTCGACAGAAGGGTTAAGACCAAACAGCTGACACCTGACAGGTTTTGCATCTTTGACTCACTCTCGTTGGCTTATTTTTGAGTTTTCCCGTGCAAGTTAGTGGCACGCGTGCAACATACCTGGGTAAAAGTAATTTTTGTATATGGAGCTCGGTACCTAAAACTACACGGGATGTAGCAATAAAACGAACCTAATATATACAAATATGCTAAAAGTAGGAATTCAAATTATTATCAATTATAGTAATACTGCTCAATGGATTTACATCAGTTATGTCTTTTCGGACTCGGAATAATCCAACATGAATAAGTTTCAGAGTTAGGGGCTAGGGCTCGAAAAACCGACATTGAAAATCCTGGGGTTTTGTGGTGACAAGCTCTGGATTCGTGCCTAGCACTCCGAAAAATATAGGGAACGAAAAAAAAATCCACACCACATTTTACAATATCATGGACTAGGTTTATAAGGTGCATACAACACTATGGGCCATTTTTTCGTACATCTTATAGGCTGGTTAGTCTTATTGCCTAGAGAAGACACACACAATATTTAGAAAGCTTTTCCAATTTATTGAATGAAATTTTTGTTTATTTTGCATAGTTCTGCCATATTTTGATGGTTACACCATCATCTTAGATTAAAAAAATCATTGCACGGTTTCATCATCATCATCAATGTGGCACGATAGCCCGACGTCGGGCCTTGGCCGCCTGAATCGTTGACCTCCAATTGTCGCGGTTACGTGACCTCGTCCTCCAGTTTCGGAAGCCCAGCAGCTGGTGGGCGTCTTCACCTACGGAGTTCTCCCAGCGAGCTCTCGGTCGTCCACGCAACCTCGCTCCGTCAATTCGTTGTGCGTTCATCACTTTCTTTGGCATGCGATTATCGTCCATCCGTTGTACATGCCCCGCCCATTGCAAACGTTGAAGCTTCACGATTTTCGATACTTCCAGCTCATCGTACAATTGATACAACTCATGGTTGTACCGGATACGCCATTGGTCTCGCTCGCGAACGGCCCCGAAAATTCGCCGAAGGACCTTTCGTTCGAATCGGTCTAGCAAAATTTCGGAGGCTTGGGTGAGGGTCCATGTTTCGCAGCCATAACATAGCACGGGTCGGATGATCGTTTTGTACACGCGGAGCTTCGTGTTCCTGTGCGCAAGTTTCGAATTAATTATAGGGAGGACCGAGAAATATGTCTTATTGGCTAGTTGTATCCGTCGCTTAATTTCGTCAGTTTCGTTGGCGTCCTTTGATAAGTTACAACCCAGATAGTTGAAGTTGTCTACATACTCGATATTAAGGTCCCCCACTGTGATGCTTGAATTTGCTGGCGTCCTTGTTTTCGATTGCATCATGGCCTTTGTTTTGCTTTCGTTGATATGTAGTCCAACTTCCTTTGCGGCGTTATTGAGGTTATGCAGAAGGCTTTCTGCATCACCCAACCTTCGAGACATGATGTTGATATCGTCGGCGTACGCTACTAATTGAGTCGACTTGATGAGTAGCGTTCCGCTGCTGTCCATATTCATGGCTCGAATTACATACTCCAAAGCAAGGTTGAAGAGCGTCGGCGCCAGCCCGTCGCCCTGCTTGAGTCCAGTACGAGTTTCAAATAGGTCAGTGAGTCGATTCTGCACTCTGACCTGCGAGACGGTATTAGTCATCGTCATCCTTGTGAGTCGCACTAACTTTGCCGGTATACCAAAATTCAGCATAATGTTGTACAGTACACTTCGATCGATACTGTCGTATGCCTGCTTGAAGTCGACAAAGATTTGGTATACGTCGATGTTATATTCCCAGCACTTTTGGAGTAGTAGCTTCACTGTGAAAAGCTGATCGGTCGTTGAACGACCAGGTCTGAAGCCGCCTTGATACTCGCCAATGATTCGTTCTGCGTACGGATTGATTCTCTTTTCAAGAATTTTAGATAATATCTTATAGGCCGTACAAACTAATGATATGCCCCTGTAATTCTCACACTTCAGCTTGTCACCCTTTTTGTGGATTGGGCAGATTATGCTTTTGCGCCAATCTTCGGGGATTTCCTCGTCGTTCCATATTTTCAGCAGTAGCACATGTATAGCGTTGGTCAGGCACGTTCCACCATGCTTCAGCAGTTCTGCTGGGATCTCGTCAGCGCCGGGCGCTTTATTATTTTGAAGCGACTGTATGGCAAGAATCACCTCCTCTACTGTTGGGGGTAGAACGGGAGGGCCTGGTTCGGCTAACTGCTCAAGAGCTGGCTCCGCGGGGGATGTTGATGGTGCATTGAGGAGCTCTTCAAAATGCGAGGCCCATCGTTTGTTGACGCTTTCGATGTCGCTGATGATGTTACCATCCTTGTCCTTACATAGGCTTGTCCTGGGTTGATATCCGTTCTTAACATTATTTATAAGTTTGTACGCCTGTCTAATGTTCTTACTGGCTAATCTTTGGTTTATTTGCTGTAACTGCTCGTCAAAATGTTTGCGTTTCTTACGTCTAATTAACTTATTAGATACTCGCCGAAGCTCGTTATATCTTTCTTTTTTGGCTCGGGATGCGCGTTGTGTGTATTGGCGATAGGCTTCATTTTTCGCCTCAATCGAGGCCCTGCATTCGTCGTCGAACCAGTCTGCTCGTCTGCGCCGGCCTTTATAGCCCACGACCTCTTCTGCGACCCCCTTGATGCTGTCTTTGAGCTCCTCCCAGAACTCATGGATGCCTAAATTGTTGATGTCATCAAGCATGGGCGACAGTTTTTCCTCTAGTGCTGTTGTATACGCAGCCGCCGTGGCATCATCAATCAAATTGTCAACCTCGAAGATCTTGGCAGGGTTGATTCTCGATAGGTGTACCGAAGAGATTCTGCACCTGTAGGTCGTCTTCACCAAATAGTGATCGGTGTCGCAGTTGGCTCCTCGATAGGATCGAACATCTAGGACATTAGAAGCCCATCTCTTGCTGATCAGTACATGGTCGATCTGGTTCACAGTGTATTCATCTGGAGACTTCCAGGTCTGCTTGTGGATTCGTCGATGAGGGAAGCATGTAGAGCTTATTACCAGGTTTCTGCCGCTCGCGAAGTCGATAAGTCGCTGACCGTTGTTGTTGTTTTCGTCGTGGAGGCTATGACCTCCAGTAGTTCCCCTATCCCAGCTTTCATTTCCGACTTTGGCGTTAAAGTCTCCTAGCAGCAGCTTAACGTCGTTTGATGGAAGTGAGTCGAAGAGTGTTTCTAGGTCGTTGTAGAACTCGTCCTTAATCGCGTCTTCTTTTACTTCTGTAGGGGCATGCGCATTAATGAGCCAGAGATTAGCGAAACGGGTCTTAATGCGGATCGCACATAGCCGCTCGTTGATGGGTTTGAAGCCGATAACGTGGTCCTTGAGCTGCTTATTCACGATGAAAGCTACTCCAAACTCCTTGTTGCCCTCCTCTTTACCACTCGTAAAAATAGTGTGCGAATTGAGGTCGTTAATCTCGCTTTTGAGCCATTTAGTTTCCTGGATTGCAACTATGCTCAGCTTGTATTGTTCTACCTGATCCAGGAGGGCCCTTAAGGCCCCCGGTCTATTCAGGGAGCGTACATTCCAGGATCCGAAAGAGAAATCAGTTGTTCGTTTGCGGGGTCGTCGTTGTTTTGTATCCGTCCATTCCGAGGCTTTTGTTTCAGGTTTCTTGACTTGAAGTTTTTCTTAGGATGAGTTGTCGGCACATCGCTAAACCATGATAGGGTTTAATCGTTGAGTAAAGGCCATCATGGGCATGCCTCGAAGATGCTGCTTTAGTGGTTGACTTAAATGTTTTCTGTCACCTATCACGTTAAGTAACCTGAGACGCTGCAGATGTTAATGCAGCACTCAGGCGCAGCGGTTACTCGGATAATGCGGGAAAGTAACGCCCCGTAGAGAGACATAGGAATTGGCCGAAGTCCTTTTCCTATGAAACTCCTCCTGCATAGCTAAGGGTCCGCAGTTATGCCACAACTGAAGAAGATATAGGAATTAGCCGAAGCCTTTCAACCTTTATCTTCCCCCTTACGGGGGGTTACGGTTTCATGCAACAGCGTAAATAAGCAAAAGATAACATAACTATGCAAAATAAACAAAAATGTCATTCAGTACAATGGAAAAGCTTTCTAAATATTGTTTGTGTCTTCTCTAGGCAATAAGACTAACCAGCCTATAAAATGTACGAAAAAATGGCCCTATGACGGAAGATTAATAAATTGAACATTATTGCTCGTATAATAAGAATTTGATGTTGAATTAAGTTTAACCTTCCGGCGGGCGCAATACTAATCCCAACACGATCGGGCGCAATGCATCTGGCAGATTAAGTGCAGAAAAACGGATGAAACTAAGTTTCTGTATATTTTAGACTATTATTTATTGTTGCATTGTCTTTTTGAAACAGTTCTACCAAATTTTAGAAACGAAAACTGGCTCACAAAGTTTGATACCCTTCACATTTTCAATTTTCTAAGAACATTCCGCTTGCAATAGCTTCAATATTTAAAAAACCTCCAACAACTCGACCGCTTAAAAAATGTGAGCTTATTTTACTAAAAACACACTATTGAACGATTTGGTGAACCTAAAAGTCAACACAACGTTATTACGCAATGTGAAGAGTATAACATGTGGAAATTTTCATAGAAAAGGAGAAAATAACACAATCGGGCGCAATACATCTGAGAGATTATTTCATCCCCTTCCGCCCCTCAGACAAGTGGTAGATAGAAACTGAAAACTGCTTTAGGTAGTTGATCGATAAAGATTAGGCTACTGTGAGTTTCAGATCTCTCCCTTTTCATATCGCTAATTGGCGCAAAAAAAACTGGTCACTTAATCTGTCAGATGCATTGCGCCCGCCCGAAGGTTAACTTATGTGAGTTCCATTACTTTCTCGAATTTATGAACATAAATTGACATCACGTGAACTTCGATTTCGACGAAGCTTTGAAATTTCTACAATCACATCCACATTAACTTAAGGTAGTCTGTTACCTTCCTCGAATTCTGATAAAATACATACATACATACACACATTACAGATTAAAATCCTTACAATCAAATTTTGGTTGATTAGGGAATTATAAACAGGGTAAAAATAGGCATACCCATGTTCCTACTCGTTTCTTTTCGAACATACGCGGCAATTCATGGGCTAGTCACTGCTTAGCGAGCCTTTAACATGCGAAATTAATTCATGAAATCGAATTCGTATTTAATAATATGTTCACAGTGGTCGAAAACCGATTGATTTCGCCGTATGTTTTAAGAACACTCCGAAAAGTTCACAGTGCACTATTCGTGATTTCATATGACAACCAACATTATTTTTTGCCTATAAATCGTTCTAAGTAAAAAACGAGAACGAGGCTAATTTCAGGCGCGGCCGAAATTTGAATACCCGTCACATTTGAATGAAACTTATGCTTCCTTTGTGCTATTAATTTCTGCCGCAGCCCTATGACGTGTTCCGATTCCATCTGTTCCTGGATGCTTCGAGGCTAAGCTAGGAACACACTTGGATGCATTTTGGTTAAGATTCAAAAAGGAAAAAGTTTTTCTTACAAGAACCTTATATTTGGGAGTTGCTTTGTATGACAGCTCTATGCCGTAATATTCCGATTCCATGCGTTCCTGGATATGTTTTGAGGCTTTACTATGACCGCACTTGGCTGAAGTTTGGTTAAGGTCGGATTAACCCTTAACTACATTCGTGGGGGACTAGGGTCCCCCAAGATGAACATTTTTAGACTTATCTCAAATGTTTTAAATTTGATGCGGTTGAACTTTCGCGTATTCGTAGCACTGCCTAAGAGCTTGCAAACAGAGAAAAAGCGCTGGACTGCAGCTTATAGGTTAGAAGCTGTAAGCCCTTGGGGGACCTAGGTCCCCCACGAATGTACTTACGTAGGTAAATTTTTTTTGGACTTCCGATATATTTGCATTTTTCTTCTTGTATTTTGCAGTTTTGAATAGAATTTGAGATTATAGTAAATAGAGAATATATTTTATTATTGCAATGGAAGTTAAATCATGACAACTTTTACAAAATTATTCAATTTGATGGACAGGGGCCGGAGGTCGAACCATGCAAATGCAATCCCTATTGCGATATTTTGAGTTTAGTACAGTTTCTTAATTATTTAAAGAATCGCAGAAAACTTGTAAGAATAAAAGATGGCAGCTGTTCTCGCAGAACGACTACCAATTTCTAAGAGAAAAATTCATGAAAAAAAGCCCCTTTTTTCCGCTTGTGATTTTCAAGATTGTTAACTATATTTAAAATTATAGTTATATTTTTCATTCTTTATTGTGTAAACAACGTAAAAAACAGTTTAGCTTTTTGTGGAATTACATTTGAATTTTAGACTCGACGATTGAAGTAAGTACTGAAAGTGTACCATGCGAAATGGCCACTTTCTATAATTAAAGCTGCAAACTTTACATGCAGCTTTCAAATCTTTAAAAAATTATATTTTTGCATTTATTACACGTCTACGATTTGTTTTAGATTAGGAGTTGGCAGCACTTCCAAAATTAAATGTATTAAAAATCACATTTGGTAATGGGGGACCTAGGTCCCCCACGAGTGTAAATGTGTAGGCTGGAAATAGCGAGTGTAGCTGAGGGTTAAAAAGAAAAAAACTTTTTCTCCGAAGAACTTATTTTTCAGGGGTTGGTTTGTATGGCAGCCCTATGACCTAATTCTCCGATTCCATCCGTTCCAAGATATGGTTTTAAGGTTTCAACCCACTTGGATGAAGTTTGGTTGAGATAGGTTCATAAAAAAAAAAGTTTTTCTTAGAAAAACCTAATTTTCAAGAGTTGGTTTTTATGAAAACCCTATGACGTAAGGTTCTGATTTCATTCGTTCCTAGGTATGTCCAACAGACGGGCAGACGGAGGGGCTTCTTTCTGTGCGTTGCAAACTTCATGAAAAAGTTAACCCTTCTGTCGGCACCTACTACAATATGCATATTCTATACCCAATAGGTCTGGTTGGACCTACTGAGAAAAATTTTTTATTTTTTAGAAAAAGTGAAATTTTTATCGGTAGAATCATTCTACCCATTCTTTACAGCCATTTATAAACAATAAAAGCATTAAGATCGTTTTTGTAGAAATACTGGAAGCGTTTTTAAGTAGACATATTTTGAGGTGGTATTAGTACAAACATATTTCTCCCTTATTTTCTTCTTTTTTTTGCTTCTCTTCTTTCATTGCGTATCCGTACAGAAAGTTTCATCAAATTCCCCGATCCCGATATCTTTGGGTTTTATTTGGTCCTTTTTTGGTAGATTCTACCGAGATATTAGTCTGCAGATTTGGGGAAATAGATAGAAAGAAATAGGGAATTTTCAGGCGCAAAAATCATTTCATTTTAAATCTTCCGTAAATATTTCAATTCAATCTATTTAGAAACACGTTTGTCCCTAATACTTAGTTCTTACTATTACAAAGGAAATAAAACTCATTTGAATTTCCTAGAATCAAATCTCAGTTCATTAGGTGATGTTAAAAGATGTGATAAAATTAGGCATATCCAATTTCTGAACTTCAGGCTTTTTAAAGCAAAATCTCAGAAAATTTAATCGTTCATCGTACAAATTGAATTTTAATGACATTATTACATCATAAATAAGAGAATTTTGAGGGAATTTAATATTTTCACTTTTTACCTCAAGACAAAAATGGGGGGAAAAAGTATAGGTCTGGTCAGACCTATTGGGTATCAAAAGCACTATAAATTGAAAATCATCGAAAACATACTCAAAACTTCAACCGATTTTTTCAAATTTGCGATTTCATCTTCTATACTTTTTTGACCAAAATATAGTGCCAAAGGTCTGGCCAGACCTTTGTGCCGACAGAAGGGTTAATATACCCTTTCACATAGTGGCGGGTATAAGAAATGCGCTACTGCAGCCCCCAATAGTAATTTGCAACTTATTTGGTCAGTTTAAACTGAGCTTCCATTCTTTTATTTTGGAATAATTAATAGTCCAGTAAAAATATCCCAAAAAAATACCTTGATCGAACGTGGTCATGCGGGGTGTCATATCAAAAAGGACATCGAGTGCAATGCATATCCAGTGTTCGTTTCCTGTTTCAAGGAAAATTGTTCCAAAACAACAAAAATTAGCATTACTTTATTTTTTTTCTATTTGAAATGCTAATTATGACTGGTCTATAAGAACAGTGTAGTGGAGTCTGGCTGGTCTAGCGGCTTCGGTGCACAGGTTCATGAGTTCGAATCTCACCGTGGATCATGGTGTTTTTCGAACTCACGAGCCTGTGACGGACTATGATCTCACTCAGATATTTAACGAGTACCCGTTTATGGGGATTTCTCGGCCGATCCATTGGGTAATCGATTGCCCACAATCGATCTGCCGCCCGGTACAGCACACACGTTAGGCAATTTATCGGGCAATCTGAAATTGACAGTCTCACGGTCCACAAGACACAACACAAAATAGCGAAAATTATACCATTTTTGGCAATGGAAGATGAACATCCATTGCTACTTTGATGGAGAATGACCGCCAGAACCACAGCATGAAGAACGACCACATAGGTTTATGTCAAAAATCAGCAACTGAGAACACATGATTGTCATCACAGCTTGTACGGAAAATTGCACACGTCAAAGCAAACAAAGTTTCCTTCTATTATAAGAGTAAAAATTTCATAGAGTGTAGGTTTATGTCAAAAATCAGCAACTGAGAACACATGATTGTCATCACAGCTTGTACGGAAAATTGCACACGTCAAAGCAAACTAGGAACACTGCTGAGCGTGATGCTGATCTCATAACCTCAACAAAAAGCAGATAAGATCTTGGAAATAGGATGTCACTAACACATTCTGTGACCTTAGTCCAATATTGGATTGTCGCGCCTGCTTATTTTTATACCCTTCGCTCATAGAGTGAAAGGGTATATTAACCTTTAACGTCACGGGCGGGGTCTGTCCAGACCCCCATCGGGTTTTTCGAATTGACCAGCTACGAGCTCGTGCTTTCGGCTCATCTCAGGCCTATATAGAGGCTTTCGACTGATTGACGTACGTTAGTTATGTGGAGTCTCTGTAGACCCCGCCCGTGATTCTACGTAGCAACTATTTTCTATTTACGCAGCATTATTCTCACGTTTTTCGTTAAAAAAAAAGCATTCCAAATCATCAAAAATGAGTAGTGGACTCTCGGATCACTTCAGAGCACACATCTTACAAGATTTTTAATGACTCTGACAGCGAGAAAGACAAATTGAAAATATATCGTAGCCTTTGGCTAGTTCAGGCGAGACTGTCAAGAATTTCCCTAAAATTAAGCGAAACGATATTCGCCCAAAATCTAAGGACAAGAAGAGTATTAATATTTGTAAAGGTAGTAGTAAAATTATTTGCAAGGCTCACTCAATGGAAATTGTGTATTGTTTGCCATGTCAACTTAAGGAATATTGTTTTTTTTTTTATTTTTGTGTACAAACCCAAATTGAGACATTGTCATTTTTCTTCTTATGCTGATTATTCGTTATTTTCTCTTTTATTACATGTTTCTCGTTCCTGTATAATCAGAAAATATAATTAGTTTAGCTTGGAGTTGAAAGTTTTGTTCAATTTTAGTATATTAGTGAAGGTCCTTAAAAATATGCAGTAAATGAGAGGTTTTTTCTTAAAATGATACTTCTTATGTATTGACTTAATGTTTTGATGAAAATAAATATTTTTCCTAATTACTAATATGTCTTTTCTTATAAGCAGTTGTCAAGAAATATTGAAAATATGTGAAAAGCTTTATTGGGGTCCCTCTGGACCCCACGCGTGACTTAACGTTACCAAAAATAGCGTGTGTACTTGAAGGTTAACTTTGTCATGAAGTTTGTAACGCATTCAAGGAAGGATCTCCGACCATATAAAAAGCATACATATATGCTCAGCATGACTTGGGGAGTCGATTGGAGCATGTCTGTCTGTTGCGACGCGTTTTACTCGGCGGGTATTGAAGCTAGCAAGCTAAAATTTTGCACACGTGCTTCTTATTGTTGCAGGCTGTTCGTATGTTTGATTTACCCAAATTGCATCACTGGGTCATGGGGCTGCCATACAAACCTAGCCCCCCAATTTGAGTTCTTCTAAAAAAAACTTGTTTATTTATGGACCAATCTTAACCAAACTTCGCATAAAAGGATCCCTATGAATGCCACAAAAAATATGTGAAAATGGGTGGAATCAAACGATGGGGTCATGGGGCTGCCATAAAAACCTAACCCCCCAAATGTTGTTCTTCAAAGAAAAACTTTTTTATTTGGGGACCGATGTCAACCAAACTTCATGAAAATATAATTCTAACGATCCCCATATAAACATATATAAAAATAAAAGGAGTCCAATAATGGGGTCATGGGGCTGCCATACAAATCCAACCCCTCAAATTTGGTTTTTCAAAGAAAAACTTTTTCATTTGTGCACCAATTTTAACCAAACTTCATACAAATTTATTTCTATTGATGACACAAAACATATGTAAGAATGGATCAAATCGGACAATGGGGTCATGGGGCTGCCATACAAGCTCAACAACCTAAACTATGTATTAGGTTCTTCTAAGAAACATTTTTTACACCAATTTCACACAACCTTGAATTAATGTGTCTTTATCAAAGCAACTAAAAAGGTCAAAAGAAATGGAATCGTACTATGGGACCATGTTCCCGCATCCCCCAGTAAAATTTTCGTAGTAAATATTTTTATTTGGCCACTTATTGCAACCAAACCTCACACAAATATTGTTTTGTCGACCCAACGGAACTTTTGTGAAGGCAGAAGAAAAAGAATGGGGGGGGGGGGTATTAAATACAAGTCGTAGGTACGCCCGAACAAACTTTTAGCCCAAGGTGAGCGAAGGGTATCCAAATTTCGGCCGCGCCCGAAATTAGCCTCGGTCTCGTTTATTTTATAAGAACAGTGGCAAACACACGAAACGTATTTTTTTTTCGGGAATCAGTTAAAATATCGGAGTGAGCCGAAATGTGCTGAATAGGGGAATTGGGTTTGGGCCCTGGGTTTTTGCACGTTTTAATTTGAAAAAAAAATAAGGTTTCATAGCAAACAGGCAGAATAGGGTGTTTTCAATGTTTCAATTTGTATCGGAATTTAAATGATTTGGGCCGTTTTCGTACGAAAGCATGATAGTTGGCCCTAATCACATGTGTTCGTGTACTCTGAACATAATATAAAGGACATTAGTCCGTTTATGATTTTAGTAAATTCAATCTACATAGGTTCGAGGCTGGGAAAAAGTGAATGTCAGGTAAAGGCTTGACGTGTTTCAAAATACAATATATTTATTTATTTATTTATTATTCATTGCACGGGCACATGCCCGTTATATGTAACAATTCATATACAATATTATTTGTTTGACTTGAGCTCATTTACAGTGAATTAATCAATACAAAATATTAATAATAAAGTCGATTTTTAAGTTTAGATTAATATTCTAATCAGAGTGGACGAAAACGGATTGATTTCGCCGTACGTTTTCAGAAATCACCGAAAAGTGTTCACAGTGCACTGTTTGTAATTTCATATGACAACCGACAATAATATTTTGCCTATAAATCGTTCTAAGTTTAAAAATGTGCTGGTGCAGTCATCGATAGTCATTTACAACATATTTCGTCACTTCAAACTGACCGTCCATTCTCTTATCATGGAGAAATTAAGAACATTGGCAAATACACGAAACTGAAAAAAATTTTCCGGTGTCAGTTAAAATATTGGAGTGAGCCGAAATGTGCTGAATAGGGGAATTTAGGTTTGAGACCTGGGTGCTTACACGTTTTCATTTGAAAAAAATCAAGGTTTCATAGAAAACACGCAAAATAGCAATAGGGTATTTTCAATGTGTCAATTTGTATGGGAATTGAAATGTTTTCGGGCTGTTTTCATACGAAAACATGAAAATAGCCCCAAATTACATGACTTCGTTTACTGTGAACGTATTATTAAATTGTGACTGCAAAATATCGAAAAAATCAATTTTGTCGTTTAGCTTATTTCCCTCACAGCAAGTACGATCTATAGTGTTATTTCCTGTATAATTCGCCTGATAAAATTTGACATTGAAGATATTATTTTTGTTATGCCTTAGTGATATATTAGGTACATTTAATTTTACTAGACTACGAAGCTGTATGCTTGTTACATGACTATTTAGTATTTTGTACAGAAACATTAAATCAGCTTCTATGCGACGAGATTCAAAAAAAGGAATAGGTTCGTAGTATAGGGCAGCCAAGTGCCCTAAAAACATATGTTGGACTTTCTCAAGAGTATGAATGTCAGAAGAAGTAAATGGAGACCAAATGGGAGATGCATTTTCAAGTATTGGTCGAACAATCGGTAAATACAACGTTTTATAGGTATTAGGATTTTTGAAATTAGCACATATTCTGTTAATAAAGCCCAGCGTACGAAAAGCTTTAAGAGATATATTGGTTATATGTGAGGAAAAAGATAGAGTTGACATGTATAGGACACCGAGATCATCTTGTTCATAAGCAGTTTTAATTGAGGCTGAGTTTAAGAAATACGGGAATATAATGGGCTGATTACTTCGCGTGAATCTGATAATTTTGCATTTTGAAGGATTTAGTTGTAGTTTATTTTCTTCTGACCATCTAGCAACCAGATCCAAGTCGTGTTGCAGCTTTATGAGTATCCTCAATGGCCTTAATTTCTAAGAAAAATTTTGCATCATCAACAAAAATTAAGCATTTACAAAATAGAAGCTTAAGATTGATGTCATTGATAAATATATTGAAAAACAATGGCCCCAGGTGTGATCCTTGTGGTACGCCGGATGTAACATTGGCTGCAGATGAATTCATACCATCAATATATGTTTTTTGCGTACGGTCGGAAAAGTAGCTTCCCAACCAAAGAAGCATCAGTCCGCCGACCCCATAATATTCTAGTTTATTGATTAGTATTGAGTGGTTCACTTTATCGAATGCTTTTGAAAAATCTGTGTAAATGACATCTACCTGAACCCCCTTATCAAGAGCATTAGATAAGTAGTCATTAAATAAGGTCAAATTTGTGACCGCTGATTTACCTTCAGAGAAACCGTGTTGTTGATCAATAATAATGGAAGAGAAGGCAGACGTTAGGTGCTTACAAACTAGACTTTCAAAAAGTTTGGGGATAGCATTGAGAATCGAAATCGGACGATAATTTGCTACATCGGATATATCACCAGCCTTATGTATTGGAATAATGTTACTCACCTTCCAAATTTTGGGTAATGAGCCGTCAATCAGTGATTTATTGAAAAGAGTGCATAAATTACGAGTAATTGAGAATAAGCAGTTTTTTAAGAATATATTCGGAATGTTATCCGGGCCAGGTCCAGCGTCAGGTTTCAAATTAGTAATTGCATTGAAAACATCCGACAAAGTTAGTTGTAGTACGTTTAAATGCATCGCATCAATTATTCATGGGCTCTAGCTTAGCCCCGATTTTGGTACAATGTGTATTGGATGACGTAGTTAATGAAGCATTATTAAAATTGGATTTTGTACCTTTATTTTGGTTTTCGTATGTAGATGATCACATCACAGCGATTCCTAATGATACAATTGATGAAGTGTTGGATGCGCTACATTGTTACAATTCTAAGATAAGATTTACATATGAGACGGAAGTTGACGGAGTACTTAATTATCTCGATCTAAGCCTACATCAAACTGCGCAAAGCAAAGTTATCACAAACTGGTTCCACAAACCAATAGCTTCAAACAGACTTCTAAACTATTATTCAAACCATCCAATGAAAATGAAGAATAAGGTCGTAAAGTCTTTCATTCGCAAAGTATTTCGAATAAGTCACAAAGCATTTTGGAAGGACAATCTATCTCGTATTCACAACGTTCTTCGCAAGAATAACTACCGACCGAATATAATACAAAAATTAATAGAGGAAGCAAAACATAGTAAAAATGGCCCAAATGGATTAAGGCCCGTATTTATGAACATTCCTTTACTCAAGGAGACTTTTTTTCTATGAAAAGTATGGGAAATGACATTTAATTTATTGAATTTAGGCATCCTTGACCCAAGGTCTCCTTGACCTGTGGACTTTCGCATAGCGGCGGTGACATCAGGATCAAAGCAAAACCCTGGTCAAAGGAGACAAAAAAGTCTCCTTGAGTTAAGGAATGTTCATAAATACAGGCCTAAGTCACGCTTATTTATCATCCACTACTGGCGAAAATGTTACTAATAATAACACAAACGCGACACCTCAATTATATTCATCTGTTGCCTATATTCCAGGTCTGAGTGAATCCATATCCCGCACATGCAAATATTTTGTACCTAACGTTAATGTGGCTATGAGACCTCTTAACAAAAATGCAAACTTGTACACTAACATGAAAGCAAATGTACCTAAAGTGGAAAAATCGGGGGTAGTGTATAAAATCGATTGTTCGAATTGTGATAAAGTTTACATTGGAGAAACGATACAAAAATTAGGAACTAGAGTAAAACAACATGGAAATGACACAAAAAAGTAACTTAAAGACAATATATCTGCCTTGGCAAAACATGCCATCAGTAATAATATAATAATTATTATATTTGTTTGTTTCCTCAATTGTCATATTTCTTTTGTCTGTTACTGTATGGTTTTATCGACATATATTTTTTGACATAACTTTGATTAATTTATTGTCATAATCACCATCATTGCTTGAATTTAATTCACAAGGTATTTTTAATATTTAGGTTAAACTTTATAATTTTTTTTAATAAAAATGTTAAATTATTCACAGATTGTATAACCCTGAAGATGGGCGTAACAGCGCGAAATATATAGGTTCATGTGAATAAAAATCAGCTTTTTGATTTCGGCATCACTGGAGGCAATACAACATAAACACCCTCTAAATAAAATTATAATGTATCTTATCATCTAAATCATGTGCATTAAAGCTAGTAGGATCAATGTTTAAGGTTAGAGTTAGAGCTGGGTGATAGATATCAATTGGTAACAGTGGTTCAATAGCGCTCTGTACAGAATAATTCAGTGATTTCGCAAATATTAGATCGAGTAACTGATGATTACAATTTAAAATCGAATTAATTTGGAATAAATTTAAATATCCAGTATCATTTGCGAGAGTTTTAGCTGATTCAACGATCGATGTATTGGCGGCAGGGTTTGCTTGAAAGAAGGATCCATATGTGTCATGAGCCCAACCAATGTTCGGGAGGTTATAATCGCCAGCAAGCAAGAGCTCATGATCGGAAAAACGATATTGCATATCTGTCAGAGAACGAGCGTAGAGTTCATAGTTGGTTACTGGGCTAGATGGTGGCATATATAAAGCTCCCACGATTACATTGATCGACTTCGATTGAATTCTAATGTTTTGTTCCAGTGATTGACTAGGGATATCTATTTGCGACGAATTTGATATTTTTATGAACAGCTATAAGCTGTTAGGTTTTTCTCCCCATTTCTTATACGTTCGTCTAATTTAGTACGGAGATCCAACAAATATTTACGTTGGGCCGGTGTCTGATCGTACGCGGAAAGAGCTGTTATAGATGCAAGTTTGGTGTTCATAACTGACAAATCAACGTTGTGATCACCCTGCTCCGCAAAGTTAAAAATTGTAACGTTTTTCGTACGGCGGGAACGTTCAGCTAGTTCGCGATGAAATGATTCGGTGTCTGCTAATGACATGCTAGGAGTTTGAGAAGTCTCAAGAGCCATAATCCTGTCTTCATGATTCATAACCGTATTTTCAATACGACCCATCTGTTGCTGAAGTGTTTTCAATGAATCTGAGACGATACTTGGAAGCTTTGACTTCAATCTATTAAACAGAGAATCAAGCGCAGTTGCTAGCACATCTGAAGTAACCGCGGAACTATCGTGTACCGGTTGGTGGAATAAAGCCTGGGTGTCTGCGCAGCAAAAGGTGTAGCCACCATTTGGCAGCAGTGATTGTTGCCGAGCACAGCTAGTGTGGTACGGCGCGTCACATACAGGACATGCACTCATTCTAGACATTGATCCCAGTATATTTCTGCACGATGTACATTTCTTCGGTGAGTTATTCGGCGGTTGCTCTACATGGGAGGTCGTTGTGTACTGAAAGTTGTTTTGAAGTTTTCGATCGGTCTGATTACAAATGCTCCAAACGATGTGATTGCGTCATGTAATAATTCGCTGGTCGACGATATTAATGATGCACATGTAACAAGAAAGTCCAAAATTAGGGTGGTAGTATCAAGATTGCTCGGCAGAGCATATACAAAATAGCAAATTCACCTATGACAGTAAGCGATTAATGTTGGAATCTTAATTGAGGATTTTCAGGGTAGGATGACTGCTCGCTTGAAGTTATGCTGGTATAGGATGCAATAATCTTAGTTACAGTCCAATGGGGTACATCGCCCGTTTTCAATATCCAATATATGACACTTCACAGCACGATTTATTATAAACAAGACGAGAAATGCCTCCAATAAATAACAGAGTGGTTAACACAATGAGTGTGCAGTCAACGATAACTGTAACTGTCAAATTAACTGAACGCACACTGACTAAACGCGAAGAATTGATTTCGTATTTATATGGCCAAAAAACAACTAAATAGATTTAACTAAATTATTTTGATAAAATATTCCGCATTGTCTTGTATTAGAGCGCAGTCAAGAACAAATTTATATAAATGCACAGCGACACAAATTTGGTTTTGTTGGAAGCGGGAATAACACAACCGGTCGCGACGACAGCTATGGTATTATATATAGATTAGATTAGATTAGATTTATTGAGGGCACAGGCAACAAGAGTTGCCCTAGGCACTGCGACCGGTGGTCTATTGTACCATTGCCCCTACTATGGATTAGATGAACTCATCTAACCGACTGCCTTCGATAAATCGATTCAGCTGGGCCATATTGATAGTGGCGATATCCTCTTCCAAGGGAAAAGCGATACCGAAACACTCCAATCGGCGCCTTGCTAGCCTCTCACATTCACACAGGATGTGAGAAGCAGTTTCGTCGTCAGCCTCACAGAAGCGACAGCTGGCATCGGTAACAATGCGCAAGCGCTTTAAATGACCGTTTAAACGGCAATGCCCCGTAAGGAGCCCGCATATGATCCTTACCCTGTTTCTGCTCAATTTCATCAGACCAAGGGTACGATTGGGTGAGTAGTTAGCAACAAAAAGATTTGACTGCCTAAGCCCTGGAAGAGCTTCCCAGTGTGTGGCTTTGGCTTTTTCCCACTCACTAATTACATTTCTGCAGATACAGAGTGGTAACCCACAGTAAGGTTCTGGGCCATAGAAGGGAGTGGTGGATGCTCTTCTTGCAAGCTCGTCGGCCTTCTCATTGCCGTAAAACCCCGAGTGCCCAGGTACCCAGAAAAGGGTGAGATTGTTGAGATTGCCCACCTGTTGGAGGATTTCCTGACAAACCCACACGAGCTTAGATGTGACAGTACAGCTCGTCAGCTGCTTGACTGTCAGTGAATATTGCTATTTTCTATTGGTGTAACCTTTGTCAAGGCATAATCTTGCACACACTTCGATTGCGTGCACTTCCGCCTGAAACACGGTCGGATGTATTCCCATAGGAATAAAGATATTAGTGTTCGGGCCAGTAATTCCAGCTCCAGATCCTGTTTCGGTCTTGGAGCCGTCCGTGTAAAATTTGATGGTGCTAGGGTGGAGTGATCTGAATATATCAGTCCAGTCCACCCTTTCCCATATCTCTGCACTATAAGAAGGGTCAAAACGGATAGTTTTGACCAGATGGTCTGATGGCATATCCAGTAATCTGCTGTTACTTAACCAACCTTGTTGAGCTGAGTTCAGTGGGGACGCCGCATCACATGCTACGAGCCTAATGACAGCTAACCTTGCCACTGCCTCGTTGTGTATGTGGAGAGGTGGCAAGTTTAGCAGGACCTCCAGGGCGGCAGTGGGGCTCGAAAAGAAGGCCAATGACAGCAAGACAGGCCAGCCTCTGGTTGCTCTTCTCCACCACACGACCGCCCCATATTCCACAATAGGTCTAACAATTGTCTTGTAGATCCACAGAACTATGTAAGGCCATGGCCACTATACCCCATGCCTTCCCCGCATAGCTTCTGCTGATCCACAAGGCCTTAACTGCTTTCTCTGCTACCAGACTAAGATGTTTTTTCCATAGCAGTTTCTTGTCAAGTGTGACCCCCAGGTACTTGACAGTTTCCGGCATTGTTAGCCGTGCATTATACATGGAGGGACACTCCAGTGTTTGGAGATTCCCTTTCTTACTGAATGGTATCACGGCGGCCTTTGTTGGATTGACGCGCAGCCCGTTTGCTGTGCACCACTCCTGGACTATATGCAGAGCACTCTGCAGGACATCCGGTAGGACCTCCTCGAATTTGCCTTTAACCGTGATAACCAGGTCATCCGCATACCCCTGTGTAGAGAACCTAGCTGAGCTAAGTCTCCACATCAATCCATCAACTACCAGACACCACAGGAGGGGGGATAGTACCCCTCCTTGGGGGCAGCCACGAGTGGCTAAAGGGTAGTATTGCCTATACTGGTAAAAATAATTCTTGACGAAAGCATACGCTGTACCCAGGTAATGATCGTATTGTCGGCTCCTTTGGCTCGTAGTGCCGTTTCTATGGGTTTGAAGGAGGTGTTATCGAAGGCGCCTTCTATGTCAAGGAATGCACATAGTGCTGTTTCCTTATTGGACATGGCTACCTCGATCTCTTCTACCAAGCTCTGAAGTGCCGATTCCGTGGATTTACCCGGTTGGTAGGCGTATTGTTTTAATAATATATTAATTATAATATATATTATATATTATATATAATATATAATATATATTATACAATATATAATATATAATATATAATATATAATATATAATATATAATATATAATATATAATATATAATATATAATATATAATATATAATATATAATATATAATATATAATATATAATATATAATATATAATATATAATATATAATATATAATATATAATATATAATATATAATATATAATATATAATATATAATATATAATATATAATATATAATATATAATATATAATATATAATATATAATATATAATATATAATGTATAATATTCTAGGGTCGCGGGGAATAAGTGGATAAGTCAAAAAGTATAACTTTTCAGGGCAGCATTTTAAATGTTTGCAGCGCGATATTGCCTGAAAGCGTCAACGCAAATTTTTATTCTTATGGTCAGTATTTAACCTTCTGGCGGGCGCAATACTAATCCTAAGACGATCGGGCGCAATGCATCTGACAGATTGAGTGCAGAAAATAGGATGAAACTAAGTTTCTGTATATTTCAGCATCTTATTTATTTTAGAAGCAAATACTAGCTTAAAAAGTTTGATACCCTTAACAATTCCAATTTTCTAAAAATATTCCGCTTTCAATTGCTTAAATATTTAAAAAAAAACCTCGAACCACTCGACCGGTTAAAAAATGTGAGCTTATTTTACTAAAAACACACTATTGAACGATTTGGTGAGCCTAAAATTCAACACAAAGTTATTACGCAATGTGAAGAGTATAATAAGTGTAAATTTTCATAGAAAACGAGAAAATAACACAATCGGGCGCAATACATCTGAGAGATTATTTCATCTCCTCCCGCCCCTCACACATATGGTAGATAGAAACTGAAAACTGCTTTGGGTAGTTGATCGATAAAGATTAAGCTACTGTGAGTTTCAGATCTCTC
Organism: Microchrysa polita; assembly: GCA_949715475.1. Lineage (NCBI taxonomy): Eukaryota > Metazoa > Arthropoda > Insecta > Diptera > Stratiomyidae > Microchrysa > Microchrysa polita. The sequence continues at coordinate 75,993,463 of OX454415.1, forward strand.
CATTTTAACGCTGATTGGCGCAACAAAAACTGGTCAGTTAATCTGTCAGATGCATTGTGCCCGCCCGAAGGTTAATCTGCGGAATTTCATTTGAATGCCTTCATCTAAACCGGAAATATGGACATTTAACCCTTCAGTACTCGCTCGGTATCTGTAAAAATGAAAGTCGTGCGAAGTACATTTTCATGAATTGGAGATTGTAATGAATTTTGAGATGGTGTTGTGTTACCAAAAACCGTTACCTACATACGTGCTGCATATGCAGGGATGGACATTGGTTTAAAATTCTACAGGGTGTCCCATAAGTCAACGTCATGGTAAAGTTGGATGATAGGGCACATAGTGCACGCTACGAAAAAAAAAATCAAAAAAATTTCATGCTCCTATTATTACAGTTATGCGCAATCAAACACAGATTTTTCCCCCAAAATATTAAATAATTGCAAGACTCAAAAGGACTCTAGATATATGTAAAGATCCAGTTTTAATGGAAATTGACGCTATACTTAACCAAATTAGGAGTAAATGGACCTCCAGATTTACATTTTGTGTGCTGCAATTATTTATCTAGTCTTTGGAAAAATATTTTGACTAAAATTATGAATAATTGGCGTGTTTGCATTTCAATGTAGGTTAGTTAAGTGCAAAAACACTTATTGCATTGCAAATGTGATACCGTTATGGAATCTAGATAACAAACACGGACTTTTAAAGTTACTCTCGGCCAAGCCCTGGTGCAATTTTTTTATAGTACAGTTATTTGAACTTTGGTGGAACAATAATTTGATCTCTCGGTTCAACAAAGAAGGTCCGATTTCTGTCAAACGCAGAACAGTTACTTTTCCGACTAGGTTGTAGTTGATAGGGTATATTGTTGTGGTGTTATAGTGCGAAAAGAAATTGAGAAATATTAAAGATTTGCAGTTACATTACGTGAACAATTACAATAAGGCATGCATTTTTTCGACTTTTTTAAATAATTGCGTATAACTGTAAAAAAATGCGAATTAATTATTTTTTTATTTTTTCATTCGTAGCGGTCACCATGTGTGCTATCAGCCACTTTCGGCTTCACATTGACTTATGGGACATCCTGTATATTTGGTGAAATTCTAGAGGAGAGTAGTTTTAAAAGTATATGAATATAATAAGAAACAAGATAGGTACGATGGCCATTACCAAAATTCTATTATCCAGGTTAATAAGTAGGCAAGTCAGTCATTGCCAATATGCCGGAACTCATACTAGGCCCGTCTATAAACCGAAATATAAGGTGTTAGGTCGCAAAAAATAGCTCGGCTCTGGTCTTTTGGGGTATTGCTAGGATAGATACCAGTAGTGTACCACCTCGAAAAACCTGTGCTAACCCCGTGACCCTAAAAAAACCTAAAAATTTTCTGACTTTTTCATATTTGGGTTTTTAATTTTTAAAAGGTGCTTCCTACAAGAAAGTCATCTACTGAATTTTTAAAGCCAACAAAATCTTCTTTAATTTGAGTGCAACCCCACACCCAGAGAAAACATCCCATAACCTGTTAATGGGACTCCTATTAACTTTTCGCCTCGGCTATTTTAAACAAGTTAATAGTTTTATCCTATTAGTTTAATGAGATTATAAACCATTGAATTTCTAATAGGACGTTCATTTTAGACTAATGGGATTATCTAATAAGATTGATTCAGATTTACAGTTAGTTGCCAATATTTTAAAACGTATGCTTATGCATTATGATTAGAGGTACGGATATTTCGCATAAAAAAATGAAATTTCGCATAAAAAATTGCTGAATATTGGAAAGTTTGCAAAAATTCAATTCAGATGCAAAAATCAATCTGAGATAGAAAAATATTTTCTCTTAACTGATTAAAAAAAAAAAAAGAAAATTAACTTTTTCGTGGAAAAAGTACAAATGGGTGGATTTCGCATTTATTTTTTAAAACAGCAATTTTCACCGAATTCGCTATTTTGTAAATTTGAAATAGATGCGAATTCGGGACTTATTTATGATTTTCATTTTCATACTCCCGTGTATTTATATACAATTTTATATGTACAGTGATGGAAAAAAATTGTATTTCAAAAGACCGAGTACTATTTTAAAATGGCGTAAGATTTTGTTTAACTGGTTTATTAGTTCAATTCACACATGTAGTGATTTTTTTTTTATTTCATTTATTTAATAATGGTCCATTTTTGAACACTGGATTCCAACTTGTTTTTACTAACGTTCAACCTTTTCCTATTTAAACTCATTTCTTCACTGAAATGAATAATCAACATCGCTCCTGTCGTGTTATTGAGGTAACGGTATTTTCAAAGGGACATCCTATAAAATTTATATGAAATAACTATTGTCCTAATAAGAAAAAAATATTGTTTTAATAGGGTGCCCCATTATCCATATTATTGGATAAACTATAATTTCAATGGGAAAATCATATTAATTTAATGGGATGTCCTTTTATTGATGCAATAGGATAACATGATTGCATTAATAGGATATCGTTTAACATTAATAGTATAATATCACTTTGATTTAATAGTTCGATCTAATTATTTTAATGATGTTCCATCCCATTGAATTAATGGTATCCTATTAACCCAATAATGGGATTTTCCCATTGACTAAATCCAATGGGATAAAATTCCTATTGGTTTAATGGGATTTTTTTCTCAGTGCAGCATTGTAGCTACAAAGGATCCCAAGATACAGCATTTTAAAAGATGTTTTTATTTGTAAAAGCTGCAATACGACGTACTCTATGACGTGTTCTGATTCCATCTGTTCCTGGATGCGTTGAGGCTAATCCAAGAACACAGTTAGATGAATTTTGGTTAAGATTCAAAAAGAAAAAAAGTTTTTCTTACAAGAACCTAATATTTAGGGCTTGGTTTGTATGACATCCCTATGACGTAGTGTTCAGATTTCATCCGTTCCTAGATATTTTTTAGGCTTAACGAGTAACAACTTGGGTGAAGTTTAGTTGATATTTGTACATAAAGAAAAAAAAATTTCTTAGAAGAACCTAATTTCCAGGGGCAGCCCTATGGTCCGATTCCATTCGTTCCATATATGTATATACATATATACAGCTAAGTAACTAGTTTATAACTTCGTGTCACATGACTTTCTCCGCAGAATGCGCATTTAAGCCGATATTTAGTTGGGAAGATGGCTTAAATTACAATTTCGAACTTATTTACAAAAAAAAACAATGTTTAAAGTGCTGTATCTTGGGATCCTTTGCACCTACAAAAAAGAAGGTTTTGTTAGCTTTAAAAATCCGGTAGACGACTTTCTTGTATGAAGCACCTTCTGGAAATAACAAACCAAAATATAAAAAAAATGTCCGAAAATTTTGAGGTTTTTTGCGGGTCACGGGGTTAGAACAGGTTTTTCGAAGTTGCAAACTTGGTGGTACACTCAGGCGCGCACAGAGGATTTACGGGGCCCGGGGCATATGGATAAAAGTGGCCCCTTTGAGAAAAAAAGAAACTATAAATGTTGTTCCTACTACACGATGTCAGGATGCTGGTACCTGAGAGAGCGGCATTAGGGTAGATAGATAGGGCGCTCGTCTTTGAATCATAGTTTCGCGGGATCGAATCTCATAGTAGGCGCAGGTAATTTTCTATGCTTAAACATCACTAACACCTATAGAGGTGAATGCTGCGCTGCGTGAGCATTTTTATTTAAAAAAAAATAATAATAACGATTGATGAAATCATTAATTTAATAAACGTTACAACAAGAACGCTATTCTCAATTTAAGAATGCAAAGAGCCGAAGTAGTTCTTAGCAAAGTTATTTTAAGTACGACGTTCTTAATTTTAGTAGAAGAACTGTAACGTCAAAATCTTGTTTCAAAATACTTAAGATCGATCCACACTTTTTAGTCATCGGTCGCAGTCACAGTAATTTCTTATACAAATTGACAGATTGTCAGTCAATCAATTAACTTGTATGGAAAATGACTGTGACTGATGACTGAAAAGAGTGGATCGACCTTCAAGAGTGTTTTTGATTGATTTCACTCTACTTTTTTTCTCAGTGTAGGGGGCCCACTCAAGAAGTTGACGGGAGGGCCCAGAGTGGAGTTGTTCCGTCACTGCTGATGGCATTGCGAAAATCGAAATTCTTGTCTCTTCATAAACGTTACTAAGACCGAGTGTGCACTGATCCATAGGAGAACAAAAGTCTAAAACCAAACCAGTAGAAAACGTTGAGAAATTTTGCTAGTTCGAGAGCACAGTTACAGATAAGACTACAATTAGTTAACAACAATCAGAGAGAGACTTGAATTAATATAAATTTATGGAAACTAAATAAGAAATAGTCATTTAAAGGGCTTCCATCCCTTTCAGTTTCTTGGTAAACACTTTCTCTATAAAACACATATAGTTCGAGGACACTCAGATTTTAAGAGAATACCGATTAATTAGATAAATTTCGGTAGAGTGTGCTGTTGATCTCAACACCTAAAATATATCAAGATCAGTGTCAATTTTAGATTTAGCAATTTTAATTGAAAAAGTAGGTGAAGGGAAATCCTATAGGGTCCTAGAAATGCTTTGAATAATGCAAAACAAGATAAATAGAGATTTAAATAAAATTTATCTGACATCAATCCGTGTAATAATTTTGTAGACGTATGCGCACTACGAGACCACTGTCCCTGCGGGGCCCTCTCCAACGCGGGGCCCGGGGCAAATTGCCCCTTTTGCCCCACTCTCTGTGCGCGCCTGGGTACACTTCTGCTATATACCCTAACAATATCCCAAAAAAACAAGGGCCGAGCAATTTTTTGCTACCTAAAATCATAAAATGACTGGCCTATACATAAGGACGACCGATATCGCAAAATTCGACTTATTCTATGAATATTTAAAAGTTTAAGGTGTTATACATTTGCATTTCGAATTAGACGAGTGAAGAAACTGAGTCACCAATACGAGGAAAGGCTTTCACGATCAACCCTTCTTTAACTTTCTCCTTATATCACAATCTTTATGTACCTATCATCATATTTATCTAATTTAATTTACACAAGCACAAAACACAATACTTCATGTATGTATAGATTTCCTTCGAAACTATCACTTCCCCGCACGCAATATTAACACGAGTCAAAAATAGGTGCTCCTGTACACTATAATGCTTCAATGTGTTCTGTGGCATGGTTGAGGGCGATTTCTGACCTTGAGGCAACTCGAATGGAATTTAGTTTGAAATTTCTTTAATAAAACAAGTTGACTTACCTAATTATTCCCAATTAATATTTTCCCTAAAAAACTGAACAAGTCGACTTAACCAGGTAACCACATCAATAACTAAGTTGTCTGAAAATTCACATTCCTTTACCCTTTAAAGTCCGAACTCTTAATAGCTTGAATTTTCTTTGTTTTGTTCCTGAATATTAACTTTAAATATGATTCTTTTAAGAATATACCAAAAAAAGTTTTTTACCTCACCCCCTTCCCCCCTTTCTATGCTGTTCCCAATTGGGAACAATGGCCAGTAATGGGATATAAACAAAACAAGGTCGATTTTATTCCAGATATGTTGGACTTTATTGGTTCTTCAATGTAATTTATATGGAAAAGTATAAATCATATTTTGGAATTTGATTTATGGAAAAGTATAAATCATATTTTGGCAAAATTCATTCAAGATGAAGACGTTTGTTGCACTCCTTACACTCCAACCGTGCATATGACTTCCAAAGAGCACATCTTCCTTGCGATGATTTTATCAAATAGTGACCATCTAATTTGCATCTTGCTGGGCTAGCATTTGCTTTAGGACCTAGCTGTGGACCTGGTTTTTTATAAAACCCTTAGCAGGAACATTGTTACTTCCCGCCTGAAGTCTAGGTGAGTCATTGCCGATTTCCCATGCATTTCCTTATGCACAAACCAGGCTGCTACTACTGCCATGTTGAGAGCATTAGCGAATAGATTCCACCACTACTTTTTCCATCGTAGGCATGGGCGATACGAAGATTAGAAGTCCATCTAAAATATCGACCCCCACCCATTCCGTCGTTATATTTGTGAATAAGATGTGGTTGTTGTATGCCTATCTTTTTGTTCTCCTTCGCAGAATATCTACATGCTGATTTCGCCATGACTTTCGATTCCTGCAAGGGACTTTATGGTTGATGCGATTGGAGAGTAAATGTCTCCCACAGTAGTGATTCTCAGAAGGCAACAAGGTGGTACTTACTGAGAAGGAGTATGCTCCAAAACGACGTCCATTCAACGCCGATTTGATCAACATGCTGAATGGCGTAGATTTTTGTTATTTCTGCTAAATGCTGCAGACAGCTTTGTGGCATAAATTAATAATATATTTCTACCGGAATTAAAGTTTTCAAGGGAAGTTAGTTTCTAAGTTTTTTACCGGCTCATTTTCTATTGGGTTTTGAAAATTAATGCTGGGAAACCAATTTAGAGGTGCAATGTCGGGTTTTTTTTTTGCCTCGGTTTGGGCTATGATCCACTTGTGGTCAACCGTTGATGGTCACCATTTGAAGCTTTTCTTTTCTGGAACCGTTTGTTTTTACTGCCCGATGCCTCACTATCTTCCGACCTTTTTATTATAACGGAAACTTCACCGCAAACATCACTTGGTCTAAGATTTCTTGCTCAATGTCTTCCTCGTCAGTAACTTTGTCGTTTTCCTCAGGAGGTAATTGGCAAATATCTATATTATTCAATGAACCCACGTCGCAATCATCTAAGCTCTGTAGATATTCCACTACCAAATTTACGAACTTGAACTCTCACTTATGAACACCGAATAGAGACTGACATAGAACATGCGAAAATTACATGCAATTGCAATGTAAGTCCAGTCATATTGAAAAATTGGAAACAAAATAATTTTTTTTACAAGACACTGAAGTGAGCCAATGTTCCCAATTGGGAACACGTCAATTTGAACATGTATAGCCGATAACGGTATTATTTTTTTGTAAAATTAAGGTCACTACTCTTATTTCGTATGTATTTATTAATAGTAAAAAATAAAAATAAATTAAAATTTCAACGTTTTGTTGGTTAAAAAAAAATTTGAAATTTCTTTCCCCAAAACTAAAAAAAATCCTCATTTTTAAAAAATCACCAAAAAATAACGGCAATTTTTTAATCTTTTATTTATTTTTTTTCCTTTTTACCAACTTGTTAACAAACTAAAAAAATAGAAAAGAACAAAAAAAAAATTGCAAGTGGGTTTAAAGAAAAACATGAAATTATGTTCCCAATTGGGAACATTGGGCGGTAAAGGGTTAACTATGAAATCGCTGGGTTTTAAGCTTAAACATCTCTCCACATTATGCAAAACCTTTGTAAGAGTAGGTTAGTGCCCTTAACTCATTTTCGATATAAGTAGACTTATCCACTTATTCACCATGGCCCTACATATAATATACAGGGTTATTGGTTAACTCGACCTATTCCCTGCAACACGTTATAATAGGGTCAAAATGCAACAAAATGAGGCCATAAATGTTAGGCCGATTTTCAATGGTCACTGAGATTTATGAATTTTTAGGTTTTTTTTTTTTAAATAACCTATAATTTTGCCATTTAAAGTAAGAATTTAAAAAACTACTAAGGCAATGGGCTTAAACTTATTTTTGGATTTTAGTCAACACTATAGCAGACATTACTTAATCATTTAAAATTTCAAAAACCCATCACAATTCGAAATTTTTAATTTTAAATAAAAAAAAATTTCTTAAAGTTTTATAAAGATATTTTTTAATGTAGTATTATAGGGGATTCACATTATGGACAGGATTTACTAAAACCACTAAATTAATCGAGTCAACACCCGTCTACTAGATTAAATCATGTGTCATTAAATTCAAAATACATCGTAGAATGTACTTGCATTAATCAAATTGCAGTACAATATGGTACAACTGTCAACTAAATCTAGGTTTTAGTAAATCCTGTCGATAGTCTGAATCGCCCCTTACTAAAAAAAATTATATTACATGGATTCTGCAGACCACTGGAAAAACATACGCGTATTGTCAGCTTTCCAAAAAAGTGTCAATGTCAATACAAATATTTGAAATAATTGAAACAGCTAGCTGCAACTTGTTCGGGGACCATAATTTCCTTTGATAAAAAGTGAAATAAAAGTCATTAAATTCAAAATGCATCGTATGATGTACCGCTTTATTTCATTTTTTATCAAAGGAAATGATGGTCCCCGAACAAGTTGCAGCTAGCTGTTTCAATTATTTCAAATATTTGTATTGACATTGACACCTTTTTGGAAAGCTGACAACACGCGTATGTTTTTCCAGTGGTCTGCAGACTCCAAGTCATATATTTTTTTTAGTAATACTACATTAAAAAATATCTTTAAAAAAATCTAAGAAATTTTTTTTTTATTTAAAATTAGAAATTTCGAATTGTGATGGGTTTTTGAAATTTTAAATGAATAAGAAATGTCTGCTATAGTGTTGACTAAAATCCAAAAATAAGTTTTAGCCCATTACCTTAGTAGTTTTTTTAAATTCTTGCTTTAAATGGCAAAATTCTAGGTTATTTCAAAAAAACCTAAATATTCATATATCTCAGTGACCATTGAAAATCGGCCTAACATTTATGGGCTCATTTTGTTGCATTTTGACCCTATTATAACGTGTTGCAGGGAATAGGTCGACTTAACCAATAACCCTGTATCATATATAATATATAATATATAATATGTAATATATAATATATAATATATAATATATAATATATAATATATAATATATAATATATAATATAATATATAATATATAATATATAATATATAATATATAATATATAATATATAATATATAATATATAATATATAATATATAATATATAATATATAATATATAATATATAATATATAATATATAATATATAATATATAATATATAATATATAATATATAATATATAATATATAATATATAATATATAATATAAAATATATTATATATTATATAGTATATATTATAATTATATAATATATATTAGCTATAAAATCATAGTTTTGTTGGTCTAATTTATTAACCCTTCGTTAGACGCGCACCTATTTGTCACGTGGATAGGCGCGCGGGCTACAATTGTAGCCCAAATAAAAAATAATGTAAAAAATATGGTTCAATTTTAATATTTGTTCCTGCTCGGTCTGCGGTCTGGTGATTGTTGTACAGAATAAAAAATATAAAATCCTTAATTTTGCAATAAAATATATAAATAAAAGAGGGCAAAGTGCCAATTAGTCTTATTTTTAGTGTTTTTTTCATATTAACTTACTTAGGTGGACAAAATAGTTACTTTTTAAAATGAAAAGTACAAAAAAAGTTTATATTCGCAGAATTCAATAAAAAATCTTCGAAATGGAACATTGAGCGAGAGAATGCAGTTAAAAATGCCCAGTTTGTGGAATTCCAAACTAAGCCTATATTTGGGTACCAACTATTCATACTTTTTTACACCGGGAGTACAGTTTCTTGCTAGAAAGCTAAATATATTTTAAGTCAAACTGATTGAATTTCTACTGACAATATTCAGATTAACTGTTCTCACAATATTTACGCTACAATTGATAAAAATTAATCCAGAAACTAAGTTATGTTAGCAACATGTAACAGATGCACGCTATATGAAATTTTGACTTCGACTCCAGGTTTTTCGTGAAAATAGTAATCTATTTTTTGTAAATTTATCTTGAAACGGTTTTTTTTTTTTGTCAAACATTTTACTGTTGCTATTTTCTACAATGTTTTATAATAATATTTTTATTTTAATGGATATCTATGAGTACCAAAAAAGTTACATGAATGGGCGCGCGGGCTACACTTGTAGCCCAGTGGACTTTGATAGCAAAAGAATATTAGTTTCTAGGCTCAAAAAATATTAAAAACATTCTTATTCGATTAAGAAGCAGCATTTTAACAGCTACTGAGCAGTTCGAATGAATTCGGTTCATATCCTGAAAATGGTTGCCATTTAAAGAAGTGTGGGCTACAATTGTAGCCCGTGCGCCCACTGGAGGGTTAAAACAATATGTTTTCCATGTGTGTAAATGAATTTTATTGAATTTTGACCAAAAGTTACACTTCTTTTTAGCATTTTTTTCGGATTGCTTACTTTTTGCGGTCATGTAATCGTAACAATAACAATTAATTTGTATGTCTAATCAGTACAAAAAAATTATTCTTTGTTTTTTTAGTATCGAGTATGGCCTTCACTTTTTGATATGCAGTCTCGAAGCCTGGACGGAACGCTTTCAATAAGCCGATCGCAGTGGCGGAACAACTTCACTCGGGGCCCTCCCGCCAACTTCTTGAGTGGGCCCCCCTACACTGAGCAAAAAGCAAACTGAAATCAATCGAAAATGCTCTTGAAGGTCGCACTTTTCAGTTATCAGTCAGATTGTCAGTCAATTGATTGACTGACAATCTGTCAATTTGTATGGGAAATGACTGTGACCTAAGACTAAAAAGTGTGGAACGACCTTAAACCAACTCTTTTGAAACATGATTTTGACGTTACAGTGTTTCTACTAAAATTAAGTAGATTGTACTAAAAATAACTTTGCTAAGAGCTAATTTGACTTTTTGCATTCTTATATTGAGAACAGCATCCTTGTTGTAACGTTTTTTTTTTTAATTTAAAATAAAAACGCCCGCGTACCGCAGCATTGACATACATATATAGGTGTTGGTGATATTTAAGCATAGTAAATTAGCTGCGCCTACAATGGGATTCGATCCCGCGAACCTATGATTCGAAGACGAGCGCCCTATCTACCCTAATGATGCAGACACGGCCAATCCAATTTTTTTTTTTTTATTTTCGTTTTGTCAAAATCGAAGAAAATGTATTAATTTGACAGAGCGAAGAATCCAGAAAATGGATTGCAACGCTTCGTATGTGGGCGGCCTATTTCTCGTTTCAGCATTAAATTTAAGTGTGCTCTAATTTAAATCCATCAATTTTAAGAACGTTTGTACTTACTAAACGTGGCCTCTGCACCACAGCCCTAATGACCGTGTATATACCGAAAGCAAGATACAATATTTTATTCTTCAACGCCATATACAGGCCGTACTAACTAGTTTGAACTAAGTTTAGTACCACTCTCAAACTATTTTGATCGTGGAAAAGTGGAAACGGTACTATCACCAAAAATGTTCAAGGATATATTTGCAAAAGAACCTAAAGAATATTTTTGCCTTGCCTTTTTGGCAAGGAAAAGGGTGGGAAGGATTACAAACCGCGGCTACAGTTTCAGCAAATAGCGCAGCCTTGCAAAGCATTTTTTTTTTGTGAAAATTTGAGGATAGCTTATTAACTTTAAAAAATTTTAGGTCAATATTAAATTGGTGAAAGAGGAACAATAAATTTAGCATTTGCTTTGATTTCGAGTGTATATCACTTCTTGTCTACAAAAAGTATCTACGCCGGAGTGATGTTTTTCGCAGTCGTGCTGTTTTTATGGTTCGAGAAATCTTTAATATGGCTTTTGGGCCCCTAAATATCGTGGGCCCCCCCGCCACGCGGGCCCTGCGGGCCCTTATGCGCCGCCCCTGCGATCGACGCTTTCTTTTGATATCGCGTCCCAACACATTTTTAGCAATTGAATCTGCTGTTGCTGATTGTGTATGTCCTCTTGAGCGGTCCGCATCCGGCGTTTTAATTGATCCCAAAGATGTTCTATCGGATTTAGGTCCGGACTGTTGGCAGGTCACTCCATGACCACAATATTGGCCTCCTCGAAAACAGACATTGTCGCCCGGGCAGTATATGGTCGTGCATTATCCTGCATGAGGATAAAACCATCCAAAGCCTGTTATGAAAAAGCAATGATATGTGTTCCAACAATCCTTTTAACCCTTCGGTGGGCGCGCGGGCTACAATTGTAGCCCACACTTTTTTAAAAGGCGATCATTTTCAGGATATGAACCGAATTCATTCGAACTGCTCAGTAGCTGTTCAAATGTTGCTACTTAATCGCATAAGAAAATTTTTAATATTTGTTGAGCCTAGAAACTAATATTTTTTTGCGATCAAAGTCCACTGGGCTACAAGTGTAGCCCGCGCGCCCAATCATGTTACTTTTTTGGTACCCGTAGATATCCTTTAAAATAAAAATATTATTATAAAACATCGTAGAAAATAGCAACTGTAAAATGTTTGCCAAAAAAAGTGTTTCAAGTTAAATGTACAAAAGTTTGATTACTATTTTAACGAAAAACCTGGCGTCGAAGTCAAAGTCAGTTCTTACAGCGTGGATATGTTACATGTTGCTAACATTACTTAGTTTCTGGATGAAATTTTTATCAATTCTAGGGTAAATATTGCGAGAACAGTTAATCTGAATATTGTGAGTAAAAATTCAATAAGTTTGACTCACTATATATTTAGCTTTGTAGCAAGAAACTGTACTCCCAGTGTAAATAATTGTAAATATTGGGTACCCAAAAATGGGCTAAGTTTGGAATTCCACAAATTGGACATTTTCAACTGCATTCTCTCGCTCAATGTTCCATTTCGAAGATTTTTTGTTGATTTCTCAGAATATAAACTTTTTTTGTGGTTTTCATTTTGAAAAGTAACTATTTTGTCCACCAAATTAAGTTAATGTGAAAAAATACTAAAAATAGGACTAAACGGCATTTTGCCCTCTTTTATTATATATATTTTAATGGAAAATTAAGGATTTTATATTTGTTATTCTGTACAGTAATCAAGAGACCACAGACCGAGCAGGAAAAAAAATAAAATTGAACAATATCTTTCATATAATTTTTATTTTGGGCTACAATTGTAGCCCGCGTGCCTAATTACGTGACAAATAGGTGCGCGCCTAACGAAGGGTTAATATAACTTTTAGACGTAATTGTCCCGTTATTTAGGATAACAAGGTCAGTTTTGCCTTGCAAGCTAATTCCGGCCCAGACCATCACACTGGGACCGCCTTGCCTCTCAATTTGATTAATGCCAGGATCCAAAAATACTTCTGCGGTTTTCCGCCAGAATTTTATGCGTCGGTCGTCACTAAAAATTTTTACTTTGCATTCATCCGAGAAGAGCACCTTGCGCTATTGTGGGATGTCCCATTGGAAATGTCAACGAGCAAATCTTAAACGATTCACACGATGGGTCTGGTAACACGTCTTCTTGACCGTTGTTGGTCTTCGTGCAAACGATTTCTCATTGTTTGAGGGCTAACAATGGCCCAGTCATCCCTAATAGCCTACTTTGTAGACCGCGAGAACTAATGGTACGATCCCGTCGCACACAAAGTTTCACATATCGGTCTTTAGCGGGGGTGGTTATTCGAACTCGGCCTGAACCATGACGACGGGAGACACTTCCTGTCTCCTGGTAACGGTTCCAAAGATTTTGAATGGCTCTTCGCGAATACCCTAACTGCAGGGCCACAGAACGTTGCGAACTTCCTTCCTCCAACATTTCTAAGGCTCTGGACGAAGCATTTAAATTTAAATGGCGCCGAATTGCTGGGATTTTGTATTTTACAGATTCTCCTTATCTTTAAAAGTGCAAAAACTAATGTTGCAGTTCAAGAACTTGGCGAAAACTAGTTCTAAATCAAAATTAGAAATAAACAAAACTACCAAATGTATGACTCGTGACCCCAAAAGAACTGTGTAAGCCACTTCCGTTAAAGCTAATGTTGACCAATCATACTGTGATAACTCACATCACATTCAGGTACAGAATGGCATTTTTGAAATTAATTATCACACTAAAAATTCGCCAAAAGACTCTGTTAAAACCAACGGACATTAGTGGCCCTTATTTTGTTTTCAGCAGTATATATCATTTTCTTGCACGACCTTAAGCCTAATATCTCCAAAGATAGACCAGCTAGAATAATGACATAAAATGGTTATTACAGCCAACAAATTTACCTATAAAATAAAACTAACTATACTAAAATTGGAGGTTTGTTTTTTACAGAGCTTCAAAGTAAAATTTGCGTGATTTGACCCAAAAACAATATTTTTTTCCATCTCAAATTTCTCCAACTTCTGCCAAGGTGAGGTGCTTGTACGATTCTTTTAAAAATTGGCGCATAGTCTAACGATCATTTCTTTCCTACATCATTTTATTCTGGCTTCGTTATTTCTAACAGTTTTAATGCCTTAAGTGCAGAAAACTAGGGTTAATTTTAGCTCGAATTCAATACAATTCACACTGCCCCTAAAAATCTGCAATTGGTAAAATCTAAATCTAAAGTATGTCGAAATCGAGCCAAAACCGACGTTTCTGCACTTAAGGTATTAAAACTGTTAGAAATAATCGAGCTAGAATAAAATGATGTAAGAAAGATATGATCGTACGACTTTGCGCCAATTTCTAAAAGAATCGTACAGGCACCTCACCTTGGCAGAAGTTGGAGAAAATTGAGATGGAAAAAATGATTGTTTTTGGGTCAAATCACACAAATTTGACTTTGAAGCTAAAGTAAAATCATTCAAAATCAATTTGAAAAATTTCGGCTGTATTGAAATCTTGGATAAACAAAAACAGCAACTATTTTACCCCTTTTCATAAAATCCCATCCAACATCATCTAATATTTCCTAATACTTTTCCATTCCAATTCAATTCAATTCAATTTTATTCAACCAATCATAACATATTTGTGATACAAAATTTATAATTAAGTGATCGAGATTATTCTCTTGCATCTATTAAATATAAAATTAAGTAGTGAAATATTATTTTCAAACAGAAAAGGAAAATGTGCAAAGAAATGTAAAGAAAATTGGTAAGAGGAAAAGTGGGCTCGAAAAAACCTCTTATTCGAATTTATAATTATATATAAAAACTTAACCTAAACTATACTAGACTTAAGAACTAACTATGTGCTAACTAAATTATGCGATTAACGACTGATTTTTAGAAAAAAGCTTAATGGATTGCATGCAAAGATAATGAAAGGAGCATCGTGACAAACAGAGACTTGATTACAGGTGACGTACTACATAGAGAGGTCGCTGATAAGAGGGTTGGTGGAGCAAACGCAGGATAGTTTAAAGTTAATAGCAATATGTGCAATTTTAGCATGTATTAAGGGAACCTTAGCAATATTGTGAAGCAAAGATGTGGAAAAATACCTAGGCTTATTATAAATCATTTTAAGAAATTTATTTTGCTTAACTTGAAGTTTGTCGACGTGGGATGGCGCGCAAGATCCCCAAGCAGCAGCGGCGTAAGTTAGTGTAGGCTGGAGGATAGCTTTGAATAAAAGCATTTTGTTGTCAACAGACAAGGGGGAATTCCTGTTTATTAGCGGATACAACACTTTTATTAATTTCTCACCTTTTTTTAACAGGTTGTCCGTGTTCGCCTTTGAAAGTCATGGTTTTATCCAAGAGCACACAAAGGTATTTTATATGCTCGTTATTCCATCTTACAGTAGCGGTTCCTAGTAAGAGAGGTCCTGAGGGGACTAAGCTGGGTTTACGTTTTCTAGTGAAGAAGAACGCTTCAGTTTTAATAGGGTTTATTTTAATTTTCCACTTTGTGAAATAATTTTCGAGGTTGTTAAAACCGCTTATTAAAGCGTTAGAGATGAGGTCTGGTGACGGTGAGCTGCATAACAGTGCCGTGTCATCAGCGAAGAGACATACTTTACAGTGGGCGGGAATAGGTATATCACTAGTGTAAATATTATATAATAATGGACTCAGAACTGATCCTTGGGGAACACCTGGTGGAAGAGCAAATGGAGCAGAAATTGTTCCATTAATATTTACACTGAATAAGCGATTCGTAAGGAAGTTCAAGGTAAGTTTCACTAAATAAGTTGGAAATCCATAATTATGCATTTTGTGAATAAGACCTTCATGCCATACGCTGTCGAAGGCTTTTTCAATATCTAAAGTTAGCATACCTGTGGAGTGCTTTGCATCTAAAGTAGATTGAACAATTTTCTTAATTCGCGCAAGTTGATGTACAGTGCTGTGCTGTTTTCTGAATCCAAATTGTTCATTTGGAAGAATATTTTTAACTCGCACTTGCTCTTCGATTTTATCTTTTAAAATGCGTTCAAAAACTTTTCCTACATTACTCAGTAAACTTATAGGACGATAACTGCTTACTAAAGACTTCTGCTTGTTTGGCTTTGGGATGCAGATGACAGAGGCAGTTTTCCATGCTTTTGGAAAATAAGCCAACTTAATGCAAGAATTTAATATTTTGCATAAGTAGATGAGTGTTTTCTTGTGCATATTTTTCAATAATTTCATAGAAATCGAGTCTGGACCGGGTGCTTTGTTGCTTTTTGATTGTTCAATCGCTTTCTTGATAGAGGCAACAGTTAGAAAAGGTACATCAAAATTAGATATATTATTATTAATATACTCGATGGATGTATTGACCATAAGGTTAGTTTCGTCATTTCCCAATGCACGAGTAGCAAGGTGTTGCTTTAGAAAGTAATTCCCAAAGGCTTGTGCTTTTTCAGCACTTGTCATCAGAAATGAATCTGAGTCGCGAATGGGGGGAATTGTGTTTCCACGTTTTTTGAGTGCCTTTGAAATATTCCAGAAGTTTTTGCTTCCCTTTTTAAGCGATTTTATCCGGTTATTCCAATGGAGGTTTCTAAGTTTAACCATTTCTTCATCAATTTGACATTTCAACCGCTTCAATTCATACTTGTAAATTAACCACCTGGAACGTTGCCACCGTCTCCGCACTAAATTTCGTTCCGTAATTAGGCGTTTAATGTTTGGCGTAAGTAATATTTCACCAATTGATCTATTATGTTGTATTTGAGGAATAGATGCTTCAGCTGCTTTCCAGAGAATATCGCTAAATTTCACAATGTGCTGGTCAATGTCATCCACCGTTAAGATGTTCGAGTTCGTACTATCAAGGCATGTAAGACTGCCTGTTTTAAGCATGAAACGAGTCCAATTCGCCTTGCGAAATAGAAAAGTACGTGGAGTATCTTTCAAAATTGCATGATCATAAAGGTCAAATAGCACTGGAAGATGGTCCGAAGCGAGATCTGTGGTAGTAACAGGAGGCGAAACAAATTGAGGGCAGTTTGTTAGCATGAAATCTAACGTTGACGGATGGCCTCTAATTGACCTAGGAAAGAAAGTCGGAGAAGGAGGAAATAAGATGTCATAGTTACTAATTATGAGATTATTTTTCAGTAACTTTCCCCAATGGTTTGTTTTAGCACAATTCCAATCGAGGTGCCTACTGTTGAAATCGCCCGCTATTAAATAGTTGCCCTGAAGCCGATTAAAGAGTCTTAAATCCCTATTAAAGTTCGAATCTTTATTGGAGTCTGAATTTCCACCTGGGAAATATGCTCCGATAATTGAAAATGTTGAGCTACAAAGGTGCACATCTATGCCAACCGTTTCGAATATCTGCGTTTTCAAAGCAGGTTTTGCTTGATGCGATATGCTTTTTGAAACTACGATTGCTACACCACCACCTCGCTGGTTGTTGCGGTCAAATCTGTAAATTATATAGTCACTATCATACAAAATACTATCTACTTTCAACCACGTCTCTGTGATAATGGCTACATCTATTTTATTTTGCTTTAAAAACGCGAAAAATTCTAAGCGCTTTGCTAAAGGAACAATGCTTTGGGCATTCCATAGAGCAATTTTCAAAAATCGTGAGTTATTTGCCATGATAAAGATATTTGACAGATAATTCAGTAATAACTCGAAACTGATCTTCTTTAGTGTTACATTTACTTAATTTAATTATCATTTCATTCGATAAATTTATTAATTCTTCAGGATTAAATATTTGTTTTGATGAACTAGTTGGTTCTTTTGAAGATACGTTTCTAGCTACATCAGCGTAACTGATTGAAAAAGCTTTAGGTGTATTTGTTGTTGTTGACATCGACATCGGCGCATCACGAAGTGAAGGAAAAGCTTTTCCATTGTTCAACTCAGAATCGAATTTAACTTGTGCAATATTATTGATGGTGCGCTTTGATCTCAGTCGCTGTAAGAGAGTCATGTACTTGAGTCTCGCTGGGCAATTTGGAAAACTTGCCGCGTGATCACCCGAACAGTTTGCACACTTACGTTTCGCGTTTGGGTTCTCATTATGAGAACACTCACTAGTTTTATGCGCTCCTGCACATAAATTGCAGACGGTCTTTAAATGACATCCACTAACAGCATGTCCCATAGTCTGGCAATTGAAGCAGCGGATGGGACCAGTATTTTGCTTTTTCCGTAGATGGTTGAATTTAATAACTGAGTGAAACAAGTATTTGACACGGCTTTGAAGTTCAGTCAACTTTATTTGTCCGCGTTTGAATGACAGGACATATGACGCTTGGCTGTGATACCTGGGATTTTTTATTGGCAAAGGTTTGATTGCCATACAATCAATATTATTACGTTTTAACCCTAGAGAGATAATCATATTTTTTACCCCTGAAAAGATAATCATACGTCGATTCGACGTGTTGCTAGTTAACATCCTTATGACTTCTTTGTTAAGAGTAACATGTTGCTAAAAGGTAGATATATAATCATTTGTATTTAATATTAATCTGTTAAACTCGTGGTTTTGCAAAATTATCATTTGTTTGTTTATATAATATTGATTTTAAAAAAGTGGTACTAGGAGAAAGTGGACTGTCCTTTCAATATATTAAAATAAAGGATATCTTTATCGAAACAGGCTTTTAGTGGTTATATCCAAGTGAATACACATTCACATTATGAAGATTTATAAAAATGTCAATTCGGGGCAATTAAAATATTTTTCAGTACAAATTTGTTAAAGATAATCATACGTCGATTCGACGTATATTTGACTTATGACCCCCAATATCTTAGGCTGTGTGGCACCCAAGCCAATAATTTTGCCACGTAATTACGCCTACAGACATGAATTGAGTTAAATCTTGGAACCAACAAATTATGAAGCTTCACTAATGAGATATAATAAAAAGAAAAATTTCTGTACGTAGTACGTCGATTCGACGTAGATTATCTCTCTAGGGTTAATTCTTCTTGGAGAATTTCAATAGGCATAATATCTAGGCCGGATAGTACAACTTTAAAGATTTTACTTGCCATCGGGTTGTGGGTGAAAAATTTTGTGTCCAGTGAAGTTAGATGGGCGATAAATTTGTCGTATTCTTCGTTGTTTAGCGAGTACACTTTTGTTCCAATGCTTGTGAATTTAAGCAAGTAATCCTTTATGTTGAGCGCGTTTAACTCCGCTTCGATTTGATCTCTAGATAGATCAATGATGGTGGTAGGTGGCATATTTCGTTTCTCTGCTTCGGGAATCGGGGGAACGTCATCCGTCGATAGCTGGCTTAATGGAGCGAACCTGTTTGAGCTAACAGTAGCTCTTGATTCACGATAAATTTTCTTCGGCTTTGGCATTTTAAAAGAAATCACGTCCACATCACCGCCGGCAGGTGATAATGACCTTGTACGCTTAGCGGAGGAAATATCGAAGGTATACGTGTGAAGAGTCCACGGATTTCACAGTAAAAAGGAAGAAAAACTTGGGGAAAAAGAGGCGGTTCACTACGAACAGTGCGCGATATCAGTAAGTGTGTGCTGGCAGGCTGCTAGAACACAACTGGGATAATAATAGTCCGTATTCTGTTTGATCGCTTCTCACGTGAAAAATAGTGTGTATACCAGTCGAGATTGAATTTGATTTGTCTTTTCCATTCCATTTATGTTTTCTTTTTCCATTTCAAACAAAATACATACCATAGAAAACCGAAACTACGCTCAGTAAGTTTGTAGGGGCACTCCACAAGGCGGCATCCTATCTCCTTTACTCTGGAATATAGCGATTAACCAATTGCTTCTTAACCTGGAAAGTATCGGATGCAAAGTCACAGATTATGCTGATGACGTTGCTATAGCTGTTAGGGGCAAGTTTCCTGACACTCTTAGCGGGTTATTAGAGAACGCCCTGACTATCTTAACGGACTGGGGTAACCTCAGTGGTGTGGGAATTAACCCAGCAAAAACGTACTTAGTCCTCTTTACTAGGAGGCGTCCGATTACCTTGCCTAGACTAGGGGGCATACAACTAGAGTTGTTCGACACGGCTAAATTTCTTGGTCTGATTTTAGAGAAGAAACTAAAATGGAAACCCAACATTGAAGAAAGGGTGAACAAAGCTACTGTGGCACTTTACTCATGCAAGAAAGTAATCGGGAAAACGTGGGGCCTGAAACCAAAAGTAGTGCATCGGATGTACACAGCTATTGTGCGACCTATTCTAGATTATGGAGTTAGCGTGTGGTGGACGGCACTAAGTACCGCCACCTATTATAACTTGCTCGTCAAAGTTCAAAGGCTTCTCTTCTCATAACAGGAGCTTTTCATACAACACCTTCATTGGGATTAGAGATAGTCCTGCGACTTCTGCCACTGGACGTCTTCGGTCAATTGATGGCGGCATACACGCAGTGCCGGATTAACCACGTGGCAGAAGGTGGCAAATGCCACAGGCCCCGCGCTTTTAGGGGCCCCGCATTTTTCGCAAACAAAAGTTATGCCAACCAAAATGTCAACGAAATTCTAGAAGCCAGTTCCTTTTAAATTGTTATAACACGTTATAGTTGAACAATTTACGTCAGGGTGTTCCAAAACTATAGCAAGGTTAATATTGCATGAAAATACAGAAATATTTCTTTATGTATAATTCATGATGGCATTCCCGTAAGCCTACGCCCGCAGTGTTTCAAATTCACATTCCAGCGGGACATAAGATTTTTGAAGTTTGTGTTGGGAAATGTATTTGCACACATTCCTAAAATTTAGAAAATACAATTATATCTCTCATCCACAGTGGCGTACCGCTTTAAGCCTGTTTAAAAAACGATTCAAAATTATTTCACAAAAATGTTGTTTTTGATTTAAGTGATTTCCAAGATTTTTTATTTAAATTCGTAAAACCGAATAAATGTAGGTGTTAAGGTAAATTTGCCCTTCTGGTATGCTTATGCACTACGTTAGTAACTTTATTATGGGCCTTTTCGGCAAATGTCGAATTTGTAAATTTTTAGAGGTCGTCCAAAAAGGGACTTCTAAAATAAATTCTTTTTTGTCGAATAAATATAATTTGTCTACAAAAATTGACTGTTTTACTTATTAAAAAAAATCTTGACAAACTTACACAAGTCAATGAAATACATTTTTGTGAAACAATTTTGAATCATTTTCAAAACAGATAATTTTGCCACAATGCCTTGAGAGGTACGCTATTGTGCATGATGGATCGGCGTTCCTAACGCATTGTCGTTAGAGGTACGGAAATTTCAATTTTTCGAAATAATCCGAATCTCGGCGTAAATTGCTCATTTTTGCGAAATGTTTTAACTTTTCACACGAAAATGTTAATTTTTCACCGAAAAAATCAATTATGGAAGATAATAATCTTCTTCATTTTAGATTAAGGTTAATCGAAGTTCCACAGTCCCCGCGCTCAACATTTGCCACGGGCCCCGCGCTTGCTTAATCCGGCACTGCATACACGGCGTTGTGTCTTCGTGAAACTGACCTGTGGCGAGCGCTGGACTATGGGCACTTAACGATTTTTCGCAACTTCAAACTGCCCCCAGCAACTGACTACACTGTTAGTCCTCCCTCCCTAGTGCATCCATTGTAATTTAAATTGATGGATCGAAGACGGGTGCAGGAGTAGGTATCGGAATATACTCTGAGGAACTGAACATTAACGTGTCTCTCAGTCTCCATAACTTCTGTAGTGTTCTACAAGCAGAGGTCTCAGCGATTTTGGCCCTAAATTGGTTAGGTAGTTACGTCGTCACAGGAAGGAACGTTATACTCTTTACTGATAGTCAGGCTGCTATTAGATCACTAGAATCAGTGCTAACCACATCAAAGATCAACGAGAAGTGCCGCTTAGTACTTAGAGAGATGGGTCGTTTCTTCGATATTACGCTATGCTGGATACCGGGTCATAGTGGCTTCGAGGGGAATCGACGACTTGGCGCGACATGCGTCAGTTAGTGCCGCTGAAGGCGATCGCTACAACAGAAAAACGCCATCTGCTGCTTGTGCAATGGTAATAAAAACCGCTGTTGAACGCAGGGCCAATGCAAGATGGACCTATGGTTGTACTTGCAATACCACGAGGATGATATGGCCAAAGCTAGATTTTGGTCGATCAACCATATTACTGTCTTTGGACAGAAAGCATATTTGTAATGTAGTGGGGGTTATAACGGGGCATTGTCCTATTGGAAATCTTGCTAGAGGGCTCCGAATTCCCCACAATGACTTCTGTAGAAACTGTGATGACGAAGAGTAGGAAGAGAGCGTACACCACTTACTTTGTCGATGTCCTGTTTCATAAACTTTTCAGGGTTCATACATTCACTATAAAGGCTCCCTTTACCCACTGTAGAAATCCTTGAAACATTTTTGGATATCTTGACACCATCATGAAATATGTATTTGGAAAATGGCTTTATACCAACTGACAAGTATCTAGCTGTCATTGTCCCGCAACTTCTTTTATTGTTTTCTTTTCTTCAATGAGGCACATGTGACTCACAAAAGAGTACTGGATATACCATGAGTCGCATGTGTCTCGTAGATAGTGAGGTATTTAGAACTTATTTTAACTCATTGCCGGACACAACGCCAAAATTTGACACGATTTGTATGGTCAAATGCTCAAAATTGGACGTCTATAGACGTTGTGTCCGGGAAAGTGTTAAGATATTGCTGATGCGAAACCTGCGTTACATAGCAAGAAAATATTTTGTTCTTTATGCGTTTGCCCCAGTGTTACTGTACCGGGAAACTCCCAACGTTGCGTGAACGCATCACCTATATTTAACACATGCTCCTGCAGCAAGGATCAACCTTTTTCCAAAACTAAGTTAAACTAAATGATTAGCAATTGTTTGCCGTATAGAAAGTGCATTTGGATATTGATTTTAAGATATTTAAATATTTTTAAAATTGTTACAAAAAATGTCCTAAAAAACGTGTTATTCCTTTTTCTTATATCCTCAAGGACCCAATTCACAATAGCAAATATGCAGAAATAGAGCCAAGAAATGCCCATTAAAAATTACATGATCCCTTTTCATTTCAATTTAAATTTGGTGGTGTTTACAGAGGTCAAACTTCGTGTTGCGTATACGTAACGCTGGGAATGGGTTAATAGAGCCTTTTACGAGATTCACTGGTAAGCATCATGAAAAATACATAGAAATCCGTGCCACGCAAAGGAAAGCTCACCGAAATCATATTTTCACCGAAAATATTAATGGCACTGATAGTACCACCTATAAGAAGGTACATGCAATATTCAGTAATATGTTGTCTACACTTTACAAGTTATCACTTTACCATCCGACGTGGTTAGCTATTAAAAAATCGTCAATTTGTACCACCAGAACACGAAACTTACACGAACAATGAAATTCAGGATCAAAGTTTTCGGTGAATCACTGGCACAATTCTTTACAGCACACTTCATTATTCAAATTTAAGATGCTGTTAAGGGATTGGAATTAATGAAACTCACTAAAAAAAACGTTAAATTTTAAAGTTATCCGTGAAAACAATTGTTAACGATTTGAAAACAGACGGGGACTTGTCGCTCATGTCAGAAGTTGGAACGAAACGGAACGAGCGATTTCCCCGCAATTTTCCTGCGTTTCTCAAAATTTAATGGAAATGAGTTGAGTGCTAGCTTAAATAATCCAGGAAGAATGTGCAAAAGTGAAAAAATGCGGAATTAACGTTAACCCTCCACCGAGCACGTGGGGTCTTTTGGGACCCCAGAGGGTATTTTTTATATATTACTTTTGAACGGTTTAGCCCATCCAGGTGAATTTGTAGGACATCTAAGCCACCAAAATTCTGCTCAGAAATATGATTGAAAAAAATCCCAATTCTTTTCAGAAAAAAAGTTTTTATAGCCAAAAGTACAAATTTGCAGGAACGGGCACGTGGGGTCTTCAAAGACCCCATGAGTACAAATGCCTTAATTGTCCTGAATATCCCGGAAATGAAACTCGGAACCATACTCTACGTTGAGACCTTTTTATCTCGACTGTCTCGATATCTTTACTATTCTTCCCCGGTCGTTTTATTGCGTCTTATCACACTGAGCTTTAGGTCGAGGTAAGCCTCATATAATTCTTGGCTGCAATGAAAGTAAAGGAAGAGATTATACCATGGATCAACTGGTCAAAAATTATCCTGGCTTAAGAAATTCACGAAAACAGCTGCTAGTTTTGTTCTTAAATTGCTGCGATAGCTTTTCTTCTTATATAGGAAGGAAAACACTGCTTGACTCTAGCAAATCTGAAAAAAATTATATCATAATTTTGCCTCCCTTAATTCTCACCACAGCTTATTCCATGTCAAATGAAGTCGCAGGGGCATCTAGAAAAAGTTGAAAACAATTTTACAGGCATTGGCTATTTCATATTTTTGAAATTTGTTCTAAAAGTTAGCCTCACTACTCTAGAAACAAAGTAGTTTTACTTGAGTCCACGGCAGAGGGACAAAACAGCAAAAACGTTGATCGCCATAGGCGCTTTAAATGTGTACAGCTTACGGTATGTACAACACATTTTGTAAATAATTGTCTGAAACATGTTCAACACATAACACGGTACTTATAAATGTGTTTTTTTTTACAATTTGATACATATTCAAGTATAAGTTTATTAAACTTTGGGGTCCGAAAAGACCCCACGTGCCCGTTCGCGTTGATCGCGGGATGTGCCTGGCGAAGGGTTAAATGAGGAATAAATGTTCAACAATTTCTTCCGAAAAAAATTAGTTGAGAAAAAAGAGAGCCAGTGTTATAATTGCAATTTTGGACAGTGACGTAAGAGAGGAGAAGAAAAATTCTGTGTACAAATACGGGAAGATCAAAGTATGTGTGACAATTTGTTGTGGCTTCAAGGGTTGCAATAGAGCGATGTGCTTTCGTCTTCTCCAGGTATGTATCTCTTTGGGCTGGACCTACTGAGAGAAAAATGTTATTTTTTAGAGAAAGTAAAATTTTTATCAGTAAAGTCATTCTATCA
This sequence comes from Microchrysa polita, assembly GCA_949715475.1. Lineage (NCBI taxonomy): Eukaryota > Metazoa > Arthropoda > Insecta > Diptera > Stratiomyidae > Microchrysa > Microchrysa polita. The sequence continues at coordinate 76,018,558 of OX454415.1, forward strand.
ATTTTTTTACTGCAATTTTTCAACAGTTAAAGCAGAAAAATATTTTTTATACAGGGTGTCCCGCAACCGGTGGTACATAGGATAATGGGAGATAGTACAGCTCATTTGAGGACAATAAATGTTCTACACGACCCCTCTATCTTTAACCGTTAGAAAGTTATAGCATTTTTTGATAAAAGTGTCAGAAACCCCGACTTGCCGAGCAAAATCACTATTTGCCACGCTCCCAAATATTGGATCCGAAATTTGACTTCACTTTCTGAAACTGCACAAAATTCTACATAAAATAACGGTTTTGTCAATTAAATTATTTAAAAACCTACCCAGATACAACCACTCAAACTTTAAAGAAATTTGGAAATTGATATTTTCTTGTAAATTCAAATTGCAAAATCGTAACGGTACTTTGAACTGACAAATGTGCAAAGTTTACAAAAGTTGCATCATTATGTCAGCTTTCGAACGACATATAAAAAATAGGGTCTTATGGACTGAAAAATTGAAAATATTACGTGTAAAAGAAAAAAAAACGCGAAACTAATGCAGAACAAATCTAATTAAAATACATACATACTTCAATTATTATTAATGGTTTTCAAAAAATAGTGAAATTAAGGTGTCAACGAACTTTGCCTTGAAGATGTTTCATTCTGGAAAAATGTGAAAATGTACTTGTTGAGAAAACGGTAATATTAACGGTTAATCCTTGTTATTTTAAAGTCATTTGCTTCAGTTCGTTATTCCACCAGTTTAATTCAACTGATTAGCATTGATTATCACACAATTGATCTGTTGCTAGAACGTTAATATTAAAACAGGTATTATTATAAGTAGTATTTATTAAAATCGTTATTAGTGTGATGTTTTATTAGATGGCGACAAAATATTCGGATATCGAGTACGCTGATATGGTGTTGGTGTATGGTATAGCTGGATGTAACGGACGCGAAGCAGTTCGCGAGTATGGTCGTCGCTTCCCCCAAAGACAGGTTCCGGACAGCCGAACGTTTGTTAGGGCGTTTAACACACTGCGACAAACTGGTAGAACACCGAACCATTACACGTTAGAGCGAAGTCAACGTACTACGGCACGGCTGCAAGAAGAAATTCTTCGTCACTTCAGGACGAACTCGGATTCAAGCACGAGAAGGGCGGCTATTCAAATGGGTGTGCCTCGTATGACAATTCACCGAACACTACAAGAGGATAGTCAATATCCATATCATTTAACGGAAGTGCAAGATCTACTGCCTTCCGACTTTGAAAGAAGAAGGACTTTCTGTAGTTGGTTCATACAAAGATTGGCAGCGGATCGGCACTTCCAAAGAAAAATAATATGGACAGATGAGGCTACTTTTACTCGGAGTGGTGTATTCAATACCCGCAACACCCATTTCTGGTCTCATCAGAACCCCCGCGAAACTCGTACTTCGAGATACCAGCACGAGTTTAGTGCAAATATCTGGATCGGTGTTCTTGGAGATGAACTACTACCTGAAATTATTCTTCCTCAAAGACTCAATTCATCCGCGTTCCACCAGATTCTCGAAACAGAAGTCGTGCCGAAGGTCGTAGATGAAATTCCATTAGCTAGATTATCAGAAATATGGTGGCAAATGGACGGATGTCCGGCTCACAGCGGAAGAATTGTTACGGAATTTTTGAATAGTGAGTTCCATGAAAAATGGATTGGACGATACGGGCCTGTCGCTTGGCCTCCTAGAAGTCCCGACTTAACCCTCATCCAGCGGCAGATTTTTACAACGCTTGCCGGCGGCAAAGGTACACCTGTACCTTAGTACATTTTGTATGGAAATCTTCACTATTTGTATGAATTTTGACCGTAAAACCGTTATATTATGTTGACTAGTCACAAATTAGTAATTGTTTTTGCCGAAGTGAATGTTTTAAGAAGTTGGGTTTATGTGGATTTAATTTTTGGAGTGGGTAAATTTAGGAAATAGGCAAAATTTTAAAAAGAAAATTGAAAAAATGGGTTGCTTGGAATTTTAATTTCACGAAATCTAAAATTGATTTACAAATGAAAAGTAGAAAATGGTTCAAATTAAATCATTAATGATTTTAGAAGAATTTGGTTTGTTTGATTAGCGAATTGTGGAGTCTTATGTTAAAATTTACCCCCCTGCCCCCAATATATTATTCTGTTACTAGAACCCGTTATCGCTAACGAAAAAAACGTCAATAATTATCACATTCTCGTTATTTTCCATAAAACAACGATATTTGAAGCAATAAATATATTGGAGAAATGAGTAAATGTGTTTTTATACGAAAGAAAGGTCCTGTCAAGCAACAAGCAAGTAGAATCGGCTAGTATAATTTTCAGTCTCTAATCTTTGTAAATCTAAACTCAGGCCGATTCCTATAGTAGAAAAATATCTAAAATTTTAATTGTGATTGTTGTTGGTTAATTGTAATATATTTGCTCGTATATGTAATTAAATCCAAGGATCGATTGAAAAATTGAAACAAGAAACCGAAGACATGTGGCATATTCTATAGCAGTTATCGGTATCTATATATGGTACCGACGTACAATTCAACCAAGTTTATGTACCACCCAAACATCCATTTAGAAATTTGGTTGGATGCTTCTGCTGGTTTTCAGCTGAAACTTCAAAAGGACCTCGGGTGGAGGTACCAAATTACACAAATAATAAATATTAGGTGATGGAATACAAATTATAGGAATTTGTGGTAAAGAAAATCAACCGCTAAAATCCAAAATTTTAGCATTTGTTACAAACCTATAATTTTCACTAGATGTTATGGGGGAATGAAGGCGTAATACATTGTATTGGTTGCCCCAAGCCATTACTTCAAAAAGTTTGGTATGCCAGTAAAAGTCTTCAGATTGATGTCAAATAACCAAAACCGCTGTATAAGTTAGCCTAGTCCTTATAGATCGATATCTCCAAGGACCTTGATCATTACAAATAAAATTCGTAAATCAAATACTTCTGTACATGACTCGATTCTCAACTTATTGATGCTATAATAAATCTCTCTAAGCATGAGCATTCACCAAAAATATTTTATTTTCGTTTTTTGTAAATTTTCTTTCATACAAAATATATGAAGGTACAAATGTACCTTTGCCGCCGTTAAAGGGTGTAAGATTAATTTTGCTCCCTAACTTGGGGATGGGTGGTCACACATTTCTGAAATTTGGAATACATATTTTAAACTAAAATCATAGAGATGTCAGAAAATTTCAGCCCGATCGGACCTATAGCAAAAAAGTTACGGTGTTTTAAAGACGAAAAAGGTACACCTGTACCTATCCCGCTGGATGAGGGTTAACGCCGCTTGATTTCCATGTATGGGGTAGACTCAAAAATGAAGTTTACGATGAGCCAATAGTGTCCCGGGAACATCTTTTGCAAAAAATTAAAATGGCTTGCAATAATTTGCGCGAAAAAAGGGAAGAGATGCTTAAGGCGGTCTCTTCTGTTGGTAGAAGGTGCCGAATTTGTGTCCGATATGGAGGAGGACACTTTGAACAGCATTTATAATATAAAAGTTCCTATTCTCAATAATCTTTCTTTTTAGTTTTTATAAAAAAAATATTGTATACTTAATAAAATGTATACTTTGAATTTCTCTTGAGACCATGTTTTTTTCTGTTAAACACGTAATATTTTCAATTTTTCAGTCCTTAAGACCCTATTTTTTATATGTCGTTCGAAAGCTGACATAATGATGCAACTTTTGTAAACTTTGCACATTTGTCAGTTCAAAGTACCGTTACGATTTTGCAATTTGAATTTACAAGAAAATATCAATTTCCAAATTTCTTTAAAGTTTGAGTGGTTGTATCTGGGTAGGTTTTTAAATAATTAATTTTTAATTTTTTTTTTTTTTTTTTTAATTAATTGGCAAAACCGTTATTTTATGTAGAATTTTGTGCAGTTTCAGAAAGTGAAGTCAAATTTCGGATCCAATATTTGGGAGCGTGGCAAATAGTGATTTTGCTCGGCAAGTCGGGGTTTCTGACACTTTTATCAAAAAATGCTATAACTTTCTAACGGTTAAAGATAGAGGGGTCGTGTAGAACATTTATTGTCCTCAAATGAGCTGTACTATCTCCCATTATCCTATGTACCACCGGTTGCGGGACACCCTGTAGATATACTGGAAACGTTTTAATGTAGATATATTTTGAGGTGGTTAAGTTAACATTTATTGTCCTCAAATGAGCTGTACTATCTCCCATTATCCTATGTACCACCGGTTGCGGGACACCCTGTAGATATACTGGAAACGTTTTAATGTAGATATATTTTGAGGTGGTTAAGTACAAACGTGTTTCTCCTGTATTTTCTTCTTTTTTTGCTTCGCTATTTGCATTGCGTATATCTAGTAGATAGTTCGATCGATCGAATTTTCTAATTCCAATATCTTTGGGAAAACATTTAGCCTCTTGTTGGTAGATTTTACCTCGATATTAGTCTGCAGATTTAGGGAAATAGGTTGGAAGAAATAGGGAATTTTCAAGCGCAAAAATAATTTAATTCTAAATTTTTCGTAAGTTTCTTGATCACATCTACTTAGAAAGACGTTTGCAAGTCACTCATACTTAGTCCTTACTATTACAAAGGAAATAAAACTGGTTTAAAGCTCCTAGGATCAAATTTCAGTTGATTAGTTGGTGTTATAAAACGCGACGAAATTAGGCATACCCATTTCCGAACTTCACGGCTTTTTATAGAAAAATGTCAGAAATTTTTATCGTTTATAGTACAAAGTGAGTTTAAGTTACATTATTACATCACAAATAACAGAATTTAATATCTGCACTTTTTACTTCAAGCGAAAATAGGAGTGAAAAACTATAGGTCTGGCCAGACCTATTGGGTATCAAAAAGCACTATAAATTGAAAAATATCAAAAAAATACTCAAAACTTCAACCGAATTTTTGCAAAATGCTTCTTAACATATTATTCTAGGATATCATGAAATATGAAGTCGCTGCGATTTCATCTTCTATGCTTTTTACACCAAAATATAGTGCCAAAGGTCTGGCCAGACCTTCGTGCCGACAGAAGGGTTAATCTAGTAGGCGGGTTTTGACTAGATTAATTTAATAGTTTTAGTAAGTCCTGTAGTGTTGATATTTTTTTACGCTTTTTACAGTTTTGATCCTGTTTTGCAACGAATTGTTGGTGGGTGTCCAACACCCCGAAATACATAAAGAAGAAGACAAATTTTCCGACTAAAATTGTAAAAATGTTCAATATTAAAATTTATATGTATAATAATGCTAAAAATGGCAAATTTAGATTATTATCAATTGTAGCAATACCGCTCAACGGATTTATAATATACATATCTCCTTGAGCGCACAATCATGTGCTCTCTGACATATGTATTAATAGAGAGGTTTTCGCAGAAAAGGACCGAAAACGGAAGAACAACGAAAATTTAGGATTTTGCACGATTTTGACCCCGTTCCGCGCCACGTTTTGCAACCTCATGTACTAGGGATTCCACCTACATACTACATATACATATATGGAATCGGAGGAAAGCTAGCATTTTCAGCTTCACTGACTATTTGATTATATTTTCTAGCAATTTAATGTTTTTTTTTTTATGATTCAACAAACTCGCATGATTCAACAACCTCGCAATTATTACTTGGATTTCAAATAATTATAAACTATAACTTTTCAAGATTCCATTTCACTGCAAGTATGGAATTCAATCAATCCTGCAAATGAAGCGAAAACGTTTGTTCAGTTGAGCGAACAAACCACTTCAATTTTGCCAGTCAATACTGGTACATCGTCCCCTGCTATCATGTCTCAGGAGACTATACTTTTTGCCTGGCAATCTAAAGATATAAGGATAAATGCTAAACACTCTGCGAAGTGTTCGTCCAAAGGGAAAGTATTAACTTTCCATCGTTAGGCGATACACTTTTCTGTGAAGATAACCTTGCAGGCGGCAACTTTGAGATTGAAAACAAGAAACCACGGCAACGCCAGTTAGATATTGCTCCCGCTATCCGTCAATTTCCGAGCACATTATGTCAAGCATACCTTCAGAAAGGAAACGATTGGAACATCCACCGATATTTTCAGTATAATCCAATGAAAAATTAATCTACGCTTCAGTTGGGCGAAGTCACCTTGAAAATCTTATAAAAGGTGGATGATGACTTTTCCATATTTACACTTCTCGTCGTTATGCAAGGTAAGCCTGGGACGATATAGTCGAAGAAAATTGAGTTATGAACATTGCTTCGTAATTCGTCGGAATTTTTATTTCAATAAAATACAGGGGTAACGTACCTGTATAATCGTGTGTATTAAATTTTGAATAAAATCAAATTAAAAGCGATCAAATGTGTACAAACATAAGAAACGTAAAGGATATGTATACATACTTACTCATACACAGTGCCGTGGAGAGAAAATCCGGGCACGGGGGAGACAATAATTCCGGGCCCACCCCATGCGTACGATAAAAATATGAATCGAAGAACATTTTTTGCTTAGTTTTCCATTTACTGCTGTTTCGTAGTCCTGCTTATCCATAGTTACGATGTTGTTGCCTTTGTCTGCTTTAAGGAAGTACACTGGTTTTTGTTTTAACAATTTTAGGGCTGTCATGTCTTGCCCAGGGGCGGCGCATAAGGGCCCACGCGGCGAGGGGGGCCACGAGACTTAGAGGGTCAAAAGGCAAATGAACGATTTCTTGAAGTTTAAAACGTCGGCGAAAAACAAAAATTCGATGTAGGTATTTTTCTAGACAAGAAGAGATCTAAACTTTTCGAAGCCAAAACGAATGCCAAATTTATTGTTCCTCAAACAAAGCAACAAAAACATTGTTGTTGGACGGTGGATATTGCATGCTCAAAAAATGATTTGAGTTATCCACCGTCCAGTTTGCCCATAGTGGGACAGCACAATAGTATGCATACTCCAGCGAGTTGCGGCACACAGAGTGCATTTTGAGCCGGTTTCGAACTAGTATTACATGGCGCGCTGCAATTCTCATCAGATGCCTCTACGTATGCAGCGCGTCATGTAATACCAGGAGAGGCATTACCGGACTCAACCAGGCAAAGGTGTATGATCCTCTTATATAGGACACGAAATACACCCTGGTATCGAATCATTTTTAAATGGGTGTAATGGTTTTTCTTTTTTCAACACCTAAGGTGCAACCAGGACGAGGGTGTGTAGGGCTGTGAAAGCCTAAGGCCGGAACCAGAGAAAGGACTAAGTCCCGAAAAACCCTCTTCACTCGACTGCCAGGTACGCCCGCTTGTAGACCAGCGCAGCTATCGTGAGAAATGGGGTGGTTCTTTCCAAAGCGGCGGCGGTGACCTGACCATTACTTAAAACAAATATCGTGCGTACAGCCCGTTTACAACATAGCAAAACGAAACCCAAGCAATTAAAACCGAACCGAGAAAATTAAAGATTAAACAAAAAAAAAAAAAACAAAAAAATGAATTCTGAAGTCTGAGTCGGAATGGCAAAAAAAAAATATAATATAGTAATAATATATATATATAATGAATGAATTAATGAGGCATTAGAAATAAGCCTGCTAAGTTTCACCTCTCTCTTTTCCTTGGGGTCTGATGGACCGTTGATTTAGAAATGTCTCACCTTTGTTCTTTGGTCGGACCGCTGATTGCAGTTTTACTCCTTTCTTAGGTCTGATAGACTTCTGCTTTCAGCTTTTACACTTTCTTTGTGAGGTCTGATGGACCCTAAAATTTCAAATTCTTTTCCCCGTTGATTACGGACTGGTTGGTATGATGAACTCGGTTGCATCTTTGCCCCTTTGATGCGTACGCATTCTATTGGTCTAATAGACCACTGATTTCAATTTCAAGTTTTATATTTGGCCTGAAGGGCCCTTGATTTAGAGAATTATCGCGTGATATCTATGGTCTGATGGACCGTTAAACTTTGAGTTTTGTTTTCTTAATGAAGAGGGGAGTCAAAACAAGTTCTTTGAATTCTAAAGACGTCCTTTTATAAAATTTTATTCTTAAATAAATCCCACAGCACAAGCATTGCTTAGAGTGGGACTGCCAGAAAACAGTTAGAATCATACATTTTACATTTTTGCACAAATACGAGTATTGTATATTGAATTATTGTATTCTAACCCTAATTTAAAATGAATTATAAATAAATAAATAAAATAAATAAATAAATAAAATGCAAATTTTTTTATATGTATTTACCCAACTTATACTCGATCGGCTACTTCATATTAGCCGTAAATAATGGAAGAAACCAAATTTTATTAAATTCAATATAAAAAGAAAAAAAAAAAAGGTGTGTAATATAAAACAGAGAAATTCAATTTTTTTGATCAAAACAAGAAATTTATACGCCTGCAACTTCAAAATTCATCATACTGAACGTGTAAATATATAACACATTCCTTTGCGTGAACGGCATTTACACAAAAATCCTGATAGGACTTTGATGATCGCGGAAAGTCAGCCCCGTGAGAGTCCTTTTCGCTGCAAGACCCCATTCAATAATGTCTCTGAATTTCGTTCGGTATGGAAACGGATCCACAACCGAACACCACGGACCGCGGCGGCTGGTCGCGGAGCAAAAAAAATCTTTTCTGTTTTTCAGAACAAACCGAAACAGGTTTTCCGTTATTTCGGGGCCATGTGGTCGTCCAACAAAAGCCTCGACACTACATGTCCCTGCTGTCCGTGACGACTTTTTCACAAGCACTATTAGGCAAATTTTTCATTGAATCCTTTTTTCGCACTCTTCATTAACGCAGAAATATATGCATAATACACTCTCGTAGCATTATCCCATAAAATTCTTTAAGCTACCGCCTATGCGGTCTTTGGAACATTTGACCTCAAAACGCACGGGCTCTTCAATTCCATCCAAATCTGTAAAAAACTGACACCAACGACCGAGACTTACCAGTCCAAGTTATTTGAGTACTCTTCAAAACGATAGGCATACCACAGAAGATCGGCACCGCAAGTCCTTTCACTGCTTCAATTCCATCCAAATCTGTCGAGCCTGACACCAACGACCAGTCCAAGTTATTTGAGTACTCTTCAAAACGATAGGCACACCACAGAAGACCGGCACCGCACGTCCTTTCACTGCTACTCTTCCATCCAAATCTGTAGAGCCTGACACCAACGACCGAGACTTACTCTTCAAAACGATAGACACACCACAGAAGATCGGCACCGCAAGTCCTTTCACTGCTACTGACTGACACTGAATGAATCCCAACCTGGCCCGCGCTACGAAATGTGCCTCGTCGCTATCTTTCCCGAGCGCCATGAAGCGGACACACAGCCATTGCGAAGTATGCCCGTCTCGCTTGCTCGTGTGTAGTATATGACACAGACCTAACTGTTTCTACCAGTTCTCGTTGTCGTTGGAAATAAAGATGTAATTTTCCATGTTGCTAGGTAGACAAAAAAAATCGTCAGGGTTGAGCAAAACGACAAGATTGTTCAAAACCGGTACCGGTAAATATGAACAATCGAGAACTGGTAGACTCAGTCAGGCCTGTGCCAGTACCACTGGTAGACTCAGTCAGGCCTGTGCCAGTACAACACAGCTGAATCCAAACCGTCTTCGCTGGGGTGTGCGATTCGGCTGAATGGTAAAAAAAAAATGTCACACAAGAAAAGAAGAGAAAAAAAAGTGGTTCAAAGTTCCAAGCCTATGATATGAAAATTTGCAATGCCTTGAAGATAAGCAGATATCCCTTGCTTACTTCCGTAAATCCTTAGCATGGAATGTCCCAACAGGCTTACCTTTCATGTCCGCCAAGGAATAGCATGAACGCCCAACACGTGCAAGGACTTTTCCTTTCCAAAACTTTGGAGCGAGTTTGGCGTTAAAGTGCTCTGCCACATTACTTTGCACAAAGTTCCGGCAAAATACGGAGTCACCGACATTGTACTGCACTTCCCTCGCTCGTAGGTTATAACGACGGGAACTAGCTGATATCGCTGCCTGCATGTTTTCTTTAATCTCGTTCCGGATTAAATCCAGCTTTACGTCCGATGGAACATTAGCGGTCGGGTCGCAGAGTGATTGTGCCTTCCGCAGAATCTCATAAGAACCTCACTACATCATCATCGTCTGCCCAAAAGTGGCAAAATAGGGGGAACATCCTATGGACGAGTGGTAGGCTGACCTAAGTGCACAGTTTATTTGGTCTGCATGCACATCCCACGTCCGTTGATCCGGTTTGATGTATGCCCGGATGGCCGCTACTAACGAACGATTAACACGCTCCGATGCATTAGGGTGAGGTGAATATAAGGCAGTGTACATGTGTTGCACACCATACCGTTTTAACAATTCGTTAAACACGACCGCACGGAATTGCACTCCATTGTCGGACACAATTACCTCTGGTACGCCGAAAACACTAAACACCCGTCTTTCCAAAAAGTCAACAATCACATTGGCCGTGAATTTCTTCACTGGCTCAATGAAAGGGAATTTGGTTAAGCCGTCTAAAACAACGATGGCTCCGATATTACCCGACTTCGAACGAGGATATGGACCAACTAAATCTATACAGTCGAACCTCGATAACTCGAATCCCAAGGGACCGATAAATTCCTTCGAGTTATGTATACTTCGAGTTATAAAAATTCGAGATATCGAAGCTTGTAAAAAGTAAACTTCGACTTATCGAGTTTTTCCCTGAAATATCAATAAACGTTAAATAAAAAGTCAAAATTAAGTGATATCAATTTAATTCACAAAATTAAGAACGCAATTAGATTGCAAGTACAAATACGATTTAGTCAAGTTACATAAATACATAACAAAGTAAATATAACGAGTAAATTTAGGAGATATTGAAAGAAATATACATAGTTCTCAGTTACATTAATGAAAACTAAAAAAACATTATTCAAAACATATAATAACAATAAAAACAAAACAAAAATATAGAAGAGTCGTAAACGGACTTACAAGTTTTTTACGCATAACTTTTCCATGGTTTCCTGACGTAAGTTTTGATGTGATTTTCTCTCTATAAAGTCTTTTACTTCGCCAAAACGTTTGAACATTTCGTCTTTCACGCCATCAGAACATTCTAAATAAGCACGAATTACGAGTGCGGCTGCTCGAGCTTCCTTAAGGTTTGTGTTCGTAGAGACGACTCATTGGATGATTGCTCAGCGATCGCACTTAAACTATCGGTTCCTAGCATTTTATGCGTATATTTGCTATACCGATATGTTCCTTTAGGCCATAGTTGATACAAGGAATGTCGCCACATTAAAAAAAATATGCAAATAGGGCTCGGAATTGGATGTTAAACTACGATCGCTGAGCGATCATTCCATGAGTCGTCTCTACGAACACAAACCTTTAGAGGTCGGTACTGAAACTACTTCCTAGTCTTCTTCTTCAACGTTATCCTCCGATCTCGCCATAGCTGCTGTTACATCTTCAATTATGTTTTCCTCGGTTTGAAAATCGTCTGTGGCTAAGCATTCGTTTACTGCAACGAATTCTTCGAAGGAAGTCGTTCCAATATCTATGGCTCGAGATAAAGTTGTCAATGCTTCATTCATTATTGGAACTTATTTCAACAGGCTCTTCATTGCTAGAGATAAATTCACAAGCCCTGAAGCAATTCTTTGATGTAGCTTCTGTTACATTGATAGGTTTCAACTTTATATTTCCGTCTAGTTCTCTTATCATTTTCCTTATGAATTCCTGCCTGTAAAATACCTTAAATTTTTTTATGACTCCCTAGTCTAGGGATTGTAATATTATTTTCGGAGGCCGAACTGGAACGAACGAACGTTGCAATCCGTCAGGAATAATGTGCGAGGGGCAGTTGTCAATAAACAAAACAATAATGCTCGCTTATTTTTGTTTTGCGGCTCCATATCCTAGTCTTTCAGCCATTTTGAAAAAATTAAAGACGACATCCAAGCCTTCTGATTAGCTTCATAAAGGACTAGAAGGGACTTAACGTTCTTTATGCATAGCGGGTTCTTATATTTGCCGATTACCAAAGGCTTTCTTTTTTCTGTTCCAGTTGAATTGACAGCAACACATATTAATAACTAGTAGTTTCTTATCTATGCAGCAAGTAGAATCGTTAGCCTCTCCTTGCTCTGTTTTCCACCTAAGCAGGGATTGTCTCGAAAAGTCAGGGTTTTGTTTGGTGTACAACGAAAAAACAGTCCTGTTTCATCGGCATTGTAAATTTCCTCTGGTAATGAATTAAATGAACCAATTGTTGCTTCCAGTCGTTGCATACAGTCATATCAACTGTTGCACTTTCGCCAGAAACCGCCATGAATACTATCGAAATCCTCTTTTTGAAGTTGTTCAAGCAGCCATTACTGGCCCTGAATTCTGGATGATTCAATTTCTGGGCCAAATAAAGAGCTTTTTCTTTCATCAGTGGCTAACGTTCTTTCTTGCACATTGTTGAAACCGCTGGACTAAACACTTATCAATGTCCGGAAAATCAGCTTTTTTAAACCGAAACCAATCGTTTCGAACCGTTAGATTTGCTTTGGCTCTTAACAGAACTTTGTCATTGTTTTTTAAAATCGTTGACAATTGATTCGATCGAATTTTGAACTCGGCTGCGATTTTAGCTTTCGAACGCGATCCTCGGTTTCAACAGCTTCAATTAAGCGAACTTTATCCGGAAGAGTAAGGCCCATTCTCTCGTAGATCTTATAGAATGGTTAGTCTTATCGCCTAGAGAAGACACACACAATATTCAAAAAGCTTCTCCATTATATTGAATTGATTTTTTGTTAATTTTGCAAAGTTATGTTATCTTTTGCTTATTTACGCTGTTGGATGAAAGTGCGCAATGATTTTCTCAATCTAAGATGGTGGCTTAACCAAGCAAAATACGGCGTAGCTATGCAAAATAAACAAAAATTCCATTCAATAAAATGGAAAAGCTTTCTAAATATCGTTTGTGTCTTCTCTACGCGATAAGACTAATCAGCCGACAGGTACTGAATAAGAGCTATCAGAAACCCGGCCATAGTGTATTACATTTTCTTGCAGTCATTATAGCTTATAGCAAAGTAGACAAGTTCACAGGACGATTTTTAAGCAACAAGACAAATTGTCAAGTTTTGACACAAGCAATGGATGCCAAACAAACTGAATGATGACAAATTCCTTACGTGAACCGCTTGCATTTTGCACGGAACTTCTAACGGTGAATTTCCTCGAGTAGTAGACTCTAAAAACATTAAAATTCGTGTTGTTTTTTTCGTTTGTAAGTTGACATTCTCTTTCTTGTTCTTAAATGCATTCAATGTTAAACTGGAAAATCCTTCGAGTAGTAAGGTCTTTAAAACAATTAAAATTCGAGTTGTGTTTTTCCTTGTTTTTATGTTGAATTGGATTTGTACTTCGAGTTATAGAGGCTTCCAAACCATTTTCTTCGAGTAACAGCGGCTTATGCCTATTGATTTGCCCGAATTTGTATTCGAGTTATGTATACATTCAATCGAATTATCGAGTTTGGAATCCCAAAATTTACATAGAAAATTCGTGGGACCGGAAGACTTCTTCGAGATATTGAGGTATTCGAGTTATTGAGGTTCGAGTTATCGAGTCTCGACTGTATATAGCCTTTGAAATATCCGATCTGGAATAGGCATGGTACCCATGGGAGCACGCGAGGTTTGGTTTGGTGCCTTTGTTACCTTACAGGTTTCACAATTCGCAACGTATGCCTTCACTTGTCGACTCATCTGGGGCCAATAAAAACACAACCTAAGCCTTTGCAATGTTTTGCCGAAGCCACCATGTGAGCTTAAGGGATGATCATGAGCTCGACGTATTACATCTTCCGTCAAATCGGTAGGCACCCAAAGTTTCCAGGACAACTCTTCCTGTAACTCGTCTCCCGTTGCATGGTCGGTGCGCTTATAAACGTAGCCATCAACTACTTTTAAGTCGGGATGAAGGTGCGGTTGGTGCATTAAGGTCTTAATCAAGGCACGATATTCATCTGACTCAAAGTGCGTTGAATTTAGATCAATATCTAACGAAGTTTCCGATTGGTGTTGAAGAGCTGATATCTCCACGTCATGCACCCTAGACAGCGCATCTGGAACAACATGATCGGTTCCTTTACGGTGTTGAATGTTGAATTTGAACCCCTGTAATTTTAACGCCCACCTAGCTAACCTTCCATTGAGGTCTTTTAATGACATCAACCATTTTAGGGAGGCATGGTCTGTTACCACTTTGAACTGCTGCCCTTCCACATACGGACGAAATTTCTTAATCGCTGTTACTGCGGCCAAACATTCTTGTTCGGTGACCGTGTAGTTCCGTTGGGCAGTCGTCAGCTTTTGCGACATAAAAGCCACCGGGACTTCATGCCCTTCTTCTGTTCTTTGAACTAGCACGAATCGCGAACGGGCGTGTAAAGTCCGGACTATGCAGAACAGGTGCAGAAGCGAGGGTGTTTTTAAGCTTCTGGAACGAACTCAATGCCTCATCGCTCCAAGTAATGGCGCGACCTTTTCTCAACATATCGGTTAGTGGGGCCGAAACGGTCGAAAAATTGGGCACAAACCGTCGGTACCATCTACAAACACCTAAAAAGCGCCGGAGTTGTTTCACCGACTTCGGTAACGGAAAATTTGTGATGGCTACAACTTTTTCAGGATCGGTTTGAATAGTTCCGTTTCCTACGATATGACCTAGATATTTAACGGACTTCATAACAAAGTGGCTCTTTTCAACGTTGATAGTTAACCCAGCCTCCCGTATACCAGCAGCTACTCGGCGTAGGAGTGTGCAATGTTCCTCAAACGTTGTGGAAACCACAAGTAAATCGTCTAGATACACAAAAACTTGGTGACGAATGTCACCAGGAATAACTTTATCCATCAATCGTTGCATCGTTTGAGGAGCATTGCACAGTCCAAACGGCATCGTTACAAACTGGTATAACGGTCGACCGGGGACTGTAAATGCTGTCTTCTCTCTGGCTGCTTCGTCAAGCGGAATTTGCCAGAAGGCATCCTTTAAGTCGATACTGCTAATAAACTCTGCTTTTGGCAGCCGACTTAGAATTCCGTCGATTAGCGGAAGCGGGTAGGCGTCTTTGATTGTAACGCTGTTAACCTTTCGGGCGGCTAAACACATCCTAACCTTTCCAGGCTTGACTACAACAGTCACTGGAGAGGCCCAACTACTGTGCGACTCCTCTATGACTCCCATCGATATCATCCGGTCCAGCTCGGCAAACAACAGCTTCTCAACAGCAGGTGAGATAGCGAAATGACGTTGTTTGATTGGTTTACTATCACCAACGTCTATCCTTGCTTAGCATACGAAGGAAATTCCGATATAATAGAACGAAGCATGGCTTCTTTATCCCTCATCCAGCGGCAGATTTTTACAACGCTTGCCGGCGACAAAGGTACACCTGTACCTTAGTACATTTTGTATGAAAGTCTTCACTATTTGTATGAATTTTGACCGTAAAACCGTTATATTATGTTGACTAGTCACAAATTAGTAACTGTTTTTGCCGAAGTGAATGTTTTAAGAAGTTGGGTTTAAGTGGATTTAATTTTTGGACTGGGTAAATTTAGGAAATAGGCAAAATTTTAAAAAGAAAATTGAAAAAATGGGTTGCCTAGAATTTTAATTTGACGAAATCTAAAATTGATTTACAAATGAAAAGTAGAAAACGGTTCAAATTAAGTCAATAATGATTTTAGAAGAATTTTGTATGTTTGATTTGCGAATTGTGGAGTCTTAGGTTAAAATTTACCCCCCTGCCCCCAATATATTATTCTGTTACTAGAACCCGTTATCGCTAACTAAAAAAACGTCAATAATTATCACATTCTCGTTATTTTCCATAAAACAACAATATTTGAAGCAACAAATATATTGGAGAAATGAGTAAATGTGTTATTATACGAAAGAAAGGTCCTGTCAAGTAACAAGCAAGTAGAATCGGCTAGTGTAATTTTCAGTCACTAATCTTTGTAAATCTAAACTCAGGCCAATTCCTATAGTTGAAAAATATCTAAAATTTTAATTGTGATTGTTGTTGGTTAATTGTAATATATTTGCTCGTATATGTTTTTAAATCCAAGGATCGATTGAAAAATTAAAACAAGAAACCGAAGACATGTGGCATATTCTATAGCAGTTATCGGTATCTATATATGGTACCGACGTACAATTCAACCAAGTTTATGTACCACCCAAACATCCATTTAGAAATTTGGTTGGATGCTTCTGCTGGTTTTCAGCTGAAACTTCAAAAGGAACTCGGGTGGAGGTCCCGAATTACACAAATAATAAATATTAGGTGATGGAATACAAATTATGGGAATTTCTGGTAAAGAAAATCAACCGCTAAAATCCAAAATTTTTGCATTTGTTACAAACCTAATTTTCACTAGATGTTATGGGGGAAAGAAGGCGTAATACATTGTATTGGTTGCCCCAAGCCATTACTTCAAAAAGTTTGGTATGCCAGTAAAAGATTGATGTCAAATAACCAAAAACCGCTGTATGAGTTAGCCTAGTCCTTATAGATCGATATCTCCAAGGACCTTGATCATCACAAATCCAAAACTCGCTTCTTGCATTTTGGAAAATTTCAAAGTAGTTTTGGTTTTTTGCAAGTAATTAAAGTCTGTATTTGCTTTTTTCTTAAAAATTTTAAATAATAAACTTCTTACTGTTTGTGTCATATATTGAAAGATAAAACGATTTCTTGACTTAAAAATCAGACTTGAAACTTGGACATTGATATTTTTTTTAGAAATGCAAGAAACGAGTTTTGGAACTCAGTGCCAGAAATAAAATTCGTAAATCAAATACTTCTTTACATCACTCGATTCTCAACTTATTGATGCTATAATAAATCTCTCTAAGCATGAGCATTCACCAAAAATATTTTATTTTAGTTTTTTGTAAATTTTCTTTCATACAAAATATATGAAGGTACAAATGTACCTTTGCCGCCGTTATAGGGTGTAAGATTAATTTTGCTCCCTAACTTGGGGATGGGTGGTCACACATTTCTGAAATTTGGAATACATATTTTAAACTAAAATCGTAGAGATGTCAGAAAATGTCAGCCCGATCGGATCCATAGCAAAAAAGTTACGGTGTTTTAAAAACGAAAAAGGTACACCTGTACCTATCCCGCTGGATGAGGGTTATCAGGCGATAAAAGATGCCGATTTTCGTCCAAGCGATATTCATTCACAACTGGTGTGGTGGTGTGCAGTACCGGATTATCCTTAAGGCACATAAGGCACGTGCCTAGGGGCCCCGCGCTCACAGAGGCCCCGCACTCACACTGACAGTGACCTCGCGATAATAAATAATAATAAATAATATAAGTCTTGTTCTTTGATAAGCTCTCGTAACGAAAAAGGAAAGTAAAACAAGCTAAACCGAAGGTATGACACCCTTTTAAGCTAGATCTAGTGGCAAAATTTTATCCTTTCTGAGAATATTAAAAATTTTCGTTCCAATTGTATAGCAAGTTGTAAACTGATTTTACCTAAAATTGGGTATGTGTATTTACTTGAATGGGAAATAGTTTTTACGACAACTATACCTATGATATAGATGTCCAATTCAGACCAAATTTTGAAATGAGGTCTCTGAAAAGGTACGACTTAAGAATTTTAAATTTGAAGATTTACACTCAGAAGCCAAAACTTTTTTCACAAAACCATGTTCTTTCTTACGCCAGGCGAATGTATTGAAAAGTGGCTCAAGGGAGTATGCCCTGCACTGTCTGGTATTATATAAGAAATCGATAGAGACTTTATCAGAAAGCTTAAATTTAATTTCCACTTCCTGAAAACTTTTTAATGCTACTTTGTTTTGTCTTACTTTAGATAAATTAGAAAACGAAATAATTCTCCATGAGCATCTAAAATTGGTATTACAAGACAGCAATTCGAGTGAAATGTTCAACTGTTCAAATTTAGTGTAGCGATAGCCTTAAGGGTATATTTAACGACGCCTTCTGTCAGTGAAGGATAACGAAGTATTTCAAAGTTGGCAATAATTTAAAATGAAAAACGTTCTGTGAAGCAAAGTTTTTGTACTTCAATATATACTTGAAATATTTTGTGTTGGATACGATATCCCGCCCATCATATTCCCGTTTTTCAAAATCCCGACATTCATAATCCCGCCATTTCAATAACCCGCGCGCGCGACTTATGAAAGAATACTTACCTTTTACGATGGGATACCTATTAAAAAACGCCACTACATTTACCGTTAAAATAATGGGTCTCCTCGCATGGGGACACTTAATTCTCGAAGACCCACGGACCAGGTGACTTAATTTGAAAAATAGCTTTCGGTAGTCGAAACTTAAGTATCCCCGGAATGGCAGTCTTGTTCTGTAGGGGTTAAATTGTCATCTTTGTACAATAAATAAGCAAATATTTCGACGGATTTGTGCTAAGAGAAAGTATCGCACTAACTGCTGGGAACATTACATAACTACACATATTTGCTAGAAAACGAAAAAAAAATGTTGGCGGGATTATTTCACTATCCACTATCCGAGATTCTAAAACGGCGGGGTTTTAAGTAGGCGCATTTTGTTTTTCGGGATTATGTAGGTATCCCATTTTTGCGAAATAAAATATATTATTCTTATTTCGTAAACTATATTATTTACGAAAGCATTTCTTACACATAATTTAAGTTTTATTTAGAGACATTTCACAAGGGGCCCTCAATTGTTTTATGCCTAGTGGCCCCAAAGGGTCTTAATCCGGCACTGGTGGTGTGAGTTATAGAAGAGAACAAGTCAGAAGCGAGATTAAAGGATCGGACGAAGTCCACCCCCAAATAAACGTTCTGACTAAGTGTAGGAATAATCAAGAAACGCATTGATTTCGTGATACCCCGAAACGTGATTTCTGTTGAGACGTGCCCTAAAGTGGCATGTTTTGTACCATCCGCAGTAGTCAAAATGCAACGATAACGAGTCCAAGGATATTTATCGAGTTCTAAGAACTTTCGAGCGAAATCTGAAGATATACATGAAACAGTAGCGCCAGTATCGATCAAAGCAACAACCTCTTCTCCAAGAAGATGGATCTTAGCAAAGGGCCGCAAGTCATCAGAAGGTTGATCGACTAGCACCGCTTCCACCAGTTGTTTACGAGCCGCTGTAACTCCTTTCCAAAACCGACGACACCGGAGCGTAGAACGCTTTGGTCGAAGTATTGCAACCTCGTTGACTCCAAATATTCGCTTTCGAGCTTCATTATATTCTGCTAATCTTACGTGATAGGGTTTAAATGATCGAATCGAGTTTTTAAGCACCCTGTTTTGAGGCGCCTTGATAACTGAAGAAAAATCCGTTTGAGTGGAAATAGAAACCAGTGAAGGGTCAGAGTGAACACGAGCTAAGGTTTCCCCATCGTTGTTAGGTGGTTCCACAGAAGGTATAGGTACCAACCCAAGAATTAAAGACGAGTCAGTGGTTGCAATGGTGTGTTTTGCAGGACCAGCTGGTGTATAATATGGATCAGCTAGCGTGTTGTACGTGAGGGATGTAGGCGTCAATGGACTTACTTGCTCCCCTCGCATTGGGTTCCTCTCGAGGATGTCTTGGTGTTGTGCATCCTCGCACTGACGTTTTTTTAACTACTACAGATAGCGCACTGCGGCTTTACCACATTGGCTGCGCCGCATCCGTAACAGAATAGACGCCGTTCTGCTGCGCAAGCGTCATATCGATGTCCATTTTGTTGGCAGTTCCAACATTAAGGTTGAGTGGAGATTTCCGAAACAACGTGATCATTTGAAATCCCCTGAGGACTCAGTGGTTGCTCGTCATATGCGACGGCATCCTCATATCGCCCGTCGACTTCCGAGAGATTCGGTCGAACGGGAAAACGTGGACTACGCAGCTGCTTCAGCTTCTCGTCTGCGTTCTCCATTCTCATAACCATTGTTCTTAGCTGGCTAATGGAATGAATAGGTTGATGCACCAATTCGCGGTTGTAATCCGGTCGCATATTGTCTCGAAGAGTGTCTAGCAATTCTTCCTCGTGCATAGGGCGACTCAACCGATCCGTCAGTTGCAAGATAGCATCGTAAAACGCATCAAACGATTCATTCGAGCGTTGAGTGCGGTTCAGTATTCGTTTCTTAATGTCAGAATTGGTCAACCGATCCTTGAAACGGTCTCGTAAAGTTGCTTGGACTGCTGGCCAATCTATGGTTTCGCGAGTGCGACGGAATCGCCAATACCATTCCAACGCTTGTCCTTTCAATAGGGCGGGAAACCCTTTACACAATAACCCGAAGTCTCCTCGTAATTGTTCCCGTGTCAAAATTTCTGCTCGATACAGAAATGATTCAACTGTAAGACTATCCTCCCCACTGAATTTTAAGTTCCATGAGGACAAAATACTTGATAGTTTTTCCACGAGCCTATAAGGTGGAGAGGGACTCGCAAATCGAGGTCTCTCGTGTTGTGGCGGAGTGAACAGTGAAACGCGAGGACGAAAGTTGGATTGGTTCGTGCGGTGACGTTGATTTGATGGATTCAGGTTTTGCTGAGAGTGAGGTTGACTCATACTATACCGCGAATTGGGTTGTATGGTGCTTAACCGAGAAGTTGGACGACGAGAATTGTCATCCGACCTAGCCGGTACATTAGCACTTAATCGGTTGGAAGTCTGACTCAATGAAGCCCTTCCATCCTCGTCAAACTGAATTCGGTTTTCAGGGGATAATACTTGAAAAGCAGATACCACCATCGACTCTAAACGTGGCAGCAGCTCTCCCATCAATTCATCTGTCGCAGAATTTGATTCTTTCCCTTTTGCAGGGGTGAGATCTCCTCTGGTCTCCTTCGGAAGCGTCAGCCCTTCTTGTCTTGTTTGTTTAGTGGATTGAGATCTAGTCATCATCCTAGTTTTTGGAATGGCACCAGTAGGCTGAGTATGTCTCGCCGACTGCGCCGGAGCTTGTTTTGAGCCGGGTTGCGTCTGTTCCCTAGAGTCATACGGTTTTAACGTATCAGAAGAGGCGAAGTGAGGCACCAAATCTTCCTTACGCACCTTTTCCCTACAATTCGGACAAGTGTCACTACCAGTGAGCCACCTCTGAATACACAGGTGGTGAAAGTCATGTGAACACGGCGTTCGTACTAGGTCCTCAATGGGGGCCATTTGAGTGCTGCAGATAGTACATTGAGGTCCCGCATCTTCCTCCGGGAACAACGGTGTGGTTCCTGTAGCAAGCGCATCTTCCCTACCACGTCGGGTCAAGTATAGCAAATAACCAGAAAGAAAAAAGAAAATGTAAAGGTATAAATTCAGTTCAAGTCTACGTGCTCAGATTCCTCACTTACGGAAAGCACGCTGTTAACGTTCAAGGTTCCACCAAAAACAGGATCAAAACAAAAATTTTTGTTTAAATAAGCGGTAGATAACTAGAATAAACTTAAATAAATATGTGCAAAGAGAGAAAAAAAAACTAAAAATAAACGAATTTCGGTATAAACGGTTCGAGAATACTAATTAACTCATAAAATTTCACCTCTCTCTTCCCTCGGTCTGATGGGTTGTTAACAAATGTGCTACAAATGTCTCAAAAAAAAATATCTCAAGTGCACTGAAATACACAGTAAATCAACCTTTGAACTACATCTCAATAAGAAGCTATTTATCCAGCAAGGAATAGTGTATCATGTAAAAATGTAAGTAATAGCGTGAAAATTCGTCGTAATAATTCATCAAGAAACAAAAATCGTCGTAAGATCATCGTGAGAAGAAGAAGCAAGTCAAGGTAATGTAATAAAAGAAATGGAATTACAAACAAAGTATTCAGTCAGAGACATATAGCGTTCCCACCAATTTGAACGGTCTACCAAAAAAAAGGTCGTAAGGCTGGCACCTTTGCCTACCTGACGCATTTCCAGTTACCTTTGGTTGGCAATCCTCACTGATGAGTTGGCAATCTAAGCTGAATGTATAAAGATCGTTAACCATAATTGGTTGAAGAGCAATCACGTATTATTAACCCTTGTGTTGCCACCCGGGTACCCGGGTACCCATCTTGATACGTTTTGCTAAATAATTTTTTTCCCAGGAAAGATTGTCCAAAATCTTCTCGGATCTCCATGATTTAATCGAATTTGTATCGAAATTTGCATTCTACGTATTTATAGAAATATTTTAACTTAAAAAATTTTGCATTTAAAAAAATCAACACGTATGAGCCACCCGGGTACCCGGGTACCCCGATATAAAAAGAATGATTTTCGTATAGAATATCGTATACATATTTCGAGTATATCGTAAAAATGCGTCAACTTTTGTACCTCTAGCGTTTCTTTGATGGTTGCTGTTAGTAACCACTTCTATTACTGGCCTTCCTTAGTACCTTTCGATTGTGGTTTTCGTTTCATGATTTCGCATGACTTGCTGGTTAGAAAATCACTCTCCTATCATTAGCATAGCTAATTCTTCCGAGAGCTGGTGTAGAAAAATTCTGCGCCCGTTAGTTTTTTTTTGCAAGCATATCATTATTTTTATAGTAAGTAACGTAAGTGGTACCGGTGATATCGTAATGGGACGAATCACCGCTTCGGAACATACGAACAGCTGGTACCTCCTCGTCAAATCCAAAAGCGTCGACAATAACGGTCAACACTTCGTCAGTTTCATTTCTTGAGGAATGCATTTTTTTTTTTTTCAAAATACCGACGATAGTCAGATTCCGTGACAAAAATGTTCATTGCTACTCTCCTCCTCAGCGTTTCTTTTGTCGTCATCGTTTTCTTTTATTCGTCCGTCGAAACTTTCTAAGCATTGACTGAATGCCTGGCTTCTTCACGCCAACGGCAATAATTCAGTGCATGTTTTGGATACGCTAAGTTCTCTAAACAAAACTACAATCTATTCTTAACTTTCCTAGTAAAAATACAAACAATTATTTTCAGCTACAATGGACTTTTGGCAAGAGTTTCATAGGGGGGTACCCAGGTACCCGGGTGGCAGATAGTGTAAGTTTTTTTGGGTGGCAACACAAGGGTTAAGTATCAGTTAATATTTAATTGCATGCCAAGGCTTTCGGTAGTCGCTAAACCCGCGTCCTCGTGAATCGCCGCTTAGCTGCCAGTTCTCCAGCATACAACGTACAGGTATTCCTTTCAACCCTTCTAGTTGCGCACCCGCAGTTTTTCTGCCATACGATGGCCAAGTCCCTCGGGTCAGACTGCCTTTTGTAGCCATGGTATGTTCGCGCTGAACGCAAAAGTTCATAAGAATTAGCTGCCTTTTTCAACCAATGGCTAAACTAACCAAGAGAAAAATATATTTCAGATTTGCCACAAAAAAGTGAAGCTGCTTCCCCCATAGTCTACTGGTCAGATTATTCGACGCACGTCAAGTATCTGCTACTCACAGCCAGAAGGGCGAAGCAAAACATCACGAGGCACAATACCTCTCGTCAACAAAACAAACAAATCAAAATATGTCAAAGTAATGGGAATTCTATATTAAAGTTATTAAGTGAAGCAAAAAAAATGTATACATCAGTCTATGGCCTAACAAGCTATTCGAACAGAAGGTGTTGTGTCGACTTAGCGACAAGTTTTAGACTAATGTGATGGGGCGAAAATCTCGAGGACCCAAGGTGGTAATTTTTAGAGTCCTAAACACCCTGTGACGTCGAAAACGTTCGCCCCACGTTGGGCGCCATATGTAATGGTTTTTCTTTTTTCAACACCTAAGGTGCAACCAGGACGAGGGTGTGTAGGGCTGTGAAAGCCTAAGGCCGAAACCAGAGAAAGGACTAAGTCCCGAAAAACCCTCTTCACTCGACTGCCAGGTACGCACGCTTGTAGACCAGCGCAGCTATCGTGAGAAATGGGGTGGTTCTTTCCAAAGCGGCGGCGGTGACCTGACCATTACTTAAAACAAATATCGTGCGTACAGCCCGTTTACAACATAGCAAAACGAAACCCAAGCAATTAAAACCGAACCGAGAAAATTTCTCTACGTGCAAGCTCGTCTGTGCAAGCGAATACTCCTTAAAGTAGTCTACGAATCCCATAAAGGATCCCCAAACGAAGCACGCAGGTTGAACCCGAAAGGAATATCGAAACGGGATTAGGTTGCAAAAAAAAAATCAATCAAAAACGAGAAAAGTTACCTACTTAACCTCACTTCTTCTTCTCTTAACCGATGGTAAGCCTCTAGATGTTGAACGGCTCTAAATATAGCCGAGATGTTATTGGCCTTGGCTCTACACCCAACCCAGCCATGGAGTCAATAATGCGAAAGTAGTTGTTTTGACTCCCCTCTTCATTAAGAAAACAAAACTCAAAGTTTAACGGTCCATCAGACCATAGATATCACGCGATAATTCTCTAAATCAAGGGCCCATCAGGCCAAATATAAAACTTGAAATTGAAATCAGTGGTCTATTAGACCAATAGAATGCGTACGCATCAAAGGGGCAAAGATGCAACCGAGTTCATCATACCAACCAGTCCGTAATCAACGGGGAAAAGAATTTGAAATTTTAGGGTCCATCAGACCTCACAAAGAAAGTGTAAAAGCTGAAAGCAGAAGTCTATCAGACCTAAGAAAGGAGTAAAACTGTAATCAGCGGTCCGACCAAAGAACAAAGGTGAGACATTTCTAAATCAACGGTCCATCAGACCCCAAGGAAAAGAGAGAGGTGAAACTTAGCAGGCTTATTCAGTCATCTTCGATAGACTGTGTATAGACTATAAAAAAACATTTGAAGCGTAAAGATGCATTGGGATTTCTAATGCCTCATTAATTCATTCATTATATATATATTATTACTATATTATATATTTTTTTTCCATTCCGACTCAGATTTCAGAATTCATTTTTTTGTTTTTTTTTTGTTTTTTTGTTTTTTTTTATTTTTTTGTTTAATCTTCACATATGTATTTACCCAACTTATACTCGATCGGCTACTTCATATTAGCCGTAAATAATGGAAGAAACCAAATTTTATTAAATTCAATATAAAAAGAAAGAAAAAAAAAGGTGTGTAATATAAAACAGAGAAATTCAATTTTTTTGATCAAAACAAGAAATTTATACGCCTGCAACTTCAAAATTCATCATACTGAACGTGTAAATATATAACACATTCCTTTGCGTGAACGGCATTTACACAAAAATCCTGATAGGACTTTGATGATCGCGGAAAGTCAGCCCCGTGAGAGTCCTTTTCGCTGCAAGACCCCATTCAATAATGTCTCTGAATTTCGTTCGGTATGGAAACGGATCCACAACCGAACACCACGGACCGCGGCGGCTGGTCGCGGAGCAAAAAAAATCTTTTCTGTTTTTCAGAACAAACCGAAACAGGTTTTCCGTTATTTCGGGGCCATGTGGTCGTCCAACAAAAGCCTCGACACTACATGTCCCTGCTGTCCGTGACGACTTTTTCACAAGCACTATTAGGCAAATTTTTCATTGAATCCTTTTTTCGCACTCTTCATTAACGCAGAAATATATGCATAATACACTCTCGTAGCATTATCCCATAAAATTCTTTAAGCTACCGCCTATGCGGTCTTTGGAACATTTGACCTCAAAACGCACGGGCTCTTCAATTCCATCCAAATCTGTAAAAAACTGACACCAACGACCGAGACTTACCAGTCCAAGTTATTTGAGTACTCTTCAAAACGATAGGCATACCACAGAAGATCGGCACCGCAAGTCCTTTCACTGCTTCAATTCCATCCAAATCTGTCGAGCCTGACACCAACGACCGAGACTTACCAGTCCAAGTTATTTGAGTACTCTTCAAAACGATAGGCACACCACAGAAGACCGGCACCGCACGTCCTTTCACTGCTACTCTTCCATCCAAATCTGTAGAGCCTGACACCAACGACCGAGACTTACTCTTCAAAACGATAGACACACCACAGAAGATCGGCACCGCAAGTCCTTTCACTGCTACTGACTGACACTGAATGAATCCCAACCTGGCCCGCGCTACGAAATGTGCCTCGTCGCTATCTTTCCCGAGCGCCATGAAGCGGACACACAGCCATTGCGAAGTATGACCGTCTCGCTTGCTCGTGTGTAGTATATGACACAGACCTAACTGTTTCTACCAGTTCTCGTTGTCGTTGGAAATAAAGATGTAATTTTCCATGTTGCTAGGTAGACAAAAAAAATCGTCAGGGTTGAGCAAAACGACAAGATTGTTCAAAACCGGTACCGGTAAATATGAACAATCGAGAACTGGTAGACTCAGTCAGGCCTGTGCCAGTACAACTGGTAGACTCAGTCAGGCCTGTGCCAGTACATGGGGCTAGGCAATGGCTAGCCACCGATTCGATACGGCCGCGTTTCTGAACTATGTGTCAGAGAACGGGTTTAAACAAAGCAACAAAAACATTGTTGTTGGACGGTGGATGTTGCATGCTCAAAAAATGATTTGAGTTATCCACCGTCCAGTTTGCCCATAGTGGGACAGCACAATAGTATGCATACTCCAGCGAGTTGCGGCACACAGAGTGCATTTTGAGCCGGTTTCGCACTCTGTGTGCCGCAACTCGCTGGAGTATGCATACTTTTGTGCTGTCCCACTATGGGCAAACTGGACGGTGGATAACTCAAATCATTTTTTGAGCATGCAACATCCACCGTCCAACAACAATGTTTTTGTTGCTTTGTTTAAACCCGTTCTCTGACACATAGTTCAGAAACGCGGCCGTATCGAATCGGTGGCTAGCCATTGCCTAGCCCCATTTAAAAATGATTCGATACCAGGGTGTATTTCGTGTCCTATATAAGAGGATCATACACCTTTGCCTGGTTGAGTCCAGTAATGCCTCTCCTGGTATTACATGACGCGCTGCATACGTAGAGGCATCTGATGAGAATTGCAGCGCGCCATGTAATACTAGTTCGAAACCGGCTCAAAATGCACTCTGTGTGCCGCAACTCGCTGGAGTATGCATACTATTGTGCTGTCCCACTATGGGCAAACTGGACGGTGGATAACTCAAATCATTTTTTGAGCATGCAATATCCACCGTCCAACAACAATGTTTTTGTTGCTTTGTTTAAACCCGTTCTCTGACACATAGTTCAGAAACGCGGCCGTATCGAATCGGTGGCTAGCCATTGCCTAGCCCCATTTAAAAATGATTCGATACCAGGGTGTATTTCGTGTCCTATATAAGAGGATCATACACCTTTGCCTGGTTGAGTCCGGTAATGCCTCTCCTGGTATTACATGACGCGCTGCATACGTAGAGGCATCTGATGAGAATTGCAGCGCGCCATGTAATACTAGTTCGAAACCGGCTCAAAATGCACTCTGTGCGCCGCAACTCGCTGGAGTATGCATACTATGGTGCTGTCCCACTATGGGCAAACTGGACGGTGGATAACTCAAATCATTTTTTGAGCATGCAACATCCACCGTCCAACAACAATGTTTTTGTTGCTTTGTTTAAACCCGTTCTCTGACACATAGTTCAGAAACGCGGCCGTATCGAATCGGTGGCTAGCCATTGCCTAGCCCCATTTAAAAATGATTCGATACCAGGGTGTATTTCGTGTCCTATATAAGAGGATTATACACCTTTGCCTGGTTGAGTCCGGTAATGCCTCTCCTGGTATTACATGACGCGCTGCATACGTAGAGGCATCTGATGAGAATTGCAGCGCGCCATGTAATACTAGTTCGAAACCGGCTCAAAATGCACTCTGTGTGCCGCAACTCGCTGGAGTATGCATATTATTGTTCCTCGTTCACTCACTAGGTCCCTTAGATAAACCTCTAAGCTCAAAAGATTTCACATTGTCCTAAAAAAATTTTTTTTTAAGGACAATGTGAATTTTTTTTTCAGATTCAGTTCATCATACTATCTGCATCCTCAAATTTTTACCAAAAAAAATTCAATTGAAAAAAGTTTCTCTATACCTAATTGTGACTTATCGTTCCATTCTATACACCAACTGCGGTGCATGTCTGTAGTATTGATGGCATGGCAACTTACCAGCTCTATGGGAACTACGCGGAACTTTTGTCTGTTTGGAGGAGAAGAGCCCCAGCGGGAGAAATATCGAGTTATTCAATTTCGGAAATGTCACATTGGAATCTTTGCACTGGGACCTCTATGCGTCTATAGCTCAGTAGGTAGAGTTGCTCACATTGTGACTGAATGTCGGAGGTTCGAATCCCGATTGGGACGAAACTTTTTTCCCTCAATTTCCTCAATTTCCTCAATTTTTAATATTTTTTCCCAAAGTTTTGTGGTTTCGTACCGATAGACACACTCATCAGGTCTTGTGTCTGTCTATCTGTGCACAAGACGACCACTTTAGCGAGAGAATTCTATGGATTTTTTTGATTTGCCATCATGACGCTCGACCGTGCAGGTCTGTACCGGTGTTGAATGCTCACATTGCTTTGGGAGTTGTGATGGTAGTTAGATATTTTTCCCTCTCGAATTTACAATTACTGTAGCAATTCTAATTCCCAAATTTCTTGGGTGCGAATTTTAACTAATTGTGACTTATCGTTCCATTCTCTACACCAACTGCGGTGCATGTCTGTAGTATCTATGGCATGGCAACTTACCAGCTCTATGGGAACTACGCGGGACTTTTGTCTGTTTGGTGGAGAAGAGCCCCAGCGGGAGAAATATCGAGTTATTCAATTTTCTCTAGCCCTATTCGACTCACTGGATTATTTCCAGATTTATTGGAAATCCCACACAAAATGATAATCTTGGAAGTTGATCCAGGGTATGACTTGGATCATCTGCCAAACTAATCCCCTAGATGTCTCCGCGAACAATTTCCCTAAAATTTCCCGTATGTCATTTTGTTATTCAGTATTTTTGGTTTGTAAACTTTATTTAGAGTTAATCGTTTTAATATTTCTTGCTACTTATCCTTTTAATTGAATCTCGCACGGTGCATAATTACAAATGCAATTTATAATTTAGAATATCGCGTTGGGGCCAGATGACACGATAGTCAGCTGTTACCGATTTGGGAAATTTTGATCCGATTTCATTCGACTTGGACAGGATCAATGATCCAGTCAGTCGAATAGGGCTACTATATATTTTTAAAATCTTTCATAGTGCAGGAAAGCTTTCGCCATAATTAACTTGAAAATAGCCCGAAATCAGTGCATTTTTCATAAATAAATGTATTCAATGAAACACATCATTTGTGTTGTTGTTTTTGTGAAAAGATAAAGTAAAATTTTAAAATTGTTCTGCTTAATTTATACTATGAACACCTTAAAAGCCTTCATCATGGAATAAATTTGATCCTGTGGTATTTGCTGTAACTGTAGCTGCGGTTTTTAATCCGACCCACCCTCCTCCTTTCAAATACCATATGGCCAAAACGATCCTTTAGGTCCCTTTGCAAATTGACTATCTTAAAGTATTTTTGAAGATAGTACCTTCTATATTGGCCGCTAAACCCGCATTTGGTTTGAATGGGGCATAACATCTGGAATGAGACCCACTACTATCGTGGAGAAATTACCGAACTGGCTGCGGGTCCACGAACGTGATGTGGTAAACAAAAATTGTACGAAACTGAGGTCTGCAACGAAATAGAGGACATGTCAATTTTGCGATACTTAATACAGCATTGCATATTTACCAATCCTATGTCAGTGCATAGTAACAGACACCTTTCTGAAATCGCGGAAAAACTACGACTTATATAAGGGGGCCCACTTAGGAAGTCGGCGGGAGGGCCTGGAGTGAAGTTGTTCCGCCACTGGTCTTACCGCGATATATTACTCTCCTTATGTGTAACTTTCGATATGATCCTTTTTCCTAATTTCTTCCATTTTAAAGCTACTTCCATGTTAACGGCTGTCTTTTCGTGGGGGGAACGCAAATTGTAGTCCTTTATTGAGCATCAGTAGTTCTTTTTCGTTTAGTAGGGATGTAGACGTTTTGACCACAAAGTTGGCAATAGGGCTGTATGGGTTTCCGCTACGAAGTTGCAAAGTGTCTTTTTTCCTATTTTACTTATTTCGTAAGCTATTCGCGGTCTTCTCTAATACAGGATAAATTAAAATTAAGATTTAATAATTTAAGTGAACAACGGTGTTAGTACCTTGAAAAAATTTCATTAGCAGCAGCAGTACGTCACAAAATGATCGCCCGAAAAAGTATGTTCTAGAAAGTCGCTGTGCACGCCTCCTATTTTTGCTTCAAACACAAATTTTTTGAAAGAAAACCGTTACGCTACTGGATGAAGAGGTCGAAATTTCTTAATTGTTTATGGATGGACAAAATCATGCATGCACTTTCGATAGGCGAAGGCAGATTGAATTTAGAACTTTAGTAACGAAACGATCATGCTAATTAGTTGATTGAATATGATTATTCGGCCCCTAGTCCTAAAAATTCAATATGTGATAGACTATGGGCCCCAAGCCTAGTGCAGAGTATGTAATGTATTGTTGTTAAAACGCTAGAAACAGTAGGTCCTTATACGGTTTCTTAGTTCAGGACCTGAAAATAGCAATTTGTATGTAAAAAAAACACTGAAGCACAACTTTTGTGTCAAAGTCCGGGCCCCCTTTGAAATCCCGGGGGGAATCACCCCGGTTCCCCCACCCTCTCTACAGGCCTGCTCATACATACATTAATATGTACAAAATGGTAAATGCATACCTATTAAAAAATTATACTTTTGTGTCTTAGGTTTTGTCTTCTTCTTGTCGCCGGTTACGGTCTACGGTTACTACTCAATTGACTTAATGAAAATTAGTTGTTAGACATGAGGTCCTTTTTTGAAGGTATGTCACCTATATATTCATATATATATATATATATGAGAAGTAGATATTTCATTGAGTTGAATTTTGTTTTGCCTCAAGGGTATTCCATTTTTTAAATGAAGAAAGTTGTCTTCTTGTATTAACCCTTGGTTTGCATGGTGGTGAAAACTACCTTAAAGTGTATGGTGGAGTCCCAGGGACTCCTTACTTCAATCTTAACCCATTAACGACGAGACCCTAAAATCTTACCGATTGAGCTGAAATTTTCCACGTCGGCTTAAAATGGCTAAAAACACATTTTGTAGAAAAAAAAAAATTTCCCCGCATGCCGGGTTCAGGCTCCCTGCACTGTTACATATATGTAACATCAGGCACTCGAAGTACTCGAGGGTGTTACATATATGTAACATCAGGCATGATGCGGGGAAAGTGTATTCAAAGTATATTTTTGATTTTTTTTTCAAAAAGAAAACATTTCAGTAAATTTTTTTTAATAGGGCGAAAAATATATGAAAGCCAATATTTTACATGAAGTTTCGAATGTAGATAATGCAACAATAACGTAGAAATAATACGAAATGTGTGCGAAAATTGAGCAGCCTTACAAAAATATGATGTCAAATATTGTATTATTTTATTTTATTATATATGTGTTTTTGCATGTGGAGTTGTTGTTGTTTTATTGAGAAGCTTCTTGAACACCCACAGAACCAATAGATTTGACAGTTTGTGAATAGGGAAAAAGTTTATAGAACTACAGTAGTTAACAATACAGATTTCGAGGCTTATGGAAGATTTGCCAGTAAATTATCAAATTATTGTTTCAATTTTTTTTGTCAATTTGTCCATCCGCCCAATTTGTCTAAAAAGGACTAAATAAAGAGCCTATAATTCCTCCTTGTTTATAATTTGGTCTACATTAGAAACCATTTCTTCTTTCGTAGCTAAAAATATATCCTTTTAAATATTATATTAGCAGAATTAAATAGAATAACTAATCCTTGGCCTCATGAAAGTAAAGCCTTGACTCCTTGCTTCGGATACCCTTGAATCCGGCTATCATTTTAATCCAAATAGGACAACTATTGTATCCATATTCCGGATTTCTAGAGCAATTCTGATTCCGACTCTTAATATTTTTGGTATGTTATGTCAAATATGGCCGCTCAATTTGCCAGTCAAGAAGACACAAGGGTCTAGAAAAGCATGTGACATGACTAATTTTAAGGAAATACCTAAATAATAGCATTTTTTCTATTAAATTTTAACATTTATGAAGACTATTTATGCTATTTTCCTAAATAAAAATGTCTTGTTAAGATCCGGAATTTTCGTTAATCCGGATTTTTTGAGAATCCGGACTTCTTTTTCTTATAATTTATCCGGACTATCGCGTCAATAATGTAAAAAATTCATAAAATAAAAAAAAAAAAACACTATAAAAGTACATACTCATACACCTCGTATACGAAGAGTGCACTTTCCCCATATCAGGACGGATGTTACATATATGTAACAGTGTTATAAAAGTACTTATAAAACGTAAACTACGGACAATATTTATTTAATTTATTTTTTGTATTGTTTCAAAAAGACCATGTAATGACATACGATTAATTCTTTCCCAATTTTTTTCATACAATTAAATATAAAAATAAAATTCCTCTACTACTTTTGCCATCGTGACGATTTTCGTCAACATCGAAAAAACCATCAGAAAGAAACCTCTATAACTTCCACAATAGTCAATCAAATTCAGCTAAATTGATTTCTACGCATTGCTAATAGTGTCCAGTACAGGTTAAAACACTTTTTAGTGCCGAATTGATATCCTATTCCTTTAGCAGCCGTTTGAAACGAAGGATGTCTCACTGTTACATATATGTAACATCAGGCATTAATGGGTTAATAAAAGCAAAACCAATGTTGTTTTCGTAAAATTATCTATAAATATAGTTAATATTGTCCATCAACAATAGATTTTAACTTACATTAGGAACTTTTAATGAGTTTGTTTTCTAGAATTTCCAGTTAAATTTACAGTCTCAAAAATCGCATAAAAGAATGCTCACTCCTTAAAAATAGTAAAATTTAAACTTTCAATAAAAATAATTTCCATTTTTTACTAATTTTGAATAGATAAACATATCCAATTATAAAATAAACATAAATCTTCTCAAATAGCATCTAAATAAAAAAAAACTGTATTGCTTCAATTCAGATAATGTTCTGTCAATTTTCTTCATACTTTTTTGATCATGACGGGAATATTGGTTTGTAATAAGAGTTGCGAATATAAATTGTCTTCCTCCCTTCTTCCTTCTTGTTTCAGCATAAGAAGCAGTATATTCTCTGATTCCGAGGAATTTATCACAACTCCATTATCAATTTCATCAGTTAGAAGGTTTACCTTTAGGGTTTCTAATGCTCTGGGCCTGTTGTTCTGGGCAACATTGTATGTATTGTACAGTTCAGTTGTGTAGTCAATTGTGTCAGGAACTAAAGTCTTGTTAGTTTTGGGCATACATTTTAAGATTCATTGAAGACATATGGATTGATTCCACAAATATCGAAAAAAAAAAAAAAAAACATAACTAACCAGTGTACAATCCAAATAATGATTTCTTCCAACCATCGGTTGGAAGCCTTGAAAATAGCTTATTACATTAAAAAAAACTTGATAGAGTACAATACAAAAATCGACAATTGCTCTCATTTAATAACACAAAGTGCATGGTGGAGTCCCACGGACTCCTTCTACCGTTATTACTCACCGAAGCAAATAGCGCAAGCACACGTCGTATTCTGTCCAAGTCCACCGCGCTACTAGAGGAAGGTACTAAAACGCACTGAAACTTATTTGCCTTATTATAAAAGTTATTGATAAAAGTAATCTGAGTCCCTGGGACTCACCATGCAAATTAAGGGTTAAACCAATATACTTCGGCCTATTCGTCCATCTTCAGGGTTCTACAAATACAAAAATAATGACAAACTTATAAAAATTGAATTTTCCTAATAGATTACCAGGACAATCCCTGCGACCCTTACAATCATAATTTACAAAACAAATGAAAAAAACCTTCGGTTGATTAGCTTCTTATTATTAAAAAGTTTTTCTTGATAATTCGATCGGACTATAGTCAATGGGCCGTATTCATAAAAACGAAGGATATCCTTCCAAACATAAGGTAGAAGTATAAGGTTGTGATCTCCAGTCAGTGGCGTATTTAGAAAATTCTCAAAGGGGGGGGCACAGACTACGGGGCTAATTTGTTACATAAAGGTTTGGTGTGCGGATACCCGAGAGCAGCTACATAGGAAAATATTGGCATGACTGAGGGATCGTTGATCCTTGATCCTTGATTTAAAGCGGAACTCAAGGAGACCTTAAGTTTTTAAAAGACTTGAAATATAATATTTCAAGGTAGGTGGGTAGCTACCTTGACTTCAAGTGAGTTTGACTATGGAAAATTTCAAGGTCTCCTTGAGTTTCTCCTTAAATCAAGGATGCATTGACTCGTGAATATAAGTGATTTCTATGAAAAAGTATGGAAAATGACATTTATTTTAATTTCGGCATCCTTGAGTTAAGGTATGTTTATAAATACGGGCCTGAGAGTCCTTTGCATTTCAGGTTTATTACACCAAAAGTTAAGTTTTCCTGACAGATCTTAGAATAACACTCATTAACTGCTTTTGGCTTTTCCTGAACCAAAATACGGAGGCCTTAAAAAAGTTTGCGTAGTGTAGTTCGAAGGAGCCTGAAACCGAAAAGGAATTTGACGAATATGTACTTAATTGGCTATGGATCTAATGCAATGACCAAAGAGACTGTTTCCATATGACAAAACGGATTCCAGACAGAACACTTTTCTTTTGAAGAGAAATTTCATACATCGCCCGAAATTCTGCCAAATTTCGGCCAAATTCCGCTAAAAAGTGGTTCTGCTTACTTTTGAAAGAAACACAGATGAAAAGCTGATCCAACAAATTTTTGCTGACATTGTGGAAAGTTTAAGCGAATTTGATTGAAAAATTAGGATCTACTGAAAAAGAAGCCTTTGTATGTTTTGCCAAAAATCTAGTAACAGATTCCGTAAAATCGTAACAAGTGCCGAATAATATTTTACAAGTACCATCGAGAATACTACACGGGTGCAAATTTTGGTGTAAACCGGGAGTAAATTTTATAAATAAAATAGTATAACTCCTATCTATTCCAAAACTTGAATCAAATTTAACCCTTTTCAACTTATAATTTTAGTTTATTCAAAAATTATTTTAATTATAACCGCTACAGAATAAAACTATCCAAATACCATTTTAATATTATACATTTTACACCGTTCGGGATAGAATAAATTGCATTGAACGTTGTTATTTTGTTGTACGATTTGTGAGTCAAACTCGTCAATTTTATCACAACAGAAATCGAGTGAGCGACGATAATCATCAAGTTGGTTTTGGAATAGTGATTTTATGTCCTCCAGTTGTTTTTGAACGTTGGATTCAAGTGCCTTTATACTTTTTAGTACCTCACTATTATTTGGCTCGTATGGTAAAGGGTCCCCCTCTGCCTGACATTCCTTGCATAATCAAGACTTTCTTTGCATGGTGCTGAGCTTATGGAAGTTTGGTTCAGTAAACTCGCGCAATAAAAGTGGAATGTTTTACGGCATTTGAGGCACCTGTTGCTATTTCCAGAATAGCCTCCGAGTACCTTGCACAGTTTTGGCTCATTATTATGGTGTAATTTTGTTGAGTGCCGTTGATGCTAAGTTCAGTGTTAAGTGCTACTCTCGTGTTGTTAGTCGTCCTCACTTCGTCGGGGGTCGTGATAGGCCGTTATCATGTTTCAAAATCTAGTATTATGCACAATTTTTTCATTGTCTCTAGACCTATAAGGTGGAATTTAAATAGAAGAAAACTGAACTTTTCTTTAGTTTTGAATTCCTCAATACCATCCAATGATATTTGTTTGTCGATTATATATTTTTTGAAGACTATTTTAATCTCAACGGGCTGAATATTTTCAATTTTTTCTTTATTTATAATATCGGGTCTTATGAAAGACTTATTACTACCAATATCTAAAAGGAATTTCAAATAATAATTTTCATATTTAATAATAATGTATAGTAATAGGAATGATTGGTGACTATTCATGTCTACATATCCGATTTGTTCTCCGAGGCTTGTAACTAAAAATTTGTATCATTGATAGAATGTGAGCCATAATAAGCGTGTTTTTTTTGTAAAAAAGGTGCAGGTTGGGGTATATAAGCACAAAAACACGATTTGGGTTAAAAGCTGTTTATATCTATTGCACCAACCATGAACTTTGTAAAAGGCTGAAGTTTCAAATGTGTGATAAATAAATAGCCACTAAATTAACATGTCTTACAAAAACAACAATAAACATTGCGGTCGGTTTATCGCAACACTCAACCTCCCACAGTAAACTTTAACCAATGGTTTTGGTATTAACTCATGCTTTTTCGTGTTAGAGCGCCTCTGGTTGTCACATCTGTAACAATTCTTCCGGGTTAATTTTGGTCAGAGCACGTACCCCCGATACATTACTGGGTTTATCTGGGTTGGGTTGAATTTAAATAGAAGAAAACTGAACTTTTCCATAGTTTTGAATTCCTCAATACCATCCAATGATATTTGTTTGTCGATTATATATTTTTTGAAGACTGTTTTAATCTCAACGGGCTGAATATTTTCAATTTTTTCTTTATTTATAATATCGGGTCTTATGAAAGACTTATTACTACCAATATCTAAAAGGAATTTCAAATAATAATTTTCATATTTAATAATAATGTATAGTAATAGGAATGATTGGTGACTATTCATGTCTACATATCCGATTTGTTCTCCGAGGCTTGTAACTAAAAATTTGTATCATTGATAGAATGTGAGCCATAATAAGCGTGTTTTTTTGTAAAAAAAGGTGCAGGTTGGGGTATATAAGCACAAAAACACGATTTGGGTTAAAAGCTGTTTATATCTATTGCACCAACCATGAACTTTGTAAAAGGCTGAAGTTTCAAATGTGTGATAAATAAATAGCCACTAAATTGGCTATGTGAAGTTAGCCAGTCATGTTTTTGAAATTAGGTCCTTTTGCTCGGTGAACCGTTTGTTCTACAGCGGCTACGTTTGTTCTTGATTGTTAACCAATTAATATCGTTTGTGCTTCTCTAATAATTTAATTATAGCAACTTTAAAATTGTGAGTGTGAAGTTAGCCAGTCATTTTTAAATATGGGTCGGAAAGGTATAGGTTTGGTATCAATCGAAAGCCAGACGTCTGTTCATTTTGTAGGGCGTTTGTTCATCCTGGAAACGGAAGGATACAGGAATTATTAAGGAAAAAGAGATTAGTTGTGACGTCATCTTCACTCAACCAACGCCATCTACTCAGCTCAGCTGTACAATGATGGTGTGGATCTTGCATAAATTGTTCGCGGGACACGGGTTACCCGTACAGCTGAGCTGAGTAGATGGCGTTGGTTGAGTGAAAATGACGTCACAACTAATCTCTTTTTCCTTAATAATTCCTGTATTCTTCCGTTTCCAGGATGAACAAACGCCCTACAAAATGAACAAACGTCTGGCTTTCGATTGATACCAAACCTATACCTTTCCGACCCATATTTAAAAATGACTGGCTAACTTCACACTCACAATTTTAAAGTTGCTATAATTAAATTATTAGAGAAGCACAAACGATATTAATTGGTTAACAATCAAGAACAAACGTAGCCGCTGTAGAACAAACGGTTCACCGAGCAAAAGGACCTAATTTCAAAAAAATGACTGGCTAACTTCACACAGCCCACTAAATTAACATGTCTTACAAAAACAACAATAAACATTGCGGTCGGTTTATCGCAACACTCAACCTCCCACAGTAAACTTTAACCAATGGTTTTGGTATTAACTCATGCTTTTTCGTGTTAGAGCGCCTCTGGTTGTCACATCTGTAAAAATTCTTCCGGGTTAATTTTGGTCAGAGCACGTACCCCCGATACATTACTGGGTTTATCTGGGTTGGGTTGAATTTAAATAGAAGAAAACTGAACTTTTCCATAGTTTTGAATTCCTCAATACCATCCAATGATATTTGTTTGTCGATTATATATTTTTTGAAGACTGTTTTAATCTCAACGGGCTGAATATTTTCAATTTTTTCTTTATTTATAATATCGGGTCTTATGAAAGACTTATTACTACCAATATCTAAAAGGAATTTCAAATAATAATTTTCATATTTAATAATAATGTATGGTAATAGGAATGATTGGTGACTATTCATGTCTACATATCCGATTTGTTCTCCGAGGCTTGTAACTAAAAATTTGTATCATTGATAGAATGTGAGCCATAATAAGCGTGTTTTTTTGTAAAAAAGGTGCAGGTTGGGGTATATAAGCACAAAAACACGATTTGGGTTAAAAGCTGTTTATATCTATTGCACCAACCATGAACTTTGTAAAAGGCTGAAGTTTCAAATGTGTGATAAATAAATAGCCACTAAATTAACATGTCTTACAAAAACAACAATAAACATTGCGGTCGGTTTATCGCAACACTCAACCTCCCACAGTAAACTTTAACCAATGGTTTTGGTATTAACTCATGCTTTTTCGTGTTAGAGCGCCTCTGGTTGTCACATCTGTAACAATTCTTCCGGGTTAATTTTGGTCAGAGCACGTACCCCCGATACATTACTGGGTTTATCTGGGTTGGGTTGAATTTAAATAGAAGAAAACTGAACTTTTCCATAGTTTTGAATTCCTCAATACCATCCAATGATATTTGTTTGTCGATTATATATTTTTTGAAGACTGTTTTAATCTCAACGGGCTGAATATTTTCAATTTTTTCTTTATTTATAATATCGGGTCTTATGAAAGACTTATTACTACCAATATCTAAAAGGAATTTCAAATAATAATTTTCATATTTAATAATAATGTATGGTAATAGGAATGATTGGTGACTATTCATGTCTACATATCCGATTTGTTCTCCGAGGCTTGTAACTAAAAATTTGTATCATTGATAGAATGTGAGCCATAATAAGCGTGTTTTTTTGTAAAAAAGGTGCAGGTTGGGGTATATAAGCACAAAAACACGATTTGGGTTAAAAGCTGTTTATTTCTATTGCACCAACCATGAACTTTGTAAAAGGCTGAAGTTTCAAATGTGTGATAAATAAATAGCCACTAAATTAACATGTCTTACAAAAACAACAATAAACATTGCGGTCGGTTTATCGCAACACTCAACCTCCCACAGTAAACTTTAACCAATGGTTTTGGTATTAACTCATGCTTTTTCATGTTAGAGCGCCTCTGGTTGTCACATCTGTAACAATTCTTCCGGGTTAATTTTGGTCAGAGCACGTACCCCCGATTATTATTAAGCGTGTTTTTTTGTAAAAAGGTGCAGGTTAGGGTATATAAGCACAAAAAAACGATTTGGGTTAAAAGCTGTTTAGATCTATTGCACTAACCATGAACTTTGTAAAAAGCTGAAGGTTCAAAGTTGTGATAAATAAATTAACATGGTTTACAAAAACAACAATGAACATTTAACCAATGGTTTTGGTATTAGCTCATGCTTTTTCGTGTTAGAGCGCCTCTGGTTGTCACATCTGTAACAATTCTTCCGGGTTAACTTTGGTCAGAGTACGTACCCTCGATACATCACTGGGTTTATCTGGGTTATGTTGTTATTGTAACCCCATGTAGTTACCCTAAACTAACCTACACCCGAGTACAAAAAAACACGCCTATTATTATTATGTTGGGAAAGAAGTCTTACCGGTTGCAAAGGCTGAGATTTATTTCTATAATTATAGTTGATTTGGGATCTTGTTTGTTGATAAACCCGTGTAGATGCTACATTTTATGGAAATTATGGGGGTTTCTCATATAGTATGAGTTTTGCTCTTTTAAACAAAGTGTTAATGCCTCGGACAGTTTTTGCGGCTTCATTGCCCGAATTGTCGAGCACATTGGTTTACGAATGCCGTAAAGAAAAACGTTGAGACACATTTCTTCATATAATTTTTGTTTAGCACTAAGAACGTCTGGGTTAGTCTCATGTAGTTTTATATAGTTCGTAATTGTAGGTATAACAGATTTCAATTATTCTTGTATAGAATTTTAGTACAGTAGACGCTCGAAAATTAGAAAAAAAAAGTTTTGACCAATTCTAATTTCCAAGATTTTCTAATTTTCGAGCGTTTTCAAATAGTGTCGAAAAAGTGGTTCATGAGTTAATGTAAACACATTCTGAAGGTTTTATATAAATTCGTTAATAACAGTTAGTTAAAAGGGTATAAATGTAATGTGTATCAACATTTATTAGGTAAAAAATTCAGTTATTTTCATTCACCTTTTGCCAATATTCGCCGATAAATTTACGGATTTATCCCGGATGTTTTGTATTGTAAAAATGCCGGAGGCCCTTTGATGATTTTCCTTAGCAGCGCTAAGTAATCGATTTGAACAGTTGATTGCCTGTGCATGGGAGACCCGAGCATCTCCGATCAATTCCTCGTCGTCAGCTACTAGATAAATTCGAGTTTTCATCAATAATTATGTCCTCATTCCACTCCTCCAATTCAGTTGGCGTTACTTCCTACATAAATAAAGATCATTGATGTTGTCTATTGTGTAATTTATTTGCCATCATCTATACCTGTCCTGTAGTCTGGCTGGTGCAGCGGTTAGTGCGCGCACCTTCGGTGCACAGGGTCATGAGTTCGAATCTCACCGTGTTCCATGGTGTTTTTCGAACTCACGAGCTTGTGACGGACTATGATCTCACTCAGATGTTAAACGAGTACCCATTTATGGGGATGAAGAACACTGCTGAGCGTGATGCTGATCGCATTACCTCAACAAAAGCAGAAAAGATCTTGGAAATAGGATGTCACTAACACATCCTGCGGCCTTAGTCCAATGCTGGATTGTCGCGCCTGTTATTAATTTGTATTTTTTATACCTGTCCTAGACGTTGAAATAGCTCTATTGTGTCCTGCTGAAGCCTTAGGTTAGCGAGGGGAATATCGTCCTCTTCAAAATCGCTTTCGTCATTAATTTATCCCACCGTTGGAATCAGATTGACTAGACAAAAGCTTCTTCCAACTGGGCCGCAATACTGTCTGAGGAACGGAGTCCCAAGTTGATTTCAAAAAACAGAATTGCTTCTCGGATTGTTACCCTTTTTCATGCGCTGGCTACCTTCATTGTTTTGAAAAAAATAAACATGATTCTTGTTTGTTGTTTTGTAAACAAAGCCAATGCATACCTCACAATTATCTTCAGCAATAATCATAGAAAGCAAAGCTTTTCTGTAGGACATCTTCGTATGCTTTATAGGATTCTGATCCAAGGACTGTAGAATTGGAGTTACGTTCGGGGGAAAGAACATAATGACTATATTCTCGTCGCGGCTAGTAAGCTGTGGATGGCATGTGGTGTTATCCATTTCTTCTAGGAATTCAGTCACTTTGAAATTTAACATAAATGTTGCCTTTAATTTGAAGCTACCGCTTACTTGGGGTGCGAAACTCTCGTGGAACACCCTTATGAAAACAGCCGTCGTCATCCAAGAATTACGGGATGAGGCATACTCTAGCGGATTATTAAACTCTTTGAACGATCGAGGATTTCGCGATTTCCCGATAACTAGCGGCTTAATCATATGTACCTACTCCAGTGGCATTGGAACACAAAAAAATTGTCACTCGTTCCTTTGATGTCTTAAGCTCTGGAGCACAGCATTCGTCGCTGGCAACTAAAGTTTTATCGGGAAGGACTCTGAAAAATAATGCAGATTCATCCGCATTGTAATGCCCATTTCCGCAATTTTCGCTTGCAATTGGGGTTTAAATGGCGATATTGCAGTCACATCGCTAGACAACTTCTCTCCACAAAAAAATTTCCATTTAAGCTCGATTTATTCCTTTGAGGGTCCTTGAAACAGGAAATAAACACCGGATATGTAATGTACTCGATGTCCCCTTTGATATGATACCCCGCATGCCGATCTCCGGTCAAGGATTAAAGAGTATCCTTTTTTGTACTTGACATCCTCTTTGATATGACACCCCACATGCCCACGTTCGACTAAGGTGTGCAAGTAGTGTCCTTTTATGTCCTTTTTCAGAGCTTTCCGATCAACTTTTTTCTTAGCAAATTTTATGGTAGAATCTTCAGCTATTATAGATTCTGGAAAGTGATAAAAGGAGTGACAACTTGGATTATTCTCGTAGTTATGGCTTTGGAAAGATACAAGGGAAACGCGAAAATTTTCCATTTAAGCTCGATTTATTCCTTTGAGGGTCCTTGAAACAGGAAACAAACACCGGATATGTAATGTACTCGATGTCCCCTTTGATATGATACCCCGCATGCCGATCTTCGGTCAAGGATTAAAGAGTATCATTTTTTGTCCTTTTTGGGACCTTTCCGATCAACATTTTTTTTTAGCAAAATCAGTTGTAGATTCCTGGAAGCCCACTGATTCAAAAACAACAAAAATTAGCCTTACTCTATTTTTTTTCTATTTGAAATGCTAATATGACTGCACTATAAGTTGTTTTTTATTTGCTCCCATTCTATAGGAGTCCCGTAAAGGTTTAGAATATCGTTAGCTTTCCCTACGATTTTATTCCTGATAGAACGAACTATTATTTTAGCGTAAGAAGATCCATCGATTTGCTTCATTGCACAAAAAATTTCTTCGACATTCAATATGTAGAAAATTATACAAAGCGCGAGGATTCCCGTCAAACGTTGGGAGGTCTTTAATGATATCAGGAATACGAAGAGAATTGAACATTTGATTAATATCAACGGAATTACTTTGAGGCGGTTGCTGTACGAGTATTTCTGGGTTATTAGGACACTGTACACGTGGTTCACTAACCGTAAAAAGACGCGGCAACGCGAGATTATTTCCCGCCATGTTTTCCTTTGTTGGGAGGAAATATGGAGGAGCACTTATTTCTGATCTGGCACTTTCTTTTGGCAAAATGCGATACCCAAGAAACAAAGTATACTTACAAATTCGGAATTAACCTTCGGGCGGGCGCAATGCATCTGACAGATTAAGTGACTAGTTTTTGTTGCGCCAATCAGCGAAATGAAAAGGGAGAGATCTGAAACTCACAATAGCTTAATCTTTATCGATCAACTACCCAAAGCAGTTTTCAGTTTCTATCTACCATTTGTCTGAGGGGCGGGAGGGGATGGAATAATCTCTCAGATGTATTGCGCCCGATTGTGTTATTTTCTCCTTTTCTATGAAAATTTCCACTTGTATACTATTCACATTGCGTAATAACGTTGTGTTGACTTCTGGGCTCACCAAATCGTTCAATAGTGTGTTTTTGGTAAAATAAGTTCACATTTTTTAAGCGGTCGAGTTGTTGGAGGTTTTTTAAATATTGAAGCGATTCAAAGCGGAATATTCTTAGAAAATTGAAAATGTGAAGGGTATAAGACTTTGTGAGCCAGCTTTTGTTTCTAAAATTTCAAAAAGACAATGCAACAATAAATAGGAGTCTAAAATATGCAGAAACTTAGTTTCATCCTTTTTTCTGTACTTAATCTGTCAGATGCATTGCGCCCGATCGTGTTAGGATTAGTATTGCGCCCGCCGGAAGGTTAAGGAAGGAAGGAAAAGATAGTCCCAAGTTTGTCGAATTTCGGTTTTAGGGAGCTTCCAGCTATAGTTGAACGATATCCACTTGCACCGATGATCCTTCGATATGAAATTAATTTCCAGATATGCGATTCAATATACGGCTTTTTTTCCAGACTGCGCCAATAATAGTTTAAAGTGAAACGCTCAGTTTGAGGTCTAAAATTCGACTGCTTTATTCCGTGAACATCACTCTTGATATTTTTAATTAACCGTTATAATATAATACTTAGAATAGTTAGAATGATAGTGTAGTTGCTAACTAAAGCTAGCATTACTGATATTTACATATATACGTATACATATAAAGACTATGGATGGGAATCTTGAGAATAGCCGTCGTCATATAGTACACTAGGATTGGTCGACTGTTGTTGGGAGCTGCTAGTATTAGTAGATCACGTAACTCCTGCGCGCCCGCTTGAAGGTTAAAGCAAGAACAAAAAGTGCAACCATGGCTAACATAACCACAATTTAGTAGTCGATTTTGGCTTTAAGATTTTGCATTGCCGCTTTAATATCTAGACGGCGTTGGTATGACTCAGTAAAAACCTACAGACTCTCACTCTCATACATGTCTGTCAAGTTAGCACTACCACTTTTAAATATCGATGAACGCTATAGTGCATTAAATGTCGCGAATTTGCCGTGATTTAATGGCAAAATCAAAAAAATTGCCGCGCCCCTCCTTCCCCTTAAAACAACCCCTAACTCTTTTTCAAGCCCCATAGAGCGTAGGAAGCCTTAAAACGCAAGTTTAAGGCATCACAATATAACAGATTGTACGGACAAGCACGCTCATGAGCTTACTTATAATATCTGCACTCATACAAAGTTTTCCGCACCCTTCTACACGTTCAAAAACTACCCCTAAGTCCGGTTTAGCCCCATACAAAGTTTATGGCGTAAAAACTCAAGTTATACGTATAGTCATAAAACAAAATTTATTCAGTCAAATGCTATACAGGCTAATGATGATATCTGCACCCTTAAAATATTTGCCGCGCCCCTCCTTCCCCTTAAAACAACCCCTGTCTAATTAGCACTACCACCCATGTAACGCCGAAACTAAGAATTTACATAAAACAAAAAGTGTCCCTGAATTTGCCGCAGAGGTCACTTATA
Source organism: Microchrysa polita (assembly GCA_949715475.1). Taxonomy (NCBI): domain Eukaryota; kingdom Metazoa; phylum Arthropoda; class Insecta; order Diptera; family Stratiomyidae; genus Microchrysa; species Microchrysa polita. The sequence continues at coordinate 76,063,251 of OX454415.1, forward strand.
ACACCTGAACTTTAAAAAAATTTGCCGCGCCCCTCTACACCCCTAAAAACTACCCCTAAATACTTTTATCGTTATAGCGCAAAAACTCAAGTTTTAAGCATCGTCATCAAACAAACTGTAATTAGTTGGATCCTTTCCTCTTAAAACAACCTCTGTCAAGTTAGCACTACCACCCTTGTAACGCCGAAACTAAGATTTTACATAAAACCAAAAGTGTCCCTGAATTTGTCGCAGGGGTCACTTATAACACCTAAACTTTAAAAAAAAATGCCGCGCCCCTCTACACCCCTAAAAACTACCCCTAATTGCTTTTATGGTTATAGCGCAAAAAATCAAGTTTTAAACATCGTCATCAAACAAACTGTAAGTAGTTGGATACTTTAGGTGTAACTGAAGATATCTACCGCTTCAAAAAAATTGCCGCGCCCCTCATTCCTCTTAAAACAACCCCTGTCAAGTTAGCACTACCACCCTTGTAATGCCGAAACTAAGAATTTACATAAAACCAAATGTGTCCCTGAATTTGCCGCAAGGGTCACTTATAACACCTGAACTTTAAAAAAATTTGCCGCGCCCCTCTACACCCCTAAAAACTACCCCTAAATACTTTTACCGTTATAGCGCAAAAATTCAAGTTTTAAGCATCGTCATCAAACAAACTGTAATTAGTTGGATCCTTTAGGTGTAACTTAACGTACTCACCCCTTCAAAAGTTGTTATCTCATTGGTCACCTTTCTTGTGCCATAAAGAAGCACAGATTTTACAATTGCGTCGAAGATTCGGATTTTGGTGCGCCTCGAAATGTTGATATTTTGCAACAATGGAGTCCAAGTGAAGAAGGATGCCCTAGCCTTGTTGATACGCAATTGCACATCAACGTTCGCGGCGCCATCTGTCACAGTTACAGCTTCCGAAGTAGCAGAATTCGTCAACTGTTTCGATTGCCTGGCCCGAAACACAAATTCTGCTTTGCTCCTCTGGACCAGAGCTCAAGTATACTTGGTCTTGGCAGCGTTTATCTTGAGCCCAGCAGTTCGACTTTCGCAATCAGAGCATCTTTTGTAGTTCTAATGCTTCAGAAAATATTCTGATTTCCCCCGCTTTAATTAATTCAACCGAAACGCAATCTATGCCCGGAGCCTTAACGGCGGGCGTCCATACCATAGACTCCCCGCTTCTTCTGCCGATGACTTGCAGACCTAAAGCGGTTGTTTAGGACCTCAAAAAAGTAAGGCTGCTGTTCTTTGGTAACAGCAGATATCCTTCTTATATTTCACAGGATTGTCAGTAGTTAACGAGTTGCCAATTAGTGGCTGAATTGGCTTTAAGCCACGGTAAGCCGCATCATCTGTCTCCTTCGCTAAAGCGTTGATGTAAGTACTCTTGTCACTTAAGGGTAGATTTTAAGGGAGAGAAAGGGCGCGGCAAATTTATTAAAAGTGAAAATATCCTTTTAAGTCCCTGCTACAATTAATTGGATACTTTTTGTTTTAAGGAAATTCTTGAATTCGCCGCTACTAGGGTGGTAGTGCTAACTTGACAAGGGTACTTTTAAGGGAACGAGGGGTGTGGCAAATTTTTTGAATGTGCAGATATCTTAGGTTAGCATTTAACTGAATAAATATTGTTTCATGTTGATTTTTAAAATATGTGTTTTTGCGCCATAAATTTTGTATGGGGCCATAAACGCACTTAGGGGTAGTTTTTGAGGGTTGGAAGGGCGCAGCAAATTTGTTGAAAGTGGAGATATCTTTACACCCTGCAGCATTCAAGTAGAAACAATATACTTCATGACGATTCTTAAACCTAGAATTATTACGCAATATACTCTGCATGGAGTCAAAAACACACTTAGGGGTGATTTTTAAGGGTGTAAAGGGGCACGGCAAAGTTTTTGAGAGTGCACATATTTAAAGTTACCCTTGAAGTATTCAACTGAAAAATTTTGTTTTATGACGATACTTAAAACTTCAGTTTTTACTCCATAAACACTTTATGGGGCCGAAACTGCACTTAGGGGTAGTTTTTGAGGGTGGAGAGTGGCGCGGCAAATTTTTGGAGAGGGTAGATATCTTTCGTTATCCCTAAAGCATCCGACTAAATACATTTTGTTTGACGATGATACTGAAAACTTGAGTTCTTACGCTATAAACCCTATATGAGACCATAAACGCATTTAGGGGTAGTTTTAAGAGTGTAGAGGGGCGCGGCAAATTTTTTTAAAGTTCAGGTGTTATAAGTGACCCATGCGGCAAATTCGGGGACGCTTTTGGTTTTATGTAAATTCTTAGTTTCGGCGTTACAAGGGTGGTAGTGCTAACTTGACAGTGGTTGTTTTAAGGGGAAGGAGGGGCGCGGCAAATTTTTTGAAGGGGTAGATATCTTAAGTTATTTTTTTAAAGTTCAGGTGTTATAAGTGACCCCTGCGGCGAATTCAGGGACACTTTTGGTTTTATGTAAATTCTTAGTTTCGGCGTTTCATGGGTGGTAGTGCTAATTCGACAGGGGTTGTTTTAAGGGGAAGGAGCGGCGCGGTAAATATTTTAAGGGTGCAGATATCATCATTAGCCTGTATAGCATTTGACTGAATAAATTTTGTTTTATGACTATACGTATAACTTGAGTTCTTACGCCATAAACTAAACCGAACTTAGGGGTAGTTTTTGAACGTGTAGAGGGGTGCGGAAAACTTTGTATGAGTGCAGATATTATAAATAAGCTCTTAAGCGTGCTTGTGCGTACAATCTGTTATATTGCGATGCCTTAAACTTGCGTTTTAAGGCTTCCTACGCTCTATGGGGCTTGAAAAACAGTTAGGGGTTGTTATAAGGGAAAGGAGGGGCGCGGCAAATTTTTTGATTTTGCCATTGAATCACGGCAAATTCGCGACATTTAATGCACTATAGCGTTCATCGAAATTTAAAAGTGGTAGTGCTAACTTGACAGACATCTCTCATACATCATTCTGAAAAACGAATCGAAAACGAATTGTGTTCAAATAGAGTTCGACTTTTGGTTGGCTGGGTTGTCTGTACTTTTCTCATATAAGATGTCCTTTTCACAAAATTATGCATTTTGGTTTTTTATCTTTTGGAAATGTGAATGTTTAAGTTTCTTCGATGTTAGCTTTTGAATTTAAAACGAGACCGAGTTCGAATCGTGCGAATAGCACGATGAGTGTATACCCTATACCCATATACAGGCCTAGAAGGCACGCAAAACTTAAAATTTACAATTTAATTTTTTGTAGGGGGGAGGGGTATATGAATCGGAACTGGTGCACTTTTAGTATCCTAAAGGGAGATCTAAAAGCTATACCACACTGTAAAAACAAGGCTCAATTTTACATCGAAAACTCGTTGAATTTTACACATCTTTACTCGCAAAATGATTCTAGTAAATCCACAAAATAGTCTAATATTACATATACTGATTATTAAATATTACTCTATTTTGGTGTAATTTTACACCAAATTTGGTGTGAAGATGTGTCATTACTTTATTTTTGTGTATTTTTACATTTTCAGTGTATATTTACCAATTGGAAGTTGTAATTTTAAGGTAATTTTCATGTAATTCTCGTATTACGATTTTGGTTTAAAAAATTACACCTGCATTTGTGTAAAACTGAGTGAGTTACTTATTACCGTTTGTAGATTTATACCAATTTTGTAGTAAATATTTACACTGTAAAGCGTAAAATTACTCTCGTTCATATCGTGGTGTAAATTTACTACTTTAATAGAAGGGAAAAAAATTGTTTCCAGTGCATTTAACACAAATTTGAAGTGTTTCGCGCTATTCTATCAAAAGGCTAAATATAGCTTTGTAGGGAAGGTAGGGGTAGTCATGGTAAGGCCTTTTTCACTTTCCATCAACTCAAGGTATATGTCATAAGGCATTAAAGAATAAAATTTGAGTTCGCTAGCGATATTTTGTCGAAACTTATGGCTCAATGAAAATATCAAGGAGGAGTTATCTGTATGGGGGTAGGGGAAGCCTTGGTTCCATTTGGCCCATTTTCAATTCCGTCCCAGACTTGATCAAAAGAAACATCTGACCAAAATTTCAAACCACTAGCTTCATTATTTCGGGAGTTATCGTGCGAACAGACAGACACACGGACAGACAGACATGGCTCAATCGAATCAGGGGCAGACCCTGACCATTTACATAACGGATGGGCCAATTACAATTTCGTTTTTAAATCATAGGTTAGTTTGACACTGAAAGCTGTTTTTTGCTCGAAATCTGGATAGAAAGTGAGTACCATACCTCCGCGGAACGAAATGAGTCTCTTTACGCTTGAACAACGTTGGCAAATATTGAAAACTTATTTTCAAAGTAAATGCTGTCTAGCTCAAACAGTGCGTTTATTAAAAAGAAGTTTTGGCCGAAATGAAGGACCCACCGAGCGTCACTTACGCAAGTTTGTTCAAAAAGTTCGTGAGACTGGCATGCTAGTGGACAACACTCACGGTCACGGTCCCCGTCGTCGTACGGTGCGCACAGATGAAAATGCGGCTGCTGTAGCCCGGAGTTTGAGACTCTATCCACGAACATCAAGACGCCATTGATCTCAACAGTTAAACATTTCACGCATTAGCCTGAGAAGAATTCTGCACAAAGATCTCGGATTTTTCCCTTACAAGGTCCGATTGACTCAGCAATTAAAGTCGCACGACCATCCACTTCGTTATCGCTTCGCAGTTTGGACCTTATAGCAGCATGAATTGGACAACGATTTTGTGCGAAAAAAATTATCGTTTCTGATGAGGCGCATTTTCATCGCGGCGGCTAAGTTAATAAAAAAAATTGCCGCATCTGGGGCTCGGAAAACCCGCACGTTGTTGTCGAGAAGCCAATGCATCTACAGAGAGTGACAGTTTGGTGCGGATTGTGGAGTGGTGGCATCATTGGACCATTTTTTTTTTTTCAAAATGAGGCTGGTAACAACGTTTTGGTGAACGGTGCCCGTTACCGAGCCATATTATAACGAACTTGTAATTGGCCCACTCTGTACTTAGTTACTTTGCCATACCTCTGGTGGCTCCTTACAGGTGTTACATAATACGGCTTAACAAAAACAGCTTATGGGTATAGGGTATAATAAACGATTTCATTTATTTATAATTTATATATATATTTCAGATTATTTATTTATTTATTTTTTTATAATATGTAGGATAGGTACATACATTTTATACATTTAAGAATTTCTTTTAAATTTACCCATTTTTATTGCATAATAAAAATAGTTAATATATTGGTAAGACAGGAACTTTAAAGTTCCTCGTGATATTGACCGTTTTTTCTCCAGTCATTTTTTATTAAGTTTGCTGCCTTTTCGGCGATCATGGCAATCGCAGCATTGGGGCTTCCACTCGGTATTATAGGCATTATGCTGGCGTCAGCCACACGCAATTTATGTAGTCCCTTGACCTTTAAATGGGGATCGACAACTGAAGTCACGTCAGAAGTAGGTCCCATTTTCGTCGTTCCAACTGCATTTAAGCTAGTTGACATGTGTCTAATGTAGCAACGTAAATAGTCTTCTGACCATGACGTCGAATTACATGCAGGTAACACTAATGCAAGGGCGTTTATATTATTGGTTTTGAAAGATTTTGTATTTTGAAAATTAATAATATAATTTAAGGCTCGTAATAAAATGTCTTCGTCATCTTTTTCTTTTAACAAATTTGCATAAATTTTTGGCTTAATATTGCAGGATGAACTTTGAAGTATAATTTTACCTCTGGATTTCGGTTTTAAGGCAACTGCATAAATAATCAACAATTTGGCATTCTCATTCACCTTGGTTATTTGTTTTTTTACTACGTCGTTGTAGCCAAATGCAGTAAGGGAAAAGAATAATTCCGGAGACTGTTTCTTAAACAAAACATGACGAAGTTCAATGTCTGGATATTTGCTATTCATGTCCGTCGTGTTGATAAATCCCAAGATATCGAGAAATCCTGGCGAATTTAATGGACTTTCTTTCTTTATTAAGACATTGTAAATACTATCCATTAGTTCTTCTTTAGAAATTGGCAAAGAGTTATCTACATATTCAAATACGACAGGAGTTAAAACATGGTCTTGCAAATTAAGCCCAACAGGCAAATCCTCGACAATAGGTATATTATATTTTTCCAAATTACTTCTCGGACCTACTCCGGATAGCATTAGAATCTGTGGTGTTGCTATAGAACCGGCAGTTAGAATGATTTCTTTAGTAGCATACACATTGAGTTCCTGAGTTTTGTTGTATAAAAATAAAACCTGTTGGGCATTTTTACTACTATCAAATTTAATTTGTTTAACATGGGCATGTTTAATTATGTGCAGATTTTCCCTATCTTTGGCCATAAGAAGGTTAGCTTTACCACTACAATAACGACGACCACTTTGAATGTTGACAAAACTCTTCGAATATCCGGTGTAACTTCCATCAAAAAAATGCTTCACATAGGGAACCCCCTTCTCCGAAACTGCATCAATAATTATGTTAACTAAACTTTCGTTCATTGAGAAATGTTCATTATTTTCTACTGGTGTCGGACCATCTTTGCCATATAAACTGTGATCCAAATTGTTAATCCGAAAATCTTCAGCTTTTTTGAAAAAATCTAAAACGCTCGACCAACCCCATTTCACGTTCCCTATAGCTTCCCAGTCGTCGAAATCTTTACTGTTTCCACGAAAATAAAGCATCTGATTCAAACTGCTAGTGCCTCCAAGCTGTCTACCGCGTGGCCAATTACAGCGTCCACTTCTCATAGCTAAACAACATTTTTTGTTTGGTTCCGTTTGATACTGCCAATCGAATTCAGTCAACTGCATGGCTTGATACCATCCGGGAATGTCAGATTCCATTGGCGGATCACCACCCGCTTCCAAAAGTAAAATCTTCCAGTCTAAATTTTCACTTAAACGGTTCGCAAGTATAGATCCAGCGGTCCCAGCTCCGACTATAACGAAATCATACGGTTGAGGTCCTGTAAGTATTTAACAAAACACATAATAGTTTATTTAAAAAGATAATATAAAAAAAAATTGTTTTGGAAACCAAAATCAGAGGCTACGAACCACTTTGAAATTATATACAGACACCACAAATATATTTATGCAATAAATTTGGGTATTCAATATCAATCTACAACACGTTAACGACTACAGACAGTAAGCAGTAGGTATGTCAAAAACCGGTACTTTCTTTTTATTTTTGATTTTTCCCTCCTTCCGGTTTTAACCCGGACGGTTGTTTGTTCATCCGGTTAAAACGGGGAAAAAATCGTTCAACATTTATACAATTTTTTTGTTTTTTTCTTGATTTTTCAGTCTTCAATTCTATTTCCTATGAAAAATTTCGTTTTCAAATTTCAGCCCTTAAACATATTTTCGAACACTCTCCTTTTTGCTATTACTCGTAGAACCATCCCTTCGTCAAATTACATCTCTTTGTATCTTTGATTTGATTTTGCATATACGACACGAACACCAGCAATACGAGTTTGTATGCATTTTTTACTAAAATTCTAAGCCAACAATGAAAAGACTCTGTTAACCGGAAAACCGGTACTTTGAGCCCGGTTAAAACCGGACGGTCTAGCCGGCTTTGCAAGAAACCGCGAAAAACGAAAACCGAGTTATGGGCCGGTTTTTGAAATCCCTAGTAAGTAGCCAAACCTTTAAACCTTTAGAGATCCATCTGGAAAAAATCTTATCAACTTTTAAAGTTCGGCCAGGTGAAAAACCTGAGTCGATTACTAATTATGTTCAGTCGCGCAACCAGTATCTTTTCTTAGAAGGGGCAACAAACATATAAATTTCCCTTTCCAATTTGGGTACCACTTTCCAATAATGACGCTATTCGGTGATGGTTTAAACTTCCATAGTACCCACGCACATTTTAGATTTTTTAGGAACAGTTCGTAAACCGAAGCAAATGGACATTACATTTGACAAAAAGTGATTAAACTTTGTTATGTTCCTGATTCTAACCAAATTTCAGGATCAAGTAAATGCTAACTCAATAGAGTACGGAACCGAATAGGAAGTACGCCACGAGTGTCGTCCAAAAAACTGGGTTTTTGCCCGACCATACATTCTAAATTGCATGAACACTCAGTAGTACAAAAAATTGTCCACGTTGGATCCTACATCATTTCACAAAACCCCAAACAAGGCTTGCTTTAATTGGTGCCAAGAAATGATCGAAAATTTAACCTTCGGGCGGGCGCGATGCATCTGACAGATTAAGTGACCAGTTTTTGTTGCGCCAATCAGCGATATGAAAAGGGAGAGATCTGAAACTCACAGAAGCTTAATTTTTATCGATTGACTACCCAAAGCAGTATTCAGTTTCTATCTACCATATGTCTGAGGGTTGGGAGGGGATGAATTAATCTCTCAGATGTATTGCGCCCGATTATGTTATTTTCTCCTTTTCTATGAAAATTTCCACTTGCTATACTCTTCACATGCGTAATAACGTTGTGTTGACTTTTAGGCTCACCAAATCGTTCAATAGTGTGTTTTTAGTCAAATAAGCTCACATTTTTTAAACGGTCGAGTTGTTGGAGGTTTCTTACATATTGAAGCGATTGAAAGCGGAATATTTTCAGAAAATTGAAACTGTGAAGGGTATCAAACTTTGTGAGCCAGTTTTTGTTTCTCAAATTTCGTAGAACTGTTTCAAAAACACAATGCAATAATAAATAAGAGTCTAAAATATACACAAACTTAGTTTCATCCTTTTTTCTGCACTTAATCTGTCACGCCCGATCGTGTTAGGATTAGTATTGCGCCCGCCGGAAGGTTAATCGCGGGCCTTCAAATGTCGTTAACAAAATTTTAACATGTGACAAATAATGCATTTATGCATATGCGCCACTAAAAAAACATTACAAATGAATGTTCCAAAGAGATCCAAGTTCATCAAAAGTTTTTTTGGTCGCGAAGCACTACCGCACAAATGGATTCCTCCGGAACCCATTTATCAAAACACTGACTTCGTGAGTGGTCCGTGACCTAACTGAAAGTCTAAGGATACATTGTTTCCACGATTATAAAAAACACTGCATAATGAACGTTTCTATATAGACTTGAAACATTAGGCGAAAGGCAAAAAAAAAAACATGTTTTGCGGGCGCTTCAATCATATCAGAAAAAGTACATCGAAAAGTGCCAACACGAAGGAAAAAAAAAAGAAAAAATTGACAAATGATCATGATGCCAGTGGCGTATTTACAGGCGGCACAGGGGCACGTGCCCCCCCTGTGAGCACATCAAACTTTTTTCACACCATACTAAAAATTGCAGTACCAAATGTTCCTTTTGATTTTGAGCGTTTCTAAACTTTGTAAATCTTTTTCGAAAAATTATCATCACATCATCTTCTCAATTCGCCAGATCTCCTCGTTGATGAACCCTTTCCGTTTTTCGAACGGGTTGAGTTTATTTTCATAGACGCGTGGTTTCAAGAACAAGAACTCTCAGAGAATAAGTACAAGCTATGATTATGTCGAGGCAACGAGGTGGTCATGAAACGTTGCCCAATCTCGACATGAATCTGTTCGGAAACAAAGACTGCTATTGAAACTCTCGTCATGTGTGAAGTGACCCCATCTTATGTTGATATAAGTTGAGGAGATGTTGTTACGGTATCGATGCCTTGGAAGTAGGGATGTCAAAAACCGGCCCATTACCCGGTTTTCGGTTTTTTCGGTTTTTTTGCAAAGCCGGTTAGACCGTCCGGTTTTAACCGGGCTCAAAGTACCGGTTTTCGGTTAACCGGTTTTTCATTGCAAAATAATGCATACACGCTCGTTAAGCTGATGTTCGTATAGAAATATGACTGTGTAATGGAGCCCTAAAAGAGAAACATGTTGAACAAAAAAGATAATCAAATAAAATTGTCAGAAGTATTCATAATGTTTCAAAAATAGTTAACTGAGTTTTATTGCTAGGCAATGTATATAGTACAGTCAAAATATCCCACTTCAGGCCTCCAAATAGAAAAAAAATAGAGTAAGGCTATTTTTGTAGTTTTTGAATCAGCGAGCTCCCAGGAATTTAAAACTCATTTTTCAAGGACACTAAATGGAAAAATTACGGCTTTGGAAAGATACATATACGAGAAACATGAAAATTTTCCATTGGATCCCAATTTTCTCCTGTGAGGGTCCTTGAAACAAGTAATAAACGCCAGGTATGAGCTGATACAAAGCGTTTCGAATTTTTGAGGGCCTATTGCAGCGCTTGTAATACATTAGAGACGACCGTCAGAATATTCGAAAACGCTTTGTATCGGCTCACCGCTCGCTACGCTCGCAACTCGCCATTTTACAATTTTTCAAAGAGACATACTAAAGCAACGCCATCTAGATATATCATAGCCGCAACTCAGCTGTACAATGACGTCATGGATCCGTATTGAATTGTTCGTCGAACACGGGCAAACAACAACAATGTCATAAGAGGCAACAACAATGCAATGCAATTTCAACTGCGGATTTGACGTTTACGAGTCTACATTGCGGCCTTAATATATAGACGGCGGTGACTAAAGCCAGGTTGACGTCCTCTTTGATATGACACCCCGAATGCCCACGTTCCATCAAGGTTTGTAATGAGTGTCCTTTTTGAGAGCTTTCCGATCATTTTTTTTAGCAAATTTAATGGTAGAATCTTTAGCTATTATAGATTCGGAAAAGTGAGAAACGTAGTGACAATTTGAATTACTCTCGTAATTAGGGCTTCGGAAAGATACACGGGAAACACAATAATTCTCCATTTAATCTCGATTTATTCCTTGAAACATGGAACAAACACCGGATATGTAATGTACTTGACGTCCCCTTTGATTTGATACCCCACATGCCGACCTCCGGTCAAGGATTAAAGAGTATCCTTTTTTATCCTGTGTTGGGCTGCTGTAAAGGTCTTTAAAACAGATGCTTCTCTTTCTGTTAAAATGCTAAAAATTTAAGTGTTTTGGTGGGAAAGCAGTTTTAGCATACATTTTCGAATTCCTACGGTTCGGTGTTTGTGGTGCCCTGCCTGGGGTACTTTCTTCAATGCTTCAATTTTCACGAAGTAAACATCATCGTAGCCATTCCTTCTCATTTCTATTTCGCAATTGATTTGTTAAAGCATGTTGCTTCAGCTTACCATCTAGGACTCGTTTTAAAAGGTATTGCAGATACTATAGATTTGAAGCTAGTGTAGTACATATGGAAATAACTAACAATCATACCTTCCTACTGCTTACTTTTGTTGCTTCATTTTAATTAATCGATTGATGACTTCCCGGTTCTATGCCACGGATACTTAGGTACTACACGGCTGAAAATTTTGGTGTAATTTTTATAAAAAAATATATAAATATTCATTTCCATATAAAAACTTTACCAAAAGTATAACTGAACACTATATAAAATTTTACTCTTCAATAGCATAAAATTGATAAGCAAATTTATACAAACCGCTCGAAAAAATAAAAGTTGTAATACGAGTACAGGCGGCTTTGAATCCAAAATTCTGTGATTTCTAGGCAAGCGCGCTGCTCACTGAACCAGACAGACTATAAATCAATAGATTAGGTTGAATGGGTTTCTTGCGTTGATAGTGTAGATTTGATAACATAGTAGGATTGATTCTACCCTTTTATGTTATAACAACATTCAATGTAATTTATTCTATCCCGAACGGTGTAAAATGTATAATATTAAAATGGTATTTGGATAGTTTTATTCTGTAGCGGTTATAATTAATATAATTTTTGAATAAACTAAAATTATAAGTTGAAAAGGGTCAAATTTGATTCAAGTTATTGAATAGATAGGAGTTATACTATTTTATTTATAAAATTTACTCCTAGTTTACACCAAAATTTACAACCGTGTAGTATTCTGGATTGTACTTGTTAAGTATTATTCGGCACTTGCTACGATTTTACGGAATCTGTTACTAGATTTTTGGCAAAACATACAAAGGCTTCTTTTTCAGTAGATCCTAATTTTTCAATCAAATTCGCTTAAACTTTCCACAATGTCAGCAAAAATTTGTTGGATCAGCTTTTCATCTGTGTTTCTTTCAAAAGTAAGCAGAACCACTTTTTAGCGGAATTTGGCCGAAATTTGGCAGAATTTCGGGCGATGTATGAAATTTCTCTTCAAAAGAAAAGTGTTCTGTCTGGAATCCGTTTTGTCATATGGAAACAGTCTCTTTGGTCATTGCATTAATTCCATAGCCAATTAAGTACATATTCGTAAAATTCTTTTTCGGCTTCAGGCTCCTTCGAACTACACTACGCAAGCTTTTTTTATAGGCCCTCCGTATTTTGGTTCAGGAAAAGCCAAAAGCAGTTAATGAGTCTTATTCTAAGATCTGTCAGGAAAACTAAACTTTTGGTGTAATAAACCTGAAATGCAAAGGACTCTCAGGCCCGTATTTATAAACATACCTTAACTCAAGGAGACCTTGAGTCAAGGATGCCGAAATTAAAATAAATGTCATTTTCCATACTTTTTCATAGAAATCACTTATATTCACTCACTCAATGCATCCTTGATCTAAGGAGAAACTCAAGGAGACCAATCTTTTTTATCGATATGAACTCTCTAAAAAAATTACGCTGTTATAGAAATCACTTATATTCACTCACTCAATGCATCCTTGATCTAAGGAGAAACTCAAGGAGACCTTGAAATTTTCTATAGCCAGTCAAGGTAGCTACCCACCTACCATGAAATATTATATTTCAAGTCTATTGAGAACTTAAGGTCTCCTTGAGTTTCGCCTTACATCAAGGATCAACGATCCCTCACAGTCTTGCCAATGTTTTACCTATGTAGCTGCTCTCGGGTATCCCCACACCAAAACTTTATGTAACAAATTAGCCCCGTACTCTGTGCCCCCCCTTTGAGAATTTTCTAAATACGCCACTGCATGATGCTTACTCAAAAAGCCAATAAAACCCGTCCCATTTTATACTTTTTAAAGAAACTTATCTTGTACAATGATTTTTTGTATACAAATTACAAATATTTAACTTCGAACCTCTGTACCTTCGAAACTCTATAGGCTAAAGAGCTGATCCTGGGGTAACATTTGGGGAATATTATCTTTCTGATAAAGCAACAATAAAGAGATAAAGAGACAATAAGTGTAAAAGTATTAGCTTTCGAGATATTATCGAATCGACCCTCTCAGTCAGCACTAGGTTTTCGAAGTATGTATTTTCCGATGACCGCCCACTTTTTTTGCTTAGACAGGCCGGCCTAATTATACAATAGACGAGGATATTTCACTTAAAAAAAAAATACGTAATGGCTGATATTTGGTAGGCATCTTCGGATATGATATGAAATGAGTTTTTGTATTCGTCAGGGGGATGCAGTTGAAGATTGCTGCTATTTATGGGTGAATTTATTGATTTCCAGAGTTGTTCATTTCCATGTAAAAACCCATTTTTTACATTTTACTGTAAAAAATAGGTAAAATATGTAAAAAGCGCGTAAAAATGGAAAAAATGGAAAAAATTTTAAAAATCCTATTTTTCGTCTTCTAACTATTACCGTGTGGTACAGTTTCGTTTGTATTATTTTGCGTAAGACTGCCGTTTGTGTTTGTGATAAATATTTTGTAAAAATTAACCCAGGAAACCCGTCTGCCAAATTAAAAGTGTTGAATTTGACTATGTTGAAGGCAAAAGGTATTTCCAATATTTGCCACAAAGTATTGCAAAACACCGCAAGTTCTCGGCTGCCTACACATTGGTAAATTCTTATTTTTTGTCGGCGCAGTTAGGATTATGGATACAGATTCTGAGGTTTTCTGAAGGGACACCAGCTGAATTAAGAGAAAATGGTATACCTACAGTCTTATTCGCATTAAAGCAAAGCTTGTGGTTACATAACCAACATTTATTTTTGACATTCCTTCTCTAGCATGGTAAAATGCTTCCTCCCAATTGTTCCCATGAAAAAGTGCTACTATATCGTCAGCAAATGCATACATCGAGCTGTGACTAATATTATTATTTAGTAATTCATTGATGTAAATTAGAAACAATATTGGGTCTAACACTGTCCCTTGAGGAACACCGATATTAATATCTAGAGCAGCGCTGTTATAGTTATTAACACGAACCGATTGTGTTCTATTTTGCAGGTAGGATCTAAATAGTTCAAGAGCGACTCCCTTGATACCAATATGAAACATTTTTTCTAATAATAACACTGTCTAACACTGTCCCTTGAGGAACACCGATATTAATATCTAGAGCAGCGCTGGTATAGTTATTAACACGAACCGATTGTGTTCTATTTTGCAGGTAGGATCTAAATAGTTCAAGAGCGACTCCCTTGATACCAATATGAAACATTTTTTCTAACCTTCGGGCGGGCGCAATGCATCTGACAGATTAAGTGACCAGTTTTTGTTGCGCCAATCAGCGATATGAAAAGGGAGAGATCTGAAACTCACAGTAGCTTAATCTTTCTCGATCATCTACCCAAAGAATTTTTCAGCTTCTATCTACCATATGTCTGAGGGGCGGGAGGGGGTGAAATAATCTCTCAGATGTATTGCGCCCGATGGTGTTATTTTTTCTTTTCTATGAAAATTTCCACTCGTTATACTCATCACATTGGGGGGCAAAAGACTTCTCCATGTGTCCTCCGCGCGGGCGCCCCCTGGTAACGTGAACGGCTAAGTCAACTCATCTGATGCGACATTTGGAAGAAGCACCGCTGCGCCTGAGTGCTGTATTTACATCTGCAGCGTCTTTAGGTTACTTAACGTGATAGGTGACAGAAAACGTCTAACTCAACCACTAAAGCAGCATCTTCGAGGCATGCCCATGATGGCCTTTACTTAACGATTAAACCTTATCATGGTTTAGCGATGTGCCGACAACTCATCCTAAGAAAAACTTCAAGTCAAGAAACTTGAAACAAAAGCCTCGGATTGGACGGATACAAAACAACGACGACCCCGCAAACGAACAACTGATTACTCTTTCGGATCCTGGAATGTACGCTCCCTGAATAGACCGGGGGCCTTAAGGGCCCTCCTGGATCAGGTAGAACAATACAAGCTGAGCATAGTTGCAATCCAGGAAACTAAATGGCTCAAAAGCGAGATTAACGACCTCAATTCGCACACTATTTTTACGAGTGGTAAAGAGGAGGGCAACAAGGAGTTTGGAGTAGCTTTCATCGTGAATAAGCAGCTCAAGGACCACGTTATCGGCTTCAAACCCATCAACGAGCGGCTATGTGCGATCCGCATTAAGACCCGTTTCGCTAATCTCTGGCTCATTAATGCGCATGCCCCTACAGAAGTAAAAGAAGACGCGATTAAGGACCAGTTCTACAACGACCTAGAAACACTCTTCGACTCACTTCCATCAAACGACGTCAAGCTGCTGCTAGGAGACTTTAACGCCAAAGTCGGAAACGAAAGCTGGCATAGGGGAACTACTGGTGGCCATAGCCTCCACGACGAAAACAACAACAACGGTCAGCGACTTATCGACTTCGCGAGCGGCAGAAACTTGGTCATAAGCTCTACATGCTTCCCTCATCGACGAATCCATAAGCAGACCTGGAAGTCTCCAGATGAATACACCGTGAACCAGATCGACCACGTACTGATCAGCAAGAGATGGGCTTCTAATGTCCTAGATGTTCGATCCTATCGAGGAGCCAACTGCGACACCGATCACTATTTGGTGAAGACGACCTACAGGTGCAGAATCTCTTCGGTGCACCTAACGAGAATCAACCCTGCCAAGATCTTCGAGGTAGACAATTTGATTGATGATGCCACGGCGGCTGCGTATACTACAGCCCTTGAGGAAAAACTGTCGCCCATGCTTGATAACATCAATAATCTAGGCATCCATGAGTTCTGGGAGGAGCTCAAAGACAGCATCAAGGAGGTCGCAGAAGAGGTCGTGGGCTATAAAGGCCGGCGCAGACGAGCAGACTGGTTCGACGACGAATGCAGGGCCTCGATTGAGGCGAAAAATGAAGCCTATCGCCAATATACACAACGCGCATCCCGAGCCAAGAAAGAAAGATATAACGAGCTTCGGCGAGTATCTAATAAGTTAATTAGACGTAAGAAACGCAAACATTTTGACGAGCAGTTACAGCAAATAAACCAAAGATTAGCCAGTAAGAACACTAGACAGGCGTACAAACTTATAAATAATATCAAGAACGGATATCAACCCAGGACAAGCCTATGTAAGGACAAGGATGGTAACATCATCAGCGACATCGAAAGCGTCAACAAACGATGGGCCTCGCATTTTGAAGAGCTCCTCAATGCATCATCAACATCCCCCGCGGAGCAAGCTCTTGAGCAGTTAGCCGAACCAGGCCCTCCCGTTCTACCCCCAACAGTAGAGGAGGTGAGTCTTGCCATACAGTCGCTCCAAAATAATAAAGCGCCCGGCGCTGACGAGATCCCAGCAGAACTGCTGAAGCATGGTGGAACGTGCCTGACCAACGCTGTACATGTGCTACTGCTGAAAATATGGAACGACGAGGTAATCCCCGAAGATTGGCGCAAAAGCATAATCTGCCCAATCCACAAAAAGGGTGACAAGCTGAAGTGTGAGAATTACAGGGGCATATCATTAGTTTGTACGGCCTATAAGATTTTATCAAAAATTCTTGAAAAGAGAATCAATCCGTACGCAGAACAAATCATTGGCGAGTATCAAGGCGGCTTCAGACCTGGTCGTTCAACGACCGATCAGCTTTACACAGTGAAGCTACTACTCCAAAAGTGCTGGGAATACAACATCGACGTATACCAAATCTTTGTCGACTTCAAGCAGGCATACGACAGTATCGACCGAAGTGTACTGTACAACATTATGCTGAACTTTGGTATACCGGCAAAGTTAGTGCGACTCACAAGGATGACGATGACTAATACCGTCTCGCAGGTCAAAGTGCAGAACCGACTCACTGACCTATTTGAAACTCGTACTGGACTCAAGCAGGGCGACGGGCTGGCGCCGACGCTCTTCAACCTGGCTTTGGAGTATGTAATTCGAGCCATGAATATGGACAGCAGCGGAACGCTACTCATCAAGTCGACTCAATTAGTAGCGTACGCCGACGATATCAACATCATGTCTCGAAGGTTGGGTGATGCAGAAAGCCTCCTGCATAACCTCAATAATGCCGCAAAAGAAGTTGGACTACATATCAACGAAAGCAAAACAAAGGCCATTATGCAATCGAAAACAAGGACGCCAGCAAATTCAAGCATCACAGTGGGGGACCTTAATATCGAGTATGTAGACAACTTCAACTATCTGGGTTGTAACTTATCAAAGGACGCCAACGAAACCGACGAAATTAAGCGACGGATACAACTAGCCAATAAGACATATTTCTCGGTCCTCCCTATAATTAATTCGAAACTTGCGCACAGGAACACGAAGCTCCGCGTGTACAAAACGATCATCCGACCCGTGCTATGTTATGGCTGCGAAACATGGACCCTTACCCAAGCCTCCGAAATTTTGCTAGACCGATTCGAACGAAAGGTCCTTCGGCGAATTTTCGGGGCCGTTCGCGAGCGAGACCAATGGCGTATCCGATACAACCATGAGTTGTATCAATTGTACGATGAGCTGGAAGTATCGAAAATCGTGAAGCTTCAACGTCTGCAATGGGCGGGGCATGTACAACGGATGGACGACAATCGCATGCCAAAGAAAGTTATGAACGCACAACGAATTGACGGAGCGAGGTTGCGTGGACGACCGAGAGCTCGCTGGGAGAACTCCGTAGGTGAAGACGCCCACCAGCTGCTGGGCTTCCGAAACTGGAGGACAAGGTCACGTAACCGCGACAATTGGAGGTCAACGATTCAGGCGGCCAAGGCCCGACGTCGGGCTATCGTGCCACATTGATGATACTCATCACATTGCGTAATAATGTTGTGTTGACTTTTAGGCTCACCAAATCGTTCAATAGTATGTTTTTAGTAAAATAAGATCACATTTTTTAAGCGGTCGAGTTGTTGGAGGTTTTTTAAATATTGAAGCGATTGAAAGCGGAATTTTCTTAGAAAATTGAAAATGTGGAGGGTATCAAACTTTGTGAGACAGTATTTAATTCTAAAATTTCGTAGAACTGTTTAAAAAAGATAATGCAACAATAAATTCGAGTGTAAAATATACAGAAACTTAGTTTCATAATATTTTCTGCACTTAATCTGTCAGATGCATTGCGCCCGATCGTGTTAGGATTAGTATTGCGCCCGCCGGAAGGCTAATAATAATTCGTGTTGAACTGTATCAAACGCTTTCCTTAAGTCTAGAAATACGCCTAAGCATATATTTCCTCTATCTAAATGTGATACAATGCTTTTCGTAACTTTATATATCACGTCATCTGAGCTTCTGTGTTTTCTGAAACCATATTGCGCGTTTGAGATAATATTGTTCTGCTCGAAATAAACATCAAGTCTATTTTTAATAGCACGTTCGAAAATTTTCGACAAACAAGGCAAAAGTGATATCGGGCGGTAATTATGCATATTGGTCTTGTCATCACTTTTGTATAGTGAAATAATTACTGCTTCCTTCAGCTGAGTTGGGAATACTCCTTTAACCCTAATTTACTAACAATACGTAAAATTGACGTGTTCGCTCACACAGGGCCGGCCTTAGCATTCTGGTGGCCCTGGGCCAAATCGATGATGGTGGCCCCTACCAACACCGAAACAATAATTTGTTATAGAGACAACATAGTTTAAATTGTGTATTTTCATTCACCATTTTTTCGTTTATCCATGAGCAATCATGTTAATGTGATACAACCTTTATTTTAAGGAAATCTATAGACATCGCTCCTTGTTTGAAGGGAGTTGTTTCGTTACAATTTCATTAACTCTTAGTTAGTACAATTGTAGCAAACATTTCCTTAAATGCCACTTCCTTTAGAAGAAACGAATATTTTCTTTTTCGATAAAAGTCCACTGGGCAACAAGTGTAGCCCGCCTGCCCAATCATGTATTTTTTGTGGTAGTCTTCGATATCCTTTAAGAATAAAAATATGATTATAAAACATTTTAGAAAATAGCAGCAGTAAAATGTTTGAGGGCTCCAATACACAGTCATATTTGTCCATATTTCTATTATAATATGCTTGAGCCTATACTTGATTTCGCTTACTGTACGTCTAAAAATTTGTACTGAATGAATCGAGTAGGCTTAGGCATATGACATACATATTATAATAGAAATATGACTGTGTAATGGAGGCCTGACAAATAAAAGGCTTTCAGGATAAACGTACAAAAACTAGATTGTTTTTTTTTTAATGAAAAACCTGGAGTCGAACGTCTAAATTTCACCTGATGCTATCATAGCTTAGTTTCTGGATAGAATTTTTATCAAATCTCGAAAATAAGGAACAGTTAATATAAATATTGTGAGTGAAATTTCAATCACCATGATTCAATATTTGTATAGTTTCTTAGGAAGTAATTGTACTCTCAGTTTAAAAAATTGTGAAAATTTGGTACGCAAAAATAGTTTGCAATTTCACAAAGCATTTTACACTGCATTCTCTCGCTTGATGTTTCACTTCAAAGGTTTTTTGTTGGTTTTTGAGAATATAAATATTTTTTATATTACGCCTAACCACGTGGCAAATAGGTGCGTGCCTAACGAATGTTTAATACTGATCCATTTGTGAGCTGTTTACTCGGGTTAATTTTTTTCCGAGAGTCCTCTTTTTTTCAGTGAAGTTTTTTATATCTCTCGTGACATCTGCGAATTTCAGCTATTTTTTCCATACTAAATTCCAAAATGCCAAGTTCAACAGTTTATAAAAAGGGACACTCCGTTTTAGGTCTTCTTCAAGTTTCTTCAGCTCCTGAACGACTAATACTCCTATAGCGTCCTTTCCGTCCAGTTGTTGCGGAGCTATACGTTCGAGAATAATTTTAAAAAGACAAAACTCTCGTTAACTCGTCACCAACAAATTGTTTTCTCTATTAAACTCATCGGTATTACTGACTTCCGATATAGGTATTTAAAGCGTAAGTTGGATGATAAAATTACCAATTTAGGGATTCATTACTGCTCACAGAAATTGTCCTTTCATTGTATGTCTTCTGGAATAGAAGTATCTTTCGATACTCGGTAAGGTCTATCGCACGTTGGCAATTACACACGGTAGTCGTCAGCGCACAATGCTCCTCAGGAGTTAGAGCAAAACAAGAAAACAAACCGTCCACATTATGCTTGCATTGTTTTTTTTTAATTACTTAATTCAATTTCCGATTATGTAGGCTGACAAAATTGTCTTTGTGCACAGGGAAAACCTACGCCTCAAGCTTACTAGTTATTCTAGTGTAATAAAACTATAATAAGCAAATTTAAAACCAAAAAATTGGAAATCTTTTCGATCAATTCCGAGAATGAGCAAAAATGTTTAATTTATTATCGCATAAAATCATCGTTAATACGCTTTGTATTAGCTGCAATATAGTCTTATACAGTCGAACTTCCCTAAACGGACACTTCTAATAACCGGACATTTCTCGTAAACGGACACTTTTATTTTCCCCGACGTTTTTCTTTATATTTTACTAGAAAAATAATTTCCAATAGCCGGACACTCTCATAACCGGACACGGACAGTACTTTTATACCCTTTCTGAACAAGCAAGTCTCCAATAAACGGAGAGTTCCACAAATAAAAATCGAAATTCTTGCATTACAGAATTGTATTTCGAGCAAAGAAGTTTTGAAATTACCGGAAAATCGGTCTTTTGCGAAAATCAAAATTCACTTTCCGGAAATCGATGTACAAATCTTGTTTGTCTCTCCGTGTAGGTGGATTTTTTTAGAGATTCAGGAGTTTAATTTATGTTGCGGCATTTAATCGTGAAGTTTTCTATTCTTTTAAAATATGAAAAAAAAAATTTAAAAATGTTTGCCTTTTCAAGAAAAAGTGCAGGAACAAATCGTTTTAGAATTTACGAATAAATAGTGTTCTCGATCTCGAAATAAAATTGTTTTGGAAACACACAGTTGAAATCAGACATCGTAGTTTTGTATGGACTCGCAGCGCAGTCCAAATTAGTTTTATAAAATGTTATACCTTTGTGAAATATTCTCATAAGCGGACACTTCCAATAAGCGAACAAAATCTCAATCTCAAATGGTGTCCGCTTATGGGAAGTTCCACTGTATTTCAAAAGAGTAAAGAGAAAACTGCCCTTTCCGAGTGGTGGCCCCCGGAATGCAAACGTTCCTGGAGAGTGGTGGCCCCTTCAAAGTGGTGGCCCTGGGCGACCGCCCAGTTCCCCACCCCTAGGGCCGGCCCTGCGCTCACATTATACTGTGTATAAGCTGTTCCACGAGTCTGGTTGACTACTCACTGCAGCAGTGCTTTCCTCAGTTAGTTGTTGTATGTCCATATCAGTGGCAGCATCCTATCTGTGGTCTATGTCGGTAAGCTTAGCAATGTTCTAGATGCTACTACCTATTTGACGTGTAAATAGTAATACCAATAGAAAATAGCATGTAATTTATACGTCTTGTTAATAATATAAGCGCATGTTCCGAGGGCATATTTTGGTCAAATAATTTTTGTCTGTGGCACTGAAAGATGATATGCTCGGTAAAATATGTAAACTGGGAAAGCGATTGTAGGAAAATATGAACACGTCAAAATTACGTGTTGTTAGTAATAACGTCCTAAGCGGTCATGTTAGTATTCCAGGGTTAAGAAAACACATATTGATAATGTGAGTTAGAGGCAGTGGCGGTTCGCCCATATGTGCACATATGCACGTGCACCCCCTGATAAAACAACCATATCAACAAATAATGTACTAAATATCTTCGCTAAATAAAACACTTCACAAAACAGAACAAACCGCCCGACGCAACATACTCTAAGTGTACGTACATAATGCATATACGAAATACCCAAGCCACGCATTGAATCTGTCTCGACGAACATCTACTAGCACCCACGGTGATTGTGCACAGTCATATGAACTGGTGCACTCGCTCCAAAATTAGATATGTGACTGGTTCCCGGGGCAAGGGGATAGTGCAAAATTTACACTAGAATTTGTGCACAAATAAGTCGTGCACAGCACACCACTTGGTGATGAACCGAATTGATATGAATTTTTGGTGAGTATCTTCAATGAAAGAATATAAAAATGAGTAGAGATTTTACGTTTAACTTTAGAAATTTTTTCACAAGAACTTTCCTAACGACAAAAAAAATAAAGCTAAATATTCTAGGGGGTTGCCTTGTCTGAACTTCACGAAGGAAAAGCATTTTGTGCAAAAATTCAATGCCAAGGAAACGATAAAAAATAAATTTTGGTGTGCTGCTGGTTCGTAAAATTTTATGGTTTTTCTTGACTGTTATGTGAAAATCGCAGTGATTCTTTAGTTATAAAATCTAGATTCTTGTTCGCAGTTACGAGATGCAAGAAAATAGGATGGAAACAGGCTTGAGGAAGTGGTCATTTTCGCAACAACTTGTATGTATGTATGGGCTATACTTTGACAAAATAAAATAATTTTTATTCAAAGTAGGTAGTCTTAGGTATACGTTAAAATATATTTTGGGGGGTTGATGTTGTATGTATTTAGTTTTCTTTTTGGTGAACCCCCACTATTATTGTATACGAGCCGCCACTGGTTAGAGGCTTAGATAGTATAACACAATTATCTTTAAAAACTTTAGAGCTAATACCGTCAATACCGGTTGCCACGTTTGCCACGTTTTGTAATCAATTCATTTTCAGAGACTGGGTGAAAAAAGAAAGAATTTAAGTAGGTATGGACGTTATGACTAGGAAACATTCGTCGATAGTTATCATTATCAAACTGTATGTCTCTAGTTGTACTATGACCCACCTCTCTAAAATGTTTGTTGAATTCATTGGCAATTCTTATTTCTCCGTCTTTAAGTAATAATTCACCCGAAGGCGATACAATATCAGAGTTAAATTTTCCCTTAATGACTTCTTTACCAGTGACTTCATTTATAATATCCCATAATTTTTTGGTATTATTCCCACAATTTTCAAACTTAGTTTTATAGTAGTGTTCTTTGGCGCGTCGTATAAGCGATTTCAAGCTATTTCTATATGATATATATTCAGTACGGAGATTAACATTAGACGGTTGTTTTTGTAATTTACGAGCCATTTTGTCCCTCTTCCGGATCGAAGTAATTTATCCTACGGAGATCCAGGGCTTAAGTTGTTTCATTCTGCAATTTATTTTCTTATTATATAAATTGTTTTTATATAAGTGTAAAAGACGTTCGTAAAAACAATCAACATATAGCTGCTAAGTGTGACCAAATCACTTAGAAACACTTTGATTTATAATAGTATAATAGTGATGGTTGTATTACCTCATAGATCCAACGATATTGAAAAAAACCATGTCCTTTTTCTTTCTAAACCGATATATTTCGGGCAGCGCCCATCTTCAGGGTTTATATACTAAAAGAATAGGCACAATTTACTAACAATAATAAATAACAATATAAATTAAATTACCTAAACTATGTTATAAAATAAATTAACAAAATAGTGAAACAACCGAGAACAATGGTAACTTGATGGTATAGTGTTAGACAAAGAATGTTTATATTTCATTTGTCAATTTGTTACTTACATATATTACATACATACATACACGATATGAAATGATAGTAGTGATGTCAAATTGAAAACTAGCTTTTAATTAAATTAATTTGACATCACTACTATCATTTCATATCGTGTACCTATGTATGTATGTAATATTATGTAAGTAACAAATTGACAAATGAAATATAAACATTCTTTGTCTAACACTATACCATCAAGTTACCATTGTTCTCGGTTGTTTCACTATTTTGTTAATTTATTTTATAACATAGTCTAGGTAATTTAATTTATATTGTTATTTATTATTGTTAGTAAATTGTGCCTATTCTTTTAGTATATAAACCCTGAAGATGGGCGCTGCCCGAAATATATCGGTTTAGAAAGAAAAAGGACATGGTTTTTCCAATATCGTTGGATCTATGAGGTAATACAACCATCACTATTATTCTGTTTCGATCCCGGCAATACAACACTTGGAAGTTGTTTTTATCAACTTTTACCACATAACTTTGATTTATAGCCGGTTCAAAAAATCAACCTGAAATTTTTTGTGATACTAGAATCATCTTCTGAATAGCAGAAAACATCTTAGCAGTACGTTCCTTTGCTCAATGTCGGTTAGATTGCACTCTAAAAAGTGAATTTAAATTTCCGCTGAAAATGCGGTAATTTTACACTTTTTCCCGCTTATAATCACATACAGAGTGCATTTTTCAACAATTTCTGTGTAAAATAAAAAAATTACACCAAAATCGGTGTGAAATGTATTTTTATGCTATACTTCTGTATAATTCAGATTTTCTGGTGCATTTTTACAACGTTTATGTGTATAATTCGGATTTGTGGTGTATTTGTACAACGTGCAGTTGAAGTTTTACGCATTTTTTGTAGCGTGCTCTCCAGTTGTCATACTTCAATCGGCTGGACTTAGCACAGTGTACCACATTTTTCCAAAAATTCTCTGCATTTAGAACTCATGTGTACACGCTCTGTGGCTCACTTGCTTGAGTCGCACTCTACGATGCTAGTAATCTAGAGGTCCCGAGATCGAATCTCGGCGTGGTCCAAAATTTCCGTACATGTGCGGATAGGAAATATTTAGTGCTTGCAACATTGCACTCCGAAATGATATGCAATGTAACGTTGACTCGAAATTGCCTATAAACGGCTGAGTTACGGTACTGAGAAGAAGAACAAGTGTACAGCTCGCACAAAAAATACCATATTGCAACCTCCCATGTAGACGAAAAACTGATCAGCAATACTCGACCGATACTTGTTTATATTTTGTATATCCTTAAATAGTTTTATTGATAACTATATTATTTGTAAAGGTTCGCCACTTAAATCTTTACAACGAAAAAAGAGTGAAACCGCATTATATTCCTATTATTACGGAGTGTTTTTACACATAGCACGGTGTAAATTTGCTAATATATTAGAGTACTTTTTTACACATTTTTTATGTAAAATTACACTTGATTTGCAAATTTAGATTGCAGAGTAATTTCACTATTATAATAGAAGGAAACAAAGTTTCCTTCTATTATAAGAGTAAAAATTTAATAGAGTGTGCTTGAGGAATTCATCAAATGCCAGGTGCGAAATGTTCTCACTTTTCGTCTATTGAAACGACTACACACGGAGAGAAATTTCTGCGGTATTAAAACGAGTAATAAGATGCACTAAAATTGAAATAATACATATTCATTACAGAATAAAAAAGATTTTATCGGTTTTTACAAAATGTTGTGAATTTAACATTGCAATTTTCTTAAATTGAATTACATAATTGTAACGTTTCATTTGAAGTTCAGCCCACATATTCACATTTTTTTCTATTGTAAGATAAATGTCAGTTTGAAGTAACATTTGACACTATCCATAATGCTTTTTTTAGTGATAGGGTATGAAATATTTCAATATTTTCATAGTACTTTTAAGCTATAATAAATTGTAAACTTTATTGTATTTTGCTATTAAGGGAATTATGAAATAAATATTATATCTATCTCATGGGCGTAGCCAGGATTTCGGTCAGGGGGGGGGGCAAGCCCAAAATTTTTTTAACATCATGATTTTCTTAGGAGCTGAAATTTCCGGTCGCAGAAATATTGTTAGCATATTTTAGAGTAGCCTGGCTTGTGGTTGGATTGATGCAGAGGGTCATGGATTCCAGACTCACCGTGAACGAATTCATTTTATGGTGTTTTTCGAGCTCACGACCTACGTGACGGACTATGACGTCGCCGCTCAGATTGTAAACAAGTATCCATTGATGGGGATAAATAACATTGCTGGGCGTGCTGTTGATCTCAACACCTCAACAAACCAGCAGTTTAGATCTTGGAAATTGGATATCACTCACACATCTGCGGCCCTAGTTTACTGGGTGACTGCCACGCATGTTATTTCTTTTTTTTTTTGCTAATTTTAGAGTAAAATTTTTAAAATGGAGATGAGAAAGATTTTCTTCTGCATTCTGATTACATTCAACTGGCCTCCAATATCTGCCTTTCAGAGCGTAGTTTGTCTATTTCAGTGCATTTTTTGTATCTCGGACTTCCACTTGCGAAATCGGTTTGCTTCGTCTGTCACTTTCATCTTAGCAAATTTATAAATCCTTTATTGATTGAAATATGGTTAACGGTTTTAATAAGATTTCCTCTAAATTTATCAAAGTATTAACAGTGGCTAAATTTTATTGCTGGTATGATTCAGCTAGAGAATAAATTTTGATTTAATAACTTGAAATACCCGCTCTGTGGCTCATTTGGTTGAGTCGGACTCGATGCTAGTAATATAGGTAGAGGTCCGGAGATCGAATCTCGGCGTGGTCCAAAATTTCCGTACATGTGATTGGAAATATGTAGTGCTTACAACATTATATTTATACACTCCGAAATTATATGCAATGTAATGTTGATTCGAAATTGCCTATAAACGGCTGAGTTAACGCACAAGGGGCTACGGTACTGAGAAGCAAAAGAAGAACTTGAAAGACACGGAAATATGAGACCCGTTCCTTAGAAAATCCTTAACCCTGGAAGGCCATGCTTATATTTTTAGTACGGAAAGGTGCTTCGTCGATTCGACGACCCTCAACTTTGACGCTCCATAAAACATCGATTTTGAGTAATTTTGTAAGGAAATTGATTTACAAATTAAATTTTCTTAATTCAATGTTATTTGGCCCGAAATATAAAACACTAAATTTAAAAATGAGATAAATAAAAATTTAACGTTGATATAATTCAAAAAACGTGCTCGAATCATAAAACACTCATATTCTTAACGTACTAGGAAATTGGGTTTAATGAATGAGAAGCTCATGTATAAACAAGAGGCACAGCGATCCATTTTGGGGTTCCAACACGGGTTTTCTTTCACTTAACCTATTGCGGTTTTTACAGTGGATTGTAGAATTATTTACAATAAATTTTGGAATATCTTCTCCCCGAGTTCACTTGGTTAATTCTAATTTTATGTACGATGTCTAATTTTGTCATTGAGTGCCTTGGAGCCGATTTTTATGAGTTCGAAATGTAATCTTCCTAAAATGAGGAAGAATTTTGAGCCATTTTCCTGATTTGTCCTAGTAAATATTTTTTCCATAATTTTTGAAAAAATAGGTCCCACATTTCAAAAATAAACATATTTGTTATGAGCTAGTTGTATGGACACAGACTTATCGTCGAATCGACAACCAACCATAAGAAATACTGGAGTTCTAAGAGTTACACAAAATTCATCCTTTGTCGTTTCGATGACACTGATTTCCAACAATCCAACTTTCCCTGCTTACTTCGTCTAGCCGCAATGTACCCGGCAAGTACATCGGCACGGTAAGTGCTGTACGAAAACTTAGCTCCAAATAATGAGAATTGTCACAAAAAATGGGATAAATTTGATGATGCGTAGTCGATTCGACGAAGCATTACCTTCCGGGGCTAACAAAGCAAAGCTGTGTACCATTTGTCACCCTTTCAGATGGAAATAAGTTGAATTCCACTAACTTCCCGAAGGGACCTAACGATTGAAATTGTGTAGCCATGAAATGAAACAGGAAATATGGGATCCACGCAGCCACAGTAGCACACTCACAAGTGAAATGTGTGTGCTGGTACGCAGCCTCCGTCAGTTACGAGAGGTCACTTGGAGCGGTAAAAAAGGCAACAACAAAATTTTTGAAAATGTTGTATAGTGCAGCGATTTTTTTTACTACATCGATAAGGTTTTTTTCACCATCATCATCGACCAGGGGGGGGGGGGACGACCGCCCCTCCCTGCCCCCCCCTGGCTACGCCCATGATCTATCTATCTAATTAATTCAACTTTCATTACACTGTAATAAAAAAAGTTATTACACCTATTTCGGTGGAATTTAATTGTAAATACAATGAATTTTCAACCGAAATCTAGTTTTCTACAAGATTTGTTGAAAACATAATGTACATAAATGTCATTAGAATACTTTTTTATGAAAATTCAGTGTGATGCTCTTCTCAAATGTGAATTGTAGGATGTTCCTTTAATCTTTGGAGGTAAAATATAATATTACGTTTATTTTTACATTTTTTACGACTACAATTATTCTATTTTATTACAGGAAGTAGATATTGCTTAATGATTGCGATATCCCGGACTCATAAATGCATACAAATCATAAAAGCACACTCAGAGAAATATTCACTAATATTGAACGAAATATATTTAATTCAAACGATTTGCGCTTTTGATTTGGCTCCACACGCAAATGCGTTTAATTCTAACGAGTGGTGTTTCTTTCAAAAGCATAATGAGTTGTAAAAAAGCGTTTGAATTAAAAGTATTTACGTTTACCTGGAAAGAAGGAGCCAGTCGATTTAACGTATTTTTCATTGAAATAAACACTTATTCTTTTATTGTAAACGGGTAAAACATTTAAAATAAATGAAAGGCAATTGTATCAAACGTCTTCGTTTTTATATTGAACATTTTTGTTATTTAAAATAAACGAAGCATTCTTTTTAATGAAACGGTATGTATTTCGAAAGTAACGCATCGCGTTTTCATTTCATAGAAATTACCTCATTCAAAATAATTGAGTTTTACATGGAATTAAAAGCAAACTCTGCTGAAATAAAATAATACATTCCGTTTGATTGTCCATTCTCCATTCGATGAGATATTTACGGTTACCTGGGTTGACAAATCAATAAAGAATACAACTTATGAAAACTTTAGAAAACACTTTATTTTTTATTTAGGTCTAATTTTAATATGGTTAATACATTACACTTTTATTCTAACACCCGCTAAACTTAAATTGCACGTGTGCAAGCGTCCATTCCTCCAGATGAATGCAAAAGTAAATTATCCAAAACACTCCTAACATCGACGAAGATTCTAATACGCGTTTGTTGTTAGACACTACACATTTGTTTGGTATGAACATGAGCACGCGAGACTCATCGGACCGGCCGGAAGTATTTAACTACCTGCTGTGCTACGTTGAAACAAATGACATTTTGGCATCGCGTCCTTTAGGTATGTGTATTTGTTACGTAAAGGAATGTATACACATTACTATGTAATGCGGAATCTTTTGATTTAAACGACCGTCGTTTGCGGTTTGGCTTCTCTTTTGTTTTAAAAGAAATTCTCTTAGCGTAAATGAGAATTCGTTCAAATCAAACGAGATTTTTCAAACGAATACTGCGTTCAATTTAAATGTGGAGCTTTTAATATGAATGTGCGTTTTTTTTCTCTGAGTGCAGTGAAAGGTAGATAAAGGATATCAATGATATCACAAAAGTGTTTAGTTCGAGCTTGGAGAGGTTATTTATTCCGAATTTTAAAATTTTCTCGTAGTGACTGCAATAATCCAGGAAACTAAATGGCTAAGTAGCGAAATTGATGACCGAAATTCATACACAATTTTCACAAGTGGAAAACCTTCGGGCCACAGGGAGTTTGGAGTGGCGTTCATTGTAAACAATCTACTTAAGCCGCATGTTATCGACTTCAAACCCATAAACGAGCGGCTGTGTGCGATTCGCATTAAAACCCGGTTCTTCAATCTCTGGCTCATAAACGCGCATGCCCCCACCGAAGTCAGTGAAGACGCGGTTAAAGACGAGTTCTATCACCGCCTAGAAAATCTCTTCGATTCACTTCAATCAAATGATGTCAAATTGCTGCTAGGGGATTTTAACTCCAAAGTCGGAAACGAAAGTTGGCATCGGGGGATTACTGGAGGGTACAGCCTCCATGAAGACTGTAACGACAATGGCCAACGACTAATAGACTTCGCGACCAGCAGAAATATGGTCATTAGCTCTACCTGTTTTCCGCATCGTCGCATTCACAGGCAGACCTGGAGATCTGCAGATCAACATACCGTCAACCAAATTGACCACGTCCTTGTCTGCAAGAGATGGGCATCGAGCATAATGGATGTTCGGTCCTATCGTGGAGCAAATATTGACTCGGACCACTATTATGGTGAAGGCGACTTATAGGTGCAGAATTTCTTCGGTGCATCATTCGAGGTTCAACCCGGCAAAAATTTTTGCGGTTGACAAATTGTTGGATGATGCCACGTTGGTCACTTATACGACTGCCCTTGAGGAGAAGCTGACGCCCTTGCTAAATAACATCAGCAACAAAGGCGCCTTTGAGATCTGGGATACACTCAAAGACACCATCAAAGGGGTCGCAGAGGAGGTTGTGGGATACAAAGCCCGGCGAGCCCGAAATGATTGGTTTGATGAAGAATGTCAAAATGCGGTAGATGCTAAAACGAGGCATATCGCCAATGGACTGAACGCGCAACTAGAGCTAAAAAAACAAAATATGACGAGCTTCGACGATTTTCGAATAGGTTAATTAGGCGTAAGAAACGTAAGCATCTTGACGAGCAGTTGACGCAAATAAACCAAAGACTAGTTAGTATAGGAACAGTAGACAAGCGTACAAGCTAATTAATTCAATTAAAAGTGGACACCAACCCAGGACCCGCCTCTGTAAGGATAAGGATGGCAATATCATTAGCGACACCGATAGCGTTGATAAACGCTGGGCCTCACATTTTGAAGAGCTCCTCAATGTTCAACCGAACAACCCCACACAAGAAGCTCCGGAGCTGAACCAGGCCCTCCCGTTCAACCCCCAACAGTAGAAAAAGCTGATCTCGCCATGCAAGCACTAAAACATAATAAAGCCCCGGGCGCTGACCAGATTCCAGCTGAACTGCTGAAGCATGGTGGGGAGAGCCTTGTTAAGGCTATACACACACTTATCGTTAAAGTATGGAACGACGAAATAATCCCGGAAGATTGGCGTAAAAGTATCATTTGCCCAATCCACAAAAAAGGGTTTAAGTTGAAATGTGAGAACTACAGAGGCATCTCATTAGTTTGTACGACTTATAAGATTTTATCTAAGATTCTGGAAAATAGAATTAATCCGTACGCAAAAGAAATCATTGGCGAGTACCAACGCGGCTTTAGACCTGGTCGTTCGACGACAGATCAGCTTTTTACAGTGAAGCTTTTACTCCAGAAGTGCTGGGAATACAACATCGACGTATACCAAATATTTGTTGACTTCAAGCAGGCATACGACAGTATCGATCGAAGCGTACTGTACAACATTTTGCTGCATTTTGGAATACCGGCTAAGCTAGTGCGACTCATAAGGATGACGATCACTAATACCGTCTCGCAGGTCAGAGTTCAGAACAGACTCACTGACCTATTTGAAACTCGTACTGGACTCAAGCAAGGCTCATAAGTCAAGCTTAATAATTTGTTGGTTCCAAGATTTAACTCAATTCATGTCTGTAACTACGTGGCAAAATTATTGGCTTGGGTGCCACACAGCCTAAGATATTGGGGGGTCATAAGTCAAATATACGTCGAATCGACGTATGATTATCTTTAATATCAGTAAAAACTGTAGAACAAATTTGTACTGAAAAATATTTTAATTGCCCCGATTTGACATTTTTTTAAATCTTCATAATGTGGATGTGTATTTACTTGGATATAACCACTAAAAGCCTGTTTCGATAAAGATATCCTTTATTTTTATTTATTGAAAGGACAGCCCACTTTCTCCTAGAACCACTTTTTATACCCTTCACTCGTAGAGTAAAGGGTATATTAACTTTGTCATTAAGTTTGTAACGCATTGAAGGAAGCATTTCCGACCATATAAAATATGTATATATATGATCAGCTTGACGAGCTGAGTCGATTGGGCGATGTCCGTCTGTCCGTCTGTCCGTCTGTTGCTACGCGTTTTACTCGGCCAGTTTTAAAGCTATCGAGCTGAAATTTTGCACACATGTTTCTTTTTATTGCAGGCAGTTTGTATGTTTGAATCGCTAAAATCGGACCGTGGGGTCATGGGACTGCCATACAAACCTAACCCCCCCAATTTGGTTTTTCTAAGAAAAACTTTTTCATGTGTTTACTAATTTCAACGAAATTTCACACAAATGTGTTTTTATTGATAACACAAAACATATGTAAGAATGGATCAAATCAGACCATGGGGTCATGGGGCTGCCATACAAACCTAACCCCCCCAATTTGGTTTTTCTAAGAAAAACTTTTTCATGTGTTTACTAATTTCAACGAAATTTCACACAAATGTGTTTTTATTGATAACACAAAACATATGTAAGAATGGATCAAATCGGACCATGGGGTCATGGGGCTGCCATACAAACCAAACCGCCCAAATTAGGTTCTTCTAAGAAAAACTTTTTCATTTGTGCACCAATTTGAACCAAATTTCACACAAATGTGTTTCTATTGATGCCACAAAATATATGTAAGAACAAATGGAATCAGACTGTGGGGTCATGGGGCTGTCATACAAACCCAGCCCCCAAATTGAGTTTTTCTAAGAAAAACTTTTTTATTTGTCCACCAATTTCAATCAGACCTCATAAAAGTGCATTTCATTTGATGCCACAAAACATGTGTAAAAATGAATGGAATCGGACGATGGGGTCATACAAAGCCAACCCCCTAAATTGAGTTCTTCTACGAACAAATTTTTTATTTGTGCACCACCTTCAACCAAAACTCGTAAAAGTGCACTTCAATTGATGCCATAAATAATCGGGCTATGGAGTCATGGGGCTACCATACAAGCCCAACCTCCCCATTTTGGATCTTCTAAGAAACATTTTTTCTACACCAATTTATAAAAACCTCAATGCGTCTTTATCGAAAAAAAAAAGTAAAACAAATGGAATCGTACTATGGGGCCATGCTCCCGCATCCCCCCAATAAAGTTTTCTGAAATATTTTTTTTTTATTTTACCACTTACCACCAAACCTCACACAAATATTGTTTTATCGACGCCACAGAATTTGTCAATATCAAATATTATGCGAAAACAGAAGGAAAAGAATGGGGAAGGATTAAATACAAGTCATAGGTTTGCCCCAAAAAACTTTTAGCCCGAGGAAAGTGAAGGGTATTCAAATTTCGGCCGCGCCCGAAATTAGCCTCGGTCTCGTTTAAAGTTAATATTGGCCGTGTTTTTTAATTAGCTAACCTACACTATCCGGGGTAATTTTCATACAAACGCTAACCTGTGACTTTATTCAGGTTAGAAATTATATTGCTATCCAGATTTAATGAGCTTTCCAAAACTCGCCTAAATGTATGCAATTCTTATTATTTTCTAGTACGTTTTCCAATGACTAGCAAAAATTAAATTTTGAAATGAAAAGCTCTAAGGTATAGTTTACATGCAACACACAAGTGTGTGCAAAATATATAGTTTTTGTTTGTAAATTCATGTTAAAAATGTTGTTCGTCGAATTCTTATTCTAACAAAATTATGATTCCTACATAAAAATATGTTTTCATTAAAAAAAATTACATCTTAACTTTTGCGTTTGTAAAGTGAAAACGGGGCTTTAATATTTTTGAGCAATGTTTTGAAATTAATGGTAATACCTACGTGACAATTTGAAATTTAACCTGGATGCTACCCTCGATAGTTTTTTTTGCGCGTCTGGGTTAGCAAACCTGCCCCCGATATAAAAAAAACACGGCCATTATATCAGTGGCGTAGATAGCTTTTCGGAGAGGAGGGGGATCATTTTGCAAGATTGCTTATACTTTTACGGTTATCAAATGTTGCATTTCAGAATAACAATTTCTGTATTTATTACACTTCAAATTAGCCGTTTCTTCAGCAAATTTTGGTGCAAAATAGATAGCAATTTTGTCATACATATACGAAAAAACTGTGTCCTGAAATAATTTTGGCTTTTTTACTACGGTGAGTGAATCCACAGTATTCCAATTTTCGTACAAATTTTCGCTACTATGATTGGAGTACCAGACCTTTATATTGGGTTAGATCAGTGGTTCTCAAACTTTTCGGAGTCATAGAACACCGAGCATCGCCGCTTTTCTGACGGGAACACCTCAAAACAGTTATATGTCCAAAAAAGGGAAATTATGAAAACGATAAAGTAATTCGTGAGTATATATTTCTAAAATTTACAAACTTGTAGGACACCGTAGCTGCTAGCTATATTTGCTATAAATTTCGAGGTCATGCATAAATTTTAGGTCTGTGATGTTATCACCCGCCCTTCTTTCGAAAAGTAAATGTGC
Source organism: Microchrysa polita (assembly GCA_949715475.1). Lineage (NCBI taxonomy): Eukaryota > Metazoa > Arthropoda > Insecta > Diptera > Stratiomyidae > Microchrysa > Microchrysa polita. Next base: position 76,097,575 of record OX454415.1, read on the forward strand.
TAACTAGGTAATTCTTTAAAAAAGATACTGATTGGAGAATTACACCTCTGCGCCTCTCCTTTTCACCAGAACTAAGGACATTGCATGATCCCTATTTTTTGCCAAAGAGAGGGCTACCCAATTTTCAAATAGAGGACGAAGCATGCATTTTTTTTTTGTTTCATTTATATGCTATATGCCGCGCTTTGATTTCCGAAAGATGCGATCTAAAGTTTTAGTTTAGGTCTGATGAGTGACAGAAGAGCATGTCCACTGAATAAATATTGAGATCCCGAGGAAATTCATATGAAATGAGAAATAGGGAGTCGCATAAGCGCTGGCCGCATAACGGCATTTAAAACAGACTCTTTTGTGAGAAATCTTATGTCCAAAGGCATTATTTTTTTTTACATTATTTCTTTTGGAGTTGTTTTCCATAATTTTCATGGAACTTCAATTCGCCAAACCTTAGCGTTGATTTCTTTAGTTCGTCCCGATTGCATTGATTCATCTAGTATTGGAGGGAAAACTACGAACAAGGTGGTTTGGATTTCAGCAATATAAGGGATCGAACCGCATAACACATTGCCAGAGCTCCCTCCCTCGGAAATACTAATCTTGGAATTTGGCTAGATTCCGCAGATTGAACTAGCTCTGCCCTTATTCTCTATAAAAACTGTCGAGATAGTGCATTTATAAAAATAAGCCATGCACGTTGAAAACCCTGAAGAAATCCGGATAATTTAAGTTTTGCGGCTGCCCAGTTTTTCAAGGAAATTTTTTTATGAAAACAACTTCAGGAGGTTACTAATGAAAGCGAGCACAATTTGTTGACTTAATATGCTTGAGAGCAGAGTTTTCTAAAATGTGCTGAGTGTTTTAGTGAAAAACAAAGTTTCGCATTAATTTACCATTTCTTACATCAAGCTTTAAATTTGAAATTCCAAACAAACTCTTGTGGTGAATTGCGCTTAAGACTATGAATGGATAGCTGAACGTTCGTTTGAATCCCATTGTGAGCATGCATTTTTGTGTTGTCACGTTTTTATGAAACACTACACACGCTTGCTTTGTTTTATGTACCTAAAGTAATAATAAGAAATGTGTGACGGAAGGTGGGGGAGGGGATTGATCCCCTTGATCCCCCCCTTATCTACGCCACTGCATTATATACACACACAAATGATAATTATGCAAAACCATGAGTTTAACAGATTAATATTAAATACAAATGATTATATATCTACCTTTTAACAACATGTTACTCTTAACAAAGAAGTTATAAGGATGTTAACTAACAACACGTCGAATCGACGTATGATTATCTTTTCAAGGGTAAAAAATATGATTATCTCTCTAGGGTTAAATGTTTGTAAAAAACCTTTTAAAATATATATTACGTATAATTTTAGTATTTTAATTTACTGCGGTAAAGATAATGCACTAGAATATGTAATTAAAATTTATCGAAAAAAAATTAAATTTATTTGTACAGTGCGTACTCGATAATCCGGACTATTGAAAACCAGGGTCGATCCGGACTACAGAGGAATTCGGACTAGTGGAAGCCTTAAATTTGCTCTAAATTTCGAGGAAATGGACGAATTTAATCAAATTGTTCGAAGAATCTGTTTTCTATTTTCGAAGAAGTTTACTCTGTTATTCTCGATTTTGTTGTTTCCAAGAACAAAGAAAAATTTTGTTTTTATTTCGGACGATAATATCACTGTTACTATGAGAAAAAAGTCAGATTCGGATTAGAGAAGCTCTTGAAATTCGGACTACAGAGTGTACAATGTTATCTTTGAGGTGATCCGGATTACTGGAAATTCGAGGTTTCGAGGCTTCGGATTATCGAGTACGCACTGTATGTAGTGATACTCTTAGTGACATATTAATGATGAACACAAAGACAATGCAGTTGTAGTGAAATCTTTTACAATTCCAATAGTTAATTTTATTACAATGTTTTAATATTTTTCACAACGCGAGTTGTTAATTTTACTACAAATGCGATGGGGTCAAAATTCATTACATTTCCGTAAAATTTACTACCGATTTTGTAAAATTTCAGTATTTTTATCTCCCCGTGTAGTGAGTAATGTCCTCCTTTTCTATTAATACGATCTACTTAGAAAAATGTAGAAGAACGCTTGTAGTCACTATGTCTATAACTTTATTTAAGAAAAAAAAATTCGCAGGGGGTTTGAACCCTCAAAACCCCTACCTAGGATCGCCACTGCGTGCAGGCATAAATGCATACTACATATATTATATACATATGAACGCAGGCACGATAAAAATGTACTGCCCGGCTGCAAAGCTGAAACAGTAACGCAGCCAGTCATATGTATTTCTTGTGCATCATTAATTACGCTGACGAATTTATATATCCGATTCCGATAACAGAAAGTGAAAAAAAATAGCTATTCGATGTAGTTTTTTACATTTCAAGTAAAAAATTGAATTTTTTACATGTAAAAAACTACGTAAAAAATGTAAAAAACTCGAACAACTCTGGTGATTTCCATAAATATACTTATGTTTACTGTAACAGCACTAAAAATAAACAATATGTATACAGATACAGAGGTATGTGATCATTTAATTTCCTTCTTTAGATTCCCATTGTAGTCGGGTGTTGTTCTGGCAGAATAGAAAACACACCTGTGCCCTACTAATAAAATCAAACATCACACATTTTGTATTGATGAAGTGATATACACAAATATAAGAAACCGTAAATACCAGTTATCATACCCGAAAACTGTCATTCTGTCCTTTCAGTGACTATGAAGGTAACTTCCTCACGACCCCGAAACGACCAGGGAGTGCCCATGGCTGTGGGAAGTTAGCCAGTCATTTTTTTAAATTACGCCCTTTTGCTCGGTGAACCGTTTGTTCGACTGCGGCTATAGTTCAGTAATATCGTGTCGATTTAGTACCATTCCGTGAAAAAAATACAGAAGTTTTTTTCTCACTGTTTCTTTATGTATTATGGGGCGCTGATTCCGAATATGAACTTTGCACCCTAAAAAAAGTGCCGCAACCTTTAAAAAAGGGGGGATTTTTTCGGTTTTTTGCGATTATTTCAAAAACGGTAAGAGATACAGAAAAATGGTCTGAGGACGAAAAAAACTACATAAAATTATCTTTGCAATGATATATAACACATTAGAGTTTAATTGAATATTTCGGCGTTAGAATAGAACATAAATTAGAATATTTTCATTTTAGACCTTTTTTAAAAGCTCCATAACTTTTGAAAGAATATTAGTTCAGACGTTAAATTTTGTATAAGTACTCATAATAAGTTCAAGATCATTTTAAGGTAAACATTGAGTCGCTCCGGTCAAGGACCCCCATTATCCCCCCATTTAAATTTTTCAAAACGGCATGTCCATAACTCCCCCCAAAATTGGAGCAGAGTGCTAAATTTTGGTTTGCTGCGATTGCGGGTCATAGTCACCCCACCCACCAAAAATCAGCTCATTCGGATGAAAACTAACGGTACCCCCCATACAAAGTGACCCAAGACAACTTTATTCTACAGTTTATAAAATGAGTAGTACCTACTCGTACGTAGAACAAATTCCTGATGGGTCACTTTGTATGGGAGGTACCCTTAGTTTTTATCCGAATGAGCTTGGTGGGTGGGTACCAAAAAATAGGCTAAGTTTGATATTCCACAAACTGGGCATTTTTAACTGCATTCTCTTGCCCAATGTTCCATTTCGAAGATTTTTTATTGAGTTCTGCGAATATAAACTTTTTTTATACTTTTCATTTTAAAAAGTAACTATTTTGTCCACCTAAGTAAGTTAATATGAAAAAACACTAAAAATAAGACTAATTGGTACTTTTCCCTCTTTTATTATAAATATTTTATTGGAAAATTAAGGATTTTATATTTTTTAGTCTGTACAACAATCACCAGACCGCAGACCGAGCAGAAAAAATTATTAAAATTGAACCATATTTTTTATATTATTTTTTATTTGGGCTACAATTGTAGCCCGCGCGCCTAACCACGTGACAAATAGGTGCGCGCCTAACGAACGGTTAAGGAAAAGGGGATTAGTTGCGACGCCATCTACACTCGACTAGCGAAAATGGAGGAAAATTGTTTGGTTTCATACGAAATGGAAGTTCCGGGAATGGCATAATTTAAGTTCTTGGATTTGAAAGCGAACCATTTGTGCACATTCCCGGGATTACTTCTGTTTGCAGTATTTAAAACGCAAATCGATACCGCACAGTTTGAAGAAGAGTCATCCCTAATAGTGTTTATAACAAAAACAATATCAAAACAAATTTTTTTTTTTTCAATTTCAGGAGTAGGTATCTGCAGAATGCTTAGAAATTCTCTAAGGCCCGTATTTATAAACATTCCTTAACTCAAGGAGACCTTGAGTCAACGATGCCGGAATTCAATAAATTAAATGTCATTTTCCATACTTTTTCGTAGAAATCACTTATATTCACGAGTCAATTCATCCTTGATTTAAGGAGAAACTCAAGGAGACCTTGAAATTTTCTATAGTCAACCTCATTTGAAGTCAAGGTAGCTACCCACCTTCCTTGAAATATTATATTTCAAGTCTATTGAAAACTTAAGGTCTCCTTGAGTTTCGCCTAAAAATCAAGGATGCATTGACTCCTGAATATAAATGATTTATATGATCTTCTTCTTCCTTGCCTCGGTCTTTATACCGCTCCATGGTTCCGCGTTGCTCGACCTGCGGTGTAGGCACATCGCCCGTTTTGGCGATAATTTCTCAGCATATTTCTATAGGCAGCTCTATCTTGGATCGTGTCATCGCCGAGACCAATGCGTTGTTGTTGCTTTTTCATTTGACACATCCAGGTGTTCTTCGGTCTGCCTCTGGCCTTGGGTCCATCAAGTGGAACTTCCATTGATATCGCTCTCTTTGCGGGGTTCTCAGGCGGACGCCTTTGAACATGGCAATACCAATCCATTCGTCGGTCTTCGAGCTTTTCGGTGATTGGTTGGTCTATGGACAAGCTGTAATTATTTATATGATAAAGTATGGAAAATGACATTTATTTTATTGAAATTCGGCATCCTTGACTCAAGGTCTCCTTGAGTTAAGGAATGTTAATAAATACGGGCCTTGGACAATTTCTAAGCATTCTGCAGATACTGCTGAAATTGAAAAAAAATTAAATTTGTTTTGATATTGTTTTTGTTATGAACACTATTGGGCATGACTCTTCTTCAAACTGTGCGGCATCGATTTGCGTTTTAAATACTGCAAACAGAAGTAATCCCGGGAATGTGAACAAATGGTTCGCTTTCAAATCCAAGAACTTAACCCTAGAGAGATAATCATATTTTTTACCCCTGAAAAGATAATCATACGTCGATTCGACGTGTGGCTTGTTAACATCCTTATAATTTCTTTGTTAAGAGTAACATGTTGTTAAAAGGTAGACATATAATCATTTGTATTTAATATTAATCTGTTAAACTCGTGGTTTTGCAAAATTATCATTTGTTTGTTTATATAATATTAATTTTAAAATAGTGGTACTAGGAGAAAGTGGACTGTCCTTTCAATAGATTAAAATAAAGGATATCTTTATCGAAACAGGCTTTTAGTGGTTATATCCAAGTGAATACACATTTACATTACGAAGATTTATAAAAATGTCAATTCGGGGCAATTAAAATATTTTTCAGTACAAATTTGTTAAAGATAATCATACGTCGATTCGACGTATATTTGACTTATGACCCCCAATATCTTAGGCTGTGTGGCACCCAAGCCAATAATTTTGCCACGTAATTACGCCTACAGACATGAATTGAGTTAAATCTTGGAACCAACAAATTATGAAGCTTCACTAATGAGATATAATAAAAAGAAAAATTTCTGTACGACGATTCGACGTAGATTATCTCTTTAGGGTCAAATTTTGCCATTCCCGGAACTTCCATTTCGTATGAAACCAAACAATTTTCCTCCATTTTCGCTAGTCGAGTGTGGATGGCGTCACAACTAATCCCTTGTAGTGACCTGGCAATGCCATGACATATGGCAACTCAACAGCTGTTCAAAAAATGAAGTACCAAGGGTTGTTGTGCGGATGTGCAACCCGTCAAACAGTATAAAAAGCCGTGGCGAGGACACGACGATAGACACTCAATCTTGGAGCGTCTCACGAGAATATTATAATTAATATTGTTGAAATAAATTATTTTTCACTATTTTAATCATTGTTCTCTATTCTTAATCCCCACATTGGTGACCCCGACGCCGAACGCTATCCGGACCTTGGGAGTCGTTATAGCAGCATTATTACAAGCCGAAGCTAGGGACTATTATCAACATGGCCACGGATTCCAAGGTGCCAGAAACGCCCAAGTCATCACGAGGAAACGAATCGTTGCCGCTGATATCTACTCGCTCATCAAACGTATACGTGGAAGCAGCGCGGATAAACAAATTTCCGGCATTCTACCGTCCCGATCCAGCATTTTGGTTTGAGCAAAACCAAATCACTCAGGACGAAACAAAGTTCAAATACGTGATACAGTTTGCCGAGCCAGACATCCTCCCACACGTTATTTCGATTGCCCGGAATCCTCCTCATGCAAACAAATACGAGGCTGTGAAGGAGAGGATACTGGCAGCATTCGCAGAGTCGACCAAATTAAGGTTGCGTCGACTTTTTCAAGGAAAAAATCTGGAAGGGAAGAGACCATCACACTACTTACAGGATTTGCGCAACACTGGCGGAGAGCAGGTGACCGTGACCGACGCTATATGCTCAGGTGAGCAATTGCCCGAGAACATCCGCGTAGTGTTGGCAATTTCCAGCAAAGCGGATGTGGCAAAAATGGCGGATTTGATGGTGGAGATGCAACAAGCGCCTTATGTGTCCACCATGCAGAACTCTTCCCCGGAAAACGATGTCTTGGCGCAAGTACTAAGTCGGATTGACCGATTGCAAATCGCAACACGCAGTCGGCCCATGTCCAAACAGCGCGACACCAGGAGGCAACGTTCAAGCTCACGAAACCGCGAGTTTTGCTTCTTCCATCAGCGATTTGGGAAGCAAGCTCGCAATTGCCGGCCGCCATGTAAATGGCAAAGTAATCATCCGAGTTCGGGAAACTAAATTCGTCGTCCCGAATTTCGGCGGCCGAGGACGACCCTCTCACAGCAAACCCAGCCGTTTATTAGTTTGCGATCGAAAAAACGGCATGAATTTTCTGGTGGATACTGGTGCTGATATTTCAGTCTTGCCCAAAGACAAATATCAGCCCACTCCATCGCAATTCCAGCTGTATGCCGCCAACAACACACCAATCAAAACATATGGACAACGGATTCTAACACTCGACCTCGGCTTACGAAGACCATTTACCTGGAAGTTCGTTCTGGCTGATATTCAACAACCCATAATCGGTGCCGACTTACTTCATCATTACGGACTGTTGGTAGATATACGCAGGAAAAGGTAATCGACCAAACGACAAATGTGTCCTGTGTTGCGACGCTTACCACAACCATTACTTATGGCGTGACAACACTGAAGTCCAGCGAGTGTTATCACGACATCCTAAAAGAGTTTGTCGATATCACTATTCCATCGGACACATCCAAAGTAATTGCTCACGGCGTCTACCACCATATCCTGACAAAAGGACCGCCAGTCTCGGACCGACCGAGACGATTGACACACGAAAAACTGCGAGAATCGAAGGCTGAATTCGATTATATGCTACAACAGGGGATATGTCAACCCTCGAGTAGCCCTTGGGCGAGCCCGTTACACATGGTCCCAAAGAAAAACGGACAATGGAGGCCGTGTGGCGATTATCGCCGCTTGAATTCGATCACCGTTCCAGATAAGTACCCCATTGCGCACATTAGTGACTTTGCGCATAAACTTAATGGTTGCAAGGTATTCTCAAATATTGATCTGACGCGAGCATACCATCAGATCCCAATCGCACCAGAGGACATCCCGAAGACCGCGGTCATTACTTCATTTGGGCTTTTTGAGTTCAGAGTGATGACGTTTGTCTTACGTAACGCTGTTCAAACATTCCAGCGGTACATCGATCATGCGCTTCGAGGATTAGACTTTTGCTATGCGTACATTGACGATATCCTCATTGCATCGAAATCAAACGAGGAGCATCGCATGCACTTATTCACGATATTCAACCGACTTCGTGAATACGGGTTATCCATCAATGTCGACAAGTGCAACTTCGGAACATCCTCTGCCGAATATTTGGGATATTTGGTGAGCGAAGATGGCGTCAAACCTCTGCCTGGACGAGTGGAAACCATTTTAAATTTCGAGAAACCCACCACGATTGCCGATTTGCGACGATTTCTAGGAGCTCTTAATTTCTACAGGAAATCGTTACAAAATGCAGCCGAAATTCAAGCACCGCTTCACGAATATCTAATCGGTGCAAAGAAAAAAGACAAACGCAAAATCAACTGGAACCCACGAACAAATGCAGCATTCGAACGGTGCAAGCAGCAAGTAGCCAACGCTACTTTACTTCGACACCCCGTCGAAAATGCACCATTGGCGATAAAAGCAGACGCATCGGATATGGCTATGGGAGCAGTGGAACAACAATGTTTGGGAACCGCTCGGATTCTTTTCTAAGAAGTTCTCCGAAACCCAACGTAAATACAGCACTTACGATCGCGAACTGCAAGCGATATATAGTGCCGTCAAATTTTTCCGTCACATGGTGGAAGGTCGTCCACTATTAATCAGAACCGACCACAAGCCATTAACGTTTGCCTTCCAACAAAAAGCCGATAAAGCCAGTCCTCGACAATTAAGGCAATTGGACTATATCGGCCAGTTCCCAACCTACATCACATACGTGCCTGGAGAAGAAAACGCTACAGCAGACGCTTTGTCCCGAATTAGCGTTGTTACATTACCTGTGGCAATAACATCCGAGGAGCTAGCTTCAGCGCAACATAACGACGAGGAACTTCAACATCTACTCGCATCTGAAACATCACTGGATTTGAAAAGACTGCGAGTCGACGAAAAGGATACGATGCTCTACTGCGACGTATCAACTTCTCAAATATGTCCGTACATCCCAAAACTCCTCAGAAAGAGAATATTTGAGATTACCGGCTATCACATCCAAGCGGACGAGCCACGAAAAAAACTAATTAGCCGAAAGTATGTCTGGCCCAGCATGTCCAAGGACATCCTCGATTGGGCTCGAACGTGTCTTTCTTGCCAGCGCAGCAAAATTGCAAGGCACGCGAAACCTCCTCAAGGACAAATCGAGATGCCGGACTCGAGGTATAGTCATGTCCACATAGATACCGTTGGACCGCTAACACCTTCAAAGGGATACTCGTATGTCCTAACCATGATTGATAGGTTTACAAGATGGCCTGAAGCAATCCCCATCAGGGTTGCCGTTTTCAGATTTCTAAGTGTAACATTTATCTGATAAAATTGTAACAATTTTAGGCTGAGTGTAACAAATTTGAAGATCTTGTTGTTAATGAACAATTTTAGCAATAAATGTGCGCAATTCCGAATTGAATGATTGCTTCACAAATAGTAGAGAGGTATACTCGTAAATTAAAATGAAGCAGTTTGAAAATGTTTGACTTTTTCCGAAAATTTGATATGTTCTGCTCCATAAACATTTTTGACAAAGTTGGTTTATAGGAGAAACGATATGTCAAAATTTCCACAATTTGTTTTCAAAAACTATTGGTTACAATTCTCACAATTAATAATGACACTACTCGGTACAGAAGCTTAGTTTCCGAATGACTGAAGGGGCAGATCATTTCTTAATGTTGGCGCAAAACGAGATGCTCCCTTCAGTACATCAGTCAATGCTTAATATAATATAATCGAACTTAATTAATATTACATGATCAAACTAAAGGATATGATGAACAGAAATACATGCTGTAACAAAAAAAATGCACTCGCTAGTGTTTTCGGTAAAATTTTTAAATTTAATAAATTTGAATTAAACCATCACGTTCCCTTTGAAATGCTACTTTAATATATAGTATTTCCCAATTGAAAACATCCTTATCCCAAATGAAAAAATCCTTATCCCAAATGAAAAAATCCATATCCCAAATGAAAAAATCCTTATCTCGAATGAAAAAATCCGTATCCCAAATGAAAAAATCCATATCCCAAATGAGAAAATCCTTATCCCAAATGAAAAAATCCGTATCCCAAATGAAAAAATCCATATCCCAAATGAAAAAATCCTTATCTCAAATGAAAAAATCCGTATCCCAAATGAAAAAATCCATATCCCAAATGAGAAAATCCTTATCCCAAATGAAAAAATCCGTATCCCAAATGAAAAAATCCTTATCCCAAATGAAAAAACCCGAATCTCAAAAGAAAAAATACTTATCCCAAATGAAAAATCCTTGTGTGCGAATTAAAATAAAATGAATTTAAAGGTGTTTTAAGCTGTTTCTTGCATCAAATTATGAGGTGTGGTTGATGTTATTGAGGATATTTGTAGGATCGGCTTCGTGGGGTTGGCTAATGCAATTGCCGTGGTTGGACATTTATGAAATTGTATACTGTACGTTAAGTTCCTTGCGTGTGGTTGGCTTTTGATCTTCATTACATACGCATACCGATCGTCATGAAATTTGGTAGAGATGTGTGGAATGGTAACAGTCTTTGGCACGAGATACTTAGAAGTTGGTAGGGCAAACATAACAGGGTGCCCCGAAGATTTGAAGTCGAAGTCGACTTTTTTAGTTTTTACTTAAATCAAAATTTTTATTTGTCCGTGTGTAGCCCAGGTCTGCAGATTTGAAAATTATGATGAGTCTTTTTAGCAAATTACATAAGAAGAGGCCAGGCAATTTTAATTCGAATAACTTAATAACTATACCAAAGAATGAACATGGAATTTGGTGTAAAAACAAAGAATAGTAATCTAGAGGTCCAGAGATCGAATCTCGACGTTGTCCAAACATTTCCGTACATGTGCGCATAGGAAATATATAGTGCTTGCAACATTGTACAGGGTGTCCGGCAACTGCCGCATAAACGCAAAGGATTATGATTCCTCAATTGATTTCCAGCAAAAAAGTTGTACGTAACATACCCCCTATTCTTAACTCTTTGGCTGCCACAGGCATGTGACGATTTTTGAAAAAATCATTTTCTTGTGCAACTTAAAGCTCAATATCTCTAAAGCTAGACCAGCTAGAATAGTGAAACGATAGTTTTCCGCACTGAAGGTATTAAAACTGTTCGCAATAATGGAGCTAGAATAAAATGATATAAGAAAGATATGATCGTAAGACCATGGGCCAATTTTTAAGAGAATCGTACAAGCGCCTCTCCTTGGCAGAAGTTAATGAAAATTGAGATGAAAAATATATCGTTTTTGGGTCAAATCACACAAATTTTATTTTGAAGGTCTGTAAAAACGAAACCTCTTATCCGATTTTAGTCTGGTTAGTTTTATTTTTTAGGTAAATTTGTTGGCTGTAATAATCATTTTGTTTCATTATTCTAGCAGATCCAGCTTTGGAGATATTAAGCTTTTAATTATGTGGTAAAAGTTGATAAAAACAACTTTTAAGCTTTTAAGTTGTGCAAGAAAATGATTTTTTTCAAAAATCTTCAAAAGCATGTGGCAGCTAAAGGGTTAAGCTAAGGGGGTAAATTCATACAACTTTTTTGCTGGAAATCATAAGAGGAATCATAATCCGGGGCGTTTATGCGGCAGTTTCCGGACACCCTGTATAATGTTGCAAGCACTATATATTTCCTATGCGCACATGTACGGAAATGTTTGGACAACGTCGAGATTCTATCTCTGGACCTCTAGATTACTATTCTATGTTTTTACACCAAATTCCATGTTCATTCTTTGGTATAGTTATTAAGTTATTCGAATTAAAATTGCCTGGCCTCTTCTTATGTAATTTTCTAAAAAGACTCATCATAATTTTCAAATCTGCAGACCTGGGCTACACACGGACAAATAAAAATTTTGATTTAAGTAAAAACTAGAAAAGTCGACTTCGACTCCAAATCTTCGGGGCACCCTATTATCTTTGCCCTACCAACTTCTAAGTACTTCGTGCCAAATACTGTTACCATTCTACACATCTCTACCAAATTTCATGACGATCGGTATGCGTATGTGATGAAGATCAAAAGCCAACCACACGCAAGGAACTTAACTTACGAGTTACGAGTATACAATTTCAGAAATGTACAGCCACGGCAATTGCATTAGCCAACCCCACGAAGCCGATCCTACACATATCCTCAATAACATCAACCACACCTCATAATTTGATGCAAGAAACAGCTTAAAACACCTCTAAATTCATTTAATTTTAATTCGCACACAAGGATTTTTCATTTGGGATAAGGATTTTTTCTTTTGAGATACGGGTTTTTTCATTTGGGATAAGGATTTTTTCATTTGGGATACGGATTTTTTCATTTGGGATATGGATTTTTTCATTTGGGATACGGATTTTTTTCATTTGGGATAAGGATTTTCTCACTTGGGATATGGATTTTTCTATTTGGGATACGGATTTTTTCATTTGAGATAAGGATTTTTTCATTTGGGATATGGATTTTTTCATTTGGGATAAGGATTTTTTCATTTGGGATAAGGATGTTTCCAATTGGGAAATACTATAAACTGAAATTTAGCGCCCTTACATTCCAAATTATGCCGAAAATTTTGGCTACCGTAAATTTGCGTCAAGGTAGAATTCAATTCTTTTACTGAACTAACTCGAAGGCTTGGTGCAGTCTGCAGCTATAATTGAAGGATGAACACTGATTCTGAATCAACAAAACCGGGCGCTTAATCCAGGGGTCTCAAAATCAAAACCTGACCTGCGCAAAATGTCAGGGCCTTTTAGGATTAAGCAGGCCGCAGGATAAAAATTATAAAAATACCTAGAGAATTTTTTTTCCAAATTTCAATCTGAGTCACTAACGACTTCGGGATTCTATCCTCTGGAAACAGAATATTCATAAAATGCTCTTCAAACAAATTTAGAAACTTTTGACAAGAAATTAAAACGCTGAAATTTTGTGGATCGATCAAGAGCCACAATTTGCAAATTAGTACTTAGAAATAAATACTCCAGAAATATCATTAGGAGTCAAAATTATTCGGCGGACAGTAATAAGTCTCGAACAAAAATGTCGAGTACCTGCAAAATGTGAACACGAGTTATAATCCAGCTATAGTAGAGAGAAAACAATTTCACGGTGTGCTTTATATTTTTCTGCACAAAAGCAGTTTAGACAACCGTCAGCTTCTTAGAACAAAGGGTCGGCTTGTTAAAAACATAACTTTAAAGAAATTTCTTAGACAATTACAATTGTAACACGAGTGGCAACGCTGATCCCCATCCGGGCGATAACGGCAGACGTCATAGCTGATGCATTCTACACCAACTGGATTGCACGATATGGAGCACCAACAGGTGTTCATATTATGTATACTTTTTATATGGTCGGAGATGCTTCCTTCAATGCGCTACAAACTTATGATTTAGTACATACAAGTCTGATTTTATTATGTGCTCTATTTTTCAGCTTTTTTTTATATTTATATATGGTTGGTTAAGCAGCAGATTGTACTCGTTTCGCCAAATATGTTGCTGCTGATGCCGATGCGGACACTGCTGTGGATACGTTCAGTCAATTTCAAGCATTTCGATGATGATTTTTCGCTATGTTTAGTGAATGCCGGGCGATGAAGTTCACACAACCAAGATTCTGCATGTTCATCTACCCAGCATTCACTATCCATAGTTAATTTAAAACGTTTCGCTATAATATTCTGTCGGTATCGTAGCGCTGTATTGCAGTATTGCAGAAGTTGTACAACTGATCCCAGTCCGAGCCATTTAGAATCTGCTCCACTTCCACAGGGCTTACAGCCCATTCACACTCCGGGCGACGCGGAGCGATGCAATAAGCTTCCCATCGCAAGAAAAAAAATTTCTTAGCATTTAAATAGGAACCAGCACGAACCTGCTTGTACCATTCAGACTGCTTGCGATGCGACGTCGGGTTGTACGATGGAGAACTTTTCCATGTCGAATCATCGTCCTTTCAACAGCTGCTGCAAGGTGCCTTGTCGCCGATGTGATCGACATGGATGATGCGATTTGTGTTTGGATCGGGTTCGTAGTGGCATGTGGTTGTAAGATGGAAAACTTTTCAATGTCGAATCATCGTGCTTTCAACAGCTGCTGCAAGGTGCCTTGTCGCCGATGTGAGCGACATGAACGATGCGATTTGTGTTTGGATCGGGTTCGTAATGGCATGTGGTTGTAAGATGGAGAACTTTTCCATATTGAATCATCGTGCTTTCAACAGCTGCTGCACGGTGCCTTGTCGCCGATGGGAGCGACATGGAGGATACGATTTGTGTTTGGATCGGTTTCGTAGTGGCATGGTGTATTGTATGTATGTAATCGGACTGGTTTCGTGCTTTTTGATGCTGATCGGGAGACATCGACATGAAAGGCATGCTTTGTGCAGATCGGGTTGCATTACCATTGGGAATATTTGTATATATGTACATACATACGTGTCGTGTTGTATAGTGTTATAGATTTGTAGATATTAAATGAAGGGATAGAATGGATTGGTCTACTAAATAGCCATTGTGGAAATTTACAGTGCTGTCCAACCCAGATCGTAGCGTACCCGTACCCCCGGTATTCGGATTTGACAGTTGTGGTTGTATCTATGAATGGGTCAAAGAAGTAAGATTTGTGGTAATATGCAATGCAGCACAACCCGGTTTGTGGCGTACGCTTACGTATAAGAAAATTTCGTACAGCGCATGTATTTGCAATGAATTATTGAAGGTAGCGGTAGATATGTCAGTTGTGGGAACCTAGGGTGATGAGAAAACCGGGGTACCATTTTGGGGCGGGCAACCCCGAATTTTTTTTTCTTGTTTTTGACATCGAATTCTGAATCAGCGACCCAAATTTACCTTAGTGTTTCTGCCACGCCGATTGGACGAGTATTTCCCCGAGAAAACAGGGGTATAATTTTGGGGCGGGCAACCCCAAAAACTATTTTTTGTTTTTGACCTCAAATTCGGAATCAGCAATCCAAATTTACCTTAGTGTTTCTGCCACGCCGATTGGACGAGTATTTCCCCGAGAAAACAGGGGTACAATTTCGGGGGCGGGCAACCCCAAAAAAAATCTATTGATTTTGACCTCAAATTCGGAATCAGCGACCCAAATTTACCTTAGTGTTTCTGCCACGCCGATTGGACGAGTATTTCCCCGAGAAAACAGGGGTACAATTTCATGGGCGGGGAACCCCAAAAAAAAAATTCTCGTTTTTTGACCTCAAATCCGGAATCAGCGACAGCGACCTTAGTGTTTCTGCCACGCCGATTGGACGTGTATTTCCCCGAGAAACGGGGATGCCATTTTCTGGCCGGCAGGCTCATAAAAGTGCGCGTACGCTAGAAACTGGGTTTTAGTGCACTGCATGTTTCCAAAATTACCTATGTCACTGTACATATTTGAACAACAATTAACACAAAATCCAAATGCGGCCTGAAAATTGTTTTGAAAAGCGAAAGCTACCACTGCAAATTTCCGGAAAGGTTACCTACCTCTTTCAGTCATTCATCATTACATGACCTACCTACAATTTATCTACAACACTACATAACCATACCGACAAGTACGTATGTATATAGAAAATAGCAATGGTACTACATTGCATTATTATTACCTACGACAATCCATTCATTAATACACACAATTATCTACAACACTACATAAATATACCGACACGTTTGTGTGTATATTGAAAATATCAACGGTAAAACACTCGAAGCCCTATGTCACGAAGTCGATCTGAAATCATAGCCATATCAGCAGCAAATCGTACGAGCCAGCGCCGTATGAAATCCCCTTGAAAAATTCGGTTTTCTTGCCATAGAAAGAAATCGCGTCGGCTCGCAACAAATCGCATCGCCCGGCCCGACATCGCAATGCACACATCGCATCGCATCGCCCGGCCCGGAAAAGCTCGGCGTCGCTCTGTATGTGTACGCGGCCTTAAGGTGTTTTTACCGAAGCATGATCTTCTGATCTGTCTGAACATATGGCAAGTACCGATGAAGTGCTGGCTGTCCTCTCTAGCTCTCATGTTACATAAACCACATAACACAGGCAAGTTCTTTCTGTGCGGGACATAATTTAGTGGCGGCAGTTCCCCTCGTGCTCGAAAAATTAATGATATTTTTGCGCCGAATACTGGTTTATAAAATATGTTTTTGACTGTAGATCATACGATAAACGTGTATATATTTCTCGATGTTGTGATGTGAGGATGTCGCCGATTCTAATGTTGCCTGAGTCGTTGATTTCTTGACATCGTTTATTAGTTTTTGTAGTTGAAACGCAGAGTCGGCTGTGCCATTCCAATTAAAAAAAGTTCCGTTTTCGCGTGGTATCTGCAGATCATTATAAAATGCCTTCTTTGTGGATACATTATGACTTTTTTGGCAGCCGTTCGTCTTCCATATCCGCAATCTTTAGTAAATAGTTTACATGTTTTGCAATGTTTCCAGAAATAGTGGTGCAAGACCCGATAGGTTTGTACGACAGCCCTATGATGTAGTGTTCCGATTTCATCCGTTTCTAGATATTTTTTTAGGCTTTAGGAACACATGTGGGTAAAGTTTGGTTAAGGTCGGATTAAAAAGGAAAAGTAGTTTTTATTAGAAGAACTTAGTTTTCAGTGGTTGGTTTGTATGGCAGCCCTATGACGTAATGTTCCAATTCCATCCGTTCCTAGATATGTCTTGAGGCTTTACTAGGAACACACCTGGGTCAAGTTTGGTTAAGATTGGTACATAAAGAAAAAAGTTTTTCTTAGAAGAACCTAATTTTCAAGGGCAGCCCCATGACCCCATGGTCCGATTCCATTCGTTCCGACATATATACAGCGTACACTAAAAAGAAACTTGCATACAAAGTTTCAGCCCGATAGCTTCAAAACTGAGGGACTAGTTTGCGTTGCAACAGACGGACATGGCTCAATCGATTTCTCTCGTCACACTGATCAATAATATATACATATATATATATATATGCTTTATATAGTCGGAGGAGCTTCCGTCTGTGCGTTGCAAACTTCATGACAAAGTTAATATACCCTTTCACATAGTGACGGGTATAAATATAAAAATCGGTGCAGTCGTTCCGGAGGAGTTTGGCAAGAAACATTTTTAATGCGAGATTTTAATATATATAGATTAACCGAAATCTCGAGATATGGGTTAGTGGCTAGAGGTTATCACTTATCACTTTCATTTCAATGTTGGTTTGCAGAGATAACAGACAACACGATCCAACGACAAAGATTGCTTATTATTATGCTTATTATACTACGAGTATAGTATATGTATTATATTCGTAGTATGTAATATGATTTTATTTAAAAAAAAACCTGTCGATAAGCAGAGCGCTATACCTTTTTCCAATAATGAAGGTCCATAATTTCGAGGCCACTGGTTTTGATCAGACACTGAACAAAATGTACTTAGTAGAGTTTGTATCAAAAGTCCGACTAATTGATTTCCCGGACCAACACTTGTTTGAGTACAATTTTTGGGTATATACTCCATCCTGGTTAGCACACAACTAAAAATTGCAAATGCACAAATTATTTTCAAATGTGTACAAAATGCCACAAAGCGCTATCTATTTTGCATAGTAACAAGACAACATGGGACAAACCAATTTTAAACAGAGCCGTGCGAAGGAATTGTGGCGGGGCGAGTGCTCGATGGGGCGCCCACTCTTTTCAAAATCGATTCTGCATTCTGCTAGCGCTGGGCGTTGCGATTGTCAATCATCGCAGCTTCTGTAGCTTAAGGACTTTCAATAATCATCGTACAGTTGATACAACTCGTTATTGTCCTGGATGCACCTTTTACACTTAACACAACATCCTATAAATTTGGGATACCTACATAATCCCGAAAAACAAAATCCCGCCCGTTCATAATTTTTAAATTTTAATTGGCAGGATATTGAAATGGCGGGATATTGAATGTCGGGATTTAAAAAAAAGGGAATATGATGGGCGTACCCAACCCTATAAATTTACTACGGCAACAAATTCACTAAGTGCAATTACTACATTGTTAGGAATGTTGTATTTACTTGTGTACCCGCACTAATGGGAAACGGGTCGGCAGCGCAGGGCTCCACGGCTGTTTCGTGCGATGCGGAGGCTGCTCCCAGTATACACATTCAATTTTTATATTCACTAAGTCCATTGATTTTTTGGAAACTTTTATTCTGCGGCCCACTTATAAAATTTAAATTTTTGTTTCACAGGCGAGATATAGGAAATTTTTCGATCGTTGGTATCTTGGATCATCGTCGAACTGTGAATTTCAAACGACGATCTAGTTTCAACTCAGGCGCCGACACGGATTAAGTTATTGGTTGTCACCCGTATACATTCTTTTAGGATCCTCTTCTATAAAGGGCTGAATTAAGATCGAGAGTGAAATTTTTCCCCGCTGCGATTTTGTCAATAAAAATGCATACTTACTGTCGCGGAATATGTCACAAACGGTGGGGATTTCCATAAGCTACAATCCGAGACCGGTTCCATAATTCTGCTCGGCCATTTTATGTATAATTTTCCTATTCCCCGGTCATTTGACATTTCACGATGAAATAACCGTGGAATCGGAAAAAATGCACAACAGTAAGATTACATTTTCATTGAGAAAATCGCAGCGGACAAAAATTTCACTCTCGATGTCAGTACAAGGCTTAAGCCTTTAAAATCACGCTAAACCTTGCGAATTTCCGATATGAGCGACCCGAATGAAATTTTGTCACAAGATTCCTAATAGCCGCTTCAGAAGGCCGCCCGAACTGACCGTAAAATGGTACAAGTGCATAATGCACTTTCTTAACCTTCAAGCGGGCGCGCATTTTTTGTGACAGTACCGGGCGCGCGGCGGTAATTTACCGCCCTCGTCTTTTCCCCTCCATTTGCGCTCAACCGTACAACTTCCATTCTCATGATTATATGGTATATTGAAAGAAGAGCATGTCCCAAATAAGTTATTATCATAAAAAGTATTATCTGGTGAACAATTAAATAAGTTCAGCAGTTTTAGCGAAGCATGTCACTTCAGTGATATTACACAGAGCACACACATTTTGAGCACAACTATATACCAAAATATACAATCCCCGAACGTTTGATGACCGCTGGAAAGGTATGGAAGGTAAAATTTACCCAAAATTTTATTGTATCGTATCTATAACAGTATGACTTAAGAATACATACCTCTCCCACCTCGATCCGCCCAACGGGGGAAAAGCTATGCGTGTTTATATGATCAGGGCGGTAAATTACCGCCCGCGCGCCCGCTTAAAGGTTAACCGAGCATAAATTTTGATAATAAAATTCAATAATCTGCAAGCGTTGTTCGTTTGTAAGTTGATTCATGGGTAAATTACAGACCATACTGAACCTGTTTGGCAGTAACACAAGACACGAAACCCGCGTGAGCTGCCAAAGACAGTGTTGCCAAAAAGAAAGTTCCTAAAAAATCACTCTTTAGTATTCTTTCGCCGTACTCCTAGCTATAGTTAAAAACTGTCTCCATACTAGTATAAATATTCATTTGATTAAAACAAGCAAGTTGTCCGTAATGGTTCTATTTCCTTCAATTAAAAAAAAACTGAAATCATCCTTTTCGTAGATTTTAAGGAAAAACTGCCATTAGGCCAAATAAGAAAACGTTTGTAGAATCTGCTTCGACGCATTTTTTGTGTATGTGCCTAGAGTCAAAGTCTCCGCTATGGTCATGAGTATTATGGGTTTGCGCCACTAAACGGAATAGAATACCTTTTCTCCAAGGACTAGTTGGTGGAGGTTAGCAAAAAGCCTTGCCTTAAGGCTTAGTTCTGGTCTTGTAACGCATATCATCAGTGAATCTTCAGCTTCAGGCGCTCTTAGTCAGTCACCTGAAACCTATCCGCTACCACACATTGGTATACGGTAAATAGCAGAAACTTCTTACGCATGCATATTACTCAGGTGTACTTCTTCAGAAGACAGGAAACTAGCGTTAAGCATGGGGAGATTCTAACCCCAATGAAAACTGATTGCAGACAAAACGCTTGAATAAATTCAAAGAACAATTTCTGTGCTATTATCATCTGGATATTTTATCAAGTATTTTAGTATTCCAACTGGATCTAATTATAAATGCAAGAGATCATTGCGATAAGGCCATATAATGACCTAACACGCTGCGGATTTCTGATGGCATTCCACAATTCCGTCAATCAACCGTGGGGTCACAGCAAGCTTACTGTTCCTGCTGCGATCGTAGCTCTACTGCTTCACTACGTTTCCCACCATCATGAATCTCAGTCTAGGTCAATCAACCGTGGGGTCACAGCAAGCTTACTGTTCCTGCTGCGATCGTAGCTCTACTGCTTCACTACGTTTCCCACCATCATGAATCTCAGTCTAGGTCGTTCTAGCAAGTTTTTTCCTTTAGTAAAACTAATTTAAATTTAGAAAATATATTTATTTCTAAAAAAAACATGAGACGGTTTTGAACAAAAAGTGGGGACTATATTTCGACTCGCGTTCTCGGCGCTTCCTTACAGACGGCACCCGGGGCAAGTGCCCCTTTTGCCCCTCCCTTCGCACGGCGCTGACTTCAAGTTGTGTGCTAATACACAAAATAGAAACCAACCAACAATAGGTAACATTTTATGTATAGGTATATTTTAACTTATTAATCTTTATACTATGTATATCCTATACCCATAAGATGTTATAGGGTAGATTTTTTTTGTTACACCCGAACTATGTAACACCTCTAAGGAGCCACCGGAGGTATAGCAAATTATATATTGTATAAACGATCAGGGTCGGGTCCTAAATCGAATGCAGCAATATTCGTCTGTCTGTCCGTGTGTCTGTCAGTTCACAAGATAACTCCCGAAAAAATTAAGCTAGTGGTTTGAAATTTTGGCCAGATGTTTGTTTTGATGAAACTTTGGACGTTATTGAAAATGGGCCAAGTGTTCTTCTACCTCCCATACAAATGAATGAATTTAATTTGACTGTAATTTTCGAGAGAATATCGCAAGCGACCTGAAATTTTGATTAACACTTAATTATGACATACCTATGTATACGAGTACTTTGCGTTAATCGAAACTGGAGTTAGTCTGACTAACTGCACCTCTACATCCCCTAAAAGCTAAGTCCATTGATTTTTTGGAAACTTTTATTCTGCGGCCCACTTATAAAATTTAAATTTTTGTTTCACAGGCGAGATATAGGAAATTTTTCGATCGTTGGTATCTTAGATCATCGTCGAACTGTGAATTTCAAACCACGATCTAGTTTCAACTCAGGCGCCGACACGGATTAAGTTATTGGTTGTCACCCGTATACATTCTTTTAGGATCCTCTTCTATAAAGGGCTGAATTAAGATCGAGAGTGAAATTTTTCCCCGCTGCGATTTTGTCAATAAAAATGCATACTTACTGTCGCGGAATATGTCACAAACGGTGGGGATTTCCATAAGCTACAATCCGAGACCGGTTCCATAATTCTGCTCGGCCATTTTATGTATAATTTTCCTATTCCCCGGTCATTTGACATTTCACGATGAAATAACCGTGGAATCGGAAAAAATGCACAACAGTAAGATTACATTTTCATTGAGAAAATCGCAGCGGACAAAAATTTCACTCTCGATGTCAGTACAAGGCTTAAGCCTTTAAAATCACGCTAAACCTTGCGAATTTCCGATATGAGCGACCCGAATGAAATTTTGTCACAAGATTCCTAATAGCCGCTTCAGAAAGCCGCCCGAACTGACCGTAAAATGGTACAAATGCATAATGCACTTTCTTAACCTTCAAGCGGGCGCGCATTTTTTGTGACAGTACCGGGCGCGCGGCGGTAATTTACCGCCCTCGTCTTTTCCCCTCCATTTGCGCTCAACCGTACAACTTCCATTCTCATGATTATATGGTATATTGAAAGAAGAGCATGTCCCAAATAAGTTATTATCATAAAAAGTATTATCTGGTGAACAATTAAATAAGTTCAGCAGTTTTAGCGAAGCATGTCACTTCAGTGATATTACACAGAGCACACACATTTTGAGCACAACTATATACCAAAATATACAATCCCCGAACGTTTGATGACCGCTGGAAAGGTATGGAAGGTAAAATTTACCCAAAATTTTATTGAATCGTATCTATAACAGTATGACTTAAGAATACATACCTCTCCCACCTCGATCCGCCCAACGGGGGAAAAGCTATGCGTGTTTATATGATCAGGGCGGTAAATTACCGCCCGCGCGCCCGCTTAAAGGTTAACCGAGCATAAATTTTGATAATAAAATTCAATAATCTGCAAGCGTTGTTCGTTTGTAAGTTGATTCATGTCTCCATACTAGTATAAATATTCATTTGATTAAAACAAGCAAGTTGTCCGTAATGGTTCTATTTCCTTCAATTAAAAAAAAAACTGAAATCATCCTTTTCGTAGATTTTAAGGAAAAACTGCCATTAGGCCAAATAAGAAAACGTTTGTAGAATCTGCTTCGACGCATTTTTTGTGTATGTGCCTAGAGTCAAAGTCTCCGCTATGGTCATGAGTATTATGGGTTTGCGCCACTAAACGGAATAGAATACCTTTTCTCCAAGGACTAGTTGGTGGAGGTTAGCAAAAAGCCTTGCCTTAAGGCTTAGTTCTGGTCTTGTAACGCATATCATCAGTGAATCTTCAGCTTCAGGCGCTCTTAGTCAGTCACATGAAACCTATCCGCTACCACACATTGGTATACGGTAAATAGCAGAAACTTCTTACGCATGCATATTACTCAGGTGTACTTCTTCAGAAGACAGGAAACTAGCGTTAAGCATGGGGAGATTCTAACCCCAATGAAAACTGATTGCAGACAAAACGCTTGAATAAATTCAAAGAACAATTTCTGTGCTATTATCATCTGGATATTTTATCAAGTATTTTAGTATTCCAACTGGATCTAATTATAAATGCAAGAGATCATTGCGATAAGGCCATATAATGACCTAAAACGCTGCGGATTTCTGATGGCATTCCACAATTCCGTCAATCAACCGTGGGGTCACAGCAAGCTTACTGTTCCTGCTGCGATCGTAGCTCTACTGCTTCACTACGTTTCCCACCATCATGAATCTCAGTCTAGGTCAATCAACCGTGGGGTCACAGCAAGCTTACTGTTCCTGCTGCGATCGTAGCTCTACTGCTTCACTACGTTTCCCACCATCATGAATCTCAGTCTAGGTCGTTCTAGCAAGTTTTTTCCTTTAGTAAAACTAATTTAAATTTAGAAAATATATTTATTTCTAAAAAAAAAAAAACATGAGACGGTTTTGAACAAAAAGTGGGGACTATATTTCGACTCGCGTTCTCGGCGCTTCCTTACAGACGGCACCCGGGGCAAGTGCCCCTTTTGCCCCTCCCTTCGCACGGCGCTGACTTCAAGTTGTGTGCTAATACACAAAATAGAAACCAACCAACAATAGGTAACATTTTATGTATAGGTATATTTTAACTTATTAATCTTTATACTATGTATATCCTATACCCATAAGATGTTATAGGGTAGATTTTTTTTGTTACACCCGAACTATGTAACACCTCTAAGGAGCCACCGGAGGTATAGCAAATTATATATTGTATAAACGATCAGGGTCGGGTCCTAAATCGAATGCAGCAATATTCGTCTGTCTGTCCGTGTGTCTGTCAGTTCACAAGATAACTCCCGAACAAATTAAGCTAGTGGTTTGAAATTTTGGCCAGATGTTTGTTTTGATGAAACTTTGGACGTTATTGAAAATGGGCCAAGTGTTCTTCTACCTCCCATACAAATGAATGAATTTAATTTGACTGTAATTTTCGAGAGAATATCGCAAGCGACCTGAAATTTTGATTAACACTTAATTATGACATACCTATGTATATGAGTACTTTGCGTTAATCGAAACTGGAGTTAGTCTGACTAACTGCACCTCTACATCCCCTAAAAAGCTATGTTCAGGCATATCTTTTGGTAGAATGTGGCGAATAGCTTGAAATTATAAGTTGTTTGATGTCTACCTCTCTACCCCTTTCTCCCATCAAAAAAAAAATTAAATTGTATATTTTAGTCTTGCGTGTCTTCTAGGTTTTTACATGGGTTCAGGGTATACATTCATCGTGCTATTCGCACGATTAGAACTAATCAATTTGGTTAGCCATGACCTTCATGATAAGCACTTTCTAACAAATGTTTGCTATCAATTCTATTTTTTGTGGCAAATTAATGTTTGACCGAGTGGTTTACAGTGAAATAGCGGATCAATTAGCAGTGGCCGACTACGATCTCATTCAGATGTTTAACCAGTACCCATTTATGGGAATGAAAAAACAGACCGAGACCCTGTAATTGTTTTTCGGG
The DNA here is from genome assembly GCA_949715475.1 of Microchrysa polita. NCBI lineage: Eukaryota > Metazoa > Arthropoda > Insecta > Diptera > Stratiomyidae > Microchrysa > Microchrysa polita. The sequence continues at coordinate 76,122,123 of OX454415.1, forward strand.
TGAACTTAGCTTGTATTCCGATTGCGTGAGTTCCCGCTTAAGTCTTGTAACCTGCTTTTAGGGGTCTTGCTTCCATGGTAGCCGCCAGGACGCCATGGTCTGACTTCGACAGTTGTGCATATTTTTGCCTTTTCCATAAGGGTGAATATAGTAGAGGTTTGATTTCAATTGGTCCGTCCATTTTCCTTAAAAAAAATGTCTAAGGCCCTTCACGTCCGAGTTCGCTCGTTCTTAGAAATGTTTGGAAAAAAACGGATCTATATGGACCGAAAATTGGTCCATAAATACAGAATGATCTTATTATAACCTGTTTTCAGGAGTAGGGCTTCTTTGACAGTGGGACTTCGTCTGTTTTCTATCTTCGATAAAAACGCATTAATTTGTGATTTGGTAAAGATTTTACTTCAAATAAGAAAACAATTCTTAGAAGAACCTCTTTTGGGAGTATGGTTTTTATGGAAGCCCCATGATCCAATTTCAATAATTCAAAAATACAACCAGTCTGCAACCGAAAAATACCAGGTCAATAACTTTCATGACGGGTAGCAATGGGGAGAAATATGTAAAATAGCACCTTATTTTTGCTCCACTGCTCTGATTTTATGTTGTTTGTTTTATATCTCCCGACTATTTATTTTCACCCATAGTTGGCAATCACATTGTAAGTCAATATGCATTCGGGACACAAACTAACAATTTAAAATGGGCACTCATTATGGACAATTATACACACACAGAAAGTTATTCGTATACGAACCTAATTTGCGGGGGGTTGGGTTTTGTATGGCAGCCCTATAACCACCAGTGCCCGATTCGATTCATTTTGGCATATGTTTTGGGGCAAGAAAAGAGAAACATTTCTGTGAATTTCGGTTAGCATTAGTGCAAAAATAAAGAAAAACTAGTTGGGGAATGGGTTTGTATGGCAGCCCCATGACCCCTTGTCCGATTTTAGCGATTCAAACATATACAAAGTACCTGCAACAAAAAGAAACTGGCCGAGTAAAACGCGTAGCAACAGACGAAAACACAGGCATACGGATATCGCCCAATCGACTTCCCTTGTCATGCTGATCATATACATACATATGTATGTAGGTATGTATGTACAATGCGTTACAAAATGCATGACAAAGTTAATATACCCTTTCACTCTGCGAGCGAAGGGTATAATTAGCGCAGGTATAGGAAATTTAATAGGATACGAGCCCACGGTATACAGAATATATAAGTTTTATGTAATTGAACATGTTTGTTTATTTTCAGTAGTTACACCATATTTTGCATAGTTACGCCATCGTATTAAAGGCGAATCAAAGTACATATTCGTTTCATTTTTAACCCGTTGCGTCACAGGCTATATACAGTTGTGATCACAGGTACGTCTGACAGACGTACAGGGAAATTATTTTATTTTCTTATTTTTTCTGCTTTATTCAATTGTTTTAGTTTAGCAAATGATTAACCATGGTCTTTTCATTATTTTGACAAAGTAAAAACAAAAAGAAAAACGTAGTTATAATATAAAAAAATCCGTTTTTGATTTTTAATTAATTAAATACATATTATGAGTTTTCGGCTATTTTTTAAATAAATCTTTACTAGAAAAAAAAACGATTGCTACGTATATAAATATTTCAAAAATTGTTTCTAAATCAAAAATAATAATTTTAGAACACAAACTTCATTTTCTTTTAATATTACAATTTTTATACGCGCCTCTTCGGATTTTATAAAAAAAAATGTTATTATTATATCGCTTTTAAATCTACATTTTAGTTCAATAACTTTGAAATACAAAAATACTTTAGCATCTGTTTAAAAAAAAATAGGTTTTTACGCAATAATATCACAAAGAGTAAAAGTCCGTCACCATTGGAATTGCTGTTTGTTGTTGTTGTCATTTTATACAGTTAGAACGACAATTTCCAGAAAATCAGTTTCCGAAAATCGCATTAGTACATTTTCATATTTGTTACATACAATAAGTAATCTAAATCAACCAATAATAATGCAACTCCGGGTAAGAAGAATCTTAGACGAACAGAAAAAAAAGTATTGCGGATCACAGGCTACGTCTGATAGACGTACATATATTGTTTGTGAAACACAGTTACTCACGCAAGGTGCTAATTCTGATCGAAAAATATTTTTTACCCCATTATCAGTAACAATTCAATTGTGGACAATTCTTGTTTATTGCTTATGAAATATGTATATGTACAAACTAGGGGGCTTCGCTCGCCAACCCCCGGGGGCGAGGCTTATTTCGGGCGTGGCCGAAATTTGGATACCCTTCGCTCCCCTAGGGCTAAAAGTTTTTTAGGGCATACCTACGACTTGTATTTAATCCCCCCCCCCCCCATTCTTTTCCTTCTGTCTTCACAAAAGTTTCGATGCGTCGGCAAAACAATATTTGTGTGGGGTTTGGTTGGAATAAGTGGATAAATAAAAATATTTACTCAGACAATTTTATTGGGGGATGCGGGAGCATGGCCCCATGGTTCGATCCCATTTGTTTTGACCTTTTCCGTTGCTTTGACTAAGACACATTAATTCAAGGTTTTGTGAAATTGGTGTAAAAGATGTTTCTTAGAAGAACCAAAATGGGGGGTTGGGCTTGTATGGCAGCCCCATGACCCCATTGTCGGATTCAATCCATTCTTATATATGTTATGTGTCATCAATAGAAATACATTTCAGTGAAATTAGGTTGAAATTAGTGCACAAACAAAAAAGTTTTTCTTAGAAGAACCTAATTTGGGGGGGTAGCTTTGTATGGCAGCCCCATGACCCCATGGTCCGATTTGATCTATTTTGACGTATGTTTTGTGTGTTCAGTAGAAACACATTTGTGTGAAATTTGGTTGAAATTGGTACACAAATAAAAAAGTTTTTCTTAGAAGAACCTAATTTGGGGATTTGGGTTTGTATGACAGCCCCATGACCCCATTGTCCGATTTTACCGATTCAAACATACAAACTGCCTGCAGCAAAAAGAAGCATTTGTGCAAAATTTCAGCATCATAGCTTTTAAATTGGCCGAGTAAAACGCGTCGCAACAGACAGACAGACGGACAGACGGACATCGCCCAATCGACTCCCCAAGTCATGCTGATCATATATGTATACTTTTTATATGGTCGGAGATGCTTCCTTCAATGCGTTACAAACTTCATGACAAAGTTAATATACCCTTTCACTCTATGAGCGAAGGGTATAAAAATATTCACTATGCATTCAAATTCTAAAAAATCCTCGTATTGCGGACGCAGGTATTTTTTCAATTTTTTCTTTAAAATTTACTTATGTGAAGTTGGCCCGCACACATTCTCAAATTACGCTCGTAACCGTTTGTTCGCCGGCGGCTACGTTTGGTCGTGAATGTTCGTCAATTATTTGGCATGAATCGAAAGCCAGACATTTGTTCGTTGTTCTGGGAACGCAAGGATTCAGGAGTAATTAAGGAAAAACAGAAGCCGAGACAAAAGCCATTGCGTGTTTTTTATATTCCAAATGAACTGGTTTGAATATTCCAATCCCACTGGTTTCAATATTCCAATTCATCTGCTTTGAATTTAAAAAATAAGCAATGGTTTGTGTCTCGTCTTCTGTTTTTCCTTAATTACTCATGAATGCTCGCGTATCCAGGACGAACAAACGCACCAAACAGCGAACAAAAATTAAATTCGCATAAACCCAACTTCTGAAAGTATCCACCTTGGCAAAAAAACAATTACTAATAAATTTGTGAGTTGCCACACTTTTGCGGAATGGTTTTACGGTTGGAGTTCATGCAAGAAGAAAGGCTGTGTGAAGTTAGCCAGTCATTTTTTTTAAATTAGGTCCTTTTGCTCGGCGAACCGTTTGTTCTACAGCGGCTACGTTTGTTCTTGATTGTTCCCCAATTAATATCGTTTGTTCTTCTCTGATTATTTAATTATAGCAACTTTAAAATTGTGAGTGTGAACTTAGCCAGTCATTTTTAAATATGGGTCGGAAAGGTATAGGTTTGGTATCAATCGAAAGCCAGACGTTTGTTCATTTTGTAGGGCGTTTGTTCATCCTGGAAACGGAAGGATACAGGAATTATTAAGGAAAAAGAGATTAGTTGTGACGTCATCTTCACTCAACCAACGCCATCTACTCAGCTCAGCTGTACGGGCAACCCGTTTCCCGGGAACAATTTATGCAAGATCCACACCATCATCGTACAGCTGAGCTGAGTAGATGGCGTTGGTTGAGTGAAGATGACGTCACAACTAATCTCTTTTCCCTTAATAATTCCTGTATCCTTCCGTTTCCAGGATGAACAAACGCCCTATAAAATGAACAAACGTCTGGCTTTCGCTTCTCCTTAAGTAGCTCTGTTTCAAATTTCAATATCTCAGACCACTGCACGACTTGCCTTTTTTTTAGAAATATACCGAGTGGAAGAAATAATGACGTCAGTTCTGATTTAGTTCCCAAGATAAAATATGATTTTAATTTATTTAATAATATGCTGTTAGTGGAGGATTGGGGAGACGTTTACAGCTCAAATGGCCCTTCTGAGGCGATTGACAAATTCATAAATATTTTACTGGTCCACGCAAATAGCAGTATCGAATCTACCCAGCCTAAGAGCCGTAAATCTAAAAGACTTAAGCCTTGGATCAATAATGCTCTAGTAACCAAAATAAACAAAAAGAACGCATTGAGGCGTAAATGCAAAAAACATTCGAATAATTTGTCATATCTATCTCACTATAAGCAGTTGTGCAGCGAACTGAAATTGGAAATACCAAGAGTTAAAGAGAATTATTTTGTTAACGAATTTAACAAACACAAGGGTAATATTAAAAAAGAATGGTCTACTATAAATACAATTGTTAACAGATGTATTCCGAAACTAAGTACCAACTATCTTAAATGTGGAGACGGGGGCACGTCAGACAAAAAAGTAATAGCGGATACTTTTGTTGACTTTTTCACTAACATTTCCAACTCAATCTCAAATGATTCTTGTAATAGTTATGCAGCAAATAATCTAATACCTGATAGTTTTCAATCCGAAACCTTCTTCTTTAAGCCAATATCTTCTCATGAGTTATATAAAATTATAATGTCCCTTAAAAATTCTTACTCGTCTGTGGAATATAGTCTCTCTAACTTTGTTCTTAAAAAAATAGCTCTAAATATAGTAGACATTCTAGCGTATATCTTTAATCTAAGTGTGATGAGAGGTATCTTTCCCGAAAAACTTAAGTTGGCTGAAGTTATTCCTTTATTTAAGAAAGGTGATGTAGCAGATCCGAACAATTATCGTCCGATCTCGATTCTATCTCCTTTCTCCAAGATTTTTGAAAAAGCCATAAAAAGTCGGATGGTTACATTTTTAAACAAAACTAAGTGCTTTAGCGACAGCCAATTTGGTTTTCGTAAAGGTATGTCAACTGAAGGAGCTCTACTGTCCTTTTGTACCAATATTTACGATAGGGTTAACACAGGCAAATCATTAGGGGCCTTGTTTGTTGATATAAAGAAAGCGTTTGACACCGTGAACCATTCGATTTTATTGGATAAAATGTATAAAGCAGGATTCAGAGGTTTTATGCTTGATTGGTTCTCGACATACCTAAAAGCAAGGTCTCAACGAGTTAAAATTGGAGATGTTTTCAGCAAGGCGAGGGAGATAAATATAGGTGTTCCACAAGGATCTGTCCTAGGTCCACTTCTCTTTCTTATTTTTGTGAATTCGCTCCTGTTACAAAAATTTAAAAGTATACCGATTGCTTTTGCTGATGACCTAGCCTGCGCCTTCAGAAGTGAATCAATTTTAAATCTTCTCTGCGATATGAATCACGATCTTGATATTATTAGGTCTTGGTTTACGGCTCATAAGCTGGTAATCAGCGATAAAACGAAAATTATGTTTTTCAATCATAACGTCGATTCATCCATACCTTATAACTTCTGGTATCATCACCATAGCTGCAAGCGATTTGTACTTAATCCTCCCTATAACAATCCGGTTACGTTCGCTTCAAATGCTGCTTGTTCAGAGAAATGTTTTAATATTGAAGTGGTCTCAACATATAGGTACCTTGGTATTACTCTAGATGACAAACTAAATTGGTCATCTCATATTGGATCCTTAACAAAGTACTTATCCAATGCTATAAGACAATTATATGTACTACGCCCATTATGCTCCCCGAATATTTTGAAAATGGTTTACTTTAGCCTTTTTCACTCCAAATTAGAATATGGACTTTCATGCTGGGGCAGCATCTATAAAACCAGATTAAATCCCTTGTTGGTAGCGCAGAAGCACGCTATTCGTTTAATATGCAATAAAAATAGGCTTCAAAATAGTTTTCCTCTATTTAAAAATTTAAATATACTTCCACTGATTCACTTATATTATTATAAAATTTTAAAAATATTTTTTATTCGTAGCGGTTATTTGTGCAGTCGAAATTGTAATTTATATAATCTACGTCTGAATGGTTTATACCTAGTAAATGTTCCTCGGCACCATAAAACTAGTTTTTTAAAATTCTATAGTTGCTCAGCACCTAGATTATTCAATAAGCTTCCACTTCCCATCAGGAGTACTCGTAATTTATCCAGATTTCTGTTGCAGGTTAAGTCCTGGCTTTTGAACTATGACCTTGAAGAAATTTTCACTATTTGAATGTTATGGCCTCCATAATAAGTTTCCTTCCTTCCAGTCTAACGCTGTATCAGCTTTGTCTGTTTTTGTTTCTGCGTCTTTCTTATTTTTTATTATTTTGCTTTCTTTTCATTTTTATATTTATATTATTTAATACTTTGCCTCCTTACTCCTTATTAACTTATTTTCTTATTACTATATTCTTGACTTTCCTATGTTTTTAGTTTCTCTTTTCCTAATTAATTGCTTTCGATACTAATTTTTTAAATTACAGAATGCAATTTTATATGTTATTTCTCTTTTTATTAATGCTTTTTTGTTGTAATATGTTGTTGTAACTCCAGTTTTTTCTCTTTTTGTTTGCATTTGCTTATCACATTCTATGTAACAAGGACTGTATTTGAGGAATATTCATATAATAAATAATAATAATAATAAAAAATAATAAATAATAAAATAATATTCAGGTCGAGTATTGAATGGTTAAATGTTCATACTTCCGGTTTGGATGAAAGTATTCAAATGAACTTCCGCACATCAAATCCTGGTACTGCTGAGGATATCTAACAATAAGAAAAGTTTTTTCGAGTGTGACGCCTTCGGCCAATATAGCACGGCAAACATTAAAAATGCTGCCCTGAAAAGGTATACTTTTTGATTTATCCACTTATTCCTCCGACCCTAATATGAACTGAATTATTAGCTGTAAATCTACTGTTACTGTTTTTTTTTTAATAAAGGGAAAGCAACTCAAATGAAATGAGAATTGAAGAAGTATACTTTTGCAGCTATTCGGGGACACCCTGTTGGCTTGGTCCTACTAACTTCAAAAATATTTGTGGCAAACACTATTACCATTCTATGCATCTCCACCAAATTTCATGTTCATTGTTTTGTCAAGTTAAAAGATATACATTGAAGAAATGCTTAAGAGGCTTCCCTTGCATTGTAAAAGGCCCTTACTAAATACTTACTTGGCTATATTTCCGGTTTGAATACAGTTATTCGAATGATATATTCCCTATGTAATTTTCTAAAAGCCCTTAGCAAAATTTTCATATTTGGAAACAAGAGGGGCTACACACGAACAAATTGAAATTTTACAAATTTACTGTTATTTACTTTTCCTTAGCAAAAGTCAACAGTCTTATTTAACGTATATAAGGCCAAACTGGCCAATCTTTGTGCAATGTTTCATATCGATCCCTATAACGGTTTAGAAAAACGGAGGTCGAAAATTAAGTTTAACTTTAACCGCCAATGACTTTTTACCGTTACTTGAAACTGTAAAATCTTAACTGCTATGAGATGTACTCGTTTAGATATTTGATAAATACCCATACGTCAACTTCCGATAAAAAGTAAAAAAAAGTCGACTTTTTTCAAACGTTCGGGACACCCTGTTATCTTCTTCCTACCAACTTATAAGGTATTTGTGCCAAAGACTGTAACCATTCTACACATTCCTACCACATTTCATGACAATCGGTTGAGCCATTCGAGAGTTATTTAGTGAACAGACGGACAGACGGACGGACGGACAAAATCGATGTCATAAGGGTTTTTTGAAAAAAAACTAAAAAACCCTAAAAATGGGAACTTCAGAATTTTAGTTTGAGAAAGTTTAAAATTATTTTACAATTAGAAAGAAGAAAACGGTTCAAATGAAATCATTAATGAATTTAGAAGAGCTTGGTATTTTTGATTTGTGTATTGTGAGCTCCTTTGGTTGAAATTGAAAAAAATTCCGGCGTACAGAGGGCTGCGCCCGCAATACGAGGGTTTTTTTTTAGATATTTAAAGCATAGTGAAAATTTCTTGTACTTTTATTTTATAAGCAATAAATAAGAATTGTGCACAACTGAAATGCTTCCTGTAAATATGCCATATGGCATCATGAAATTTAATGATTTTTCATAGAAAATGTAAGAAATAAATTTTAAATTTTTGTGTGATATTAGACTCTTCCAATTGTGTAATACCTAGTTGATTTTTTCCAGCGTGAAATTTTTGGTTTTGGGATGTTATTTTTAATGAAATTTTAGAGAAGGTTTGACACTTGTCGTAAAGCCGAAAAACTGATTTATTTATTTCCCTATATTTATTTATTTATTAATTTCCCTATATTTCCTGATAATAATCATTTTATGCAAATCATTTTAATGGTTTTATTTTGTACAGAGGTTGTTGTAAGAGTAAATCTAAAGATGTTTCGATTTTTTTTTCTAGGAAAACCCTATAAAGTGGCTTTGCATGAGCATGATGCCATATGGCATCATTGGGCGTGAAAGGTAAATCAGCAAGTCCCCTATTCATATAAATGCTAGTTGCTTGCTGTATGGAAGGCACCATACTCTTACTTAGGTACTACATACTCTTAGCACTCTGCTCTAATTTTGGGGGAGTTATGTCCTTTCGCCAAATTCAAATGGTGGGATAATGGGGGTCGTTGATCAGAGGGACTCAATGTTTCTCCCAAAATAATATTGAACTTATTGTGAATACTTGTACGAAATTTTACGGCTGAACTAACATTCTTTCAAGAGTTATGGGGCCTTTAAAAAGGTATAAAATGAAAAAGTTCTAATTTATTTTCAAGCTAGCGCCGCGCCGAATCATTGAATAGATCTCTAATGTGTTTATATCATTATACCCTTCGCTCATGGAGTGAAAGGGTATATTAACTTTGTCATGAAGTTTGTAACGCATTGAAGGAGGCATCTCCGACCATATAAAAAGTATACATATATGATCAGCATGACTTGGGGAGTCGATTGGCAAATGTATGTTTGAATCGCTTAAATCGGACAAAGCGGTCATGGGGCTGCCATACAAACTTACCCCCAATTTAGGTTCTTCTGAGAAAAACTTTTTTATTTGAGTACCAATTTCAACCTAACTTCGCTCAAATGTGTTCGTATTAATGACACACAACATACGTAAAACAGGATCAAATCCGACCATGGGGTCATGGGGCTGCCATACAAACCTTCCCCCCAATTTGAGTTCTTCTAAGAAAAACTTTTTTATTTGCGTACCAATTTCAACCAAATTTCACACAAATGTGTTTCTAAAGATAAAACAAAATATATACCAGAATGCATCAAATCGGACCATGGGGTCATGGGGCTGCCATACAAACCAAACCTCCCATATTGGTTCTTCTAAGAAACATTTTTTTACACCAATTTCACAAAATCTTAAATTAATGTGTCTTTATCAAAGAAACTAAAAAGTTCAAAACGAATGGAATCGTACTGCGGGGTCGTGCTCCGGCAACCCCAATAAAATTTTCCGAGTAAATATTTTTATTTGCCCACTTATTTCAACCAAGCCCAAAACTTTCAAGACGGAAGAAAAAGAATGAGGAGGGGGATTAAATACAAGTCATAGGTACGCCCGAAAAAACTTTTAGCCCAAGCGAAGGGTATCCGAATTTCGGCCGCGCCCGAAATTAGCCTCGGGGTTGGCGAGCGTAGCGAGCAGGGGGCGAAGCCCCCTAGTTACAAAGATAATTTTATGTATTTTTTTTTCGTTCTCAGACTATTTTTCTATATCTTTTGTCGTTTTTGAAATACTCGTTTTTTTTTCGTTCTCAGACTATTTTTCTTTATCTTTTGTCGTTTTTGAAATACTCGCAAAAAAACGAAAAATGACCCCCTTTTCACCCTTCCCCCCTTTTTTAAGGTTGCGGACCCCCAATCGGTTGGACTCTGCAAAAAAATTTCCGATGAGGATTTTTGCCGACCAAATATCTCATTTTTCAATGTCTGTCAAGTTAGCACTACCACTTTTAAATATCGATGAACGCTATAGTGCATTAAATGTCGCGAATTTGCCGTGGTTCAATGGAAAAATCAAAAAATTTGCCGCGCCCCTCCTCCCCTTAAAACAACCCATAACTGTTTTTCAAGCCCCATAGAGCGTAGGAAGCCTTAAAACGCAAGTTTAAGGCATCGCAATATAACAGATTGTACGCACAAGCACGCTCAAGAGCTTACTTATAATATCTGCACTCATACAAAGTTTTCCGCACCCCTCTACACGTTCAAAAACTACCCCTAAGTCCGGTTTAGCTCCATTAAAGTTTATGGCGTAAAAACTCAAGTTATACGTATAGTCATAAAACAAAATTTATTCAGTCAAATGCTATACAGGCTAGTGATGATATCTGCACCCTTAAAATATTTGCCGCGCCCCTCCTTCCCCTTAAAACAACCCCTGTCTAATTAGCACTACCACCAATGTAACGCCGAAACTAAGAATTTACATAAAACCAAAAGTGTCCCTGAATTTGCCGCAAAGGTCACTTATAACACCTGAACTTTAAAAAAATTTGCCGCGCCCCTCTACACCCCTAAAAACTACCCCTAAATACTTTTATGGTTATAGCGCAAAAATTCAAGTTTTAAGCTTCATCATCAAACAAACTGTAATTAGTTGCATCCTTTAGGTGTAACTTAAGATATTTACTCCTTCAAAAAACACCGAAACTAAGAATTTACGTAAAACCAAAAGTGTCCCTGAATTTGTCGCAGGGGTCACTTATAACACCTGAACTTTAAAAAAAATTTGCTGCGCCCCTCTACACCCCTAAAAACTACCCCTAAATGCTTTTATCGATATAGCGCAAAAAATCAAGTTTTAAGCATCGTCATCAAACAAACTGTAATTAGTTGGATCCTTAAGGTGTAACTTACATACTCACCCCTTCAAAAAATTTGCCGCGCCCCTCCTTCCCCCAAAACAACCCCTGTCAAGTTAGCACTACCACCCTTGTAACGGCGAAACTAAGCATTAACATAAAACCAAAAGTGTCCCTGAATTTTCCGCAGGGGTCACCTTTAACACCTGAACTTTAAAAAAAATTGCCGCGCCCCTCTACACACCTAAAAACTACCCCTAAATACTTTTATCGTTATAGCGCAAAAATTCAAGTTTTCAGCATCGTCATCAAACAAACTGTAATTAGTTGCATCCTTTAGGTGTAACTTAAGATATCTACCCCTCCGAAAAATTTGCCGCGCCCCTCCTTCCCCTTAAAACAACCCCTGTCAAGTTAGCACTACCACCCTTGTAACGCCGGAAGAATTTACATAAAACCAAAAGTGTCCCTGAATTTGCCGCAAGGGTCACTTATAACACCTGAACTTTAAAAAAATTTGCCGCTCCCCTCTACACTCTTAAAACTACCCCTAAATGCGTTTAATGTCTCATATAGGGTTTATAGCGTAAGAATTCAAGTTTTGAGTATCATCGTAAAACAAAATGTATTTAGTCGGATGCTTTAGGGATAACGAAAGATATCTACCCTCTCAAAAAAATTGCCGCGCCACTCTCCACCCTCAAAAACTACCCCTAAGTGCGTTTATGGCCCCATACAAAATTTATGGCGCAAAACAACATATTTTAAAAATCAACATGAAACAATATTTATTCAGTTAAATGCTAACCTAAGATATCTGTACATTCAAAAAATTTGCCAGACCCCTCGTTCCCTTAAAAGTACCCTTGTCAAGTTAGCACTACCACCCTAGTAGCGGCGAATTCAAGAATTTCCTTAAAACAAAAAGTATCCAATTAATTGTCGCAGGGACTTAAAAGGATATTTTTACTTTTAATAAATTTGCCGCGCCCTTTCTCACCTTAATAACTTCCCTTAAGTGACAAGAGTACTTACATCAACGCTTTAGCGAAGGAGACAGATGATGCGGCTTACCGTGGCTTAAAGATAATTCAGCCACTAATTGGCAAATCGCTAACTACTGACAATCCTGTGAAATATAAAGAAGGATATCTGCTGTTACCGAAGAACAGCAGAGATTGTTTCGAATGATGACCTCCAATGTCATAATCCTGGATTCGATAGGCACTTCTGTAAAAAGGCAAAAGTTGCAATGGATAGGTTATAGCCTTCGAAGATGGCCAAAAAATATTGCTAATCAAGGTCTATATTGGAACCCTCAAGAAGCCAATGCAAGACAGCGTGTCGGACTACCAAGAAACACTTGGAGAAGATCGGTTGATAGCGAGGCTACTTCATCAAACATGTCCTTTTGTCCAAAACCGACCAGATATATGGTTTCAGCAAGATGGAGCGCCTTGAAAACCGCTGCAGCCTCAATGGAGATTTTAACGGACTTTTTCGGCCGGTCATCTAAAGGATATAATTTTTCGGACATAAACATATCTCCCAAATTTTTATGTGAAAATCTCATCTATACGAACACCCCCAAGGTGCACCAAAAACTGTTATATGGCGAATTTGTAGCTTATACTACGCTTAATTAAATATCCGAATTTCAGATTTCAGATGAGGGTCCGAACCATACAATTTCGGTATTTTTGGCTATTTTCCTGAAAATCTCTGTAACAGTAACGTATACCGGAGGCAGTCTGTAAAAATTTGTTCTTTCTATGGTTCCAAATAAAATACTCCACCGATTTGAATGCACCTGAAGCAACCATATGTGCACACATACACTACATACTATACATACTAACACATACCCTCCTTAAAAATTAGTTGATTTAAACGTTATAGCGCACGTATGGTTGCCTCAGGTGCATTCAAATTGGTGGAGTATTTTATTTGGAACCATAGAAAGACACATTTTTACAGACTGCCTCCGGTATACATTACCGTTACAGAGATTTTCAGGAAAATAACCAAAAATACCGACATTGTAAAATTTTACTCCAATTAGGAGGAAACTTTTTTCCTTCTATTATATAGTCCAGTACAATTGGTTCAAAATAGCCCCAAACCTAAACATCCAAAAAGAAAAGAAATTTTTGATGCCAAATTGTTTAATACACTGCCTAATATATGCAGTAAAAAGTTACACTAATTTGCGCCATGGGTTAAGGGGGGAGGGGGTGGCAAAGGGGGTGAAAATTCAGTTTCTTGCAAATATCTGGAAAACTATGAGTCTGACCTTAAAATGAGCTGAGGACAACACAAACAACATAAAATTACCTTTGTAATGATATGTAACACTCTAGACATTTTCTCAGAAAATTGTACCCTAGACCCAAAAGTATTATAGTGAATTTGGATTTTTCGAGTTTTACATTTCGCACTGTAACTCTTGATAGAATAGACCTACTGTCATAAGATCTTGTCCATATATTGATAACAAAATTTATTTGATTCGTACTGAAAATTGGAGTGCTCCGACCATTGACGCCCCCCTCACTCCTCTTAACATTTTTCAAAAAGGCATGCCTGTAGCTTCTTTTTAAACTGAGCCAGGCAGATCAAATTTGGTGGGGTGCCTAGTCTAAGCTCCATTATGCTCCCCACCAAAAATTATTACTATCCGATCAAAACTAAGGGTACCCCCCATACAAAGTGAACGAAAATTCTAACAAATTTCACATTTTTTCATTTCGAAATTCTATCTAAAACAGAAAAATAAAATTTATCTCTTAGAACGTCATTATAACAGTTAATTGTAGTCCTCTGAATGTATGCTCAAAATTTTGCATCAAAGCGTACACTACAAGTATCAACAAATTGTGTTTGAAAGTCATTGGTACTAGTTCAAAGGCTAGTTCCGAATAAATCGAGTAACGTGTACTAGCAACCTTCAAACCACAGTTTTTGTACTTGTAAGGCACGCTCCGGTACAAACTTTTGAATATACATACATTTACAAAACTACAATTAACTGTTATAATGACGTTCTAAGAAATAAATTTTATTTTTTCATTTTAGATAGAATTTAGAAGTGAAAAAATGTGATTTTTTTTTAATTTTGGTTTACTTTGTATGGGGAGTACCCTTAGTTTTGATCGGATGGTAACAATTTTTGGTGAGGAGCATAATGGGGCTTAGACTAGGCACCTCAGCAAATTTTATTTGCCTGGCTCAATTTGAAAAGAAGCTACAGGCATGCCTTTTTGAAAATGTTAGGAGGAGTGAGGGAGGCGTCAATGGTCGGAGCACCTCAATTTTTGGTACAAACCAAATAAATTTTGTTTGTAATAGAATGAACAAGATTTCGTCACCCTAGGTTCTTTCTATCAAGAGTTACAGTCCGAAATGTAAAACTCAAAAAATGTAAATTCTCTATAATACTATTGGGTCTAGGGTATAATTTTCCGAAAAAACGTCTAGAGTGTTATATATCATTACAAAGGCAATTTTGTGTAGTTTGTTTCGTCCTCAGAAGATTTTAAGGTCAGATTCATAGTTTTCCAGTTATTTGTAAAAAAGTAAATTTTCACCCCTTTGGGACCCCCTCCCCCCTTAACCCATGGCGGAAATTGGTGTAACTTTTTATTGCGTATATTGGGCAGTGTATTCAACAATTTGGCATCAAAAATTTATTTTTCTTTTGGATGTTTGGGTTTTGAGCTATCTGTACTAGACTATATAGTAGTACATTTACACCACGATATGAACGAGAGTATTTTACGCTTTACGGTGTAAATATCTACTACAAAATTAGTGTAAATCTACAAACGGTAGTAAGTAAATTTGCACACATAAATAAGTAAATTTACTCTTAGACTTATGTAAATTTGAATAAATAAGCAAATTTGCAATGGAAAAAATGTAAATTTACATCGGCAAATATGTAAATTTACATCCGCGTTTATGTAATTAATTAATAATATTAACGGCAGCCGGTTAATATAAATCGTCCTGGAGCTACCCGTTATTCCAACGGCCAAGAGCTGCCTCACCCCCTTCGGTTCAAGAGCAAAAAAGCGCTACAACAACAACAACAATAATATGATGCTCACACGAACGCACTTCGGACGGAACAGACTAACTGCACTCAGAACAAGCCACTTTTGAGATACAGGAAAATGCAATAAATTTACCAATTTCCAATTGGTAAATATACACTGGAAATGTAAAGTTACACAGAAATAAAGTAATGACACATCTTCACACCAAATGTGGTGTAAAATTACACCAAAATAGAGTAATATTAAAAAATCAGGGTAATATTACACTATTTTGTGGGTTTACTAGAAATTTTGTTGAAAAATAAACGTTTACTGTAATTTTGCGAGAAATAAGGTGTAAAGTTCAACGAGTTTCCGATGTAAAATTCAACCTTGTTTTTACAGTGTATGGTTCGGACCCTCATAGTGCCGTTAGCATTGCGCAAGTTATGTCAGTGATGTCTCCATCACCTCCATTACTTCCGCGTCCAGTACCCATTGCATCCGCTATACCGTTTCCGCCTCCAATGCCATCCATTTCATCATGTTTGCCTCACAAATGATTAGTGCTTCTTTCCGTTCCAAATTGCAACATTGTTTTATTCTCAACAATTACCCAATGTTGTTGCTCCAATTAAAATTACCATCGAAACAACCTCGATTGGTAACTAGTATAAGCATTAATATAAGCATAATTATGATAGGGTAAGCATATATGTAAGTTTACCTTTTAACCTTCCGGCGGGCGCAATACTAATCCTAACACGATCGGGCGCAATGCATCTGACAGATTATAGATAGCACAATAGGTCCACTGGCTTCAGTGCTGCGAAACCCTTCGGGTTCACGCCCCTCTACAATCTGACAGATTAAGTGCAGAGAAAGGGATGAAACAAAGTTTCTATACATATATAAACAATGTCTTGAAATTTATGAATAGTATTTCATGGAACTCTCAATCAATGGAAACTATGAAAGTTTCGGAATTACGTCTTCTCACCAAATTTTCCGACTTGGGCAGTTGTCCAGGCCCATATGGGAAATACAGTTTGAGTACATACACAACACACGAGTATTCACCATCAATAGTACGCGTAAAGCCCCGGATAGAGTTCGAGCGGAATGAAAATAATGAACCGGCATAAAAACCGTGGTGAATTTAAAATTTTAGCTTCGAAAATTGCTACAAAGGCGTTTTACATCCTAAATCATCTTAAAAATAACTAAAAAAATAATTTCCCCCTTGTCCGAATGCATTTTCAACGTGAAAATGAGTCGACTCTGTAGCATATTCTCCGTCGGGCGTGGTGAGTTTTGCAAACGTCAAACCGATTCACTGTCCACGACGAGTTCATCGTGGAAATTATCTAATGACCGGGGAATCGAAAAATAACACATAAAATGGCAGAGACAAATTGTGAAACCATTCTCGGATTTCAGTTTATGGAATTCCCCAACATTTACCACATATACCACGACAGTAAGTATGCATTTTCATTGAGAAAATCGCCGCGGACAAAAATTTCATTTTCATTCCGCCCGAGGTCTATTCAGGCCTTAAGAACTAACAGAAAAATATATGTATGTATTTCCAAAATACAAACATACATACACATGGCCTTTTCGGGTAAGTAAATAAACTACATAATAAGATTACCATCTTGGAGCCGTGTAAATTGTCTTATTCTGGTTTCGACAATGTCTCGTTTCATTATAGGGAGATTTGTGTGGCTCCACCAAGCAATCTTCCATTTATATATTCTTTTCACGCTATAAAATAT
This sequence comes from Microchrysa polita, assembly GCA_949715475.1. NCBI lineage: Eukaryota > Metazoa > Arthropoda > Insecta > Diptera > Stratiomyidae > Microchrysa > Microchrysa polita. The sequence goes on from OX454415.1 coordinate 76,139,244, forward strand.
ATTGCAACAGCAACTACATACATATTACAAATTGTGTTGCACCAACTTTATATCTCGCTAAACTAAATGAACACACTGCAATATACAGGGTGGTACGCGGAAATCTGACAATTTTAAAAATATCATAAAAAAAAATCGAAAATTAATGGTACAAAGTTTTTCGCTACTAAACCATAGAGTAGGTATATCTCATCTGTGATTAAACACTGAGGACTTGTGACTGGTATTGAATTGAGGCTGTCCCAAGCAATCTCCTATTTATATATTCTGTTCACGCTATAAAATATATTGCAACAGCAACTAAACTACATATTAAAAATTCTGTTGCACCAACTTTATATCTCGCTAAACTAAATGGAACACACTGCAATATACAGGGTGGAACGCGGAAATCTGACGATTTTAAAAACATCATAAAAAATCGAAAATTCATGGTACAAAGTTTTTCGCTACTTAACACTGAGGACTTGTGACGGGTATTGAATTGAGGCTGTCCCAGTGTGCACTGTGGTCTCATTTTTTCTTCAGTCAATGCAATTTGGTTTTACACGGAGTAACAGATTCACTCCAAATAATATTGAAGGGACGGCAAAACTCCCTGTAAAGGTACGTTGTCCTGAACGCGGCCGCAGCGACTCCAGCGACGTTTTGGACCCTATGTTCACAATGTGCTTTAAATGATTTGTTCGGATACTACGTTAACGTCTTTCCTTCGGCAATTGGTCGTTTAGTATCCTATCCGGTTGCATATATACATCGCGGCTTTCGTTGCTTTTTGGTGCAATTGATAGAAATATGTCCGTCTTCGTTGCAATTAAAACATTTGATTGTAGATCGATGTCGTTTTTGCATATCGTCCAACTTTTCACTATAGCATGCGTTTGCCGATTCGGATTCTCGATCGTCGTGGGCAGATAATTCGGTATGTGACTCAGCCATATTTTTTCTACATTTTTCGTTCATGGAAAAATTGTATATGAGTCAGCCATATTCAATACTAGGAAAGTAGAACCATTCAAAAAATATTTAAATACGGCTCGAAATTGGATGGAAAACTACGATCGCTGAGCGATGATCCCATGAGTCGTCTCTACGAACACAAACCTTTAGTGCATATAAAGTGAATGGTTGTCATAAGCAAGGTAAGTAAACAATATCAATAAATTTCAATCAAATCTATACTATAATTTAAATTCAAATATTCTTTTTCTTTAGGATGACGATGTTCGAGGATGCGTGGACGACGAAGAAGCTGATGCTGAAGTGGTTGCGCCAATATATGCTCCATGAATCCAGTGAGCGAAAGGCATGGATGTGATGCGTCTCGGTGATATTGGCGGTGTGGCGGTGAGCATCAGAAAACTATCCTTGTTCATACATAAAGTGGCGATGCTTTGTGAATTCCTTTTTTTTCATGTCGTTTCAGCTCGTCAATCTTAAACAGTCGTGTTGATGTTGGCAGGAATTTTTAGTTTTACGTCGCTTTTTATAGTCAGTTTTCTATGGGAAATGTGCTAGTGCTTATTAATATTTTAAAAACGACGACACACGCGGAATACACTTGAGAATGTAAACTTTCTCTTCCGCCCAGTCGCCCTAAACTACGCATAGTCCACTGCGAAGTGGTATGTAACACAGACAACTCTTATCTTCTCATCTCTTTTTCGCAAATTGTGAACATAGGGTCCAAAACTGATCCCCACCACTCCATGCTTCGTTAAGCGGCATTACCCTACCTGTTACGCGAGGACTTTTTACTCTCCGTGTCGCATCACCCTATATACGTGCTGATTCGTATATCGGCCGAACGAATACGACCATTGTGCGAAACAACTACCCTACCCCAAGCAGCCGTCGCCCGAAGCCTACAAACAAGGGAGTGCACCATGTTCACCACTCTTGCGGGCATTATATACAACAAGAGCTGCGCGGTTCCTTCGATGATAATTTTCATTGTGGGGCTATGCCAAGTGATTATCAACGAAAAACGAGTTTTTATATGCAATGGGCGAGTCGCAGTCGCTAGAGCCGCTGGGGCCGTGCCGAGGAAAACGCACATTAAAGGTACATTTTCGCCGACACGACTGCATATAAAAACTCATTTTTCTCTCATTCGAAAAACGAGTTTTTAATGGAATGAGCGAGTCGCAGTCGCTTGAGCCGCTGGGGTCGTGTTGAACAAAATGTACCTTAACCTAGGTTATTATGGATATCCGTCGTCGGTACCTAAAGAACATGGAAGTGCATCTGCTGGAAAGATTGGATGGCAACTTTTAATCAAAAACGACTCCAACAGTTTAGTTATAAAAACGAGCACCATTGCTTGACATATTTTTTTTTGAAAGAGTGTCATCTAAGTCTAAACTCCGCAACTGACTTAAGTGTTTAATGGCAAAAAATTGTGCAGCATGAATTTTCAATTGTTTACGACGTTTTAAAAGTCATCAGGTTCCAGGGTGCCACCCTGTATCTACATATTTTCTTGGGTATCTACCAACGGAAATAAATTGGATTCTTTTTGATAATACTCAATGAAAACTCAAAAATATCTGGCAGATCTCCAATTTTGATAAGGTTATGATTGCAAATATTTCTCTACATACAACTTAGTGTAAAAGATAGTAAATATTTAAATATAGGAAGACCTACAAACATGGTCGTTGTTTTTCCTAAATATGTCTGGACAGGCGAACAGGCGGTACTTGCGGCATTGTGGAGACCAGTCGAATCTGAAAATATTATAAAAGGTGACACATCAGTACACATGCCCATGAACGAGGATGACCAGCAGCGTCTCAGGCTACTTAACGTGATAGGTGACAGAAAACATTTAATTTAACCACCAAAGCAGCATCTTCGAGGCATATCCATGATGGCCTTTACTCAACGATTAAACCCTATCATAGTTTAGCGATGTGCCCACAACTCATCCAAAGAAAAACATCAAGTCAAGAAACCTGAAAGAAAAGCCTCGGAATGAACGGATACATAACAGCGACGACCCCGCAAACGAACAACTGATTACTCTTTCGGATCCTGGAATGTACGCTCGCTGAATAGACCGGGGGCCCTCCTGGATCAGGTAGAACAATACAAGCTGAGCATAGTTGCAATTCAGGAGACTAAATGGCTCGAAAGCGAGATTAACGACCTCAAATCGCACACAATTTTTACGAGTAAAGGTCGTGCTCTGGGGCCGTGATCGTTCGGTCGCCACTCTGTGAAATAGACACTCATAGAGAAACGAGTTTCCAAACTCGGCACGACCCGTCGCAAGTTTATTATTCAAAAGAAGATGATAAGAAATATTCTTATCGTAGAATAATAAACTAACAATGCGACTAGGAAGTGGTAAGGCTGACAACCGTATCACACTCCGAATTCAGTTGTCTTTGTAACGTTGATGACTACACACGGTAGTCATCAACGCACCATGTTCCACTAGGAATTACGGTAATAAAGAGAGAAAGAGGAGGGCAACCAGTAGTTTGGAGTAGCTTTCATCGTGAGTAAGCAGCTCAAAAACCACGTTATCGGCTTCAAACCCATAAACGAGCGGCTATGTGCGATCCGCATCAAGACCCGTTTCGCTAATATCTGGCTCATTAATGCGCATGCCCTACAGAAGTAAAAGAAGACGCGATTAAGGACGAATTCTATAACCACCTAGAAATACTCTTCGACTCATTTCCATCAAACAACGTCAAGCTGCTGCCAGGAGACTTTAACGCCAAAGTCGGAAACGAAAGCTGGCATAGGGTAACTGCTGGATGTTACAGCCTCCACTACGAAAACAACAACAACGGTCAGCGACGAGCGCGAGCGGCAGAAACTTGGTCACATGTTTCTACATGTTTCCATCATCGACGAATCCATAAACAGACCTTGAAGTCTCTAGATGAATACACCGTGAACCAGATCGAACACGTACTGATCAGCAAGAGCAGGGCCGGCCCTAGGGGTGGGCGAACTGGGCGGTCGCCCAGGGCCCCCACTTTGAAGGGGCCACCACTCTCCAGGAACGTTTACACTCCGGGGCCACCACTCGGAAAGGGCATTTTTCTCCAGGGGCCTCCATGCAGCGCCCGCTCTAGCACTTACGCCGCCCCGGGCAAGGGACCAAATTGCCGCCCCTTAGGGGCTATCCCAGGCAGATTTATAGTAGATTATGTGCGTCGTTGAAACAGATAAATAGCTTTCCATAACATCCTGGTGCATCCGATAAACTTCAAATAGCTGGATTTCTTCAGTGTTTGAACGTCCGTGGTTTATTTTCATAAGGCAGAGCAGGGACGGGTACTTGAACCTCCCTCCCCCTACATTTTTGTCTTACTGCTGTACTACCTCATTCTGTTGGCACCTGGTCTTAATCACAATTTTAGGAAAGATTGCAGTCTGGTGGTCTCGTTTATTCAGAGACAGGGATTTGAAAAGTCTATCATCCGCACAATTCTGTTCTGTTCAGACTGCAGTTTTAGGCATTTGATATCCGAAACTTGAACACCCACATGTAGGTGTCATTAACATCATCATATCCATATCCTATCCGCGTTTGCTTGACCTAGACTTTTGAAACTTAAATGATTGCGTAAGTGGCATTCTAAGTTCTTTTTGTGAGGATCCTAACTACCTATGTTTTGCGATCATGTTGCCCAAACAACCTCATTCAAGAAAACATTTCGCCGCCCAAAAGCCCATATTATCTGTGTTGAGTTCTGGGCTTACTTTATAGAGTCTTTGCTGTCCGCCATGTTTAGCCGTGATTCAGGCGGCCAAGGCCCGACGTCGGGCTATCGTGCCACATTGATGATGATGATGTTTAGCCGTTAGAATAAAGGATACGGATACGAACTTTTACCAAAGAAAAGTTTGTGTGACATTTCGTCTGAAAGGGATATATTTTGTGACAAAGGTAATGTATTCAGGAGTAAAACCCATGCTGACGACATTTATAGTTAAAAAGACAAAGGTCGGTCTGGATTTACTTTTCTCAAATTGTTAACCCTTTTCTTTAATATTTTTGTTGTCATAAAGTTTAATTATATACCTTCGACCTCCTATACAAATTCCGAGCTAGCCGTATGATGTTTAATGTTTATGTCTTGGGGAAATCCAGCCTTACGCCCATACTGGGAATTTTTATAAAGAAGAAGGTCAAAGCTAGCTAAATAGGGGGAATCAGGCATATCCGGAAAAAAAAACAATTAGGAGGTATTGCTACTGCGGCTCTGGTAATGTATACAGTACACATCCATCCCTCATCTTATTAAAACTGAAACGCAATTTTGTTCGAAATATGTCATGAATGAATCGATGCAATTCGAATCAACTAAGGCGATCCATCCACGAGGAGATCGGGAGAATTGAAATTAAATTGCCGCGACGTGCTCTCCTCTGATTCAATAGACTAAACTAAAGTTTTAGACCTTACTTCCGGAAATGAAATTGCGACGATTCAATAATAAGATTTCGTTCTATAATTTCTTCCTCTATTTAAAAATTAGGTGGCCCTCCCCTTTAGTAAGAACAAGGGATCATGTATAGAAGGTTCAAATATAATCCTTAATGCTGGTCAAGACAGGTACTAAATTTTCAATTGGAGGACGAAATTATCACATACATCTCCAATTTTTGTTCTAAAGTAGAACGGACGTAGGGCGGGTGATAACATCACAGACGCACAATTTACGCAATTGTTACTCAGCATATTAGGATTCTAAATGCAGTCCCTTGTATCAGAAGCCGCGCAAGGACTTTGCATCTTCAAAACACAACTTTCAACATTTTATTTCATCTATAGGTTTCGTTTCCACTAAATGAAAGTTGATATTGATTTTTTTCCTTCTGGTTATTATTTCTTTTTTTTATTCGAGTGCTAGCCAAAATGCCGCCCCTAAAATTTGGCGCCCCGGGCGACCGCCCGGTTTGCCCCCCCTTGGAGCGGGCGTTGCCTCCATGCAATACTCTTTTGAAATATAGGACTTAATTGCAGCTAATACAAAGCGTAATAACGATGATCTTATTTTATGCCATAATAAATCGACCATGTCCGGTCTCCAAATTTATTGTTTTACATTTGCTTATTATAGTTTTATCACACCAGAATAACGGGTTGGATACGATATCCCCAGTCACAAAATCCCCAAACCAAAATCCCCAAATCAAAATCCCCATAATCAAAATCCCCGAAATCAAAATCCCCGAAATCAAAATCCCCGAAATCAAAATCCCCGAAATCAAAATACCCAAAACCAAAATCCCCAAACGAAATTCCGCGCGCGCGTTCTAAGATCACACCTCAAAGGGGGAATGGAGACTTTCTTTAGGCTATTGTAGATAGTAAATGATGGTTGTTAAATGGCAGATGATAAATGGTAGATGGTAAATGGTAGGTGGTTAATGGTAGACGGATGGTAGCTTGTAAATGGTTGATGACAGATGGTAAATGGTAGATTGTAAATTGCAAATGGTGGGTAGTAAATAGCAAATAGTAGATGGTAAATGGTAGATAATAAATGGTAGGTGCTTTAGACTATTGTAATTGAATAGTCCTACTATGCAATAAAAAAATCACCGTCGTGGACTGATATATATGCCAATCAACGGCAAACTCTTTCAAGTAACACAGAACAACAGCAGATAATGTGCAGGCGATTAAATATGCAATCGGTTCCAACAATAAGCCAACCAAGTTTTCCACGAATATTCGTTCGGATGAGGACTTGTCTCGACGATGTTAAAGAAAACCTAATATGTTTAGAACGATATATACAATGGACTCGAATATTTTGTTTGTGCTAATCAAAAAATAAGTTAGTATCGATTTACGTCCCTCCTAGTGCCATTTACCATCTACCATTTAACACATTCCATCTACCATCAACTATCAACAATTTACAGTCTTTCATCCATCAAGCATTTACCATCTACCAGCCATCTACCATTTTTTACTACCATCCATCTCCCATTTACCTTCATATTTCGGGTGTTTGGGGATTTTATGATTGGGGATTTTGTGTATGGGTATTATGATTATGGGGATTTTGTATGGGTAGGATACGATATCCCCAGTCACAAAATCCCCAAACCAAAATCCCCAAATCAAAATCCCCGTAATCAAAATCCCTGAAATTAAAATCCCCGAAATCAAAATCCCCGAAATCAAAATACCTAAAACCAAAATCCCCAAACGAAATTCCCCATTCCCCATTTGAGGTGTGATCTAAGAACGCGCGCGCGTTCTAAGATCACACCTCAAATGGGGAATGGGGAATTTCTTCAGGCTATTGTAGATGGTAAATGATAGATGTTAAATGGCAGATGATAAATGGTAGATAGTAGGTGGTTAATGGTAGACGGATGGTAGCTTGTAAATGGTTGATGGCAGATGGTAAATGGTAGATTCTAAATTGCAAATGGTGGATGGTAATAGCAATAGTGGTCTGATATACAGTGAAACCTCCCTAAGTTCATCATTCTGTAACATGACCATCTCTTTAAATTGACCATCTTTTTTCCGCCCTTTTACATTCAACATTACACTAAAGTAGTTTCTCAGTTGACCACTCTTTCTATCTTGACCAAAAATGGTCCGCCCTTGGGTGGTCAACTTGTGGAGGTTTTACTGTATATGCTAATCAACGGAAAACTCTTTGAAGTGACACAGAACAAAATCAGACAATGTGCAGGCGAATCGGTTCCAACAATGAGCCAACCAAGTTTTCCGCGAATATTCGTTCGGATGGACATGTCTCGACGATGTTAAAGAAAACCTAATATGTTTAGAACGATATATGCAAACGTTTATTCAATATAATGTACTCGAACATTTTGTTTATGCTAATAAAAAAAAAAGTTAGTATCGATTTACGACATTCCTAGTGCCATTTACCATCTACCATTTAACACCATCCATCTACCATCAACCATCAACAATTTACAGTCTTTCATCAACCAGCCATCTACCATTTTTTACTACCATTCATCTACCATTTACCAGCATATTTCGGGTGCTTGGGGATTTTATGATTGGGGATTTTGTATATGGGTATTATGATTATGGGGATTTTGTAAATGGGTATTATGATTATGGGGATTTTGAATATGGGGATTTTGATTTTGGGGATTTTTCTACGTTTGGGGATTTTGTGATTGGGGATTTCGTTTGGTTCCCATTTTGTATATGGGTATTATGATTATGGGGATTTTGAATATGGGGATTTTGATTTTGGGGATTTTGATTTTGGGGATTTTTCTACGTTTGGGGATTTTGTGATTGGGGATTTCGTATGGTTCCCATTCTTTTATTGTAAACGGGTAAAACATTTAAAATAAATGAAAGGCAATTGTATCAAACGTCTTCGTTTTTATATTGAACATTTTTGTTATTTAAAATAAACGAAGCATTCTTTTTAATGAAACGGTATGTATTTCGAAAGTAACGCATCGCGTTTTCATTTCATAGAAATTACCTCATTCAAAATAATTGAGTTTTACATGGAATTAAAAGCAAACTCTGCTGAAATAAAATAATACATTCCGTTTGATTGTCCATTCTCCATTCGATTAGATACTTACGGTTACCTGGGTTGACAAATCAATAAAGAATACAACTTATGAAAACTTTAGAAAAACACTTTATTTTTTATTTAGGTCTAATTTTAATATGGTTAATACATTACACTTTTATTCTAACACCCGCTAAACTTAAATTGCACGTGTGCAAGCGTCTATTCCTCCAGATGAATGCAAAAGTAAATTATCCAAAACACTCCTAACATCGACGAAGATTCTAATGCGCGTTTGTTGTTAGACACTACACATTTGTTTGGTATGAACATGAGCACGCGAGACTCATCGGACCGGCCGGAAGTATTTAACTACCTGTTGTGCTACGTTGAAACAAATGACATTTTGGCATCGCGTCCTTTAGGTATGTGTATTTGTTACGTAAAGGAATGTATACACATTACTATGTAATGCGGAATCTTTTGATTTAAACGACCGTCGTTTGCGGTTTGGCTTCTCTTTTGTTTTAAAAGAAATTCTCTTAGCGTAAATGAGAATTCGTACAAATCAAACGAGATTTTTCAAACGAATACTGCGTTCAATTTAAATGTGGAGCTTTTAATATGAATGTGCGTTTTTTTCTCTGAGTGGGCAGACAACCATTTTATTCCACCAGAGAGAGTCTCCAGCCTAATTAATAACTACTGCAAATCCAACAACCGACAATTTATTATCGGTTGTGACGCAAATGCTTACCACACTGTGTGGGGTAGTACGGATGTGAACACGCGAGGTAAGAAACTTCTTGACTATTTCTTCTTCTTCTTCCTTGCCTCGTTCTTTATACCGCTCCATGGTTTCGCGTTGCTCGACCTGCGGTGTAGGCACATCGCCCGTTTTGGCGGTAATATCTCAGCCTATTTCTACAGGCGGGTCTATCTTGGATCGTGTCATCGCCGAGGCCAATGCGTTGTTGTTGCTTTTTTATTTGACACATCCATGTGTTCTCCGGTCTGCCTTTGCCCTTGGGTCCATCAAGTGGAACTTCCATTGATATCGCTCTCTTTGCGGGACTATTTAATTTCCAAAAATGTGTTCGTCCCCAACAAAGGGTGCAAACCCACATTCATCACCGCGGCACGGGAGGAGGTTCTGGACCTCACTCTTGCCAGTGGACCAATAACGGAGCTTATCTCTGATTGGCATGTATATAGCGAGGAATCATTGTCAGATCACAGGCACATAAGATTTCATCTTGCAGGGAGCTCAATGCTCCAGGCTGCATCCACGTGTCCAAAAACAAATTGGGAATTGTTCAAAGATCTGGTCGTTTCCAGTGTCAGTACTTTACCACTGTTATTTGAATCCCACCTGCGATATGGAGCTTGCCGCAGATCAATTAAATAGTGGACTCATCTCCGCATACCAAGAGAGCTCTTTCATTCCAAATTATAGGTCCACCCGGAAGGTCCCCTGGTGGAATGATGAACTCGATCGAAAACGGTCCCATGTTCGGAGATTGTTCAACTCAGCCAAGCGCTGTGGTCAGTGGGAGGCATACAGGCGCTCCTTAACTGAATACAACACGATGATTAGGCAATCCAAAATGAAATGCTGAAGGAAGCAGTGTGAAGCAATTCAGTCTTTACCTGAGGCTGCACGGCTTCACAAAGCCCTCCATAGAGATACCTCAAACGGAGTTGGGTTACTAAAATGCCCGGATGGTTCGTTCACGACTGATCCCAAGGAGACCCTCCAACTTCTCCTCGATACGCACTTTCCTGGATCTGTCTCCTCACACAGTCGTCCAGAACACATTCAAGGTTACACAAGACAACCGGCTAGATGGTTTTTGAACCTTTCTGGAGTAATATTTGACAGCGAGAAAGTGAAATGGGCTATTCTGTCCTTTGATAAATTTAAGGCTGCGGGGATCGATGGAGTATTTCCTGCTATCCAGAGCCCTCGTCAGGAGAGGGGTGCCACATCCCCATCAAGTGGATTGACGCCATATTAAAAGGAAGGGAGATTTACTCCTCCCTTGGCGACAGTAGATTAAACTGGAATAGCCACGTGGAAAACGTTCTTAGCAAGGCTACGCGTGTCTTGTGGACTTGCCGAAACTACTACGACTTGGGGTCTTTCACCCAAAATGACAGAGTGGTTATACAGTACTTTAGTACGACCTGTTATCACTAATGCTTCTCTAGTGTGGTGGCCTAAAACACTACAACGCAACGCAATTAAGAGCTGTAATAAGTTGCAACGACATGCCTGTCTTGGCATTACTGGTGCTTTTAGCACTACATCTACCCTAGCCATGGAAGCTATATGGGGAATGATGCCACTGCATATTTTCAAACAGGAAACTGCAGCATTGAGTGCAATTGTTATTTCGACGGCAAATATAATGCAAAGCCATTGCAGTTATTTTTCGCTCCGGCTACTGCAAGAAAACGTATTTGAAGTCCCTTGGGTGCCAGATCTACAGAAAAGTTGTTTTATTTCTCGGAACCATTATGAGCCCGGCCAAACATGTAAGAATATTTGCAATTTACGATAAAAATTTTGGTATAAAAACATAATACATTACGTAAATTATTTCATGACATTTAATTAGTTAACACTCAAAATAAAAATCCATTTGGATAAATAATACATTTTATTCGTAGTTATATCAGTTTTTTAAATTTAAACAAAATGGTGTTAAATTCGCTCCAAATGTGGTAATTCCATTTTCTGTATTTTTCACGAAAATGCCGATTGTTATTTATTGGTATTTCACAATGTATGGTATGAATTACAAACTTCAACACTTATAGTCTGCACACTAAAAAATCAGGCGGTGTGAATCAAAATTTATCCAAATGGGGTTATTTTTTTATATATATGGGGTTAACTACACTTATTTAACTCTGCCCACAAGTATAAATTTTTTCTTTTATCCATTAGGATAAAACACTCAAAATAAAATTCATTTGGATAAATAATACATTTTATCCGAAATTTTATCAGTTTTTGTTTATATGGTGTTAAAATTTACTTAAAATGGAGTTAACTCCGCACAATATGACAGGTAATATATGAGGCAAATTACGAACGTTGTCCCGTATAGTCTGTGTGGTGTAGTAGGTAGGGCGTTAGTCTTCAAATCATAGAGTCTCGGGATCGAATCCCACTGTAGGCAGGTAATTTATTATGCATTTTTAGAGCGTAAAGAAATAAATGAAATGTCGCCAACACCTATAGAGAGGTAAATGCTAGTTATACAAAACTCATGTTCTGTGAAAATAGTGTTTTATTTTTATCCTAAAAATATCGAGAATTACTCCGTTTGGTGTAATTGGAAGTACTCTTTTGTGTTCATCCATTTGGATAAAACAATATTTTATCCAAACGGAGGGACCTTATTCGACAATTTTCGGAGTTAAATTCACACCGGATTTTTTGCTGTGTGATTGGTGTAGTAGGTGGGGCGTTTGTCTACAAATCATAGGATCCCGGGATCGAATCCCACTGTAGGTAGGTAATTTATTATGCATTTTAGAGCGTGAAGAGGTAAATGAAATGTCGCCAACACCTATAGAGAGGTCAATGCTAGTTATACAAAACTCACTTAGGTATGAGTTATATGTTCTGAAAATGTTTTTTTTTATCCCAAAAAATATCGAGTATTACTCCCTTTGGTGTAATTTAGAGTATTCTTTTGAGTTCATCAATTTGGATAAAAAAATATTTTATCCAAACGGAGGGACCTTATTCGACACTTTTTGGAATTAAATTCACACCGTATTTTTTGCTGTGTAATTAAATGTTAGCGCAAAAATACTATGTAATTTAACTCAGCAAAACCTAATCGAATCGCAATTCATTCCATTGTGTTCAAAAAGAAATCGTTCCAGTCAAAATATACCAATTCAGGCCTCCAAATAGAAAAAAATAGAAGCTAATTTTTGTTGTTTTCGAATCAGCGGCTTCCAAGGAATATAAAAAAAATTTGGACGGAAAGGTCCCGAAAAGGACAAAAAATGATACTCTTTAATCCTTGAGCGGAGGTCGGCATGCGGGGTATCATATCAAAGGGGACGCCGAGTACATTAGATATCCGGTGTTTGTTTCCTGTTTCAAGGACCCTCAACGGAATGAAATGAAAAATTATTTCATGTTTTCCGTGTAATTTTCCAAAGCGATAGCTACGAGAATAGAGAATTCGGAATCTATAATAGCAGAAGATTCTACGATTAAATTTGCTAAGAAAAAAATTGATCGGAAAGCTATGAAAAAGGACACTACATAATTACAAACCTTGATCGAACGTGGGCATGCGGGGTATCATATCAAAAAGGACATCGAGTGCATTGCATATCCGGTGTTGGTTTCCTGTTTCAATGAAACTAAAATAATCGTGTTTTTAATTTCTCCATTATAAGAGAATGGACGGTCAGTGTGAAGTGACGAAATATGTTGCAAATAGGGTGACCACCTGCCTGCCTTCGATTTACGGGTCACTAGCGTATAAAATACGGGTTTTAAATTTTTTTACGGGGCAAAAATTAAAAAAAAATGTATGCCGATATGTCGTTTATTTTTAGTAGAAACATTTCCTATTTGAAGATACAGTCTCCAATAACTCTTCATTTTGCAATATAAAGTTCTAAAAATAGTTACATGTAATTTGAAAATTGCATTTTATCTGGGGCTCAGCCTCAACAGTGTGAATATTTAGTCGGTTCTGGTTCGGGCTATCTGTCCATGCGTTACCGCAAAGCGAGAATATTCTCTCGACCGGTGAATTAATTGCAAGGACGAATATTTAGGAAACCATGTTCAGTTCGTCAACTGCTTGGGGCTGAAATCGATTAACTTTCTAGTAGCAAAACTACCCAAAACCTTTATTGATTTCGTCGCCTGTACATCGAGTACTTTCTACGTCAAAAACAGCCAAAAACCCACTTGTTCAGCTCGAACAAGTTTTTGGATGTGTCGGCCTACTCGAAACCCTATGCGAGCTTGTTCTATTTGAGGTGACGAAATCAATAAGGGTTTTTTGGTACTTAGCCACTAGAAAAGATGATCGATTCCGTCATCTGCGTCTGGACAAACTGAACAAGGGTTCTTAAATAAGCTAAAGGATAGAAAAGACCAGTTTCAAAAAACGAGTCATACTTTGCTGCTATTATTGATAGCTTTACATAATTTTGTCTGTGTGTCAGTGTTTATCACTTCATCTGCATCTCTTCATTTCCAGAACGTATTTATTAATTAAGGGCGAAGTTATAAAAAACTCCTGATAAAGTTCGTCCAAGTTGACTGTAGTTATGTTTAGATACCCGAATATTGCCTCCAGTTGCTTAAATTTCAGTTCGTGCGGCAAATTGAAGGGTTGCAGACAGTACAGGTAAATATGTTCGGCAAAATCAAATCCTGACTCCAAATACTGCAACGCATTCATGTGCCATGTTAACAGTGTTAGCTTGATTACGTCACTTTCGCGTCCCAGAAATTTCGAAGTATTTGGTTGACCGTAATACGATAAAATATTGTCTCTAACCGTTTGATGGAGTTTTTTTCTTAAAATATCCATTGTTTGCCCCGTATTCGATTTCGGGTATTCGGGTTTTTCGACTTCCGGTGTTCGAAAAACGGGGTAATCCGTAAAATACGGGGCATCTGGCCACCCTAGTTGCAAATGACTATGGATGACTACGCCAGCACATTTTTAAACTTAGAACGATTTATAGGAAAAATAATATTGTCGGTTGTCAAATGAAATTACAAATAGTGAACTATGAACACTTTTCGGTGATTTCTGAAAACGTACGCCGTAATCAATCCGTTTTCGCCCATCTGAACATAATATTACTCTATTTTTCTATTCTTCTGTATTTTTCTATTTGAAATGCTAATATGACTGGACTTTTTTTTTGCTGGGTAGGCATGCACGTAAAAGTATGTATACATGTGATCAATGCTGTATATCGTTTTAAGAAAAGATATTGGAACACAATCAAAATATAAGAAAAGCATCCAAAATGCTTTATTACACTTTCCATATTCGCTTCCCTGGAGTGTGTGTTTTCGCTTCGTTCTACGATTTGTTTGTTCTTGCTATTTTCGATGCCAGGGGTTATTATTCGTGGATTCGTGGATTGCGGATAGTGTGATTTCTACTGCACGAAATCGTAGACAAATTGAGTGGAAATATTGTCACATAATATTGTTTTTACGTACACAGTATTGTTACCAAATTGAATTTGGCATTTATGTTCTTGTGAACGACTGATACGTAGCAGTTGCTGGCTATAAGGAATAGAAGCATAAAGGGATTTGTATACGAAAAATTCAGAAGGGAATGGGAATCTGATGCGAGTATATTCGCTTTCCATTCCCATAAGGAGAACTTTTGAGTTTCCGGTGTTTTTCGTTATAGGTGGATGGTAAGGTAAGTGTCGCTAGTGTTGATAAAAAAAAAGAAGTTTTGATTACAATTAAATGAAGAAAATTTATTTTCGGGTCAAATCACAAAAATTCTACTTTGAAGCTCTGTCGAAAATTGTTCCGGCTCCAATCAATAAGTGCACATTTCCATCGAAAAAAAACATGGAGCAGAAAAAAATTCGAGTTCACCGTGAGGTCTATCCAGGTCCTACAATAAATAAATAACAGGCGCGACAATCCAGCATTGGACTAAGGCCGCAGGATGTGTTAGTGACATCCTATTTCCAAGATCTTATCTGCTTTTTTTGTTGAGGTAATGAGATCAGCATCACGCTCAGCAGTGTTATTTATCCCCATAAATGGGTACTCGTTTAACATCTGAGTGAGATCATAGTCCGTCACAAGCTCGTGAGTTCGAAAAACACCATGATCCACGGTGAGATTCGAACTCATGACCCTGTACACCGAAGGTGCGCGCACTAACCGCTACACCAGGTCCTACAAGATGATATGAAATGTTTGCTCGTTGAATGAAAGGGTATATTAAATTTGGTTTAAATAACGATTTGTACCTTATAGACCGCAAATTATATATAAAGAAATACTCCGGTTTTGTGAAATTTTCCTTTAATTTATTCTGTATGCATTGCGGTCGTAGTCTGGCTGGTCTCGCGGTTAGTGCGCGCACCTTCGGTGCACAGGGTCATGAGTTCGAATCTCACCGTGATCCATGGTGTTTTTCGAACTCACGAGCTTGTGACGGACTATGATCTCACTAAGATGTTAAACGAGTACCCATTTATGGGGATAAATAACACTGCTGAGCGTGATGCTGATCTCATTACCTCAACAAAAAAGCAGATAAGATCTTGGAAATAGGATGTCACTAACACATCCTGCGGCCTTAGTCCAATGTTGGATTGTCGCGCCTGTTATTTATTTATTTATGCATTGCGGTCAAAACAATGATATGACCATCTTCAGCAGAACGTTTGATAGTGTACGTGTCAGATTTAATTACATAAAATTCATTGTGTTGCCATAAGTGTGTTTTTGGATGTCAAATATGTATAAGAAACAAAATCAGTGAGAAAAGGAGATAAAAAATTATGACTAGAAAAGTATGAGAAAATTATAAATTAAAGAACAAATTGTAACAAAACAAATAAATTAAATTAAAACTAAATTTATAAAATGATAAATTAACATATAATGAAAACAAATAGCAATTAGCAAAATAAATAAATATGTAAGTTGACAAAAAACAACAAAACTAAAAGATTGAAAAACAGGGTGAAGTGTAAACGAATAGACGGAAAGAAGATGAAAATTTGTTAAACGAGTTTACGCTGTTTTAATTATTTTGAAAAGAGGTGATTCGATCGGTCCATCGCATAGATTCATGAGGTCGTCGTTGATTGATATAAATATCGATTCGTATGCATCCAGTTTTTGTGGGTTGTTAACGTTTTTGACTATTTTAAATTTTTCATCGATGGATTTTATTTTATGTAATTCAGTATGGTCCATATCGTACACATGAGAGGCTACTCCCGTGTGGAGCTCTCTGTTTTTGATACTTCGTAAGTGTTCCTTGACGCGATAACGTACGGCTGGTTTTGTTTGACCAATGTATTTCTTGTCACACGTGGAACATTTTATTTGATATATCCCACTATGTTCTTCAGCTGGTTTTTTATCTTTAGTTGAGCCTAAAAGAGAGCTTAATTTCTGTTGATTTGTATGAACTAGTTTCATGTTAACTTTTTCGAAAGTTTCTCTTAAAGGATTGGTTATCCTAGGCGCATAAGTAAATGTAATACGACGTTCATTTGACATAATTACTTTATTTTGAGCGAATAATATGGACCGTTCTTCAAATTTCAAATTCTTTATTCAACCAATGATAAAAAACTTTTTGTATCACAAACAACATAGTAAAAATGGGGCAAAGAACGAGTATACTTACTCTTACAACTAACAAAATAAAGGTGATGAAGTAGTGTAGAAATTACAAACAAAATGTGAAGGATTAAGTACGATATTGAACAATATAGTATGTGGATAGTAGGTAAGAGGAAAATCGGGAATAATAATAACCTCTTCCTTTTTAATTTATCACTTGTTTTTCGAACTAAATTCTCGACAATACACAATACGACAGCCATTAGTTGCAGCCACAGTTAGTATATGTGTACTCTTTCATGTATTCTGAAGCAGAAAGGGGTAATCGGAGTAAGCGATAAATCATCGAGTGAACAACAGCAATTTTATTTTCGTATGTGCAAAATGAATCAGCCGTAATGTATCTTGCACTGGTCGAAGGTTTCCTGAATACCCCAACCTGTAAAGAAAGGACTTGGCCATCCGAACATGCCCAGGGGACGGAGCCAATGCCTCTACAACCGTGCAGGTTAGGCAACGACGATAGGGCTCCTCAACGAGCGAGCAGCGGCATGCGCTTGCTGTAGCTCAGTTCGGGAGTTACGGGTGGGGTTTGTGCCCCTCGTTGCCCCTGTCCTTCTACAAAAAAAAAAGGGATCTCGCATGCCAAAAAGGTACCACAGCACAACAGGAGGGTTAAAATAGGGTAGATATCGCGAATATTAGCCGACGCGCACAGGTGCCATCTTATTGCGCTCCGTGGACCCGGATGGCGTCGGGTCCCGGCCAAAACTATACCCACTAAATGTTTCACAAGAAACCCGACCTGAGGCGCCCGTGGCCGAACAAAATTAATGGAGGGCGCCTCCCTTACACAAAAACCAGGGGTGAGAATTAGCACTTCACCCCATTATTCGCCCCTGGAATGGGGGGGGGGGGGGTGTAATCTAAACTAATCCGCCACATAAAAACGAAATTACTGCGACGGTTCTCGATGCACTCGGCGGAAGACATGCTGGTGTTGGGCAGCCTCGTTGCTAGACAAAACAACACACATAACACAAAACACCACTTAGCTGCCTCTTGTTTTGATCCTCCCTTCCCCCTCCCTGAACCGCAATTGTCCGCCGCTAGCCGCGTATCCTCTCATTCACCGCCATCCTTCAACCTCCCAAAAAAAAAAATACCCTCTTTTCCGTCACAGTCCACCAACTTTTTCTTTTTTTTTTCTTCTCTCTATTTCACCACGTAATTCCGTGTCTTTTCCCTTTTTTCACTCCCGATAACTCCCCCGAGAACGTGTCTCCCAGGTGACATTTGTCACCTGACCTCCGCGGGAAAAGCCCTCCACATCGCCGCTTACCATTTCCCGCACGAAGTTGGCCGTTGGCCATTTCTAGTCAAGCGGACCATATATTTTTTTTCAATTCCGACCAACAGATGTCTACCAATAAAAAATTTTTTTAACACTTTTTTTTTATTTTATTAATTTCGATGTAGACAACTGCAGGTCGAAAACGGTCCGTTACAGGGCAGCTTCCGCTGCAAGGCCTGCCGCGCAGCAGAAGCTGAGGATATTAACGCATAATCGGTTAAGTGCAATAAATTGGTCTACAATACACCTTTTTTTAACAGTGTACCCATGTTTTCTTTTTATATATTTTTTTTTCAGTGTATCATATTGGTATTAATTTGTAGATAATAGACCAAATTAGCATGCGAGTTTTCATTTCACAGCACTCCCAAATATTCAACAATTAGTTTTATGTAGTAGTACAATTTTTTTTTATTGTTTGCTTTTACCGATTTTTTTTTTGTATAGTTTAGCTAATTTATATTATTTATTATTTTTTTTACCCTCAAAAGTATGTATTCATAATTATGTGTGCACACAAATATGAAAATAACTATAGATAATTCATATACTAGCTAAATTAACGTGTAGATTGATGTACAATTTAAACATATATGTAATATAAATTACAATAAATACAAAAATAAATGAAAACACCCCTATTAGTTCCCCAATATGCATTGATGGATTTTTTTTTTGTTAGTAATTTATACAAACCATCATGCATGATTTAATAATACAGGATAATATAATTACCTAATATTATACAATAATAATAATTAATTTTACTAGAACAAATAATTATTTACAATTTAAAATGCAATAACGTAACAAATCCTAACTAATTACCTAATATGTATACCCAAACCAACATGTAAAATTTGCAATATTAATATTGATAATAATATTATTGCAACTGATACCTAATTGTTAATTAAATTATTAGTTATAGATAAATAATGTTGGACTGACATTAAGGTACATACGTACATAATCGGTATCAAAATAGTTTATAGATTTTAATAATTTAAATTAACTACATACTTATACTAAATATTAGTAACTAAGTGCATGCAATTCTACAATAAGGAATATATAACAATGAAACATAATAACGAATAGAAGCAACAATAACAACACATTATGATTTATGATATCTTCCAAAAAAAATCTACCTCGGAATACTATTTGTATTTACATAAAATACTAATTGCTATACACCTGGCTAGGTAGGTAAGTATACTTTCTATATACTACGTTAGCTAGTATAGCTACATAAATAGCAATTTTTGTTTTTGTTGTACCTATAGAAATGCATTCAATATATTTGTTTTTTTTAACAAAAAAAAATAGATGATTTCTTCGGGCATAAAAGGTAGATCTTGCATACCCATACGAAAAATAACAAATACTAGTCATAATCATAAATGAGTCCCCTTTACCCATTCTAGGTAAGCGACTCAAAAAATAGTTTTGGAGCGAGATAATGATGACTGTAATACGATGTTGTATGATAAGTCAGCACCTGAGCTAGCCGGCTAATGAAAAAAAAAATGTTGGGACCAAGAGTGAAAGTTTTCATCATTGAAACACAGCTGTTATCAGCGAATCATGACTGGCCGATTTGCTGCACATTGCAATTGCAATTTCGTATTTCCAAGTCATGATCCCCTGGTAGCAGACTTGCGTTTCAATGATGAAAATTGATGAAGAAAATGCGAAAAATTGTAGAAAATTAAATGAAGGACGATCCTTCCAACAGAAAGGTACGCAGGGTTCTCCACAGAAAACGAGGACAAGGTATCAGACCCGGTCCAAATACCTTGTAATTCACAAGTCCCCTGGAAGGCCTTACGTACGTGGCAAAAGCCACCATAAAGGGGGACAAACACAAAGGAAGGATCGCCTTTGTATCTGAAACTAAAAGGAAAAGCTAAAAGGATAGGAAGCTACAGTGGGATAGGAGAAGTTACCTATAGGGAATGTACAAAAAGTACGAAGTGAAGGCTCTAAGTCCTAGGGCAGGTAACTTAAATGGGGCGGCACTCGGTATAAGGACTAAAGACAAGTCCTTAGCCCTTGACCGGACCAAGTGAGGCTCCACGTCGGGCGCCATTTTGTAAGGGGAGGACCGGCCATCCTTCAACCTCCCAAAAAAAATACCCTCTTTTCCGTCACAGTCCACCAACTTTTTCTTTTTTTTTCTTCTCTCTATTTCACCGCGTTATTCCGTGTCTTTTCCCTTTTTTCACTCCCGATAACTCCCCCGAGAACGTGTCTCCCATGTGACATTTGTCACCTGACCTCCGCGGGAAAAGCCCTCCACATCGCCGCTTACCATTTCCCGCACGAAGTTGGCCGCTGGCTGAATTTTGTAAGGCATTGAAGGAAGCATCTCTGAGCATATAAAAGTATATAATGATCAGTATCAAGTGGGGAAGTTGGTAGGCGTTTTACTCAGCGGGGTATTAACGCTAGAAACGTGAAGTTTTGAACACGCTCTTATTATTTTTGCAGACTGTTTGGATGTTTGAATGACGATCTTGGGGCTGCCATATAAACCCAGCCCCCAAATTAAGTTCAACTTTTTTATTTGTGCACCAATTTGAACTAAACCTCAGTCAAATATATTTCCATTGATGACACAAAATACATATCAAAATGAATGGAATCGGACCATAGGTTCATGGGGCTGCCATGCAAACCCGATCCCGGAAATCATAGGTTCTTCTAACGCTTTTAACCCTCAGATGACCGACAACTTTTCCAACGGTTAAAGCCCAACAAGGTCCCCAGGGACCTACACTATACAATGATGCTTATACAAGTTTCATATGTGAATAATAATTGAATTATCATGTTTTTTTGTGTTGAATGTTAAATGCTTAGTAGTATAAAATATAGTAAGCAGTTTGAATTAAAGAAAAAAAAATATTTTCTTTTTCACATATTTATATACAGGGTGCCCCGCATTAGGTGGTCAATAGTGTAAGGGTTGATAGCGCAACTTGTTTCAGCAAGAAAATTGCCAATACAATCGGATTTTTTTTTACCGTTACCTTGCTATCGCTCTTTTTGTGAAAGTCATCGAAAATCGTGACTTTTCCTGCAAAATCATAATTTGCAGCCCTCCTGATAACTTAATCCAAGATTTGATTTCAGTTTCAGAAACTACAT
Organism: Microchrysa polita; assembly: GCA_949715475.1. Taxonomy (NCBI): domain Eukaryota; kingdom Metazoa; phylum Arthropoda; class Insecta; order Diptera; family Stratiomyidae; genus Microchrysa; species Microchrysa polita. Next base: position 76,160,605 of record OX454415.1, read on the forward strand.
AAAATTTCACAAAAACTGAAGTTTTTCCTGTTGTCAAGATTATCGCCACTTTCGAGATACAGTTACTCAAACTTAATAGAAATTTTAAAATAGATTTTTCATCAAAAATTCAAACAGTAATTTCATAACGGTGCTTTATACGTACAACTCTGCAAAGTTGATAAAAGTTGCTTCAACATGTTGGCTTTCCAACGGTATACCACTTTTCATATTTACATTGCGGGATTTTGGAATTACACATATTGGATGTAAAAAAAAACAAGGTAATAATTTTCTTATCGGATTATTCCAACAGAAATTTTATTCATTTATTTTTTATATTTTACGATCGCAATTTTAAAAATTTGTTAAATAAAAATGAAAATAAAGTTTTGAATATGAGAAATAACCAATATACTAAAAATATTAACTAATGATTAAATGGGTCTGTTTGATGAATTGGAATAATGCTGCTGGAATTTGCCTCCACCATTTTGTATGCAGACTCGACACCTTCGGTGCATGGAAGAAACGTCCCGAAGGATTTCAGGAGGGGTTTCCTTTACGTTGTCACAAGCATCATTAATTCGCCGCCGCAGCTGTTCCCGGGAGGTAATCGGCTCGGAATAGATATTGTTTTTTAAGTTACCCCATAAATAAAAATCTAGGGTAGTAAGGTCGGGTCGGGACTTCTAGCAGGCCACACAACTGTCCCCAATCTGCCAATTCACTTTCCGGGAAATTCGTATTCCAAATATTCTTTGATAGATCTCGCATTATGAGTGGGGCACCCGCCTATCTGCCATAAATAGCAACTATAAAATTTTAACTGTTATAAGTACCGTTGCATTTGCCAAACAATGTACAAAATTTCAAATATTTTACAGTTCTGGTCAAAATAATGTAGCGAGATTCTATCCCGAATTAGAATAGCCTTTGTTTGTCTTTTTTTCGAGTAAAGGAAAAATTGTTAGCGATTCCACTGAAGCCTTGAATTTGACCATTCAATGCGTGTTTCCCTAAAATTCTGCAATGTAAATATAAAAAGTGATATACCGTTGGAAAGCCAACATGTTGAAGCAACTTTCATCAACTTTGCAGAGTTGTACGTATAAAGCACCGTAATGCAATCACTGTTTGAATTTTCGATGAAAAATCTATTTTAAAATTTCTATTAAGTTTGAGTAACTGTATCTTGAAAGTGGCGATAATGTTGACAACAGAAAATACTTCAGTTTTTGTGAAATTTTATGCAGTTTCTGAAACTGAAATCAAATCTTGGATTAAGTCACCACGAGGGCTGCAAATTATGATTTTGCATGACAAGTCACGATTTTCGATGACTTTCACAAAAAGGGCGATAACAAGGTAACAGTAAAAAAAATTCCGATTGTATTGGTAATTTTCTTGCTGAAACAAGTTGTGCTACCAACCCTTACAGTATTGACCACCTAATGCGGGACACCCTGTATATGTGAGGAAAGTGCTAAGCGCTTCCCGAGACCGGCCCTTTAAGAAATTACGTGTCATAAACGTTTTGTTGCTTCGAACTGTCTCAACAAAGGCTTGTTCTTTGGATTTAAGCTGCAATGTCAACTCCAATGTCGTGAAAAAATATCGGCGTATATTTTAAGGGGTAATACGCAGTGGCGTGCAGTAACATTTATAAATGGGGATGCGGTGGAGAAAAAGTAACACAAATACATATAATTTTTTCAAATGTTTTTTTTTTTTGACACACGAAAGTAATTAGAAAATGTATTTATTTTGAATGCGAATTTCATTAACGATTCTCAAGCATCCGAAAAACCAAGAGGAGGAATATAATACATAATAAAATTCGCATTACCTTTTCTTTTGATTATTATTCTTTCGTTGCGTAATCGCAGATATAAATAAAAAAATAAAATGGTTATCTAGGTAATGGTACAGTGCATATGTGTAAGATCTAGCAAATATTTATAAGAAAAACGTAACAGACAAAATCTCCGTAAAATATAATTTCATAAATATCATATCCCTTCAAGATACTTACTTCTCCTTTTTGTACTTGCTTGCTTTCGTTCTCCATTCCCAGATATTATAGTGTTAGTTACTAGGTGATTTCAAATTACAAAGTGTGGAGGAGATTTTTTTCTGTTTCTTATGTTTTTTGGGGTGCTGAGCTCGAATGCGGAGCTTCTCGCCCAAAATTTCGTTGCGGAACAGCGAAAAAACCCAAAATTTTTGGCCATGGCAAATGTGTGTAGCATCATAATTCTTTTAGAGGCTGCGAATTCAACTGATAGCCAGCCGAATACAGCAATATCCCTATACAGGGTGTCCCATTCATGGTGGAGAATATTTTAATGGGAGGTAGCCTGGCTCATTTGGGGAAAATGAATGTACAACGGGACCCCTCTATTTTTAACCGTTACTATGTAATAGCATTTTTTATCAAAATGCCCGACTTCCTGAAAAAAATAAAAATTTGCCACACCATCAAACATTTCATCCGAGATATGACTTCACTTTCCGAAACTACATAAAATTTCCAATAAAACGACACCTCGCCCGTTACGAAGTTGCTCGTATCTTCCGAGATACACTCGTTCAAACTTTAAAGTAATTTTAAAATTGTATGTATACAATTTTATTATTTGATTTGATTTGATTTTGATGAGAAACCAATTTTAAAATTTCTTTAAAATTTTAATGGGTGTATCTCGGAAGATAGGAGCAACTTCGTAACGGGCAAGGTGTCGTTTTATTGGAAATTTTATGTAGTTTCAGAAAGTGAAGTCATATCTTGGATGAAATGTTTGACGGTGTGGCAAATTTTGATTTTGTTCAAGAAGTCGGGCATTTTGATTAAAAAATGCTATTACATAGTAACGGTTAAAAATAGAGGGGTCCCGTTGTACATTAATTTTCCCCAAATGAGCCAGGCTACCTCCCATTAAAATATTCTCCAGCATGAATGGGACACCCTGTATAAGCGTGAAAATCATTAAGGGTCAAGGGAGTGTTGAGGCCGATTCGATTAACACGGATTAAAAGGCACGTCTATTCGTTGTGGATTTTCGACACGGAGTGAGCGAGCCCATGTCACGAAGACGACAGCAGTCCGGAAGAGAGCGTGGGCTCACACTATGTCATTTTTATTTCTACACCCCAACTTTTTGAATATTTTGTATAATATAATAATTCAAAACATAAAAATACATTGGATAAATTATTAAGTATCAAACATAGTTTAGAATTTTTAAATTTCATCAAAATTATACAAAATCCAAGTTACAAGATATTAAATATTAAAATTCAAATTAAAAAAATTAAATTTTATGTTACGTTAATTAATCCCATGCTTAGCGCAAAATTGAAGTTTTGATGCAGGCACTGCTTTTGTTAATCCATCGGCAACATTTTCATTTGTCGGAACAAATTCGATTGCGATGGTGTTATCTCGAATTTTGTCACGTATGTAGTGATGACGGACGTCGATGTGCTTTGTCCTGGCGCGGAACACGTCCTCCTTAGCTATGGAGATAGCACTTTGATTATCGCATCTTATATCAATTGTCCCGATATCAGGCTTAAACTGCTGGTAGCATTGTTGTAACCAAATATCCTCTTGCGTTGCTGCTGACAAAGCCATATACTCAGCCATCAGCCTCCGTACTGGATAGGGCTACTGTAGGCTGCCGTTTAGTACCCCAATAAATAGCGTCGTCTGCCATTGTGAAGATGAAGCCTGTGCATGATCGTCGCTTATCGATATCAGAGGCCCAGTCTGAATCACTAAACCCTTGTAGTGCTGCTCCACCTGTGTAACGATATTGAATGTTATTAATTAATAGTGGATTTCAAGTACCTAAGTATACGCTTTACGGCGGTCCAATGAGCCTTGTCGAAACTTCCATTAAATCGACTAACATCGTTCACCGCGAATGCTATATCGGGCCTTGTACCTTGCACTAAGTACAATAAACTGCCAACGACTTCCTGGTATGGAATGTTTTCCATCCCCTCCTTATCGCCAACCATTTCAACCGATAGCTTTTGGTTTGGGTCACTAGGTGTAGATTGCGGCTTACAATCTTCCATTCCAAACCGTTTGAGTATGCTCTTCGTATATTCTGATTGGTCAATTGCATTACCGTCATTTCGAAAAGTTATATTCAGACCCACACAACTTTTTGCAACGCATAGGTCTTTCATATGAAATGATTGACTAAGCGCCTTTTTAAGGTTGGTACGAGCGTCTTCATCCCGCCAAAAGATCGTCTACGTAAATCGCAACCATCAACTTCGCAAGATTCGTGTAATATACACAAATATCGACTTTTGATTTGATCAAACCAAATGACTTCAATTTAGCATCAATAAGCAAGTTCCACTGCCTTCCACTTTGCTTAAGCCCATACATCGCTTTGTTTAATCGACAAACACGATTTGTTCCGTCTTTACATCCTTCTGGCTGCTCGATGTATATCTCTTCTTGAAGATCACCCTGTAAGAACGCTGTAACAGCGTCCATCTGATCAATTTGCATTTTCCATTTTGCGGCTAACGCAATGAGGCAACGGAGAGATGTATACCGTACTACGGGAGAAAAAGTCTCCGTATAATCAATACCGTACCTCTGCGAGCACTCTTTGGCTACCAGTCTTGCCTTATAGTGCAAATTGCGCCCGTTTTCGCTAGGTTTCGTTTTAAAAACCCATTTGGTTTTAAGAGTTTTCTTACCTCGAGGTAATTCCGTCAACGTCCAAGTATGATTTGACATCATTGACTTAATTTCATTGTTCATTGCTTTTCTCCATTCGTCTCGATCGTCTCGTTCCAACTTTTGCACCTGACCAAATCTCCTCTGGCGTTTTTTGTCCGAGTGTTCTATTTATTGAGCGATTGACAATGTACGCCGCTGTATTTATGGCTTCAGCCCAATATTTCTTTTCCAGATCAGCATCGAACATCATACACCTCGCGCGCTCTACTAAGGTTCGGTTCATGCGCTCTGAAACGCCGTTCTGCTCAGGTCTATAAGTACATGACGTTTGGTGTATGATACCTGCGTTTTTCAATACCGATTTGAACCCGCGCGACAAACATTCACTGCCATTGTCCGACCAAATAATTTTAATTTTTCTTTCTGTCTGTGTTTCAACCATATTTTTAAATGTTTTAAACACGTCTAACACTTCAGACTTTCTTTTCATAAAATAAACAAACACTCTCCGAGAGAAATCGTCTATAAACGAGATGAAATATTTGGCACCGCCGATGGACGTATTTTCGATGGGGCCACACACGTCTGTATGAATTAGTTCCAACACATTTTTCGATTTAATTTCGACACTATGGCTTTTAAAGGGTTTCCGAGTTTGTTTACCGAGTAAACAAGGTACACATTTCGCAATGCGTTTTTATCGCCATTACACTGAATACCAACTGTTTTTGCCAATGTACAAAGATCCGCGTAATTTAAATGGCCAAGTCGTCTGTGCCACAACATCAAATTATCATCACCGGCACTTATAAAATTGCACTGATACGTATTCTTGTCCAACTGATAAACACCATTATTCGGCTGAATTTTAATCAGCAAGTCATTTTGACCATTATAAACACTGCACCCGTCAGACTTGAATATGACACTGTTACCGGCTTCAACCATCCTAGCAACTGATAACAGATTTGCTGACAAATTGGGCACATGCAACACATTGTTCACTTTAAAATCATTGCCATCCATTTTAAGCGTTGTAGAACCGGAACCGACCGCTTTCAATTTTTGATTATTCGCCATAATTATTTCGGAAACCGAGGAATTCGAAGTTAAGCGATCGAAAATGTCCGCACTTGGTGACATATGACACGATGCGCCGCTGTCAATGTACCAGCTTAACTGGTTTTTAACACCATCGGGTTTAACGGCACTGAATGCATTCGCGACTTTTGCTTCGGGTTTTCTCTTTGATCGGCACTCCGTACTCTTATGGCCTTTTTTGCCGCACGAATAACATTTTAAGTTTTTGGAACGAATATGATGTGTCTTCGGCTTTCCACTATAAAATGCTGTCTCGTTTCGTTTAGCGTAATCCACATCCAGAAGCTTCATGCTCACATTATCTCCCGTGATGGAAGTCCCGCTGCTTTCCAAACCCATTATAAGAGGCTTATAATCGTCACCTTATCCAGCCAGCATGATGGCTCCAATCCATTCGTCCGATATGGGGAAACCGATACCCGTCAGTTTATTTGATGTGGATGTAATAATGCTAAGATATTCATCCATAGAAGCACACTCATGTAATCTGACGCCGGTTAACTTTCCAAGCAGTCCAATCTTTCGGGACAGCCCATGATCGTCGAAAAGCTTCTTTAACGTCGTCCACATTTTGGCGGCAGAGTCGTCATTTTGCACGTGCACGTCGATGCTTAAAACAATATGCGCCTTCGCCTTTTTTAATTTTACCGGATCCGTTTCTTTTGGAGGATTCGTAATACAGCCGTCGAGTCCATTAAATTCCAACACGTTTTGTATTGCGAAACTCCACGTGTGATAATTATCACTTCCTATCAGTTTCTCAATATGATTTCGCTCTGAATGCGACATTTTCCACTTCACACAATTTCACAATTTGGCAACTTATGCGATTGATTTTAATTTAAACAATCTGAAGGGGAAAATATTGAAAGGCAACCGAATTCACTCCGACTACTGGGCCCATAACCTGTTGATTATAATAACCATAACCATTCACTGCTAGTGTGCCATATGGCATCGTTTTCAAGTATCCTGTTAAATAGCCTCTAAATATTGAATACGAATGCATTCTTGTGCAAATGCCACTGATATCTGTAGTAGACAAGTTTAACTTTCATGTCTAACGCAAGTTGTGCCAGTATTCCTATAGGAGTCAGAGATATCAGATCGTAAAAGTGAACAAGTCTTTGGAATTTGAAAAAAAGTGAAGAAATGTCGTACCGCAATATTTAAGTTGAGTTTTTAAGGTTTCAAACTAGTTTTTTTCCTAGAACTATTTCTAATACGAAAAGTGTATTGAAAAGTGACTCCATTCATGTTAAATAAGAAAAAAGGAATTAAGTTTAGTATCTGAAATTTTGATTCGAAATTGGTTGATACCATATGGCATCATCGTTGGTACAGACTACAAAGGAAATTTTAATGGCAATTGAAATTTATTAGTTATTTTTTCGTATTTGTAGGGTGAAATAGCATTAAAGATTAAACTATTTGAGCAGTTTGATTGCCGATGAAGGCGTTGAAGACGAACAGCCAGCTGCAATTTTCCTACAACCCACAGACGCTGAGTTTGACTTAGCCGAAGATGATTGCAACGGTAACGAAGGAGTTCAAATTATGGAATTACACCATAACCAACTGCAGCAAGTAGTTGAAGTGGAATTTGTTGGTTGGCTAGATTCCGATCAGATTGTGTACGAGGTTGGCATTCAGAACAAAAGCGCCGATACCCCAATAAAAATGGTGATGGAAGCAGAGGTGAATCCAACCTTCGTCTTCTTCTGTTCCGAAGTGCCAACATTGATACAAAATTACAAATGGACTTCTAGCAAGTTTCGCAGTAAACAATCCATATTTCCCATTCCCAGTTATTTAGACGCTTCTGAAAGACCCCCATAAGATGTTTGAGCGGGTTTTCGACGAGAAAACATATAATTTGATTTACTAGGAAAGCAATAACTATGGCCTATCTATTACCGGAAAAAAATCCAAACTATTGGAGAACTCAAAGGGTTTATGGGTATCAATTTTCGATAAACAGGAATATTGATCACGAGATAATGATTTGATTACTCTTTCGGATCCTGGAATGTACGCTCCCTGAATAGACCGGGGGCCTTAAGGGCCCTCCTGGATCAGGTAGAACAATACAAGCTGAGCATAGTTGCAATCCAGGAAACTAAATGGCTCAAAAGCGAGATTAACGACCTCAATTCGCACACTATTTTTACGAGCGGTAAAGAGGAGGGCAACAAGGAGTTTTGAGTAGCTTTCATCGTGAATAAGCAGCTCAAGGACCACGTTATCGGCTTCAAACCCATCAACGAGCGGCTATGTGCGATCCGCATTAAGACCCGTTTCGCTAATCTCTGGCTCATTAATGCGCATGCCCCTACAGAAGTAAAAGAAGACGCGATTAAGGACGAGTTCTACAACGACCTAGAAACACTCTTCGACTCACTTCCATCAAACGACGTCAAGCTGCTGCTAGGAGACTTTAACGCCAAAGTCGGAAATGAAAGCTGGCATAGGGGAACTACAGGAGGTCATAGCCTCCACGACGAAAACAACAACAACGGTCAGCGACTTATCGACTTCGCGAGCGGCAGAAACCTGGTAATAAGCTCTACATGCTTCCCTCATCGGCGAATCCACAAGCAGACCTGGAAGTCTCCAGATGAATACACCGTGAACCAGATCGACCACGTACTGATCAGCAAGAGATGGGCTTCTAATGTCCTAGATGTTCGATCCTATCGAGGAGCCAACTGCGACACCGATCACTATTTGGTGAAGACGACCTACAGGTGCAGAATCTCTTCGGTGCACCTAACGAGAATCAACCCTGCCAAGATCTTCGAGGTTGACAATTTGATTGATGTTGCCACGGGGGCTGCGTATACTACAGCACTAGAGGAAAAACTGTCGCCCATGCTTGATGACATCAACAATTTCGGCATCCATGAGTTCTGGGAGGAGCTCAAAGACAGCATCAAGGGGGTCGCAGAAGAGGTCGTGGGCTATAAAGGCCGGCGCAGACGAGCAGACTGGTTCGACGACGAATGCAGGGCCTCGATTGAGGCGAAAAATGAAGCCTATCGCCAATACACACAACGTGCATCCCGAGCCATGAAAGAAAAATACAACGAACTTCGGCGAGTATCTAATAGGTTAATTAGACGTAAGAAACGCAAACATTTTGACGAGCAGTAAACCAAAGATTAGCCAATAAGAACATTAGACAGGCGTACAAACTTATAAATAATGTTAAGAACGGATATCAACCCAGGACAAGCCTATGTAAGGACAAGGATGGTAACATCATCAGCGACATCGAAAGCGTCAACAAACGATGGGCCTCGCATTTTGAAGAGCTCCTCAATGCACCATCAACATTCCCCGCGGAGCCAGCTCTTGAGCAGTTAGCCGAACCAGGCCCTCCCGTTCTACCCCCAACAGTAGAGGAGGTGAGTCTTGCCATACAGTCGCTTCAAAATAATAAAGCGCCCGGCGCTGACGAGATCCCAGCAGAACTGCTGAAGCATGGTGGAACGTACCTGACCAACGCTATACATGTGCTACTGCCAGGGTTGCCAGATTGGGCTCCTTCTCGCCAATTGGGCTATCTTTTTTCTCAATTGGCGACAAAAATTCTCAAAAGTCGCCGCGCGATTTTTTGGGCTACATAAAATACGCGCCAGGTACTTATTTTTGTTTTAAATATTATTTTTCCAAGACAAAGTAGATTTTTTGAAGGGTACTGATCCATTAGAATTAAAAAAAAGCAGAACATTCTCTGAAAATGATTCAGTTTATTATTAACACTAAATGGGTCAGACACATGAAGAAGCAATTCCAAATGACACTGGCCCATCTTGGCTGAAAGTTTTTTAAGTTAAAACAGCCGACGTCCAAAAACTATTTCCACATTTAAGTAAATTATCTTTTATTATTTTATTTCTGCCACATTCTGTAAGGTGATCGTGAAAAGGGCATTTCCAATTACTTTTTCCCATTCGAAAGAGACTTTATTTATATACTTGGGAGCAAAAAAATCGACCCACCCCAAATGCTTTCGTTCTAAACACGATTACTCAATAAATAATAAACAGTCTGTTTTTGTTTTCAACTCTGTAAAATCAATAAAAAAAACATTATTTACTATTAAACTGTGTTAAAACTTTAAATTTTGTTTTTTGACGATACTTATAACTTGAATTTTTAAACTGTGTATGGCGACTAAAGCGGACTTTGGGGTAGTTTTTGAGGGGCGCGGAAAGTTTTGTAAGAGTGCAGATATATTAAGTAACCGCTGGAGCATGCAAATACATACAATCTGTTTCATTGCGATGCGATGAACTTGGGGTTTAAGGCTTCATATGCTCTTTGGGGCTTGAAAAATACTTAGGGGTTGTTTTTAAGGGAAGGAGGTGCTCGGCATATTTTTGCTTTTGCCATTGAATTACGGTAAATTCGCGTCATTTAATGCACTATAGGGATCATCGAAATTTAAAAGTGGTAGCGCTAACTTTACAGACATAAATCATGTTTTAAAGCGTTTGGGGTGGGTCAATTTCTTCGCTCCCAAGTGTATTATTGCATTTAATGAAATTATTTATGTACAAAGATTAGCTTCTTACGTTTTATTTTGGCAATACAATTTTTTGGGCTACTTTGGGCTTTAAAAAATTGAAATTTGGCGATTTATTCTGTAAATATCTGGCAACCCTGGCTACTGCTGTAAATATGGAACGACGAGGTAATCCCCGAAGATTGGCGCAAAAGCATAATCTGCCCAATCCACAAAAAGGGTGACAAGCTGAAGTGTGAGAATTACAGAGGCATATCATTAGTTTGTACGGCCTATAAGATGTTATCTAAAATTCTTGAAAAGAGAATTAATCCGTACGCAGAACGAATCATTGGCGAGTATCAAGGCGGCTTCAGACCTGGTCGCTCAACGACCGATCAGCTTTTCACAGTGAAGCTACTACTCCAAAAGTGCTGTGAATATAACATCGACGTATACCAAATCTTTGTCGACTTCAAGCAGGCATACGACAGTATCGATCGATGTGTACTGTACAACATTATGCTGAATTTTGGTATATCGGCAACGTTAGTGCGACTCACAAGGATGACGATGACTAATACCGTCTCGCAGGTCAGAGTGCAGAACCGACTCACTGACCTATTTGAAACTCGTACTGGACTCAAGCAGGGCGACGGGCTGGCGCCAGAGTTGTTCGAGTTGTTTACTTTACATTTCTTACGTAGTTTTTTACATGTAAAAAGTTCAATTTTTTACATGAAGAGTTTTTTACATTATGTAAAAAAGTAAAATGTAAAAAACCACATCCAATACCATTTTTTTTCACTTTCTGCTATCGGAATCCGATATACAAATTCGTCACCGATTTGGAGTGTGATTGATTATTTGTAATTAATGATGCACCAGAAATACATATGACTTAGCATAATGGCTGCGTTTTGTTCGATCGAATACAGGACAGGATATTGTTTCAGCTATGCAGCCGGGCAGTACATTTTTATCGTGCGTGCGTTCACATGTTAAGAGTACGACTTTATGCCTGCACTCAGTGGCGATCCTAGGTAGAGTCTTCAAGGGTTCAAACCCTCTCCGATTTTTTTTTTCTGAAATAAAGTTATAGACAAAGTGATTCCAAGTTCTTCTACATTTTGGAAAGTAGATCGTTTTAATAGAAAAGGAGGCCATTACTCACTACAGTCGTTTCAATAGACGAAAAGTGAGAACAACGTACTGCTAACATGTTTTCTGCACAGAAGATGATTCCAGTATCAGAAAAAATTTTCAGGTTGATTTTTTGATCCGGCTATGAATCAAAGTGTCTCTAAGTGATGTGGTCACACTTAGCAGCTATATATACTCGCGATGAACTTACACGGCCAACATCAACCTTTTCCCTAAAACCCCTCCCGAAATATTTTTCTGCGTACGTCCCTGCCTGCACGAAACGTGAGCAACAGCATAGAGCCCAACAAATTACCGGGATCAAATCGGTTTCAGAAGTTTCCACATTGTTTTTGTTTGTACTTTCCAGACTCTGCTCGGCACCCTCCCGCCTCTCCAGTGTTTGTACAACGGTTTCTGAAGGAAAATTCGGCATAATTTGCGGGTAAAGGGCTGAATTAATCTCGAGAGTGAAATTTATTCCGCAGCGATTTTATCAATAAAAATGAATACTTACTATCGTGGAACATGTCACAAACGATGGAGAATACCATAAGCTACAATCCGAAAACAGTTTCATAATTTTTCTCGGCAATTTTGTGTTGTTTTTTTCGATTCCCTGGTCATTTGACTTTTCACGATGAAATTACCGGGGAATCGAAAAAAACACATAAAATGCCAAGAAAAATTATGCAACTGTTTTCGGATTGTAGCTTATGGAATTCCTCACCATTCCCCACATATTCCACGACAGTAAGAATACATTTTCATTGGAAAAATTACAGCAGACAAAAATTTCACTCTCGATGTCAATACTAGGCCTTTCAAACAAACAAAGAACGCGACCGAGGCTAATTTCGGGCGTGGTCGAAATGTTGATACCCTTCGCTCTCCTCGCGCTAAAAGTTTTTCGGGCGTACCTACGACTTGTATTTAATCCCCCCCCCCCATTTCTTTTCCTTCCGTCTTCACAAAAGTTCAGTTGCGTCGACAAAACAATATTTGGGTGGGGTTTGGTTGGAATAAGTGGGCAAACAAAATTTTTAATCAGAAATTGGCGTTTCTTAAAAGAACCAAAATGGTAGGTTGGGTTTGTATGGCAGTTCCATGACGCCATGGTCTGAATTGATCCATTCTTACATATGTATGTTTTGTTTCATTAATAAAATCATATTTGTGTGACATTTCATCGAAATTGGTGCACAAATAAAAAGTTTTTCTTAGGAGAACCTAATTTGGGGGGGGGGGGGGGGGGGGGTTTGTTTGGCAGCTCCATGACCCCACAGACTGACATCGCCTAATCGACTCCCCAAGTCTTGCTGATCATATGTGTATACATTTTATATGTTCAGAGATGCTTCCTTCAATGCGTTACAAACTTCATGATAAAGTTAATATACCCTTTCACTCTATTAGCGAAGGGTATAATAAGAATTTACCTATGTGTAGACAGCCGAGAGCTTGCGGTGTTTTGCAATACTTTGTGGTAAATATTGCAAATACCTTTTGCTTTCAACCCTTTGAACTTGGTGGTGGACGGTTTCCTGGGTTCATTTTCACGGAATATTTATCACAAACGCAAACGGCAGCTTTACGCGCAATAATACAAACGAAACTGTACCACGTAGTAACAGTTGGAAGACGAAAAATAGTATTTATACATTTTTTTTTTTTCATTTTGTCATTTTTTACGTGCTTTTTACATATTTTACCTATTTTTTACCATTTTTACAGTAAAAATGTAAAAAACTGTTTTTTATGTGAAAATGAACAGCTTTGGCTGGCGCCGACGCTCTTCAACCTTGCTTTGGAGTATGTAATTCGAGCCATGAATATGGACAGCAGCGGAACGCTACTCATCAAGTCGACTCAATTAGTAGCGTACGCCGACGGTATCAACATCATGTCTCGAAGGTTGGGTGATGCAGAAAGCCTTCTGCATAACCTCAATAACGCCGCAAAGGAAGCTGGACTACATATCAACGAAAGTAAAACAAAGGCCATTATGCAATCGAAAACAAGGACGCCAGCAAATTCAATCATCACAGTGGGGGACCTTAATATCGAGTATGTAGACAACTTCAACTATCTCGGTTGTAACTTATCAAAGGACGCCAACGAAACCGACGAAATTAAGCGACGGATACAACTAGCCAATAAGACATATTTCTCGGTCCTCCCTATAATTAATTCGAAACTTGCGCACAGGAACACGAAGCTCCGCGTGTACAAAACGATCATCCGACCTGTGCTATGTTATGGCTGCGAAACATGGAACCTCACCCAAGCCTCCGAAATTTTGCTAGACCGATTCGAACGAAAGGTCCTTCGGCGAATTTTCGGGGCCGTTCGCGAGCGAGACCAACGGCGTATCCGGTACAACCATGAGTTGTATCAATTGTACGATGAGCTGGAAGTATCGAAAACCGTGAAGCTTCAACGTTTGCAATGGGCGGGGCATGTACAACGGATGGACGATAATCGCATGCCAAAGAAAGTGATGAACGCACAACGAATTGACGGAGCGAGGTTGCGTGGACGACCGAGAGCTCGCTGGGAGAACTCCGTAGGTTAAGACGCCCACCAGCTGCTGGGCTTCCGAAACTGGAGGACAAGGTCACGTAACCGCGACAATTGGAGGTCAACATTCAGGCGGCCAAGGCCCGACGTCGGGCTATCGTGCCACATTGATGATGAGATAATGATTTGCAAATTAATCCTTCTAATCGAGTCCAGAACACAGCTCTAGATCCCCACGATAAAATGTGGAATTTGGTTCTGTGTCTGTCAGTGTTTAAATATACCTGAGGGTTATTTATTGTCATTTTATGTCTATCAAGGAACTAATCCAATAATTAATCCTGACTTGCAAAGGAATTACGAAAAATGCATTGCCCCCCTAATTCAGATGATACACGAGTTTCCTGAGAATATGATTATTGTAATTATTTTGAGAATTTTACTGATATTGCAGTACTAGATTATCTTAAAGAGTTTGGGTCACAATGATACTGGCGCATCATTCGCGAACGTCGCCTACCGCATAATTGTTCTTTAAATGCCTGGACAGACCTCGGGCGGAATGAGAATAAAATTTTTATCCGCTGCGATTTTCTCAATGAAAATGCATACTTACTGTCGTGGAATATGTGGCAAATGCTGGGGATTTCCATAAGCTACAATCCGAAAACGGTTTTATCATTTTTCTCGGCCATTTTATGTATTTTTTCGATTCCCCGATAATTACATCGTGCAAAATATGTAATAACCGAGGAATCGAAAAATAATACATAAAATGGATGAGAAAAATTTTGGAACCGTTTTCGGATTGTAGCTTATGGAATTCCCCAGCATTTGCCATATGTTTCACGGCAGTAAGTTGCATTTTCATTGATAAAATCGCTGCGGACAAAAATTTCATTTTCATTCCGCCCGAGGTCTATTCAGACCTTAACACCGAACAAGGATATGAACAAAGTCGATCGTGGATCAACGATTTAGATAAATGCATTACAAAGTGGATGGACAATAAATGTCTGACAGTAGCATCTTCGCTTTATGGAAAAGAGCCTATTAATGGCACGTCTATTCGTTGTGGATTTTCGACACGGAGTGTGCGAGCCCATGTCACGAACACGACAGCAGTCCGGAAGAGAGGGTGGCCTCACACTATGTCATTTTTATTTCTACAGGGAGTCCATTGCCTTGGTTTTGCATTTGAGTTTTTGGAATTCCACTTTGCTATGCTTTCATTCCCCTTCCTAATTGTCTCGCGGATAATGATGTAAGCGATCTCATCAGTGATGACTTTCTTGAAGATTCCTAAAGGATCCGCAACAGTTCCAGCAGCAGGCCCTGGACGACGTTGGGTATAGTTTACGACGTTATGAGTTCGAATGCGGCCACTAGCTGCTGGATTAGCGTACCACTTCTGGAAATAAAATGAGGCCTTTCACTAGGAATTGCTGCTGCAAAGGCTGTAGGGTTTACAAACAGGTCTTCATCGTCCGATGAATCTGAATAATCTGCCACTTCAACCTTCACTTCGATTCCGGCATCAGACGCGTTTTCATCCGGAATAAACTCATCATCACTGTTCTCGGTGGTAAAGGGATCATCTTTATCATCCTGCTCCAAGTATCTGGCTAAATTCTCCACGGCTGCATCTGTGTCACTCGCACTCAGGCATTGAAAACGCGTTCGCCGGTTTATAAGCAGCTCTATTTTATCCCAAGCACTATTTTTTTTCGATGGTTATTACATTCTCTTTCTTTCCATAATCAAATGACTCAAAGTTGAAAACGCCATAGGTCCCCAGGGACCTTGTTGGTCATCTAAGGGTTATTTGTGCAAGTATTTCAACCAAACCTCATAAAAATGTATTTCTATTGATGCCACAAAACATATGCAAAAATTAAAGGAAAGGGGTCTTGGGGTAATGGGGTTGACTAAGGAACATTTTTTTTTACACCAATTTCACAAAACCTTGTATCATTGTGTCTTTACTTGAACAAGAACCAATAGAATCGTACTTTGGGACCATGCCCCCCACATTTCCCTAATACAGTTTTCTAAGACAATTTTCTTATTTGCCCCCTTATTCCATCTAAACCTCACATAAATATTGTTTTGTTGGTTACACCAACTGACATGCGTAACATTTTCATTTCAGTCGCTGTCATGTTTTTCGCGTAACCTTGATACATGGGCCAGCATTCTGATCCATACATGAGTGCGGGACAGGACGTTTTGTACAACTTACCCTTTAGCTTCAGTGGCATTTTCTTATCGCAGAAAACTCCAGAGTTTTCTCGCCAAGTCATCCCAACCTTTGTGCGATGTTTGATGTCATCATCGCATGTATCTCCGTTGTTCACCATCGAGCCAAGGTACTTGAACTTGGTACAAGACTTAAGCTGCTCTCCTTTGACGAACATATCTGGTATCGGTGCATCTGGGTCTGAGAATGGGCAGCTTAAGAACTCAGTCTTTGTTATACTTACCCTTAGTAGCACATGATGATATTAAAGAGCAACGGACTCAATACACTGCCCTGGTGTACTCCGGAAATTCTTCTGATTCACCGGCTGTGCATCTAAACTTAGTCGTAGCTCCATCATACATGTCTCGTATCATCCTGACGTATGCCTCAGGGACAGTAAGTGCTCTCAAGGCCAACCATATCAGATCACGAGGTACACTATCGAATGCCTTTTCCAAATCGATGAATACAAAGTGCAAGTCCTTTCGTGCTGCTCTATACTTTCGACTGTAGATCGACATTCAACAAAGCCTACTCGATTCATTCAGTATACATTTTTAGACGTGCAGTAACCGAAATCAAGTAGGCTTAAGCAAATTATAATATAAATATGCTAAAATATGACTGTGTACTTTAGCCCTAATGGGCTGGTTACACAGTGCGAGCTATCGTGCGAGTTGGCCTAGACAGCTACTGCAGAGCAGCTACTTGCACCATGTGACCGCATCATACGAGTTACTGTCATGTGCGATTCGGTCAGTAGCTCGCATCCGAGTTACTACAATTGTAATTGGTCAATCTCTGACCTCCACTGCCCCAAATTGATTTGCGAGTTTATGATAGTTTGTCGTTCTTGGTGGTGTATAGGTTGTTGATGATGTCATACGTAACCAGTTGTGTAACGTACATGTACATAGGACGATTTTTTTTGTGTGTCCTCTTTAACTCGAATTGGTTTTCCCAAAACACGGAAACGAGATGCTAGAATACCAAATGAATTCTCCTTTCTCTGCTCAATCTATAGTTGAAAATTGTTTCTCTTATATGTGGTGTACTTTTGTAGGGCTTCAGTAAATACGGCTTTAAAGGAAAGGCATCATCACCAACTAGAACACAATTTTCAGGCAAAATTAAGTTGTTTTCGAGATATGGGTACAAGAGCAGTTCTGGAATACACCACCATCTGCATTACGACCATATGCGCCTATATCCACATATCGGAAACAATAATCGTCATCGAAGACCGTCATAAGGACTATACTATTAGTTCCTTTGTAATTGTAGTATTCACTACCACAATTTGGTGGTGCTTAAATTGTGACGTGTTTCCCATCAAGAGCTCCACAGCAATTTGGGAAATTCCACCTTGAATCGAGTCCCACTTGTATATTTTGCCATTCCTCCATAGTCGGTATCTGAAAAATAGTATGTATTAGCTTTGACTTAAAATATTGATTTGACTTAACATAATACTGCGAAAACTTTGAAAATAATATTCATCATCATCAATGTGGCACGATAGCCCGACGTCGGGCCTTGGCCGCCTGAATCGTTGACCTCCAATTGTCGCGATTACGTGACCTTGTCCTCCAGTTTCGGAAGCCCAGCAGCTGGTGGGCGTCTTCACCTACGGAGTTCTCCCAGCGAGCTCTCGGTCGTCCACGCAACCTCGCTCCGTCAATTCGTTGTGCGTTCATCACTTTCTTTGGCATACGATTATCGTCCATCCGTTGTACATGCCCCGCCCATTGCAGACGTTAAAGCTTCACGATTTTCGATACTTCCAGCTCATCGTACAATTGATACAACTCATGGTTGTACCGGATACGCCATTGGTCTCGCTCGCGAACGGCCCCGAAAATTCGCCGAAGGACCTTTCGTTCGAATCGGTCTAGCGAAATTTCGGAGGCTTGGGTAAGGGTCCATGTTTCGCAGCCATAACATAGCACGGGTCGGATTATCGTTTTGTACACGCGGAGCTTCGTGTTCCTGTGCGCAAGTTTCGAATTAATTATAGGCAGGATCGAGAAATACGTCTTATTGGCTAGTTGTATCCGTCGCTTAATTTCGTCGGTTTCGTTGGCGTCCTTTGATAAGTTACAACCCAGATAGTTGAAGCAGTCTACAGACTTGATATTAAGGTCCCCCACTGTGATGATTGAATTTGCTGGCGTCCTTGTTTTTGATTGCATCATGGCCTTTGTTTTGCTTTCGTTGATATGTAGCACAACTTCTTTTGCGGCGTTATTGAGGTTATGCAGAAGGCTTTCTGCATCACCCAACCTTCGAGACATGATGTTGATATCGTCGGCGTACGCTACTAATTGAGTCGACTTGATGAGTAGCGTTCCGCTGCTGTCCATATTCATGGCTCGAATTACATACTCCAAAGCCAGGTTGAAGAGCGTCGGCGCCAGCCCGTCGCCCTGCTTGAGTCCAGTACGAGTTTCAAATAGGTCAGTGAGTCGGTTCTGCACTTTGACCTGCGAGACGGTATTAGTCATCGTCATCCTTGTGAGTCGCACTAACTTTGAAGGTATACCAAAATTCAGCATATTGTTCGATCGATACTGTCGTATGCCTGCTTGAAGTCGACAAAGATTTGGTATACGTCGATGTTATATTCCCAGCACTTTTGGAGTAGTAGCCTCACTGTGAAAAGCTGATCGGTCGTTGAGCGACCAGGTCTGAAGCCGCCTTGATACTCGCCAATGATTCGTTCTGCGTACGGATTAATTCTCTTTTCAAGAATTTTCGATAATATCTTGTAGGCCGTACAAACTAATGATATGCCCCTGTAACTCTCACACTTCAGCTTGTCACCCTTTTTGTGGATTGGGCAGATTATGCTTTTGCGCCAATCTTCGGGGATTACGTCGTCGTTCCATATTTTCAGCAGTAGCACATGTATAGCGTTGGTCAGGCACATTCCACCATGCTTCAGCAGTTCTGCTGGGATCTCGTCAGCGCCGGGCGCTTTATTATTTTGGAGCGACAGTATGGCAAGACTCACCTCCTCTACTGTTGGGGGTACAACGAGGCGAGGCCCATCGTTTGTTGACAATTTCGATGTCGCTGATGATGTTACCATCCTTGTCCTTACCTAGGCTTGTCCTGGGTTGATATCCCTTCTTAATATTATTTATAAGTTTGTACGCCTGTATAATGTTCTTACTGGCTAATCTTTGGTTTATTTGCTTCAACTGCTCGTCAAAATGTTTGCGTTTCTTACGTCTAATTAACCTATTAGATACTCGCCGAAGTCCGTTGTATCTTTCTTCCTTGGCTCGGGATGCGCGTTGTGTCTATTGGCGATAGGCTTCATTTTTCGCCTCAATCCTGCATTCAAATTTCATATCAATATGTACAGCCTTAAGGGCGCTACGGGGGGTTCAAACCTTAAAAAACGTGTTTTTTGGGGTTTTTCGTAAATGGCGGTAAGACAAGGGATTGCGCTCTAGGGTATTCCAGGAGAAATTTGTAGCTTCTGTGGCTGTTAGTAAGACGCCAAAAGTCCATAAAGATTGGAGCCCTTCTAACGAAGTTATTAGGGTCCAAACATTCAATTAAGCAGTTTTTGGGGAATATCTCTATAACCATAACGTGCACTGAAAACTGTTATACGGCAAAGAAGAATGGTCATTTGTGACCCAGCTCCGGCGCAAGCGAAATATATGCCAGTTATTTTGTTATTTTATATACATGAATTATCAGGTTTTGTTTTTTCAGATTTCTGTGGCAAACTCATTATAAAATGGGTATATAACGGGTGGGCCAGTTACAAGTTTGTTTTGAAAAATGCAATAAAATGAACAACCTTAATTTTTTTTTCATCGTCTTATGGCTTTACTTTTCTAGGTAGGCTCCCATTAACGATAGAACACAACTTCATTCAAGTGGCTGGCCCGGCTGGGGTCGCAGTAATTTTCAAGACCCTGTTGATGGTTTCGACCTGTAGCTCACGGATTGCGTGGATGATATTGGCCTTAAGTGCTTGAATCGTTTCTGGATTGTTGGCATAACATCGGTCCTTCACAAAAAAAGTTCAAAGGAGTCAAATCACAGCTCCGAGGTGGCCAATTGACATCGCCAAGACGGCTGATAATACGATTTTTGAATTTGGTGCGTAAAAGATCGATTGTGGCATGGGCTGTGTGGCATGGCGCGCCATCCTGCATGAACCAGAGGTCGTCCAAATCCATGTCAATTCAATTTCAGTAAAAAAAACTCCGAGAAGTTTTCCCTTAGGGGAAAAATCTTAGATCATGTATATGTCTACGTTATTGCTTACAAAATAATCCACATTGCATCAGCCGTTATTTTGTCACTCCAGAAGCTCAAAAATCCTTTCAAACCGATTACATACAGTATCCCAAATGTCGACTTTCGAACGACAACCATAATGCTCATTCTCAGTTGCGGGTATTGCGAATTTACCGCTATTCCCGCAACTCATCAGTAATTGTTGATTCTTTGTAAGGGCGATCAAAGGAAAATGTATACCAATTTTAGCAATGATCAAACCACTGAAAGGTTGACTTAAAGCTTCGTTAGGTTTTCGCTATGTTTTACAATGTCGCATTTTGTCACGGAACAACCCAACTTACACATCCTATTTTCCTTAAAATATTCACACGTTATTTACTATGTTCTAAATAATTATCACTAAGCTAAAAAAAAATGTTTTCGACACTAATAAGACAAAAATATATCTTTTGCTGTGGGGACTCGAACGCATTGCTCTACGCACCAAACCTGGCGGATACCCAACCAGGCTACATCGACTAAAGATTGGCCCGATAAATATAGCAATCATCACATGATCTTGTACGAACATTGTGCAGAGCGTTTACATATTCCTGAATGGAGAGAAAGAAATGTCCAACGAATCAATGATTTGCGGTGCGGTGCTGATGCGGTGTGATGACTATAGACCAGATGATGATGATCACTAAAGTTATTCGTACTGATAAGGCGCAGTGTGGTCAAGGCGGTTTGGTGGTCGTTGTTGACTTGGAAGGTATTGACGACGGTTTGGACCATGGTTCGAACCCCCTGCGACATCAGATTTTTTTTTTCTTAAAAAAAAATAATATTTTGAAACCGATCACATACAGTGCCTCAAATATAACCTTTCGAACGACACCCATAATGCCCATACTCTGTTTCCTATGCTAGAAAAATGTCCATTTTGGTGGCAATATCCTTTAACAAAACTCAAAATCAACTTGTCGTGATTTTACAAGACTTGTCGCAACGGATTCTGTATTTTGATATCCATATCCATATACATAGCGTCTATAATGCATTCCCACAGAAAAAAGGACATTTTGTGTCCAAGGACATCTCCTCATAAGAAGGGCTGGCACCATAGTATTAAGGATCGCACTACTTAACTTCCATCCGAGTTTCTTCGACATCGTTTCACGGGGAGAGCCAGGAGAACCAATTGAAGGATGAATTTTCGTTCGCTTCAATGGCGAATTTACCGCTATTCCCGATTACGATTGTCGATTCTAAATCAGAGCGATCAAAGGATAATGTATACCAAATTAGGTGAAGATCGAACTACGGGAAGGTCGATTTTAAGCGTTAAACGTTTTCGTTACAGTTTTTCGTGACGCTTTTTCACGGAACGACACCCAGTATTTCTCAGGTAGCCTCCGCAAAGACATATACATGTCAAAAAGACGGATAACATGGCTCTGTAACTGGCTTTGAGCTAGACAGCGCTCACTTTGAAAACACATTTTCAATATTTCCCAACGTTGTTTAAGCGTAAAGCGACTCATTTCGTTCTGCGGAGGTATGATACTGAGTTTCTATAAAGATTTTGAGCGAAAAAGAGCTGTCAGTGTCAAATTAATCTATGATTTAAAAACGAACTTATAATTGGCCCACCCTTTAAATGAGTATAATGTATATTACATCAATTATATCGAGCAAACAAAGCTACAAATAGTACGAATACCAAAGACCTGGTCTATTGAAGGTTTAACAAAATCATTCGCGTATGCTAGCTCGATACCTACTACTACTCGTATCTAATTCGCATACTCTCCCTTAAAAACCAAGTTATCTACAGTTAGGGTTTCTACCTGCTCTAGCAGCGGACTTAGCGTGTTTGCGTTGCGTGGTGTGTTTTGTGTGAACATGCACTACGTAGTCGTCGGCGATATGTGCTTTCTGTACATCTATTGGAAATCAGAAGGGATATTGTAGAACTTTTGTTACGCAACAAACAAACTTAGCCACTGATATTAAAAAAAATATATCTAATAATTGATGTACATAAAATAACGAAGTTCCTGAGATAGGTTTCGTTTGTGCCGGGACTGGGTAAATTTTGTATGGATCGTGACCATTCTTCTTTGTAGCTGATATCAGGGGCGAACCCAGGAATTTATTTCGTGGGGAGATTTGTTTATGCAAGTGACCTTAACCTTAAAATAATCGTTTTTATATATTCCAATTTTACAAATATTTAATTAAAAATATTTAAAGTTGATTTTCATCAAATAAATTTAAGTTCTTTTTTTTTTAAATACTCCCTTTAGGAAAGAACTGGTTTTGGTAACCGATTGTTAAATTTTTTAGACGGAATTACCTTGTTGCAAATTAATTTAGTTTTTTTTTACATCCATTTAGGTTATACAAAATGAAGACATGTTTAACCCATTTGTCAACGGTCACTATGTATCATATTCTTTTCAATTACTTTATTTCGCATTAATTAAAAATTTAAAAAATAATAATATCAAAACTAATAAAATTAATTAATTAATTATTTTTGTTATTACACTTAAACGTAATTTGGAATGTCATATTTTTTATTAGTACTATAGTAACAAGGTGATAAACCTGTACTAGATGAGATTACAAAATGAGGTGAAGAATTTTTTGTTTTTGTTTCTTATGTTTTTTGGGGTGCTGAGCACCAATTTGGAGCTTCCCACCAAGACTTCGATGCGGAACAGGGTCGAAATCGCGAAAAACCCAAAATATTCGCTGTTTTTCAATTTTTTGCATCCTTAAGGTCTGGATAGACATCGGGCGGAATGAAAATGAAATTTTTGTCCGCTACGATTTTCTCTATGAAAATGCATGCTTACTGTCGAGGAACATGTTGGAAATGATGGGGAATTCCATAAGCTACAATCCGAATATGGTTCCACAATTTGTCTCTGCCATTTTATATATTATTTTTCGATTCCTCGGTCATTAGATAATTTCCACGATGAACTCGTCGTGGACAGTGAATCGGTTTGACGTTTGCAAAACTCACCACGCCCGACGGTTCATTACCGTTTCATTTTCATTCCGCTCGAACTCTATCCGGGGCTTAACTCTGAAACTATTCATGTCTGCGAAATGTTAGAGAGAACATGATTACGCGTCTAAACAGACATAAATATTATAAATCCGTTGAGCGGTATCACTACAATTAATAATTTAAGTTTACCATTTTTAACATAGTTCCGTATTATGAATTGAGTCCAGTACGAGTTTCAAATAGGTCAGTGAGTCGGTTCTGCACTTTGACCTGCGAGACGGTATTAGTCATCGTCATCCTTGTGAGTCGCACTAACTTTGAAGGTATACCAAAATTCAGCATATTGTTGTACAGTACACTTCGATCGATACTGTCGTATGCCTGCTTGAAGTCGACAAAGATTTGGTATACGTCGATGTTATATTCCCAGCACTTTTGGAGTAGTAGCCTCACTGTGAAAAGCTGATCGGTCGTTGAGCGACCAGGTCTGAAGCCGCCTTGATACTCGCCAATGATTCGTTCTGCGTACGGATTAATTCTCTTTTCAAGAATTTTCGATAATATCTTGTAGGCCGTACAAACTAATGATATGCCCCTGTAACTCTCACACTTCAGCTTGTCACCCTTTTTGTGGATTGGGCAGATTATGCTTTTGCGCCAATCTTCGTGGATTACCTCGTCGTTCCATATTTTCAGCCAGTGGCGGTTACTCCTTAGGAGCACATGAGCACGTGAACCCCCTGTACTCATCATAACCATCACAACGTAAAATTGCTTCCCTACGTAAAATTTTCTATCATAAAATAAACAGAAAAAATCCACTTTATATAAAAATTTATATCTCTATCTTAAACCCGCGAAGAATAACCGAAATTATTAACACAAACACAACAAGCCACTTCTATTCTCTAATCGCACGTGCGGTTAGAATTGCTTGTACGCGCCATCCGTTCCCATACGATCCTATGCGATGTCCCATAGTATCAATCGACGCACACTCGCTGCCGTAGGAGCACAGAAAATATGTGCGAACAGTGGAAGAATTGCGTGCGAGCTTCAGAATCGATGATGTTTTTTCGGTTGATTTATTATGAATTGATGCATTTTGCATTGTTTGTATACATAGGTATGGATCTTTATGATTTTGTATTAATTACTCATTTGTTTTCTTGTTTATGTGGAAAGGTATAGGCACTAGTATTTAAATATTAAGGCAAAAATATTGAAGATTGCACTCGTATTAAGTATGGCTTTGTAGTAAACAATATTTATAAATTTATATTTATAATTTGGAAACATGTATGGATGGTGTAGTGTTAGCAACAAAATAATCATGATTATTTTGTAGCACTTTTTAATTAAAATTGTTTAACCCATGTTGTACAATTTTTAGAGCTATTTCCTTAGTTAATTATAAAACTCCCAAGATTACAAATCTGTTAAAAACATAATTCGTGATGTACAATTTGGGGTATATGAGTGGTTGGAAAATGAACGGCTAGAAATATAACTCTTATATTCACTATTGTTTATATATTATTAAATAAATTGTTGAAAAATTGTTAAATTTTTAATTTACTGAATTAGCATCCATAGTGAAAACCACTTCAACCGATAACCATATTAGCAGAAATGAAATATTAATATATTTGTTGCATTATATGGGATCGCCTTCAAGATATTTCGCTTCTTATCTTCCTAAGTTCGATCATTTTTATTGGCCTAAAATTGAATAACCCCAAACAAATAAAATTTCCTATAAAAAATTCTAAAAACGCCTAATGAATCTTTCATGTAAAAAACAAAAATGTTGATAATGTACAAAATGGGTTAATGAAGTTAGGTATTTACATAATTTTGAAGAATTAGTTAC
The DNA here is from genome assembly GCA_949715475.1 of Microchrysa polita. Lineage (NCBI taxonomy): Eukaryota > Metazoa > Arthropoda > Insecta > Diptera > Stratiomyidae > Microchrysa > Microchrysa polita. Next base: position 76,185,957 of record OX454415.1, read on the forward strand.
TCTTGTTTGTTTCAGTTGTGAACCCCCACTTTAGGAGGTCACGAGCCGCCACTGTTTTCAGCAGTAGCACATGTATAGCGTTGGTCAGGCACATTCCACCATGCTTCAGCAGTTCTGCTGGGATCTCGTCAGCGCCGGGCGCTTTATTATTTTGGAGCGACAGTATGGCAAGACTCACCTCCTCTACTGTTGGGGGTAGAACGAGGCGAGGCCCATCGTTTGTTGACAATTTCGATGTCGCTGATGATGTTACCATCCTTGTCCTTACCTAGGCTTGTCCTGGGTTGATATCCCTTCTTGATATTATTTATAAGTTTGTACGCCTGTATAATGTTCTTACTGGCTAATCTTTGGTTTATTTGCTTCAACTGCTCGTCAAAATGTTTGCGTTTCTTACGTCTAATTAACCTATTAGATACTCGCCGAAGTCCGTTGTATCTTTCTTCCTTGGCTCGGGATGCGCGTTGTGTCTATTGGCGATAGGCTTCATTTTTCGCCTCAATCCTGCATTCAAATTTAATATCAATATGTACAGCCTTAAGGGCGCTACGGAGGGTTCAAACCTTAAAAAACATATTTTTTGGGGTTTTTCGTAAATGGCGGTAAGACAAGGGATTGCGCTCTAGGGTATTCCAGGAGAAATTTGTAGCTTCTGTGGCTGTTAGTAAGACGCCAAAAGTCCCTAAAGATTGGAGCCCTTCTAACGAAGTTATTAGGGTCCAAACATTCAATTAAGCAGTTTTTGGGGAATATCTCTATAACCATAACGTGCACTGAAAACTGTTATACGGCAAAGAAGAATGGTCATTTGTGACCCAGCTCCGGCGCAAGCGAAATATATGCCAGTTATTTTGTTATTTTATATACATGAATTATCAGGTTTTGTTTTTTCAGATTTCTGTGGCAAACTCATTATAAAATGGGTATATAACGGGTGGGCCAGTTACAAGTTTGTTTTGAAAAATGCAATAAAATGAACAAACTTAATTTTTTTTTTCAACGTCTTATGGCTTTACTTTTCTAGGTAGGCTCCCATTAATGATAGAACACAACTTCATTCAAGTGGCTGGCCCGGCTGGGGTCGCAGTAATTTTCAAGACCCTGTTGATGGTTTCGACCTGTAGCTCACAGATTGCGTGGATGATATTGGCCTTAAGTGCTTGAATCGTTTCTGGATTGTTGGCATAACATCGGTCCTTCACAAAAAAAGTTCAAAGGAGTCAAATCACAGCTCCGAGGTGGCCAATTGACATCGCCAAGACGGCTGATAATACGATTTTTGAATTTGGTGCGTAAAAGATCGATTGTGGCATGGGCTGTGTGGCATGGCGCGCCATCCTGCATGAACCAGAGGTCGTCCAAATCCATGTCAATTCAATTTCAGTAAAAAAAACTCCGAGAAGTTTTCCTTTAGGGGAAAAATCTTAGATCATGTATATGTCTACGTTATTGCTTACAAAATAATCCACATTGCATCAGCCGTTATTTTGTCACTCCAGAAGCTCAAAAATCCTTTCAAACCGATTACATACAGTATCCCAAATGTCGACTTTCGAACGACAACCATAATGCTCATTCTCAGTTGCGGGTATTGCGAATTTACCGCTATTCCCGCAACTCATCAGTAATTGTTGATTCTTTGTAAGGGCGATCAAAGGAAAATGTATACCAATTTTAGCAATGATCAAACCACTGAAAGGTTGACTTAAAGCTTCGTTAGGTTTTCGCTATGTTTTACAATGTCGCATTTTGTCACGGAACAACCCAACTTACACATCCTATTTTCCTTAAAATATTCACACGTTATTTACTATGTTCTAAATAATTATCACTAAGCTAAAAAAAAATGTTTTCGACACTAATAAGACAAAAATATATCTTTTGCTGTGGGGACTCGAACGCATTGCTCTACGCACCAAACCTGGCGGATACCCAACCAGGCTACATCGACTAAAGATTGGCCCGATAAATATAGCAATCATCACATGATCTTGTACGAACATTGTGCAGAGCGTTTACATATTCCTGAATGGAGAGAAAGAAATGTCCAACGAATCAATGATTTGCGGTGCGGTGCTGATGCGGTGTGATGACTATAGACCAGATGATGATGATCACTAAAGTTATTCGTACTGATAAGGCGCAGTGTGGTCAAGGCGGTTTGGTGGTCGTTGTTGACTTGGAAGGTATTGACGACGGTTTGGACCATGGTTCGAACCCCCTGCGACATCAGATTTTTTTTTTCTTAAAAAAAAATAATATTTTGAAACCGATCACATACAGTGCCTCAAATATAACCTTTCGAACGACACCCATAATGCCCATACTCTGTTTCCTATGCTAGAAAAATGTCCATTTTGGTGGCAATATCCTTTAACAAAACTCAAAATCAACTTGTCGTGATTTTACAAGACTTGTCGCAACGGATTCTGTATTTTGATATCCATATCCATATACATAGCGTCTATAATGCATTCCCACAGAAAAAAGGACATTTTGTGTCCAAGGACATCTCCTCATAAGAAGGGCTGGCACCATAGTATTAAGGATCGCACTACTTAACTTCCATCCGAGTTTCTTCGACATCGTTTCACGGGGAGAGCCAGGAGAACCAATTGAAGGATGAATTTTCGTTCGCTTCAATGGCGAATTTACCGCTATTCCCGATTACGATTGTCGATTCTAAATCAGAGCGATCAAAGGATAATGTATACCAAATTAGGTGAAGATCGAACTACGGGAAGGTCGATTTTAAGCGTTAAACGTTTTCGTTACAGTTTTTCGTGACGCTTTTTCACGGAACGACACCCAGTATTTCTCAGGTAGCCTCCGCAAAGACATATACATGTCAAAAAGACGGATAACATGGCTCTGTAACTGGCTTTGAGCTAGACAGCGCTCACTTTGAAAACACATTTTCAATATTTCCCAACGTTGTTTAAGCGTAAAGCGACTCATTTCGTTCTGCGGAGGTATGATACTGAGTTTCTATAAAGATTTTGAGCGAAAAAGAGCTGTCAGTGTCAAATTAATCTATGATTTAAAAACGAACTTATAATTGGCCCACCCTTTAAATGAGTATAATGTATATTACATCAATTATATCGAGCAAACAAAGCTACAAATAGTACGAATACCAAAGACCTGGTCTATTGAAGGTTTAACAAAATCATTCGCGTATGCTAGCTCGATACCTACTACTACTCGTATCTAATTCGCATACTCTCCCTTAAAAACCAAGTTATCTACAGTTAGGGTTTCTACCTGCTCTAGCAGCGGACTTAGCGTGTTTGCGTTGCGTGGTGTGTTTTGTGTGAACATGCACTACGTAGTCGTCGGCGATATGTGCTTTCTGTACATCTATTGGAAATCAGAAGGGATATTGTAGAACTTTTGTTACGCAACAAACAAACTTAGCCACTGATATTAAAAAAAATATATCTAATAATTGATGTACATAAAATAACGAAGTTCCTGAGATAGGTTTCGTTTGTGCCGGGACTGGGTAAATTTTGTATGGATCGTGACCATTCTTCTTTGTAGCTGATATCAGGGGCGAACCCAGGAATTTATTTCGTGGGGAGATTTGTTTATGCAAGTGACCTTAACCTTAAAATAATCGTTTTTATATATTCCAATTTTACAAATATTTAATTAAAAATATTTAAAGTTGATTTTCATCAAATAAATTTAAGTTCTTTTTTTTTTAAATACTCCCTTTAGGAAAGAACTGGTTTTGGTAACCGATTGTTAAATTTTTTAGACGGAATTACATTGTTGCAAATTAATTTAGTTTTTTTTTACATCCATTTAGGTTATACAAAATGAAGACATGTTTATCCCATTTGTCAACGGTCACTATGTATCATATTCTTTTCAATTACTTTATTTCGCATTAATTAAAAATTTAAAAAATAATAATATCAAAACTAATAAAATTAATTAATTAATTATTTTTGTTATTACACTTAAACGTAATTTGGAATGTCATATTTTTTATTAGTACTATAGTAACAAGGTGATAAACCTGTACTAGATGAGATTACAAAATGAGGTGAAGAATTTTTTGTTTTTGTTTCTTATGTTTTTTGGGGTGCTGAGCACCAATTTGGAGCTTCCCACCAAGACTTCGATGCGGAACAGGGTCGAAATCGCGAAAAACCCAAAATATTCGCTGTTTTTCAATTTTTTGCATCCTTAAGGTCTGGATAGACATCGGGCGGAATGAAAATGAAATTTTTGTCCGCTACGATTTTCTCTATGAAAATGCATGCTTACTGTCGAGGAACATGTTGGAAATGATGGGGAATTCCATAAGCTACAATCCGAATATGGTTCCACAATTTGTCTCTGCCATTTTATATATTATTTTTCGATTCCTCGGTCATTAGATAATTTCCACGATGAACTCGTCGTGGACAGTGAATCGGTTTGACGTTTGCAAAACTCACCACGCCCGACGGTTCATTACCGTTTCATTTTCATTCCGCTCGAACTCTATCCGGGGCTTAACTCTGAAACTATTCATGTCTGCGAAATGTTAGAGAGAACATGATTACGCGTCTAAACAGACATAAATATTATAAATCCGTTGAGCGGTATCACTACAATTAATAATTTAAGTTTACCATTTTTAACATAGTTCCGTATTATGAATTGAGTCCAGTACGAGTTTCAAATAGGTCAGTGAGTCGGTTCTGCACTTTGACCTGCGAGACGGTATTAGTCATCGTCATCCTTGTGAGTCGCACTAACTTTGAAGGTATACCAAAATTCAGCATATTGTTGTACAGTACACTTCGATCGATACTGTCGTATGCCTGCTTGAAGTCGACAAAGATTTGGTATACGTCGATGTTATATTCCCAGCACTTTTGGAGTAGTAGCCTCACTGTGAAAAGCTGATCGGTCGTTGAGCGACCAGGTCTGAAGCCGCCTTGATACTCGCCAATGATTCGTTCTGCGTACGGATTAATTCTCTTTTCAAGAATTTTCGATAATATCTTGTAGGCCGTACAAACTAATGATATGCCCCTGTAACTCTCACACTTCAGCTTGTCACCCTTTTTGTGGATTGGGCAGATTATGCTTTTGCGCCAATCTTCGTGGATTACCTCGTCGTTCCATATTTTCAGCCAGTGGCGGTTACTCCTTAGGAGCACATGAGCACGTGAACCCCCTGTACTCATCATAACCATCACAACGTAAAATTGCTTCCCTACGTAAAATTTTCTATCATAAAATAAACAGAAAAAATCCACTTTATATAAAAATTTATATCTCTATCTTAAACCCGCGAAGAATAACCGAAATTATTAACACAAACACAACAAGCCACTTCTATTCTCTAATCGCACGTGCGGTTAGAATTGCTTGTACGCGCCATCCGTTCCCATACGATCCTATGCGATGTCCCATAGTATCAATCGACGCACACTCGCTGCCGTAGGAGCACAGAAAATATGTGCGAACAGTGGAAGAATTGCGTGCGAGCTTCAGAATCGATGATGTTTTTTCGGTTGATTTATTATGAATTGATGCATTTTGCATTGTTTGTATACATAGGTATGGATCTTTATGATTTTGTATTAATTACTCATTTGTTTTCTTGTTTATGTGGAAAGGTTAGGGATGGGCAAAAACGTTACTTTCCGGTAACGGTTACAGCCGTTACTGTTACTGGAAAGTAACGGTTACTTGATCCAGTTACTGTTACTTTTGATTTTAATTTGATTTCCACTACCAACTTATATACCATATCCCTTAGTTTTCCTAACCTTCATCCAAGCGCATCTTTTTGTAACATAATCGGGCGCGCGGTGGTAATTTATCACTTTCCCCGTTATTTTTACCCAACGGTTGATAATAAATTTCCAAAAGACATCCTGTAGAAGACACGCCAACACAGTGTTATTATATTATATACCCGCGCGGCCGGAAGAAGGCTAAGAGAATGAATACATAAAGCCAACACTATAAATGAATTAAAAAGCAATATCCACAGTAGAAAGAGTACGCACAACGCACCTGTAAGACAGCGTTCTAAACCAAGTCGCAGTCTTTCCGCAAAAAAATCCTCGCTATCACCATATTCGTTGGTGCGCAGAAGAAGGGAAAAATACATTCCTTAGCTGCTTGTCAATCTCATCAATGCATAGAGTCAACACTCTTATTCATTTGAACGCAATATTCAAAATAGAAAGTGTTCGCACATTTACCTTTGAGCCAGCAACCTGCATCAAGTCTCACTCTAACCCTTTTCGGAAAAAACCCCTCATGAAATACGCTGGACGCACGGATGAGAACATCTCTTAGCTGCATCTCACATTATACATATGCAGCGACACAACGCTCTCTTTTGTTCCTCATAATACATGGACGAACAACATTCCAGCTTCAAATCACCTACCTTTTTAAATTGCACTCATGGAATGTAGAAAATTCGAGAGAGGCAATAGACATAATCTTCGCCGCGTTTCAAATAAATAATATCTAAGCGAGCATAATAGTTTTGTGCTGGCCAATAAATTGAAACAATGAAAAATCACATGTATTTCATTCAGGCTTAAAGCGAACAATTATTCAAATATTTGCCAGCAATAATTCCTTCTTTGTTCCTATCTACACTCTACTGTGACGTGAAATCCCGGTTACCAAAGTCAGTTCTAAATAAATAACAGGCGCGACAATCCAACATTGGACTAAGGCCGCAGGATGTGTTAGTGACATCCTATTTCCAAGATCTTATCTGCTTTTGTTGAGGTAATGAGATCAGCATCACGCTCAGCAGTGTTATTTATCCCCATAAATGGGTACTCGTTTAACATCTGAGTGAGATCATAGTCCGTCACAAGCTCGTGAGTTCGAAAAACACCAAGATCCACGGTGAGATTCGAACACATGACCCTGTGCACCGAAGGTGCGCGCACTAACCGCTAGACCAGCCAGACTACTAAGTCAATTCTAGTAAGCGACAAAAATGCTTCTTGTTTATGTTAACAGAAACAGAATTACAAATAGTCATAGTTCAGAAGCTGAAATACGATAAACATTCCTTGTAACTAAATACAAACCCGCAAAAAAAAAACCAGACCAAGTTCTAATCGTGCGAATAGCAAGATATAATATAACCCTACACCCATGTACACACCTAGAAGGCACGCAAAACCCAAAATATTCAATTTAATTTTTTTTATAGGGGAGGAAGGGGTAGATCGGTAGGATCCGGCACACTTTTCATCTTTTATATGGACATCGATCAGCTACCATTTGACACTAATTTGAAGTTTTTCACAATATTTTATCAAAAGATATGGCTGAATATATTTTTGTAGGGGAGGTAGGGGTATGGATAGTCAAACCAACTCCACTTTCCACCAACTTCAAGGATCTGTCACAATTAGGCTTTGGTCAAAATATCTGGTCGCTAGCGATATTCTGTCGAAAGTTAAGGACGAATTACAATATCAAGAAGTTTTTGTATATGTAAGGT